>CM028379.1:70614960-70674880 GCA_013146195.2 Codonopsis lanceolata | reverse complement strand
CCTAATTACTAATTATAAATAAACAAGAATAATAAAAAGATATTATTCTCTAATATGCCCCCCGCAAGATGGACGTCCGGAAGAAGAGACCAATCTTGTGAAGTAATTGATGAAACCGCCTGGCGAGCAAGAAGTTTGGTCAAGGCATCGCCAATTGATCGCCGGGAGACATGACATACTCGCAGTAAGCCCATCCCGAACTTGTCAGCCGAATGAAGTGAAAGTCCGCGAGCCACATGCTTCACGCGAGTATGAAAAACCGGTTCGAAAGCAGACTCGTGGCACCCACATTGTCACGCTTGATGACCTGGTTGAGTCGAGGAGGGAGACCCAGCCGCCAAGAAGAGACACAACCCATCAACCTCGCCAGAAGGGGCGCCCACGCCCTGATTCCGCCTTCGCCGAGGAACGAGCCACCAGGCGTTGTTTCTTGAGCTCCAAGAGATCGGGCCGCTTCCAAGATGACAATATAGGCACGGTGGATGTAGTCATCCTTGTTGCGCCCCCAACCGCATCGGGAAGGCATGGAGAGTGTGAGGAGACTGACGATGAAGGAGGATGCCCGCATTGATAGTACCACGTAGATACCGAAGAACTCGCTTGACCGCATTCGCCTGGTTGGTCGATGCATGAACCGAGAGTTTGTTGACAAAGAAGGCAACATCGCCGAGTAAGAGATGATATCAAGACTCGACCATTGCTCGAAATTTCGTCGGATTCGTGGAGAGCCGGCGCTGAAGAGTCAAGGCGGAGAGGTAGCAAGGGGTAGCCATCGGGCAGCATCGGTCATGCCGTAGCGAGCAAGGAGATCGCCTATGTACCCACGCCGGAGAGCAGAAGACCACTTGACGCTTGACAACCTCAACCCCAAGAAAGTAGTGAAGATCACCAAGATCCTTGAGAGAAGCGATTGAAAGCGAGAGATGAAGGTCCGAATCGGCAATGGTCGGTTCCCAGTGATAATAATGTCATCCACATATACAAGAAGATAGATGATGGTGCTCGCAAGATTAAGGATGAACAAGGACGTGTCGCCCACCGAAGTTTGTAAAACCGAGGCAAGAAGAAACCGACGCAGCCATTTATACCATGCTCGGGAGCCGCTTGAGACCATAAATGGCTTTTCAGAAGCCGACACACATGATGAGGTTTGTCCTTATCTATGAACCCGTGGTTGAGCCATGAATACCTCCTGACAAATTGCCTTGAAGAAAGGCATTGTTAACATCCATTGGCGAATATCCCAAATTTTGACTAACCGCTAGAAGAGAACAAGACGAACAAGAGTTGGCTTAATCACCTGGCCGAAAAGTCTCGTGATAGTCAATCCTGTGTCATTGCGTGAAATCCTTGGCCACAAGGCGAGCTTTGTAGCGAAGGTCAATGGTTCCATCGATGTCGTTTGTTTAATGCGTAGATCCACTTGCGCCGACAATATTGCGAAAGCATCCGCGCAGTACAAGTTCCCAAGTTCCATTGCGAGCAAGTGCATCAAATTCCTCGACATGGCGACGCCACTTCCCATCTTTCGAGCTTGAGTGACACTTTTGGTTCACTTTGTCATTGCCGCTTGAGCCGAAAGACTCGCCTTGTCGATGGGTTTGTAGATATTGTTTTTAGATCGAGTAACTATGGTTGAGGATCGAGGCGGAGGCATGGGCACAGAATGTGGTCGGCCGGACGACGGTCGGCGGAGCACGTGAATGTGACAGTGTGCAGCGGCAGTGAACGCGAGGCAGTCGGCAAGCAGTACGTGGCGGCATCGCACGAGAACGAGATCGTTTCGCCGGGCATTGGTGCAAGCGGGAGTAGGGCCATCCTCGGGCGGGGAGTGGTAGCCGAGGAAGGCCGAAGCAGGGACCACAAGATCGGGTAGCAGCTGAGCGAGTTAGGGGCTGGGGTATGGGTGAGCCGAGATCAACCACATTCGATTAGTGCGAGGAGACATCATGGCGAAAGGCACTAGAGCGAAAGCAGCCGGTGTGTATGAGTGACCGAAAGCGATCATGAGGGGTAGCCAAGAGGTACTATCATAGGTTTCTGTCCGAGAGGTGACTAGTGGCCGGGGGTGGATGGGAAAGTCGACTCGACAAATCGGACATGACGAAATGAACAGCTTTAGTGGTGCTCGGATCATAATGTAGATAGGCACTCGAGTGAGCGAGTAGCCGAGGAAGACACGTAGGGGTGGAGCGAGCATCAAGTTTGTGAGTGAGTAAGAGGCGGAGCCAGGGTAGTAAAGGCGGCCAAAGCCCGAAGTTTGGAATAGTTTGGCTGGGAGCCAAAGAGTTTGTGGTATGGAGACCGATGAGCAAGGGTGGGTGTAGGTAGACGATTTATGAGGTAGGTCATTGCCGTTTGGAAGGCAAACGACCGTAAGAGCGTGGGCAAAGAAGAGATGCTCGAGAGAAGAAAGAGGCCGGTTCAACAATATGACGGTGGCGACGCTCGAGAACCCATTGTGTTCCGGTGTGAGGGGCGAGAGTGGGATGAGAGATGCCATGGGCGGATAGGTAGGCGGCCGTGCCGAGTCCCTGCAAGTCCATGTACTTCCATTGTCCGAGTAAAGAGTGACAATGGTTGTTTTAAAAAGTTTTCGACTGTGGCTTTAAATTTGGGAAAGATGGTGGGGACCTCAGACTTGCGTCTGAGCGGGTATAGCCAGATGTAATGAGTAAAATGATCAAAAAAGATCACATAGTATTTGAACCCATCAATGGATGGAAAGGGCGAGGTCCAAACATCAGGATAAACAGTTTGCAGAGGAATAGTAGACACAATAGTATTCTCGATGAAAAGGGAGTTTATGACTTTTATTAGAAAGGCAAGCATTACAATGAAGAGGACGAGTGCTAGTAGTGTCTAAATCTAAACCTAGGCTAGATAGAAGGCGTCGTTGAATAGACCGCAGGATGACCAAGACGATGATGCCAATCCCGGTGAGAGACTTTGGAGCCGACACAAGCTGGCGGATGGGCGAGGTGGGGTAGTAGTGGTCGGCCATTCATACACACCGCCCTTAGAACTGTCCTGGCCGATAGTATTCTCCTGGCCCAGATCCTTCACATGAAAAGAAGTTGGTAAGAACTCAATGGAGGTATTATTAGAAATACAAAATTGAGATATAGATATAAGATTCTTTTTTCATATCGTGAACAAAGAGAACATTATGAAGGGAAAAATTGTGTGTGGGTGTATGAAGAGAGGAGAAACCAGTTTTTAAAATTGATAACCCAGTACCATCACCAATGACTATATCGTCCATGCCCGCGTAGGTGGAGTGAAGTGAGAGATTGCCAAGGTCGTTGGTGACATGGTGAGAAGCACCATCTGCCGAGTAACCACTCGGTGTCCCCGTGTCGCCCGAGGTGGCGAGGTGAGCCCGTGGTTGCCACTTGGAGCCAATGGCCGGGAGGAGCGGGCGGAGCGCGCAGGTGGTGGCGACCGCTGGAAGTTGGGGCGCCGAGCAACCGAAAGTGGCCTTGTTGGCGGCATGCTTGACACTTACCGAGGTATGGTCGCTGTGGGCGAGGAGCAGAAGCCGAGGCCTGAGAAGTCGGCCGAGGTTGGGACGGATGACGAGTGTCGAGAGTGCGAGCGAGGCATTTATTGATCCTCTGCAAGCAGGATTGGCGGAAGCAGGCGAGAGAAGGACGCAGGTCGAGGCTTTTCAAGAGCAGCCGCGATTGATGAGTTTTTCATGGAGCTCATCAAACGAGATGGGGGTGTCCCGTCCTTCAACCACATCCACGATGTGGCGGTAGTCATCATCCAAGCCACCGAGGATGGTCTCAATGAGGTCCTCGTGATCAAGTGGTTTGCCGAGAGCAGCGAGTTCATCAGCCCTTCATTTAACATACTGCATGTAGTCGGAAATAGACTGAGTGCCCTTGGAAGCTCGCTTGAGGTAATCTTTTATCTGCTTGATGTGGCCGCGGGTTGGGCGAGCATACGTGTGAGCAAGGGTTTGCCAAACATCACGGGTAGTGGCGGCCTGTTGGATCAAGGGGACCAAGGGTGTAGAGAGGAAGCCGACAAGAGCACCAAACAGAAGTTTGTCTTGCCGGATCCAGGGTTGGTAATGCGGGTTCGGTGTGGGAACGTCCTTGGATGTTTGAGCATCCTTGGTGAGGACAGTTGGAGGCGGACATGGATGTGAGCCGTCTACAAACTTGTAGAGGTCATAGCCAATGAGGGTGGCCTCAACTTGGAGTTTCCAAGCTATATAGTTGGTGGATGTGAGTTTGGTGATGTTGTGGTGAGCGATGTTTATGAGGTCGAAGGTTTGTGTGGGATCAAGAGGGTTTTTAATGGTGATGGAGTGATTTCCATTAGCCATGGTAAAGAAGGGTGAGGGGCGGCGGCTAGAGGAAGAAGGCAAGAGTTTAGGAGCAAAGCTTTGATACCATGTAGAAACTTATAAAAGTTTATGAATAATGGCATAGCCAATTCATTGATTGAATCACCTATTTATAGGGAGAGATACAATTAGGGTTACACTTGGAGTAGGGTACAAGAAACCTATACAAGGAAGGAAACATAATAAGGAAAGAACTCTACAAGGTAATTACCACTAATTACTAATTACAAATAAACAAGAATAATAAAAAGATATTATTCTCTAATAAGACTAAGGGTTGTTTTAGCAAGGATTATTGGGCAGGTCTCGTGGCTGAAGTTGGAATATATTTGAGCAGGTTTGGGCAGCCTAAAAACCTAGAACAAACTAATAGTTTATTAACATATTGTTAGGGAGTTTTGGGGTTATTTTTGGGCAGGCTAGTTCACTATAGAAGGACAAGAAAACAACTTGTTTTTTTTGGTTGTTTTTTTTTTGGAAGGATTGAAACGGGATTGGGCTGTTAAAGGGGGCTGAATTAGAACTTGAATTGTTCAAGTTTTTACGCCGTATCAATGACGGGTGTGAAACCGTTAAAAAATAATTTCCTGTTTTCCCAAATAACGAGTATAGGGTAGTAGGGATCGTATCCACAGGGAACGTTGAATTTACTTCTCTTTAGAATTTTAACAAAGCAATTAAAATAAAGAATGAGGTTTTTAATCTAAACTAATTACTAACGAACGAATTAACTAAAAATTGAATTTAAATGACTAAATGTAAACAAAACAGACAACGATGTTTGAATTTAATAAGAGAAAAATCCAGTCAATGAACTTAATGTAATCCTATAAGTTTACTACTGATCATAGATACAAAGATGACTCAATTGGCTACAAATAAATCGGTTATAGTTGTCGACAACCGCCAGACACCCAATCTCTTCTTACTGTCTCGATAGTCAAGAGAAGCTCGTTAACTATTTCTCTAATCAAAAGACAACCCCCGAGACGCTCGTAGGATTTAATGTTTTAAAAGCATTAAGAGAGAGAGACCTGATTCTAAACAGTGCATATTGAAGCAATATCATTTAATTTAGATTACTCATTCCCGCAACACGGACCGAATATATTTGTGATGCCTAAACGGTGTGTTACTTGCTACTTTGTTAGAACCCGGTGACAATTACGGATCAACGGTTATAACTAGTAATGAACTATTATGATAATTAAGGTTTTGGCCACAAACATTAACTAAGCATAATAATCCTATGTTACAATTCCTTTTACTACAAACAAACAAAGAACGAATAAATACTTAAACCCAATTGAGAATTAAAACACTTAGATCTCACAGTAGAAATTTGTAAAGAATTACTTGTTCATTAACTGGAAGAAATAAAACTAGCCACTAAACATAATTAAAGATTACTTATAAAATGAATTCAAAACGAAAATAAACCCAGTAGTGTGATGGAAGAAACGAGCAAGCTGCTACCAAAATCTTCAAGTGTATATGTGTGTGTATGATTATGTGTATCAGCCGTCTTGTCTGTGATTGCATCCCAACTTCTAAAACTGACATCTCCTTATATAGCTGAGCACTCCTTGCTTTCCAAGTCTTTCCTCAGTTATAGAGGCCATGATCTCCACTCTTAACCCCCACTCCTAGGTAGTTGTTGACAAAGTCCACAACATCTAATCTATCTGTTATTCTATCTTTTCATTAATTACAAAAGAGAAAGAAAAGAAATAACAACAATTTAGAGAAAAATAATAATTTCCTAATTACGAAGATTGGCTAAAGTCTGAAATTCCCATTAAAAACGTGATATTGCTTCCAAATTCAGTTCCAGCTTGCCTCAGATATATAGAAAATGCCCATTCGGTACCATGATATCCGAATTTCTTCTTTAAACTTGATTTTTTTTCCACTTTTTCATAATCATTCTCCCATAGACATGTAATCACCAAACATACAAAATATACTTAAAAAGTACAACATTTACAACAAGTTAAAGCACAAAATCAATATTAAATATCGCACTTATTTGAGTTCATCAATCAGTCTCAGTTCTCAATGTCTTTTGCATCAATAAAGTAGGAAAGATGTCTTTCACGTGTTGATATTCAAGAAAGAAACTGATTTCCAATATGATTATTTAATTTGAATTCTCTCTCTCTCTCTCTATCTTGTTTTCAAAATTAAATTTTAAGTAGAAAAAATTAAGAGGGATGGGGAATTGGGGATGAAGAAGTTTGTTAGAATTTGGAGGCCTATATGTGTGGCAGCCTTCTTCCATTGCAAAGCCCAAAACCAGATCTCTGCCCATTCTCTCTTGTTGACCGTCCAGCCCATCATCTTGGCTTGAGAAACCGGTTACCTGTTGCCTTTTTTGGATCCCTTGATTTTCTCCTTGATTGGCATCTTCACTTGGTATAAATATACCACTCCTTCGGCAGCTTTATGATGTAAGAGACAAAAAACAACAGTGAGTTTTGTGAGAGAAAATCCATTCCTCCTTTTCTTCTTCTTCTGTGACGAAGGTGCCTCTCCGTGGGTCAGTGTTGATCCTCTTCGTCCATCTCCTTCTTTGTGATTGGAGAGTGTGTTGGTAGTACTGAGTTTTGGGGCTCTATCCTTGGTTAATACTTGCTGGTATTAACGTGGTCTCACTGGTAGACTTGGGTCGGTGAAAGGTGTCTGAGCCGAAGAGTTTATAGCCTAGACCTTCGTGGTCAATGAAGGCGAGTCGTGCTTGGGTCACGACGTTATAATAAAACTCTTCGTGTCCTTTCTTTTCCTTTTGTCCAATTACTCTAGACTAATATTTTGTTTTGCAGGAACATAGCTTATTGGTCTAAGAGTTTAATTGGTGGTACTAATTAATTAGCTATTTGTATTAATAGGCTAGTTGTTAGTGGTTGTAATTTTGATTCAATACAAGAGCTCCGTTTTTTGTACGAGTTCATTCTAGACAGTGTGATATAAAATCACAACAGTGGTATCAGAGCCTGGGTTCCGTACCGTGAAACGGTAGAGCCTCCTTCGATCCAAAAATCGGTAACTCCAAAAAGGTTTATTTGGTGAGCTTCTTTCATCTCGAAATAATTACGGTTTTTTGTGTTTAAAATTCTCGTAATTTATTTGATTGATTGTGCTCTATTTAAATCTCTACTGTTTGGTTGGAATTTGATTGCTTGAATTTATTTTATTTTTTGGTGATAATAAAAAATAAAAAAAATATTCTTATATTTTCCGATTTGGTTTGATTTGTTGGTTTTGTGTTATTTCTCTAAATGGGTTCTTCATCTAATTATAGTTTGGAACCTTTTAATGGGAAAAGTGATTTTTCTATGTGGCAAAAGAAGATGAAAAGTATTTTAATTAAAGAAAAGGTTTTCAAAGCCATAACTTTAAAGTATGCTAAAGACACTTCTGAAGATGCCATAATTGAAATGGATGAATCGCGCTTACTCCTCGATTATCTTAAACATGCGTCTCGAATCGGTTATTCGGAAATGTGGTGAACATGCTCATGCTAAGAGTCTTTGGGAAAAATTGGAGCAAATTTATTTTGGAAAAACATTGCCAAGTAAAATTTATCTCCTAGAAAATTTTTTCAGTTTTAAATTAGATCTTAGCAAAGACATGGAAGATAATATTGATGTTTTTACCAAATTGGTAGAAGACATAAAACAAACCGGTGATGAACACATAGATGATTACTCTTCGATTGTGCTTTTAAATGCTATACCTGATTCTTATGCTGACGTGAAATCTGCTATTAAGTATGGTAGGGATAAGATCACACTTGATACGGTGATATCTAGTTTAAAAGGCAAAGAATTGGATTTGAAAGCTAATAAGGGAAAATCTAACACCGGTGAGGTTCACATGGTGAGAGGTAGGACGCTCGAGAGAAATAATGGTCATCAGCATAATCATAATAATCAAAACCAAGGGAATAATCAGAATTCTGGAAATAAGAATAGAAATAAAAGTAGGTCAAAATCTAGAACCAAAGGTAGGAAGTGTTACAACTGTGGTGAAAGTGGACATTTTAGGAAAGATTGCACAAATCCTGAAAAGAAAAATTTGAATCCGCAAAGTGATTGCAATATGGCTTCTGCTAGTGAGGACTGTGGTGATGTTTTTATGGTAACTGATTTATGTGAAAGTATTGTTAATTCTATTCATACCATGCCTGCTTGTGAAAATGAATGGTTAATTGACTCTGGATGTACTTATCACATGTCACCATTTAAAAACTTCTTTTGTTCCTACAAAAGCTTGGAAAAATGTTTTGTTTCTTTAGCCAATGAGAAAAAGTGTGCTATAGCCGGAATTGGTGATATTTGTTGACATGTGCCTGATTTATGTAATAATCTGATTTCATGTACATCTTTAGAAGATGATGGTTTGGAAGGTAAGTGGGGAAAAGGAATGATGAAAATTCTAAAGGGATCTTTAGTTGTTGTTAAGGCTGAAAAACGCAGTAACTTGTATGTTTGCTCTGCCATGCCTGTTTGTCTTGATGATAACGTTGCTAATCTTGTTAAAGAAGATAAAACAAGTTTGTGGCATAAAAGGCTTGGACACGTGAGTAGTAAGGGTCTTGAAATTTTAAACAAAAATGGATTTTTTGGAAAAGATAAAATTTCTGATTTGCCCTTTTGTGAAACTTGTGTGATGAGCAAACAAAAACGTGTTAGTTTTCCACCTTCCCCTAACCCCAAAATTTTTCTTCAAAACGTGCACTTGATTATATACATGCTGATGTGTGGGGTCCTGCTACTGTGCCCACTCATGGTGGAAGTCGTTACTTCTTGTCGATCATTGATGATTTTTCAAGGAAGGTTTGGCTGTTTTTAATGAGAAACAAATCTGATGGGTTTGAAAATTTCAAAAACTGGAAAACTTTGATTGAAAACCAAACTGGTCTTAAAATCAAGAAACTTCGGACTGATAATGGGTTAGAATTCTGCAACTTTGAAATGGATAAATTTTGTGCTGAAAATGGGATTGAGAGGCACAAGACTGTGCCTTATAATCCGCAACAAAATGGTGTTGGTGAAAGAATGAATAGAACCCTATTGGAACGTGTTAGGAGCATGTTAGTCTCCTCGGGTCTCTCCAAAAAGTTTTGGGGAGAGGCAGTCTTGACTGCCGCCTATCTCATCAATAGGTCTCCTTCCGTCCCTTTGCATGGTAGATGTCCGGATCAAGTGTTTTTTGGTAGGGAAATTGATTTTTCAAACTTGAGAATTTTTGGTTGTCTGCTTATGCTCATAGGAAATTTGATAAACTTGAACCTCGATCGTGAGATGTGTTTTCTTGGGTTACCCCGAGGGTGTGAAAGGATACCGGTTATGGTTAAAAGAGGAACCGGGATTTAAAGTGATAATAAGTAGGGATGTTGTGTTTAATGAAAACGAATTTCCGTTCTTAAATGTTCCTGCTGAACCTGTTGAACCTATCCCTCCCCCGGCTCACATTATGGTGGAGCATCCCTTAGAACCCAATGATGCTAGTTCAAGTGTGCAACCTGAAATTGAGAATTCTGAAAATTTGCATGAGTTTGATGAAAATGTGAATTTTGAAAATGAGCATGTTAATCTTGAAAATGTTGAACCTAATGAGCAAAATGAAGTTGAAAATGAACAAAATGAAGTGCCTATATTGGATGAATTGCATGACTATCAGCTTGCTCGTGATAGACCTAGACGCATTGTTAGGCAACCCTCTCGTTTTGATGATTTTACTTCATTTGTGTTTAGTGTGTTTGAATCCATTGATAATACCGAGCCTAAAACATATAATCAAGCCTTGAAATCTGCTAACTATAATGAGTGGATTAATGCTATGAATGATGAAATGAATTCCTTGCATGTTAATCAAACTTGGACTTTAGTGCCTAAGCCGAAAAACTGTTCTGTTGTTGCTTGTAAGTGGCTCTATAAAGTCAAGAATGAATCGATTCGGTGATGAGATTTAAGGCTAGATTAGTGGCTAAGGGTTTTACTCAAAAGGAAGGTATAGACTACATTGAAATCTTTGCTCCAGTAGTTAAGTTCACAACTGTTAGGATTATGCTTGCTTTGGTAGCTCAATTTGATTGGGAATTGAAACAAATGGACGTAAAAACTGCTTTTTTGCACGGTGATTTAGATGAGAAAATCTATATGCGGCAACCCGAGGGTTATGTGGATAATCAATTTCCTGATTATGTGTGCTTGCTTAAAAAATCCTTATATGGCTTGAAACAGTCTCCTCGCATGTGGAATAAAAAATTTGATCAATGCATGCTTGATTTAAAATTTAGCCGGAGTGCGTATGATCATTGTCTCTATTTCAAGAATGATAGGAATGTGTCTGTTTTTTTTGCTCATATATGTGGATGATATGCTTCTTATTAGCCCATGTCCCAAATCGGTTGAAGTTGTTAAAAATTGCTTAAGTGCTAGATTTGACATGAAATATTTGGGTGATGCTAACAAGATTCTTGGCATGAACATAATTAGAGATCGTAAATCCTCAATTGTTTACTTAAATCAGATTTCATATGTTGAAAAGATTTTGAGTAAATTTTCTATGTTAGATGCCGATTCTGTAGATGTTCCCCTTGCTTCCCACTTTGTGCTTAGTAAAGAGCAATGTCCTAAAAATCAATTTGAAATGAATCAAATGAGTAGAATCCGTACTCTAATGCCATAGGTTCCATTATGTACTTGATGGTTAGTACTCGCCCCGACATAGCTTATGCCATTAGTTGTCTTAGCCGATATATGTCGAACTCGGGTTTGCCCCATTGGCACGCCGTTAAGTGGTTGTTGCGATACTTGAAACACTCTTTGAACTATGGTATTAAATTCTTCAAATCTGAAAATGGTGTTAGATTGGTTGGGTATGTTGACTCGAATTATGCCAATGATAGAGATCATAGGAAGTCTACCACATCTTATGTGTTCACACTTTGTGGGTCTTGCATTAGTTGGAAGTCTCAATTACAATCCGTTGTGGCCTTGTCCACAACCGAGGCTGAATACATAGCTATAACCGAATCGATTAAAGAAGCTCTTTGGTTAAAAGGCTTAATTTCTGAAATCGGTTTTTTGAAAGAAAAAGTGGTAGTATTTTCAGATAGTCAAAGTGGTATTCAACTTTGTAAAAATCCAGTTTTTCACGATAGAACTAAACATATTGATGTGCGTTTTCATTTCATTCGTGATGTTGTTGCTAAGTGCATTATTTACTTGGATAAAGTTGATACTAGCTTAAACCCTGCTGATATGGGCACCAAGTGCCTTCCTGTTAAAAATTTTCTAAACTGCTTGAAAATTTTGATGATGGATACCGGTGATCCCGGTAATTAAGGATGTCCCATTTTCTTGTGATTTCCCAAGAAATTCCATGGCTGTTCTGTGTGCATAGCTATGGTGACTTGACTAATTCTGCTTTTTCGCTTTATGAATTAGTTAAGTATTTTGATTTCTGCATCTTTGTGTGTGTTAGAAATCTTTTTCCCTGCTTTGTTCTTACTTTGTGTTGGATCAAGTGCAGGGATAGGCGATGATGAAACCTTTCTTAATTTATGTCTATATGAGTCCATGTATGTGTACCAGCACTTGTTCCAAGGTGGAGAAATGTTAGAATTTGGAGGCCCATATGTGTGGCGCCTTCTTCCATCAAAAGCCCAAAACCGATCTCGCCCATTCTCTTGTTGACCGCCCCCATCATCTTGGCTTGAGAAACCGGTTACCCGTTGCCTTTTTGGATCCCTTGATTTTCTCCTTGATTGGCATCTTCACTTGGTATAAATATACCAGTCCTTCGGCAGCTTTATGATGTGAGAGACAAAAAACAACAGTGAGTATTGTGAGAGAAAATCCATTCCTCCTTTTCTTCTTCTTTTGTGACGAAGGTGCCTCTCCGTGGGTCAGTGTTGATCCTCTCCGTCCATCTCCTTCTTTGTGATTGGAGAGTGTGTTGGTAGTTTTTTGGGTTCTCCTTGGTTAATACTTGCTGGTATTAACGTGGTCTCACTAGTAGACTTGGGTCGGTGAAAGGTGTCTGAGCCGAAGAGTTTATAGCCTAGACCTTCGTGGTCAATGAAGGCGAGTCGTGCTTGGGTCACGACGTTATAATAAAACTCTTCGTGTCCTTTCTTTTCCTTTTGTCCAATTACTCTTAATTACTCTAGACTAATATTTTGTTTTGCAGGAACATAGCTTATTGGTCTAAGAGTTTAATTGGTGGTACTAATTAATTAGCTATTTGTATTAATAGGCTAGTTGTTAGTGGTTGTAATTTTGATTCAATACAAGAGCTCCGTTTTTTGTACGAGTTTATTCTGGGCAGTGTGATATAAAATCACAACAAAGTTACCAATAGTATTATGAAAATATAATAGCTTGTAAACATAAATCATTATTATCGTATATGTTTATTTTGAATCAATGCAAAACCTAATATGGAACCACCCAATAGGATTCATCGATTTTGGTATGTGGAAGATTGTATCGGTCAATGAATACAATGGACCAATTTACAGATGGTGTGTGATTTGTGGCAAAAAATTACAAGTTTCTTCTGGAAAGGTTCATTGAAATATTACAACTATTTTTGGATGTTAAGATACTTTTACTTACAAATACAATGCTCATTTCAACAAATCTCCTAATAAATTTCATTTTTATTCATGTATTCAATCCAATATAACTACAAAATCAAACTCATAAACAAAATTCGAGTCAAAAAACTGTGAATCGCACGGGTACTAACCTATTATATAATATATCATCATCCGTACACATGAAGTTTTTCCAATCTAGTATATCTATTAGTAGAATAATATAATATAAAACATAAACTAATATTTCTATTTAGTGTGATAATCAAGAGTGACCCTGAACATAACACCATTTAAATAGTGAAAATACCTAACTACCCCTCTACGCATTTTAAACTATACTAACTATTAAACCCCTTCATTTACTCCACCAACCAACCACCACCCTCCCGGCCAATACTATTTCCCTCCCTCACAATCATCTTCATCTTTAAAAAATAAACTCTGCAAACCCTCCATCCAACTCATAATGGGTTATGATTATAATCCTAATGAGGATGAAAATGCTAACAAGAATGATTATTTTCAAGTAAATGTTGATTTTTGAATGTATTTTCGCAGAATTTTTTTAAAAAAATTCGTAACTGGACAAAACATCCGCTAGGGCACAGCGGATGTTTAGCCTAAGTACTGTGAGCCACCAGCGACTATTTTATTAAACAGTCGCAACCAAGTAGCGAATATTTGAGTATACATTCGTTTTTTAAAAGCGGGTGTTATTAAATAGGTTCGCTTTTTGGTGGCGGATGTATATAATTAAAACCGCTTGTCAGTAGCGGCTATATATCAAAACACCGCTACTTTGTAGCGGTTCTTTGGTTGATTTTGCTAGAAATTTGTTTTTTTATATTATTAATTATTAATATGGTTTTGTTGTTATTTGTTTATAGGACTACCAATTTGAAAACGAGAATAATTTATTTTCGGATGTATCTCATTTTGTTTGTAACGAATGACAAATTCATTGATCGAGAAGCGGCGGAAAAATGGGTTAGAGATACCCGACGTGCCGAAGATATGTACTTTTACGTGTCCAGAAGTAAAACTAAATTTGATAACACTCGTAAAGTTTGGTTGAGTTGTGAAAATTGTGGAAAACCTCAGTAAGATGGCAAAAAAGATTTAAAAGATGTAAAGAAAAATGGTTCCAATAAAATTTTGTGTAAATTTGAAGTGTATTTGCAGGAAGTAAAAGATGATGGTTGGAGAGTTAAAGTTAGCGAGTTTGTCATTGCTCACAACTATCCACTTTAAATAGGAGAAAAATGGCACACTCCTGCATCGAAGTTGACAAAGGCTGAGGTTGGAAGGGTTGATCAATTATAGTGCTAATGTGAAGCCGAAACATATATTAAATCTAATGAAAAAGGAAAATCCTGATAACAAAAGTTTGAGAAAACATGTAGAGAATGCTTTGGTAGGTATAAGAAAGAAGAAAATGGGAAATAAATCAAAAATTGAGTATTTTTTAGATGAGATGCGTCGATGTGGATATATTTTCTAGTTCAAGTCAAAGAGATTTGCCCAAAAAAACAAAGTTGTATTGACTGATGTTATGTATGCTCATCCGAAGGTTGAAGATATGTTGGCCTTATTTCCGTATGTTCTCCTTATGGATTCAACAAACAAAACTAATAAATATGATTTGCCGTTATTAGAAATCATTGGAGTTACATCTGTGGGGAAGGATTTTCATGTTGTATTTGCATTCTTGAAGAATGAGAAAGTGAAACATTTGCTTGGGTATTACATCAGTTGCGTGTTTTATTAGTTTCATGTTCACCCACCGGATGTCATTATCACGGATAGGGAGCTAACTCTCAGAAATGCAATATGAGATTACTTTCCAACGTCTTAGCATATGTTATAGCGAAGGATGTCGAGAAGTATGTAATGAACCTGTTAGGAAGGAGAAGTTATGCTGCAATATTTATTAAGGGGTGGATGGATATAGTTGAGTCCAAAAATGAGGAAGAATACTTAGAACATTGTCGATATATGGAGGAGTCGTGGGCAAATATTCAGGTACTTGTTCGATATGTTAATTCAACTTGGTTGGAGCCCTATAAGGATAGATTTATTTGTTCTTTGACCAAACAATACATGCATTTCGACAATCAAACAACAAACATGTAAAACTTATACGTTTATGAATACAATATATTTATTGTTTATGAGAATTATGTAATTTTTTTTGTAACTGTGCAATATGTTACAGAGTTGAAAGTGCATACTCCTAGATGAAGAGATGGTTATGCACGTTAGATGGGGGTTTCGATCATATATTCTATCAAATTCACGATGCTATCGAGCTTCAGTTCAATGAGATCTTGACTATATTTGAAAGCTCTTTGAATGTAGCCCATCCTTTGACATTCTCAAATTTTTTTCTCCGTCGATTGAGATTTAAGATATCATCTCATGCCCTTGAGTTACTACAATACGATTGGAATTCAACACAGTGTATAGACGAGTCAGAAAGGGTGATTCTAAGAAGTGTGGGTATTTGTTAAGGACAAGTTACGGTTTACCGTGTAGTTGTGAAATGTGGCACATGCAACAGACAAATTTCTCGATTGAACCCCATGATATCCATGTGTTTTGGAGGACGTTGTCTATGGACAGAGTTCAAGATATGAGTACATCAAGGGAATCTGCAGCTGATTTGATTTAAAAAAAAAAAAAAAACCTTTTATCAGATATGGACGAGACTCCTAAATCGCAACAATATCACTATGCTAAATAGTTTTTTTATGTTGTACATCCCCCAACTAACATTTCTGAACCAGAAATAGTGCGACACAAAGGGCATCCAAAGAAGAACTCGACAAAGAGAGACCTCTCAGGTTTAAAAATGTTAAATGTTTACGTCATATTACTTTTTTACATTTCTTTATAATAAATGATTTATGCTCTAATGTTTATAATTATTTTCACCTAAACAAGTTATGAACATGCTACCATCAACTAGAAAGAGAATCAGGAGGTAGAGGTAAAGGTAAAGGTAGAGGAAGAGGAAAATGATGTAGTTCATTAGCATCAACGGGTAATTCTATTCCATACACCTCTCACCTTCCACCATTGATGATCACTTTCATATCAAGTGTTATAGATATCAAGGCAGATGGAAATTGTGGTTTCCAAGTTATTGCCCACTTTATTTATCACGACGAAGAAAAATGGGATCAGATGCGTAATGACTTGATGCAGGAACTTACTGACTACTGGGACTTCTACTCAACCATCAACTTCTTGGAAGGTGATATTGATGGATCGTTGATAGGTCTGAATTGGCATACCTCTCTGGCTCCAACTGAGCATTGGTTGAATCTAGGCATGCTCGGTTGGGTGATTGCTACACGGTATCAGAGGATTGTGACTTGTATGTCTAATATATTGATTGATTGCTTGCAATACATGATTGTCGTTGCAAGCCCGGCCAGTTGATGGACAATCACCACAACCCTAGACCACAATTATTGACTTTGGGTGGGTGAATTCAATCCACTTCGTAGCACTTGGGATGAAGACTTCACTACCTCGTCTGCCCATTATTTTGAGGTGGGAAGATTCTTGTCACCCAACGATACGGCATTGGCTGCCAATTTGGCATGATCGATTTACTAATTATAGTGTAGAGCGTTAACAACTAATTTTTCACTTTATATGATGTAAAACATTAATTAATTACGAGGGTTAATTGTTATTTTTGTAAAGTTCATCTATCATAATAATTGTTAATAGTTTATGGGGGTTAATTGTTAATTGTTTATAATTTAGGGGCTTAATAGTTATTTTTGCAATAGGCAGGGGTTTAAAAGTTACTTTTGCAAAAGTTTAGGGGGTTAATTGTTATTTTTGCAATAGTTTAGGGGTTAATTGTTATTTTTGCAAAAGTTTAGGGGGTTAATTGTTATTTTTACAAATTTTATCATTCACAATAATTGTTAATAGTTTATGGGGGTTAATTGTTAATTATTTATAGTTTAGGGGCTTAATAGTTTTTTTGCAAAAGTTTAGGGGGTTAATTGTTGTTTTGCAATAGTTTAGGGGGTTAATTGTTATTTTTACAAAAGTTTAGGGGGTTAATTGTTATTTTTACAAAGTTTATCATTCACAATAATTGTTAATAGTTTATGGGGGTTAATTGTTAATTGTTTATAGTTTAGGGGCTTAACAGTTATTTTTGTAATAGTTTAGGGGCTTAATAGTTATTTTACAATAGTTTAGGGGGCTAACAATAAATGCATCACAACAAGTCAAAATAAACTTCTCTAACAATGGTGTCCAAACAAATACATCACACTCCGAGTTCAAATAAAATACATCAACGACTTAAGAACATAAATACCATAAAGTATATCACACAAACATAAAGTATATCACAATACATCCTCAAACTGTTGAACAATTTCGTCAACAGTAGTCAAATAAGTACCCTGGATCACAAGTGCATCTCGCCTGGAACGATGGGTGATCCACGATGGTTGATGATCCCCCATCACCTCAGTTTCATCATCATCATCATCATCATCAACCGGCGGCGTCACACGATAATGTGTCTGCTCCCGAAACCAAAGCTCGTAACCATCTACGGTGGCAGACGAAATGCTAGCTACCCTTGATTCGACACTTTTGGGGTTTATAGAATGATGCTCCCATTGTTGGAAATTGCGAGGCATTTCATCGTGGACACAAACGTACTTCAACGGCTTTGGACCTCTATAAACCTTCGTCGGCTGGAATACATGGTCGGGAATCATTTGGATATATTCAAACTATCTTAAGCAACGATCGGGCATGTATGGCTCAGTAATTTTAAGGCAATGAATGATGCCCAAGAACAAACTGATCGGTACCTTCTGTGATAGCCTACGTGTAAAAGGAGTCTAAATAACCTGGAAAAACAAATATCATTATAAATATCCAAACTTTTATTTGATACATTATTTATAAATGATAAATACTTACGGCATCAATAGTCATTCGATCGAGGATTCTACGATACTCCAACAGAGTCTCGGGATCATTTCTTCTTCCACCGAGAGAAGAGGTCCATCTCTTAGCGTATGACTCTTGAGGGGTCCATGTCACTGAACAACTTGGTCTGAATTGAGGAAATTATTCATAGATCCAAACCTACAATAAAATAGCGTCAAATAAAATAATTTAAATTTTACAGTATCCAAAGCATTCATTTTTATACATGTAGTAGAGACAAGCACCAAGCCATCTGTCTACAACCAATCCTCGATGCTATACCGAGCTGACGGTATACAAAGGATAAAGTTGCTGCACCCCAAGCGTGATTGGGCATATCACAGATATCCATCATATACGGTAGAAAGTGAACATTTACTCGGTTTGACGAGTGTCCATGAACAACGTCGTTTCCATCAACCACAACAAATAACCGATCGTCCTCGATTGAGCTGAAACAGTCTCGCCACCGAAATATTCTTGCAATGTCAAAAATCTAATACCACTTCCCCTCACCTTACTGTCCACCTTGGTAGTACTCATACGTAGGAGAATGGATAGAGATGACTTTATCTGAACTAACTTGGTACTTGCTAAAATGGGTTTCCCGACCACTGGGATCTGTAAAATATAATGCACATCGTGCAACGTCAGCGTCATCTCCCCCAAACGGTCAATGGAAACTGTTGGTTTCCGGCGGCCATCTTTCCACAAAGGCTAATATCAACGGCATGTTCAAGTGATGTAACATACACTCCCTCAAGTGTCCTATGTTACTCCGAGTGATCCACTGAATAGTCTCCATATCATCTATAGTCCAAGGCAATGTTGTTCGACGGTCAACGGAGCTATGACAACTCAATACTGGCCTCTCATGTTGAACATAATGAAATAATCTCTCATCAATATTAAATCAATACTATGTAGTCAATCTAATAAATTTGAGTCAATACTATCATCGTCAATATAATAAATTACCTCGCCATTCCATATTGCAGGTGAAATATGACCACAAAATCCAGTAAGTAACTCTGTGTTCTCAGGTCCACCTCCATGTGGCTCCATCAACATCCAACCACACCCATCTACTTCATCGTCTGAATCATCATCGTCATCGTCACCACCATCACCACGACCTCCTACTCTGCCTCTACCTCTACTAGGTTGTGAGAACCCAAACCCATTACTTGTTTTATACCTTAATAACATGTTTGTATTATGCCTTAACATGTTAGATACTTCTATTTGTCCATGTCATGCTCACATTAGAGTATTACGTGCCTAGTTGCTTGAATACCTTCTATGCATTGCTTGCCTTGCCGTTGTGCTTTGAGTGTTTGCCTTAGCATGTTTAGCACTCAACCAAGACTTGTTAGAGTTCTATTGTCTTTCATAGATGACCTAGAACGTTCACCTTGATCATAGTAAGCTTGATTGGAAGTTTAGAAACCTTCTTGCTTTGTTTTGGCCTTAGCGATTTCCCTCGTTTCTCGTATTGCTTGTATTTCGTCGTGCAAAGTGTTCGTTGAGTTCCCGGCCTTGTATTCAAGTCATAACCATGTTTAAACAAGCCTTTTCCATGCCCAAGTTATCCTAGTTTTATTGGTGTTTGATTCGTGTTTGATTCGTCAACCAATCGTCGTATGATTCGAGCCTTGTCCTACCTTGTTCCGGTTGTTGTTCGGGTGTGTTTCTGACTTGTTTTGAGTTGTGTTAGACCCTAGAATGGTTGCCCATAAGTTTGGGACCATTTAGGACATGTTTAAGTCAAGTTTTAGAGGTCCAGAAGCCCAGGCGCCCGCCTGGCATCGAGTGAGCGCCCGCCCAAGTCTTGAGCAATTGAAATTTGGAGACGACCTCGAGGTTGAGGCGCCTGAAGGCTGCGCCCGCCTCAACATCAAAGTCGTTCGGGAATTTTCCCCTGTTCGCTATGTCCGACTTTTGGCACTTAAACCCCATCCTAATTGACTCTAATCCTACCTATTAGACCTAATCAAGTTAGATTAACACTAACCTTGATCCCTCTCCTCTTGACAAGTGGATTTGAAATCCTCTCCTTGTGACAAGTGGAATTCCACCCACTTCATGCATAAATATAAAAGCTCACTCTTGTTGATCAAACATTAAACCTCCAAAATTCAGATCATTTCCTTCTCTCTCTTGCCAAGCCTTGTGTGTGTAGAAAGGTGAGACTAGTGTGTGTTTCTTCCATAGATCGAGCTCCCGACCTTCGATTGCCAAACCGAGACCACCGAATCGAAGCTCTTCTCCTCTAGTTTAATAATCTCTGGTTTGTTTTAGCATGCAACAATTTGATTTCGAATAAGGTAAGCACCCAATTCCCCCGTTTTTGTATGCTCAATATCAAGCATGCTCCCTTCATGATAGTTTCTAGTTACATGTTCAAGAAGACATTCACCATGCTAAAAACTTGAAATTCTTTAAGTTAATTTTCTGTAAATTTCGGATTAATGACTCATAATTGATAATTTGAACTTGTGTCAAGCATGAATAATGTTCTAGAAAGGATTTGGAATAACTTTTGTTCTTGGACTTGTTGTAAATTATAACTTCAAAAATGATGAACATGTTAGGGTTCACAATTTGGGAACTTTGATATTGATGGACTAAAAGTCATGAATGACTTAATAGTTTAATTGTTAATGAATCGAGAACATAGAAAGAGCCATGAATTGCATATAGCATTCATCCTCTACTTAGAAATATTTTAGCGATAACTCAACGGAGTTGCTTAGAGAGTCATTGAACAATACCGACTCTACAATGAATCCTACGACGTTTAGAGTTCAATCGAATTGTAAATTAGTTATTGGGAATTTTTAACGTGATTGATCTTATGCTTGACTTGTATATCGTAGAGTAACATGCCTACTTGATTGGACGAGTCGCTCTTGTCGACCTCGCTCCCTTACTTGATTTATTACGTGAGTAAACATCTACTTGACTTCGGACGAGTTCGCTCTTGTCGAACTCGCCCCTTACTTGATTTTGTGTGACAAGTAAATATTTACTTGGCATACCATTAGTCAGTGGCATTACGTGAATTGTCTTGATGGTCAACGATGCATCGCCGTCATGAATCGCGAGATTCATGGTAGTGATAGTCGCCACACCATAAACTTGCACACACCCTTCACTACTGATCACAGTGGAGAAGAGTACCTCGTCGTAACCAAAGGGCGCTTGGAACAATACTATCGTGGTCGATGTATCATACACGTGCATCCGACAAATACAATCGTGATAACCTTGTCTCTTTCAGGATCTACGAAGCGGCACCGGTTCCATAACATATCCTTATCCTATGTGATTTAATTAAGCACTTATGTGAAAACAACGTGCATCGCGACATGAGAACTATGTGCTAGTATGATCTTGCTTGATACGTGCTATGTATGCCTTGCATTATATCTGTCATGCATAATTGGTGGCTTACAAAGACTTTATGACTTACCCCCTCCCTTTTACTGTTTTAGATCCTAACCATCCAGGACCGTCTCATCGAGGTTGATTGTCTTCTCTTGTTCGTGATCGCGCATCCTAGAGGTGGTAGCGTTGGCTTTTGGTTTCTTTCTTTTTTGGCAAGGGCGGCTTGGGTTAAAGCAAGTCATTTAGACTTCGCTTGGGAATGTGTAATTGTAGTATCTTGTACTTGTTGTAGACTAAGACTAATAGTACTACTTATGTTTCTAGTTGTTCTTGGCACTTGTAGGCCGAGCCTTGCTTGCATGTATTGGTTCACTCGTTAAGACTTCCGCTGAGCATCCCATTAGCTCTTATTTACTTTTGTAGTTTCTCCGGCGTGTTTAGCCGTTGAGGTGTTTATATATTAGCATGAATTGTTTAGTTGTTGGGTTCCGGTTGTAAATTCGCCGATGACTTGGTTTCTTTCTAATAAACTGTTATATCAGGTTATAAAGTTTTAAATTATTCCGGCTTTTTAATACCGAGTTGTACTGCGTGTCCAATGTTGCGTCACGTCAGTTTTGATAATTGAGTCCTTGCATGAATTGTAGTCCTTATTTGGACGTCACGACCCGCGATTCCTCCTCGGGGTCGGGGTTGGGTCGTCACATAGGTGCTCGGTCCGCTCTCTATCGTCGACCAAAACCTAAATCCTCCTTTTCTTCCTCCTCCTCCTCTTCATCAACTAACTGTTATCTATATCGTAGTGCAGTAAATACATCATCATTCATCGGACCATTCTCCCACCCGCGTACCATGCTCGAACTACCACTCACGCCACCCACACCACCCATGCCACTCATGTCACCCATACCACCCATACCACTCATGCCACCCATACCACCCATATCATCCATGCCACTCATGCCACCCATCATGTTTAATAAGGCTTTTATCTCCTTATCCTCTCTCGTAATAGGTGAATGTACTCTCCCCCCTCAATAGAGCATTATAAGGAGGCTCAAATAGAATATCGGTGGGGTATGGACTCCTCCTATTATCTCCGTGAATGGGGGTCCACGCTTAAGCACCCCCATCCCCCTCATTAGTGGATGTATGTGCCTGCTCAACAGCTTTCCTACATTCAGAAGCAGTCACAACCCTGTTACGTACTATACCCAGATCATCTACATGTGCTGGATGTTTCCCTCGTCGACGTCCAGGTTCCATCTATTACAAAAAAATAAATACAAGTTAAGTTAATTGAAATGATAAGTTATTTATTAAACATTATATATATATATATATGTTATATCTATTACATAAGTAATAATCACAAAACATAAATATATATGCACACATATATTACATAAGTTTTTTTTTTAAAAAAACATGTTTTTCAAAAAAAAAAAAACACAAAACATCCGCTACATTTGGTTCTATTTTAAAAATAAATAAAACTTAAGTTATATATGTATATTGTATATACACACACATATATTACACATATCACATACCTTTTGTTAAAAAAAATATGTTTAAAAAAAATCAAAACAACCGCTACAACATAACGGTTTTCGTACAACATAACAGCTACAAACCAGCGGTTTAACTTGGAAAGAACCGCGATTCACCAACGGATGTTTTATAAAACTACCGCGATCCACAAGCGGTAGTTATATAAAACATCCGTTGCAAGTTCACATATGTTTTATATAACTACCGCTGTGCCCCAGTGGTACTTTCGCGAAAACTTGAAAAAAAAACGGGCAGATTGTTCATTGCTAAGTGTAACTTCAAACAATTCAACAACAAATTCAAACAGAGTAAATGGTAAATGAGTAAGTTTAAATTTGAAAACAAAACATACATGTAAATTGAAAGATTGCACATCTTCAATGATGAGAAAAGAGAGATGAAATTGCACAACTTCAATCCGTTCTCTTCAAGGGCAGCTTCAATTCGATTTTGAGAGAGAAGCGGTGGCCTGGAGACGGGTTGGAGAAGAGAGCAGAACGAATAGAAGGGGGTGTGGTTGGCAGGCTCAGTTAGAGTGAGATGAGAATAGAAAAAAAAGATGAACGAATTTTGCAGTGAAATGGAATGAGAGAGGGGGCGGGTTGGAGAAGAGAGAAGGGGGTGTGGTTGGTTTAGGAAATTAATGGAGGGGTGGGTAATGTGTAAATGTAACTAGGGGTAGTTAGGTAATTTTATCATTTAAATAGTATTACGTTTAGGTGTTCTGTCATTTTATATGTGGAACCCACTTTAATTTTATCGAACTAAAACAATCTTACATTGTTTCTGTACACGACGAAACAATAACACATACCTTGATATTAAAATAATATTTTTAAGTTAAACTAACATAATTTGACTTGGTCAAATCAAGTAATATAGTACTCCTTTCGTCCCAAAATTATTGCCCTACTTTTTTTTTTCGTCCGTCCTAAAATAATTGTCTTGTTTGAAACTTTCATTATTTTACCCTTACTTTTTCATCATACTTTAATTATGTGTCACATACACATGGACTTTAAAGTAAACTATATATCAAACTAATATTAATAATTCAGTCAAAAGTGTTTTCTTAAACCGTGCCTCAAGTCAACTCAGACGATAATATAAAAAAGTCAACAAAATATTATTTGGTCAAATATTTCAAAAATTGTATTAAAACTATTTATTTATAAAAATTAAAATAGATAAAATATCGAGGTTTTATGACTCTTTGTCCAAAACGGAGTAGTTTTTAATGATTTTTACTACCTAGAATTGAAATGCATGTCTATATTCATGTGCTTTGTTTCTCAGTTTGTTTTTTTTTTCAAAAATGAAAAAAGAAAGAAGTTAAAACCTAATCTGTAGGGCTAGTCACACCCAAACACGTAAGTTTAAGGTATATGAATTTTTGGTAAAATTTTGGGCGATCTTATTTCCAAAGTTTATAATCGAGCCTCCAATAACCCGTTTTTTTACCGCAAAATACCATTTTTTGAAATATTGTTCCAAAAATATCATTGTCTCCTTCAACAGCTCCGGCAACACACTTTGGATTTGAAAATTACCATTGTTGGATCTGTGCTAGGTTGAACGATTTTTCAGTAGGACGAAGGTGGAGGAGGAGGAGGAGAAAGAAAAAGGTTTACGGCGGAGGAGATGAAAAAAGAAGGTGTCCGATATGGTCTGATTCAATATCATTTTGTATCGCATTGCAAAAATGGATTAGATAATATTTTATGTATCGTGATACATAAAAGTTGATACCGCTGTGCAACTGAGATTAGATATATGTATCGCGGTTCAAAAATTTATTCATCACAGTACATAAAAGTTGGTACCGCGGTACAATTAGACTAGACAATTAAACTATTGAACCGCGGTGCAAAAATTAATATAGTAAAATTGACGAATCGCGGTGCAATTAGACTGGACAATTAAACTATTAAACCGTGATGCAAAAATTAATGCAATAAAATTGATGAATCGTAGTGCAATTAGACTAGGCCATTAAACTATTGAACTGCGGTGCAAAAATTAATGCAATAAAATTGATGAATTGCGATATAATTAGACTAGACAATTAAACTATTGAACCGCGGTAAAAAAAAATGCAATAAAATTGATAAATCGTGGTGTAATTAAACTAGATAATTAAACTATCGAAACTTTTCTTTCGTTTTCTTTGATTTCTTTATTTCAGAAACAAATGTGAGAATATAACAATTGCTTTTGAGATGGAATATTTTAGAGCCCCACAAAAAAACACATTGCTTGCCATTCGATGTGTGTGTATAAAATTGTATGAGACTGAGGGGGTAGGATCGAGGTCGAGATAAAGATCAGGTTGTGTGAAATTGTGTGTCAATTTGGGCATTGTTGTCTATGATGTGGGCGTCGTTGCCTACAATGTGAACGTCATTGACTACGATGTGGGAATCGTTGCTTATGATGCGGGCGTCGTTCCCTCCAATATGGACGTCGTTGTCATGACCTTTGTTATGAAATCGACAGGAACCTGTAATATAGGAAATAAATCAACCATGTGAAACGTATTTTCACCTGCATCCAGTCCTGGAGTAAACCCATCGGCTACTGCTTTGATATCTTTGCAAGCGTAACCAAATGCAAGTCACTCAAGCATGCATTGAGTTGCAAAATTTTTGGAGTGAGATTGATGACCGTTTTCAGAGAAATAGCATACGTATAAAGGGAAAGTAATTTCAACTCCCATTTATGCTTCTGCTAGAACAATTGCTTTCATTTCAAAAAGATTACTGTCATTGAAAGGAAAAAGCAAAGCTTTCAGGCAAATCCAATTTGGGCATCGTTGCCTCCGAGTTGCAAAATGTGATAATATGAAATAAAATTGTAGGAATGTAACAACCACAGTACACGACCCAAGAAGAACGACGCCCAATGTTTTGAGTGATGCCCAAATTTGGGCAATGGCTTTTGCATTTCGACGCCTAAAATTTTGAGTGATACCCAATGTTTTTCATTGCGAGACCCAAACCTGGGTTGTAGCTTTGTCCACACGTCATTCATTCATTAAGGGTATCATTTTCCCTTCATAAGTGTACTTTAGCGGTTTAAAGCAAATATAATGGACTTTTGCGATTATATTTTCTCCACAGGGGACCGGCCCGATTATCACCCAAATTTTAAATCGTTCCAATCCACCATCTTTTTTTTTTCAATCGGGAAAAGTCACTTTTGAGGACAAAAACACTACAATACCCTTAATGAGCATGAGGCGCGCTACGGATCACTCACCAAAATGCACCTCGTTGCATCAAATCTTGCATCGTGATGCATCAAATTATTAACCTAATTCAATTTTTCACCAGAATGCATCAATTAGAATTTACCCAATCCAAATTTGTATCGTGATACAAAAATTGCATTGCGCTGCAATATTAAATGAATTTGACCTTCATGTACATTGTTTCCCGTACACAATAATTAAAATGATTTCAAATTGATGCATTTTTCCTGCATCCAAAATTGAAATTGACACATCACGATTCACAAATGATGCATTGTCATTCAAAATTGATGTTTTTAGATTCAAAAATGATGTCTAACAACGAACAAAAATCTATTTAGGCATTTCATCAAACAATTTACGTACATAGTAACACAACATACAAAATGAATATATTTTGAATCAAACACACAAACACAATGAAGAAGCAGTAGCAGAAGAAGAAGACGAAGAAGAAGAAGAAGACGAAGAAGAAGAAGAAGAAATAGATGGAGAAAAATAACACACTGCTGAAACTAAAGATCGATAAACAAGGAGGAAAGAGAATGAGAAGTTAGGGTGGTGGATTGATCCAATCTAAGATGAAAAACACAAGTGTTCTTCACCACCCGACCTACTCATTCGCTTCCTCTCGATCCATGTGAATTTCAACCATAAATTCTCTTTTATGGGCATTTTATAAAAGATTTCATGAAAATGGACTTTGGCGGTTGAAAAAAAGGAGTGGAGGGGTTAAATGTTTGGGAAAAGGTATCGGTAAGCAATTTCTTCATTTAGATTTGGGTGAAATTCAGACCAGTCCACTTTGGACAATTTTCAATCACTATAATACCTTTATGTTTTTTAACTGAAAAATGCACTTTGGAGACGAAATGACTACAATAGCCTTAATGAACCGAAGGTGTACGGATCACTTACTCAGTGCATGGTGTTGCATCAATTTGTGCATCACGATACACGAAATTCAATTACCATGCATGGTTTTGATGAATTCTTATGTGCATTGCGATGCACAAATCATGAATCGCGATACACACATTCATGAATCAAAAGTCTTCTATTTCATAATGAAGCACCTGGACTCTAAAATTGATACATCACAAATCCAAATCGATGCATCGCAATTAAAATTTGAAGTATCGTGATGCAAACTGGTTTCGGTTGCATCTCTTTTGCTTTCTTTTTTTTCCTCCTCCATCGTAAGTCTTTTTCTTTCTCCTTCGTCGCCTACATCCCTTCTAAAAAAATCCTCCAACCTACCCAATGTCCATTCTAGTATCATACTTTATGAATCAGAAAAATTGTTTACCTTTCAGGGGCGTTGCCCCCAAATCCCCACGACGGGGCACTGCCCCCTCAACCCCTGCGGTCGGACCCGTTTCGTTGGCCTAACAATTGTGATTTTCAAACAATTTAGGAATGTTGGTCGGAGCTGTGGAAGGAGACGATGTAGGCATTTTAAGAACAATATTTTGAAAAGTGGACTTTAGCGGTTGAAAAAAAATGGGCTAAGTAAGAAAGCGATTTTGCAAGATCACAAATATAAAGAATGAACTGAAGTAAAATTTATAAAACAACCAAATAAATGACTAATGAAACACTTAAGTAGATTGAAAGTGCTTAAGTGTTAGAGCAGTTATAAAAGCTGATAAGTAAATAACAAAGTATTTAAAGTGGTTCACAGTGTGAGCTGCTACGTCCACTACCAAGTTGGTCAAATTTGGATTTTTGAAATACGCTAATATTATTAATAATCTAGAGTGATCACTAATAGATCAGTGTACAACAATTTTCGGTGTTTGAAGAGTATGATTGAGAATCAATCACACTCATGGGATAATCAAAGGACTTCTCAATAAATAGAAAGAAGTGAGAAATAACAACACAATGATTGTCTAAACAAAAACTAGAAATGAATGAGAATTAAAGATTATCTAGTAAATGTTTAAGGTTGGAGCACTTTAAGTGAATAATTGCTTGAGAGAGTATTGAATGATTCAGTTCTTCAATCCTTGCTTCAATGTCCTTATATAGAAGACTTGAGTTACAATCTGTTAGAAGCAAAATTCGAATTTGAATTGTCCCATAATGAAGAGTATCTCTTTACAAGATGATATGGATCGTGTGTAAGGGATATAAGACTTTAAAATCTATTATCTATTAAAGTACAAAAAGGGAAAGTGTTAGTACGTAGGTTGTTGGTTCTAAAAAGGTAATGAACTAACACTTTCAAGCATACGTGTTTTATTGAAAAATCAGTTTATAGGGCTTGTTTGGTAACCATTTCGTTTCTAATATTTTAGTTTCTATTTCTAATATTTTTGTGAAAAATAGAAATGGAAATACGTTTGACAATCATTTCTATTTCTGAGAAACGAGAAACGTTTCTCATTTTTCTCCAAAATTTAGAAATGAAAAAAAAAATGTTTCTCCTTTACGAGAAATGATTCTTTTTCGAAACTTGGAAGGATCAAAGGCGATCAACTTAAATGAGGTCGAGCCTTCAAACTTTGACATAATAAATTTTTAACCCTAATTTTTCCTCCATATAATATTATATATATATATATATATATATATATATGTATGTATATTAGGTATGTCAATTACAACCCGGAAGTCATTAACTCACCCGACCCAACCTGAAAATTACTCGACCCAAGTCAATCAGTTAATATTTTTTAGTTGAAACGGGTAACCCATTTCGACCCAAAAAAATAATGGGTCGGGTTAAAGCAGGTCGAACCCATTACTCATTTTGACCCGATAACTTTTACTCTATAAATGTTTGAAATTTTGGATTAAGGCGAGGCGTCACGTTACCCGTTTAGCCCGACCCGATTCATTCCGAAGGAGCTTGACCCTTTTGATATCCGAGTTCTAATGGGTCGGGTTGAAATAGGTCAAGCTCGTTAACCCCTTTGAGCCGATAACTTTTACTCTATAAATTTATGAAATTTTGGATTAAGGTGAGGCGACACGTCACCCGTTTAACCTGATACATGTCGACCCGCTTGATATTCCAGTTATGATGAGTTTCGACCTGTCACACGTTACATCTCGACCCAACCCATCGGATGAGGAGATACTTATCCACTTTTTTTTTGAATAGAAATCATGTAAATTATTATTCTACCCGTTCGGATTGGATGTAATATACTATTATGGAAGTTGTAATGTATTAATTTTTTTGAAAAAGAATATAATTTTATGAAAGGAAATAAAAAATGTTTGTCAAAAAATGATTAGCTCTCGTTTCTTTTTTATAATAGAAATAAAAACAACTATCAAATGTGTTTTTGTTTCTTTTCCAAAATAAAAAAGAAATAAAAGCAAAGTGAAACAGAAACATGTGAAACAAAAAGAAGAAATATAAATGTTACCAAACACTACCGTCACCTTAAATTATACGAAAAGTTTAAGCTTGAGAAGTTAACATAACAACTTAAGTTCTACTGATATCTTTTTAAATCTAATGGTTTTAAGTAAATTATGTATAGTTTAACATGAGTATGTCTTCTATAAGACCGTTTTACAGATCTTAGTTCGTAAGATGGAGCATCACTCCCTCACAACTCAATCCATCAATACACAGTGAGTCAGGTAAAAATGATCCGTCTTACAAAAAATATCCACAAGACCGCGTCTTACACAAGTTTTTGACGTTTAACAATCATCATGTATGTGTCACTTTAAATTATAGTTTGCATGTTATTGATTATTGAGGGCTAATAGAGAGTTCTTTCGCCTTGAGTGCTCTATCGACCTAATTATATGATGTTGATCTAACGATCTAACAAATTGCTCCTTTCGTTTTCAAATTATCGTTATGTTTGATTTGGTACATTGTTTAAGAAAATGTTATTGACTGTATTATAAATATTGGTGAAATGTATAAAGTAAGAAAAAAATAAGAGTAAAGTGGTAAAAGTATTTTAATTTTTTTTTTTTTTTTAAAGATGACAATTATTTAAAAACAGATTAAAGACGACAATTTGAAAATATAGGAAGTATATAATAGAAGAGATCTACCGTCCTATTTGCATTCTTGAACTTAGGCTACGGTCCAGTAAACCTTTTTCCCAATTTCGTTTTTTTATGGCGGTTCAAATATGGAATGCTAGAGAAATCGGGTAATCAAAAAGGGAAACAAGGGCTGCGATTGTCTCCTTTCTCTATGCAAACCTGAGTCCAGTTCTAGAAGAAGTAGTGTTAGGTAGCAGTTATAATCAAACCAGTCAACCCTAGATCGTTAAAAAACGAGAAAAATCAAAGTCAATCCCCCCAAAAATCAAAACTGACACACCGTGGTGCAAGTAGAGTTTCTCAAATTAGCAAATCACTATTCCATACTTTTAAAAAAAAAACTCCACGTCAGTCTCTAGAAGCGTCCCCAGTCCCCATACATTTGTAATCTAATAATCGGTGTTCCGTTTTTAAATTATTGTCCTCTTTTTTTTTCGTTCGTTAAAATCATTGTTCTTTTTCAAAACATTTCCTTCTAGGAAAATTGTTAATTTAAGATTTGGTATATGTAATAGAAGGTATGTTGATATATTATGAATGTGTTCAATTATGGACGACTGTAGGGAGATTATATATAAGTTACATAGTGGAAACCAAAAAGGAAAAGGAAAAGGAAAGCAGGAAGTATAATCATGTTAAGAAAAGGAAGAACATTTAATTAATTTAAGTAATTTAATATTAAGGCTCACATGAACAAATATGTAAAATCAACAATAAACTATTGCACGTAACCTTTGTGAAGTGGTCAAACTGGAGACCAATGAAGTGTTAAATCTTTGTAGTAGAAGCTGCTACCCAAATTGTGGTAGAAACTACAACCTCGCAAATATAGAAAAACCCAATCATGAGTCAATCCCCGAAAAGCTTCTCAATAGTTGGTAAATTGAAGATAAAGGAAAAATCAAACATTTTGTAAAACTCTTTTTTAGTGCAAAGAATGGATCAAATACCGTACACAAAGTGATATTTGAACCAAGTCATTGTTTGACTTCGGTATCATGTCATTGAAACAAGATAGCGGAAGAATAGAATCGATTTGGCTCCGATAATTTGAGATTTGGTATATGGAATTGAAGGTGTTTTGATGCATTATGAATGTGTTCAATTATAGATGATAATAAGGAGATTATATATAAGTTACACGGTGGAAACCAAAAAGGAAAAAGAAAACAAGAAGTATAATCATGTTAAGAAAAAGATAAGAGAATTTAATTAACTTAACTAATTTTATACTAAAACCCACATAAACAAATATGTAAAATCAACAATAAATTATTGCACTGTCAACAAATTTTTTTAAAATCATTTTATACTTAATTTTTCTAGCTATTTTAATTATATCCATATTTTCAAGAGCATTCAACAAAATCCGATATTTTATAAATATTTATAATAATGACCATTATTATTTTTAAATGATATCCCTAATTAAAGAGAGCAATAATTTTTAAAAAGTGAGTAACACAAAAATTAACTATCAAATCATCCACTAAATTAGTGCCGAATCATCCTTTCATGATACGTGGCATGTGCTAATCTTTGCTGTATTGTAAGGGTGTGCAGGATTTTTTCGGAATCGGACCGAACCAATCAAAACTGAACCGGACCAATACTTTGGTTTGGTCATGAATCTGAATTTTTATAAAATCAGACATTTTGGTTGGTCCTGGTTCTCGAACTAAAAAAACACGGAACCGAACCAATATACTGTTTATTTATTTATTTTATTATATATATATATATATATATATATATTGTATTATTATATAAGTATATATATTATATATATATTAATTCCTAATACTTTCTTTGTTCTATTTTTTAGTTGGTACTCTTTTATTATTTTGTTTCCACCGGTTTGTTATGCTATGAGTTTATAAGTTCGATATTTTTAATTGTTGAATGTACCTTTATCGTAAGTTTTTTAATTTTTTTATGAAGTTTCAGCCTTAAAATTTTTATTATATATTTGTATTAAATAGTTAAACAGTAAAAAATCATAGTATTGGTCTGGTCCTGGTTCTCATACATCTTTGATTAGTTATGGACTGGCCAATATTTTGGTTCTCATACATATTGGATTGATTCCGGTTCTAATTTTTTTGAGAACCAGATTATTGGTCTGATTTCGATTTTCTCATTTTTTTTCAAAAAAACTGGACCGAACCGAAACAAGCTCACCCCTATCGTACCAATTCACCCCTATCGTACCAATTCATCATTGAGCTATCAAGCTGACTGCTGACCCACCGATAAACGTTAGACAAACTTAGATTCCATATTTTAATTTCACGCACCCTCTCTCTCCCTCACTCTCTCTTATCTGTTGCCAATCGCTTCGAATCCGGAACTCTCCTATTTTATCTCCCTCTCTCTCTCTCTCAGTCTCTCAGGGAGATCGAATACTACCCACATGGCGTTGAAATCTGGGAAGCATTGCAAGAGGCGTATCCCATTTGATGGTAACGACTGTAAATTATTTAAAATCCTTAAAAAGGACAAACAAACAAACAAACGAAACAATTATTATTATTCTTTCTTTCTTATGTCAATGTTGTCCTACAACAACGACTGAGACCTTTGAATAAGTGAGATTTATGTTGTAGAGTTCGCGAGGACGACGGTTTGCGGTAGTAAGAAGAAATCAGTAGGAATGGGGAGGCAGGTCAAGTTCCCGGAGGTTAGCGAGGAGGTGCAGGAGTTGTTGGATGCTAATATGGATCAAGTTCAGGCCCGGCGTCGTGCTCGTGAAGCCTTCAAGGAAATTCAGCTTTCTATTGATCATGTCTTGTTCAAGGTTTGTCTAATTTCTTCCTCCCTACCTTTGTAAAGTTTCTGTCTTTTTTTGTTTTTTTTGTTATTGGTTGAGTTGTTAGATTGGAACTTAGTTTTATTATTATTATTTTTTTATTATGGGTGGTTGAGATCTACTTTTCTAGTCATATTATCTCAACTTTGATAGTCTGTGAAAAAAATTGTGTTAATTAGAGTAGTAATTTGGTATTTTTGCTGATTAGTTTTGTGTGGCAAATAGGAGTAGACGCTCGCCCAATGTGGTGTGTTGGAGTGTTTGTTTCTTAGGAATGTGAATATCAAAACTTTTGAATGATTTAGAGATCTGAATGGGATTTTGGGCAATAATGGCATGTAGTCAATTGAGATAGAGAGATTTTTAGTGCCAGAAATCTGTAGTTATGGATTTCGAGCTGATTGGAATGGACGTTATGATAGTAGTCATGCTTCTCTTGTTTATTCAGACACACGGTTCACGTGAAGTTAGGACCAATTTGGTATGGACTTCGAAGAATTCCAGCAGGTTAAAGGTTATTCTATAAGAAACTTACTTATGAAAAATAAGGAATATGATTTATTATATTATTCGTGAATTTCAGAGCTCAAAACCCCCTCTCCTTTTCTTTTGTGCATGTGTGTGAAAATCAGGAGAGTGGTTTGGGACATTGAGCGATGCGATATTCTGATTGATGACCTTCCTGTATCAGTATAAGTCAATCCCCTTATTGTTTCCTGTGCCTTTTCAGCAATAAATTGCAGTTGTGAGTAGGTCTGTAGGTGATGTCCACTTTGAATAATTAACCTCCTACTTACAGATTTTGACAAAGTTGGCCTATAATCAACATTCATGCTACGAAAAGATTTCATCTAATTTGCATTTTGCCATTTACCTTTTGTTTGCTGCTCACAGAAAAACAGGGAAATAGAGATAATTGGTTTTCTTATTCTGAAAGAAGTTTTTTATCTTAGCCGTCATCCTCATCTTCATTGATATGTTTCCTTGATGAATTGAGTGAAATTCAGGGTAGGTATGTCCTTCACCTCTTGTGGACATTGAGTAATCTTGTATGTCCATCAGATTATCCAATTTCAGCCTACTGCTCAGTCTTGGATGATGAGAGATTGATATCACTTTTTTTCTGCTCCCTTTCCTCCCATGTACTAGGCTCTCATGAAAATAACAATTGAACACGTGGTTTTTGAAAATATTTTCGCATTTCCCCTAACTGCCTACTTGGCATCATCTGTAAATCTGGATAATGATGGTTATCTTGTTGTTCAATTTTTTTTTCAGATGCCATGTGATGGATTGAAGATGAAGGAGGTAAAGGGAACATCTTTATTTTGAGTTTGTTTCTCGGCTGCTTCATCAGTCTGTTGGCCTCCTCACTACAGAAGGCCTAGAGTATGAACAAGACAAGCAGAATAAAATTATATTTTCAATTTTTAAATGCCAAATATGAAACCACTTGCTAATGCATGGTTGGCAAGCAGCTTCTTTTACTCATCATGTGCATAATTATGCCAATTAGTTCTAGCTCTTTTTGCATTAATCTTTCACTTGATCTGCACTAAATATGAGATAAGCAGGTATCATTGTAACTTCTCTGTAATGATTCAGAAGAATTTATCATAGGAATAACTTGTTTCGTGCTTATATCTCTGTGGGGAAAGTGAACTGTTGTTGATATTTTCTGCTCTGCTTTTGTGCTGGAAAGAATTCTCAAAATACTTTTAGGTTTTGATTGCTCCCTATCATGGACTCCAACTGGTTCTCTCGTACCAAAGAAGTATCTAGTTGCATTATAGACCTACTAATGTACCTAGGTAGTTTGAAACTGATAATCTTCTTGTCAATGCGTTATGAATTCCTTTTTATATGCAAAATATGAACATCCATCTTCTGAAAGACGTCATTCACTTTGGCAGCATCACTTGTTATAATACAAGGCTGTTGAATTAACCACATGGATTATCTTAATATCTTAATATTACTTGAGGGATATCTTGATACCTGGAAATTTTCTGACATGAACTATTCACTTGAAGATAGTCACTTGACATTCTGTTTGACAGTCGTATGAGGTGAACTCTAGAGGGTTGGAAATTTTCTCAAAAAGTTGGCTACCAGAGACCTGTTCGCCCAAAGCAGGGATTTTTTTTTGCCATGGTTACGGAGACACTATCACATTTTGCGTTGAAGGCACGTAACTTACGACAAGTAATAGGAGTGGCATATTTGTTTTTTAAGACATATACAATTGTTTTCTCATTTTTTTTTATATTGCTTATAGGAATCGCTAGGAGGTTGGCTTCAGCAGGGTATGGATTTTTTGCAATGGATTATCCCGGATTCGGACTTTCAGAAGGTCTTCATGGCTTTGTTCCAAGCTTTGACTTACTTGTTGACGATGTTGTTGAACATTTCTCCAAAGTTAAAGGTATAACATATCGTAGCCTTATTATCAAATTAAAGAGGGCCCTTTCTATAATTATGTTTCAAGCCTTAGTTGTGATCTGGGCTGCAGAAAGGTTGAAATATGATAGACAGCCTCTTTTTTAGCAGAGGTTAGGTTACTTGCATTTACATTAGAACCTTCCTAGCCTTGCAGAGCCCCCCTCCCCCTCCCGCCGGTGCACCGAGTCATTCAATTTCTTTCTATGGTTTTGAAGAAAGGTTTCATTTGTTACATATGCAGCATAGTAGATTTAAGTTTTGAAACATTTCTTGGAGCTGTAAGAGAGTTGGCAGCGGAGGTTAACATCTCCAAACCTTCAAAGTTGTGGACAGAAAACTTCCTGGCTATTTGATGGTTTGGATTGACTTTGTCTTTTTGATGTTTCGACGTGTCATTGTGTTTTATTAATATTATGGCCTTAGCAACCTTTCTTTAATTCCGTATGCTTTATGAATTGAAATTATATTATTCAAACTGAAGCAAGTATAGAAGTGTTTGCTATTTTGTTGGAACATATTTAAGCAATAAAATGGCAGGCTGAATAATAAGTGATTCTTAGAAAAATCCAGAAGCAGCATGTTTATCATCCTTTCGCAATGTGTACATTTTTCTGAAGACGATCGAGGTTAGAATAGGCTATATAGACACAGGAAGCCGGACTTAGGTAGCAATGATTAAACTGCTGAAGATATTGGTTGGCATGATAGAATCAGAAGTTTTTTTCTTCAAACAATCAAGTGCTTCTGCTACATATGTTTTTTTCTAATCGAAAGGGAAAAGGTTTTATTTGAAAGAGTATCAGTTGAACTTGTGTGTAGACGAAGCTATGAAACAAATTTACCTGTATACAAGATAATTGATGTATATCTACCATTCTTGTTCTATCAGTTTGGTTAGGGGATCACCAATGTCATGGCTTTAGGCTCTGAAAAATCTGTTTTTTCAGGCTATTTTTTGCATGTGAATATGTGCGTCCTTAATAGTCTGAATGAAGATTGTTGCAAACTATCGTAAAGTTCATGGATGAGTATGTTGGATGCAGAGAATCCAGACTTCCGTAGTCTCCCCAGTTTTCTGATGGGGGAGTCCATGGGTGGAGCTGTAGCTCTGAAGGTGCACCTCAAGCAACCTAATGCATGGAACGGTGCAATTCTCGTTGCACCTATGTGCAAAGTATTCTTCTATTCTTGTTTCTCCACAAACACTTCCACATGTCTTATATATGATTTTAACAGAGGCTTTGCAGATTGCAGCTGACATGGTACCTCCATGGATAGTAGCACAATTTCTAATTGGCGTAGCTAAACTTCTGCCAAAACAGAAGCTGGTTCCACAGAATGATTTCGGCGACATGGCATTCAGAGACCCAAAGAAGAGAGCTCAGGTATCAGTTTTTCCTTCCAAGAGTTGACTCTAGTAAGTGATACTGAAAGGGGACACTTAACCTTTATCTAGCTGCTGTTGTGTGGTTAGAATCTCTTATATTTACTTATGGAAAAACTGAAAAGCTTATTTGAACCATATTCCATATGCAGGCAGCATATAATGTTATTTCGTACAAGCATAGACCACGGTTAGGAACTGCTGTGGAGTTACTAAGAACAACCCAAGAGATAGAGCATCAACTTGATAAAGTATTGTACTCTTTCCCTCGACTCCTTGAAGATCTTTCTTTTTTGCTCAGAATATCTTGAATTCTAAATACCATGACGATTGTACTCCTCTCTCTCTCTATGATGAGCCCTGCACTAGTTATGGCTAGTTGGGAAGCATTTTCCTTCAGACCCAACATACTATTGACCTCTTCAAGACTTCTGAAGCATACAAAATTTCATCAAGTTTATAAAATGGCTAACAATTGTTTTTTTTCTGGGAGGGGGGGGGGAAGTGGGGAGGATAGTTCCAAATCTCTCTTAATCGTGAGAGTGAAGCTAGGGCAACAAAAAAGTCACAAAAATTTGGCCACAAAATCACCGTTGGTAAACAACAGTTGCCAAGTAAATTTAGTGACTTTTTTTTTGTGACCCAAGCATTACTCTAATGGTAATCAATAAATGATGAAAGGAATATAATGGCTTGTTAGACACTTTGAGAGTCCTATTTCCTTTGAAGGACTTCTCACTTATTGAGTTTTTTCATGTTCTTAGCTTTATGCAAGTTGGATACTCTTGGGATTTAGTATTAGTGGTTGCTTTCTATAGTGGTGACTAATTCCTTAAAATTCTGTGTATAGTGGGTTGCAATATGCACGTTTCCTGAATTCCTGATTGATCAGAACTTTAAACAGCTTGGAGAAATTTATTGAAAAAGAATGCTCCATAACCGTTTTGATAACATTGATTTAAAGGAATACATTGAATTTTGTATTAATATGTACAATGGCTGATGGCTGAGATTAGAGTATAATTGAGAAAATCGTAGGGATCTGAATTTGACATGTTTTGTGCCTCTTAAAGGAATTTTAGCACTGAAGGTTCTTGTTATTTCTATCTCCAAATTGTTATTTTTAATTAACTACTGTATGAAAAATTCAGGACAACTTCAGTTGTACTTTACTCTAGTAGTGAGGCATAGGTGCTTATCATGGATGGTCTCTGATCCCATCCTATTCATGGCTCAGTGTTCCCAGTTTTGATTCTGCCATGGTTTCCTGGTCCTCGTAAAGTTTAACCCCTTGCATTAGCTTTGTTATTCATAATATTTTCTCTTTCACAAGTACAAACGCACTGGAAGGTAATCAGCATCTAGATATTCCTAGAACTCTTCAATTCGATTTTTACACTGTAAATTTTAATTTTGTATAATGTAGTAATACCTTTGTTTGGTCAAGAGAATCAGCCAAAATTTCCTGATACTGGATTATAGAAAAGTAAGAATTTGAGTACATGTTTGAGGGTTCTATAATAGGTGCTCCTTTTGATTTGGAAAATCAAGAAATGTATGTTAACAGTTACAGTAACTATACTGTCTACTGATCTAGACCAGGAAGTTATATAATCTTTCCTCAGTGGGTGTTCTTCTGGGAGCATCACGTGATAATCATTTTATCGCATTCACTCCCCCCCCCCCCACCAACCCTCTTTCTGGATGGTATTGATGTGTCTCTGAACAACCCTATCTGGACTACAATTCTGCAATCTCCCATCCTGATCATACCCATAGTCCCTCTAGACTTTTGCATGTCAAGGGGATGAACGGCTACTGACGAATGAAGGTTATACTCTTGTTAAACTGGAATACTGAGAGTGAAGGAAGTGATCATTATCTCTTTTAAATGTGCAATTCATCTGTTAATTTATGGCAGTAACACTTGGTTATGGTGTATCTCCAGCCTGATTATATTTAAAAGAGTGTATTTTGCTTTCTCACAAGTTTCTTGTATGCTATCTCACAGGTTTCTTTGCCGTTACTGATCCTGCATGGAAAGGCGGATATTGTGACTGATCCATCCGTAAGCAAAGCTTTATATGAGAAGGCAATCAGTTCAGACAAGAAACTCAACCTTTATGATGATGCATATCATGCCCTTCTCGAAGGTGAACCAGATGAGACGATACTTCGCATTTTTGGTGATATTATTTCTTGGCTCGATGAGCATACTTCCAGAAAGTAATCCTAACTGCCACCCTTTCTAATGATTGGTTTTCATCTCGAGTGTAAAAAAGGAGGAGATGAAGAGAAACGAAGGCTGCTCAACGAAATATGCTCCGTTCATGTATCAAATCTCATCTCGCTTAACATGTAAATTTATTGGACAAAAACAAACGCAATGTATTTAGAGCGCTTTTATGCAGTTATAAAAATCCTATTTTCTTTTCTTTTTTTCATTTACTAGGAAGGTTCACATGCGTTGTACGTGATGCTAATGATTTTATTTTTTAAAAAAATGACTTGCTAGTTTGTTCATTTTTATGTTTACTTTTAATTATTGGATTTTTTTGTATTTTAATAATTACAATTTTTGAAACTTATAAATTGTGCTGTTGTGCTTTTAGCTTTTTTGATACTTTGTTTTCCGGTCATTTATAATGTATACTTTTAGTCATTATATAGCAACTTATTCTACAAATTTGTCTTTTTTGTTGGTTATTTTTATTCTCTTTTTTTATTACAAAACATGAATTCATTCACGTGTGTGAATTGAAAATAATTCAAACTTATTATATTAAATAAACACATTGTTTTTGGAGAGTTTGTTTATGTCGTTTATGAAATTTATGATTCCTTTTAGAAAATAATATATTGTGTTAGAGAAATCAAACTTTCAACCCCAAAATACATATACTTAACACTAAAAATATGAAATTCACTCAAAATATCTATAAAGCTCCACTTTGTCACCCAACCTAAGTTTTGTGTCATTTTCATATCTCATTTTATAATTCTTTTCTAGTTTACCCCTAGCCACGACGAAGGTTACCAATCTGACATTAATGTACACATGGTATTTCATGTATAGGGCATTTTAGTCATTTTCACAGCAACGCTTTCTCTGCTTTTATTACCCAAAGAGAAACTTCATTTTCTTCTTCTCCGGTAATGTTTTCTCTGCATCTTCTCCAGTAATGATCTCGTTTGTAAATTTTAAGTGAGATAAAACTCAAGAATGTATTAATGTTTTATTCAAATTATTATATAGAAAAATAAATAAAAATAGAACGGAATCATATAGAGATATTGAACTCAAGATCAGATAATCACACTTAGGTGTCAAGACCGCCACGAATTAGAACCCACTAAAAAATTAAAGACGTACAACATAATACACAAGCATACACCAAGAATTTTCCCCTTTTTCTCTCGTACAACATAATACACAAGCATACACCAAGAATTTCAAATCTCATATTAATTTGAATCCATCACATACGTATACGACAATGATGAGGCAAACAATTGTTCAATCCGTCTTCATCGTCCATACAACTTCAACAAATTTCTCATCGGTACCGTTGATATTGTTTATGGTTTGATTTGAGCAAATTCTCAATCTTGAACATTATTCGCCACTGCATGTTTATCACCACGATTATCAGACATGACATCTCATCACCAAATTTGATATGGAATATGGAAATGCTAAAAATTACGTTGTGGACCAAAGTGTATTTGGTGGATACTTTAGGGGAAATTTTGTAATTTGGACTAATTTTGATAGGCCAAAATATGATTAGCGCCCAAGATTACACACCAAATCTCACATTGCACCCCAACCTAATAAGTGTCTCACTTTCATAACTTATTTTGCTATTTGTCCCACTTTGCCCCCTCCCGTCTATGGGAGTTAAAAATAGTAACGAAAAATGGTATGTGCATGTCACATGAATATTGTTTTGGTCATTTTGCTTGGCGCACAAAATGAGATTTGGCTATAACTTCAGTATTTAGTTAACCATTTAGTATTTAGAATATGTTTTTAAATAAAAATAATAAATAATTATTTTAATAATTCAGAAATAATTATAGGGCCAAATTATAATTTCTCCCCCAAAGTATCCACAAAATCGTATAGTTTACTCCTATGTAAAGTTTGTTCCATAATGGTATCTGACTTTACTCCCCCCCATTTTCCATCCTACCACTGATGGACGTTAGAAAATTCACGTTTAATAGCACGTGGTCTTCCACGTACGGGGCGAAAATGTCATTTCTCTTATCAGGTTAAGGAGTAAATGTATTGAAAGTGCAAACTCTAATCTCACACCCTTTCCTTCTCTCTTCTTTCGGTGTAAGTTCTCATCTCCGGGTCCATAGTAATAGCCACAATCTCCGGCTAGCCCCACCATAGCCGCTGCCATCTTTGGGTGCAAGTTCCCATATACGGCCCAAACCTTTCCCACTTCGATCACGCCTATCATAGCTCTAGCGTCGTCCTCCTTCGATTCTAGCCAAGTTCTATCTCCGATCTCCCTCATTCTCTCCCCTGCAAAAGTCGTGCTTAAAGTAGAATCACAGGCTATAGAGTATACTTACTAAAAACTCTTGAAAAAACATGCAATTAACAAAAAACTCATAAACCTTATCAACGAATTCATCAAAGAGAAAGGCGGGCTTAAATGAAGAGAAATAGTTATGAGTTTTATTGAAATACTCTTCAATTTTGCGGGATAAAATTGGGCATACGGCCGGCATGTATATGGTTTAAAACAAAGTATCAAAATTGGGAAGATGTTGAAGAAGCTATGACTTTAGATGATTTTGACCTCATAGAACCTATCATGGTGGTCAGGTTGGTTTATTTAAAGAATTGGGAGAGAGAAAGTAAAAGTAAAGTCATGTAAGAGGATGAAGGGGGATGAGAAATTGATTGATTTTGGTGGTGGATAGGTTTCACCAGAGAAGGTGGGTACGTGGATCCAATTTCATACATGAAATTGGAGATGGAGATGTGTAATTATGGGTAAGAGTTTTTTTTTTCATATTTTTCATTTACTTTGTTTTCATTATCAAAATAAGAAAAGTGACAGTGAAATGGAAAAATGCATATCTATCATCTGGGTTAAGAAAGAAATTTAAAAGAAAATTTGGAGGGAGTGGACAAAACCAAGATCAAGTTATAGGTTAATTTTTGATGTGGAGTGAAGATCAGAAAAAATAATTGGTCTTTTCTCTAGATTTTCTTTCAATAGGAAAAAATAGAATGGTGGATCTCACTCCATTTTAACATTTGAACTTAAGCACCACAAAGTTTACATCGAATTCATAATATTTTCCTCGAGTTAACGTCGTGGAAGACCACGTGTTATTTAACGTGACTTTTCTAATTGTTGTCACGACTAGGGTGGAAAATATGAATATATATATATATAATATCAGATATCATTATGGGACAAACCTTAGGTTGAGGTGCACAATGTGTTTTGGTGGATACTTTGGGAGAGAAGGATTGTAATTTGACATAGTTATAAGGAAAATAGTATCCTTACAAGACTTAGTAGTTGTAAGTAAAATTATAAAATTAGTTGTAAGGCTAGCAACATTGTAATTATAATTTGTCTTATATTTAAATTTAAAGTTAAAAAAAATGTATTACTCTCAAAAAATGAAATTTAGAAGTTATTTAATTTATTTTGTTTTCTTTTATTTTCTTCCACCAACCTCATCTCTCATAGACCCACCACCACTACCACCTCAAATAACATCATTAACCCAAAAATCAATTATTTTATTTTATTTTATTTCTTTGTTTAATTTCGTACTCCTTCATTCAAATTAATCATTTATAGACTCGCCACCACCTAAACCTTAATTTTCACTATTTACAAACCTAAATTCATTTTTTTAAATTTTCAAATTTGATGATTGAAACCTAAACTCATATGAAGATTAATTTGAAAAATTGATGATTTGAAAATCTAACAATATCGTATTCCACCTAAACCACCGCTACCATAATTACAATCGCCCCCACCACCACCAGTAGCATCCCTGCAATTGTCACCACCGGTATCACCATCACCAAGAAACACGTTCACCTGGCCTTACTAAAACGGAAAAATAAAATATATTTAACTTCCATTAAATCAGATTGTTTTTTTCAAACACATCTCCTTTAAATTCTAGCGTTCTTCTCTAACAAAACGTAAAGATTTGTCAATAAAGTTCTCCATTTTTTTTAATCTTCTTGACATTATATCATCTTGTATTAACACATTTTCTTAGATTATTCACAAGTAATTACTAAATATACTATATAAGTGCCTAATATCTTGATACTCACCAACAAATATATTATTATAGTTACATTTTTTTCATATACCTCTAATAATGTCTTTCCCAACCTATGATGTCTCACTTTCATATACAATTTTTATATTTGTCAGACTTTGTCCTTCATTGTTCATGGGTGTTAAAAACAGTAATGGAAAATCATACATGGTAGAATTATTTTGATCATATTTTACTTGTGACGCAAAGTGAGATTTGATTATATTTTCATCATTTAGGTTGTCATTTGATATTTAAAATATTTTTTAATTAAAACAATAAATAATTATGTCAATAGTTATACTTTGTCTCATTTTAAATTCAAAGGCACAAAAAATTCATTACTCCAAAAAAAAAATGAAATTTAGATTTTATTCAATTTATTATTTCATCCTTCAATTTCTTCCGTCAACCTCATCATTCATAGACTCACCACCACTACCACCTCAAATTTCATTATTAGCACAAAAGTTAATTTTTATTTGATTTCATTTTCTAATTCCTTACTTCTACTTTGAAAGTAACTTATTTACAAAAGCCATCATTTATGGACACACCACAACCTTAAATTTCACTTTTTACAAACTCAAATTCAATTTTTTTATTTTTCAAATTTTCAAATTGAAACTAAAACCCATATAGATCTTTGAAAATTTGATGATTTAAAAATCTCACAATGTTGTATTTCATCTAAATCAGCATTGTCATCCTTACAATCGTCGTCATCACCGCCCTTAACACCACCGTCACCAAGAAACGCACTCACCTCGCTTTACTTAATGGAGACATAAAATCTCTTTAGCTTTCGTTTAGTCGAACGTCTTTCTTTAAACATCTCTCATTTCTTAATTCCAATCCACTTTTTGTTCAAATTACTAAGTAAGGAGAAAATCTAATTTTAGGATGGGACTAGTTAAAAGGATGTCGGTTGATGATAACCTATTTCAATAAAAGGAGAGTTGTGGTAGAAGAAAGAAAGTCGATAGCTAGAGGAGGGAATAGAGAGATTCTCACATGTAACTACCTCGAGTCCGATGAAGAGGAACAATCAAGTTAAGACTAAAAAATGTTAGAGGTTTGGAACCCAATGATGAAAATGAGTAAAATATTTTGAATCTAGTTATTTGTGATTACTAACATTGGTTTTGTTTGTAATATCTATAAGTTAGGAACCAGTGATAGTTTTAAAAGTTGTTGTAGTAGTTTGAAATTTCAAAGAAGTAAACAATAGATTTTAGTATTATTTTCTAACAAAACGCATAGATTCATCAATTGGTTCTTCATTTTCTTCATCTTCTTGACATTATGACACATTTTCTTAACTCATTTCTCTTAGCTAATTCATGGGTAATAACTAAACACGCTACAAATTTGCTTAATAATTTGATATTCACCAACAAATCTATTATTATAACTACAATTTTCTATATATATAAATTTGCTTAATAATTTGATATATATATATATATATATATATATATATATCTAATAATGTCTTTCCCGAATATATATTTAAGAAATAAAGAAATAAAACTATATTATTTTTTAGTTTCAAATATTTTTTTAGTTTCGAATAAAGTTTTAGTCTCTTGAGTAAATGTATTTTTGTCATTTTAGAATATATTGGATGATATTTGCAACGATAATGGTAGAAGGGGGAAAATGATAACAAAATCAAAATATAAGACGAAATGAATAGAATTCAATAATGTAGGATCTAACTTTAAAATATGTACAAGTCAAGGAATCAAATTATTATTTAATTATTCATGGAATTAAATTAGCACATGACAAATTTACTTGTTTAACATTAATTAATAGTGAGTGATTTATTATAGTTAGGGCTATTTTTGTCCAAACATTACTTTTTGTCATGGTAAATTTACTTATTTTGTCCTTAATTAAATTGTGGATAGTTTATTTGGTGAATGGTTATTTTTGTCTATTAATTAAATTGTAAGAAACAAGCTTGACTTTTATAGTAAGAGAGATAATTTAGGTCATACTACAAGTATTTCTTTGAGCCATTTTAAGCCTTTTAGTTTTAGACAAATGAGTAATGTCCACTAATCTAGTCCAAAATTTAAGAGATTTAACCAAAAACCCCAAGTTTAAGCTGGGAATGGAATGTACATACCATAATGAATTTTAAAATGTTGTGAGGGGTTATGTGGTCAAAATTGGGAAGGGAATCAAATTTGTGAAGAATGATAGAATGAAGGTGAGTGTCAAGTGTAAGGAGGGTTATCCTTGGTATATTTATGGTTCACAACTAGGTGGTGAGAGGAATACCTTTACAATTATGACATTTGTGAACAATCATAATTGCAGTAAGGTGGTGAAGATGAAATGTGTAAACTCTAAGATTTCGTTTGGTAGTTAAGATTAAAGCTAGATATGATTAATTTGGTGATTAGGATTAAGACTAGATAGGATTAATAAGCCAAGTAGTTGTCAGATGTTAGGTACACAATAGGTGGGCAGGACTAATAGCACGAATTACTTTGAAAAAGTCATCATCCCCTCGCTATTAATATCAAGGGAGAGGGAGATATTATTAGCGCTCTCACTAAAAAAATTGGGATAACATTTTTTATTTCAAAACTACCCCCGATATACAAGTGAAGATTAATAGCAAGGGCACTAATATTACTAAGATTAATAATACTGCTTATCCCTGTTCGACTACCAAACAAACCCTAAGTGGATTGGTAATAACTACACTAACAGATACAAGTTAAACCCTACTTGGCCATCTGAGTCATTCTTTAATACTGTCGGGAAAGAGCTTGGGATTCAAACGTCTAGGAGCAGTGCTTACAGAGCCCAACAGTTTGCAAGGAAGAATGATGAGCTTAGTCTTGAACAGCGGTATGGGGGCTTTATGGGACTATAATGAAGAATAATTAACTCAAATCCAGGAACAACAGTTGAAATACTTTGTGATCATGAGAATGAGAAACCTTTGTTTATGAGAATATATGTATGCCTTTGGGGTTTGAAAAAACATTCTTAGAAGGACGTAGGAAAGTTATTGGGTTGGATGGTTGCTTTCTGAAGGGACCAATGAATGGGATGATTATTTCAACTGTGGGGGTTGATGCTAACAATGGGATGTGGCCATTGGCATATGAAGTGGTTAAAGGGGGAAAACAAAGACACTTGGACTTGGTTTTTGGAGCTATTGTTGGTAGATATAGACTATGTTAATTCATACCACTGGACATTCATCACTGACATGCAAAAAAGTCTTGTTCCTAGTCTTGAGGCCCTTGTCCCTAATGCAGAAATCAAATTTTGTGTGAAACATCTTAATGATAATTTCAAACTAAAATCTAAGGGTAATGTTTTGAAAAAAAAATTGTTATATGCATGTGTTAAAGCCTCATATATTCAAAAGTTCAACATTGAGATGCAAAAATTGAAGCAGCAAAGTGCATTGGCTTATGATTGGCTGACTGGCATGTCCAAGGATAATTAAGAAGTTGGACAAGAACAAAGGGGAATCACATGGGTTCATTTGTGTCTAGGTTGGGATAAGAAAGTACAAGGTGAGAGGGATATGATGTATGGGGATTAGTATGATGTGGATTTGAATAGTCAAATATGCTCTTGTAGAAAGTGGCAGCTGTCAGGTATCCCTTGTCCATATGTAATTTTGGTTTTAAATCACAGCCAACTTGATCTTGGGGATATGTGGCTCACTGGTACAAGGAGAACTACATGAAGTCTTATGAGCACATAGGGCTTTGACACGTGGCCCAAACCAATCTAGAACTGCACCCTCCAAAACCAATTGGACAAATGTCTGGCAGGCCCAAAAGAAAATGAATAAGACAGTTGGATGAGAGCAAAGTCAAGCCCAACTAACTGAGGAGGTATCAAGATACTGTGAGGTGTAAGATTTGTGGTGAACAGTATCACAATGCTATAACTTGTCCCCAAAAACCACTACCAAAGGTTGTAACATAGGCAAAGGCTCATCAAACTGTAAGTTCAAAATTTAATTAAGTACAAATTCAATTTACTTTACTTCATTCATTTGCAGGTTAGGAAGACTTCACGTGCATGGAATACTTTGAATGGTAGCCAAAAAGAACAAGAAGATCTACAATAACTATTCATTAATTTTATTTTGTTTAGGTTTGTGGCTTTTGGAATCAAATTGAAAATTTTGGAATGGTTATTTAATAGGTCAAAAGGAAAGAAAACTTGTTATGGAACAATGTCTTGGCCTAAGAGAAAAGAGCCATCACTGCAAGTCAATTGAAGAAATCAGTTAGTGATGCTCAACCAACTAGGATACCAAGTTAGGTTAACAGAGAACTATTTATAGCTATGACAGGGCATGTAAGTATTATCAAAAAAATCAACCCCATAAAGTTTGTGTTTCCTTGTTGTTTATTTACTAACATTTTGTTGTTTTTTACTAATATTGTTGTTCAAAACAAAAGTCAAGGGCTAAACAAAAAAGTGCTAAAAAATCAGGCAATGAACAAAAGTCCGACATGAAAGTAGGCAATGAGAACCTCAGTTGGGACACAAAATGCTTTCTCCCAAGATTATCCAATAAGAGTGCGTATCTAAAAAATTCAAGTTTTATTAAATGAATACTTAAAACCTTGACAAATCTATATCCAATTTTTAGGTTAACAGAGGACCATTAATCTTTGGTACTGTTTTATCCCAAGATTCTACTTTGAGAGGGCACGTAAGTGTTATCAAAATATGTTATGGAACAAAGTTTGTGCTTTCTTGTTGTTTGTTTACTAATATTGTTTTTCATTTTCATATTCAGAGACCATGACAATTTAATGGTTGTACTTTATCTACATTTGGAAGCTTCGATGCAACACATTTGAAGGGAAAAAAGGGTGATACATAGAGTGATGTAGTGGAGGATGTGATACTGTGAATATTTGAAGTGTTTTTGAAACGGTAACTTTTTGCATGGTTGGTTTGAACATGAAACACATTTATAGCTCTTTTGCAAAGTTGGTATTGGTGAACTTAAGTGATCTTTTGTAAATGACCAACTAATTTGTAAACATGGTAATTAACAGGGTCTTTTGCACAGTTGGTATATGTGAAGTGCATTTATAGCTTTTTGGCACAATTGGTAGTTGTGAAACTAAGTAGCCTTTTGTAAAGGACCAACTCATTTGTAAACCTTGTAGGAATTATATGGGAATTGTTTCTCTTCTCTCTACATATAGAAGTTAAGGTTGTTTCTTACAAATTAATAGATGGACAAAAATTTTCACCAAATAAACCCCCCACCATTTAATTAAGGACAAAACAAGAAAATTTATCATGATAAAAAATAATGTTTGGATAAAAATAGCCCTAAATGTAATTAAGGTCAAACAAGTATTTTTTTATAGACTAATTAATTCCATTAATAATTAAATAATAATTTGATCCCTTGACTTGTACCTATAGGTCCTACATTTTTTAATTATATTTATTTCGTCTTGTATTTTGATTTTTTATCAGTTTCTCTCTCCTACCATTATCGTTACAAATGTCGTCCAATATTCTAAAATGACAAAAATACTCTTACTCTGTCGAGAGACTAAAACTTTATTCGAAACTAAAATACAATATGTATAAAAAAATTGTAACTATAATAATAGATTTGTTGGTGAGTGTCAAGATATTAAGTAAATATGTAGCTTATTTAGTTATTACCCGTGAATAAGCTAAGAGAAATGTGTTAAGAAAGTGTGACATAATGTCAAAAAGATGAAGAAAGTGAAGAACCAATTGATGAATCTGTGCGTTGTGTTACAAAAGAAATCTAAAATCTACAATTTACTTCTTTGAATTTTCAGACTACTACAAGCAGCCTTAAAAACTATCATATTGGTTTCTAACTTATAGATATTACAAACAAAACTACTATTAGTAATCACAAATAATTTGGTTCAAAATATTTTACTCCTTCCATAACTAGATTCCAAACCTCTAGCATCTTTTGGTCTTAACTTGCTTGCTTCTATTCATATGACTCAAAGTAGTTACATGTGAGAATCTCTCTATTCCCCTCCCTTGGCTATCGACTTTCTTTTATTCTATCACGAGTCTCCTTTAATCAAAAGAGATTGTCACCAATCTGTATCCTTTCAAATAGTCTCATTCTAAAATTAGATTATCTTCTTACTTAAGCCATGTACAACAAAGCTTCCCAAATTTGGGAGCTTATGCTCATTTTTTTCCATTTTATTACAAAAATGCCATTAAGCTCCTCAATTAAGCTCCTCAACAAAAATACTCTTACAACAATGCACAAACTTCAACACTTTTACATACTTCATCATCTTTATCTCCATTAATAAATATTTTTATAGAAAAATGGTTAGAAACTTAAAAAAAATCATTAAATTTTTTTTTGATATCCAAATGAAACAAACCAAGTCTCTATTTATAAGTAAAAATGTGTACTTTAATTCATTAAAAAAAACTAAAAAAATTAATTTTTATAGACTAAAATTGGTTAAAAACGGAAATGGAGGAAAAGTAAAGTTAATCCACCTGGAAAGGGAAGAGCAGTAGTAGGTGGGTGCATAATTCATGCAGGGGTTGTCGGAGGAAATTTTCCAAAACGGTTGTGTTTTGGTCACTTTTGTCATAAAACAACGTCATTTTGGACGAAAAAATTTTCTTAAGCGAAGGAGCTTAAAAAGCTTCTGAAATGCCTTTTGCTTAATTAGGCAACCGTTTGGCTCCCTTGTTATTCTGCAAGAATTTGATAAGCACCCCTTAAGAACCTTTGTTGTATGTAGTAATTTGACACCAAAAGTGGATAAGAACTAAGAAATGAGAGACGTTAGAAGAAAGAAGTCTTACTAATCAGAAGCTAAAGAGATTCCATGTCTCCATTTGAGCAAGGCGAGGTGAATGTGTTTCTTGGTGATGGTGATGGTGGTGTTAGGGGCGGTGGTGGCGGTGATTGTATGAATGACAGTGGTGATTAAGATGAAATACAACATTGTGAGATTTCAAAATCATCAAATTTCAAATATCCATATGGGCTTCTGTTTCAATTTGAAAAATTGAATTCGAGTTTGTAAAAAGTGAAATTTAAAGGTTGTGGTGGTGGTGTCTATAATTGATGGGTTTTTCAAATGGGTTACTTCGAATGAAGGATTAAAAACTAGAAAAGGAAATAAAATCAAATCAAAAATTAACTTTTGGACTAATGGTGAAATTTGAAATTGTGGTGGTGGTGAGTCTATGAATGATGATGTCGACGGAAGAAAGTGAAGGATAAAAAAATAAATTAAAATATATATATATATATATATATATATATATATATATATATATATCATTTTTTTGGAGTAATGCATTTTTAAAAAAAATTAAATTTAAATATGAGACAAAGTATAACTAATTTTGGATTATCGAAATAATTATTTATATTTTGAATTAAAACAGTATTTTAAATACTAAATGATGAAATTATAACCAAATCTAACTTTTCACCACAAACAAAATGACCAAAAATAATCCTCACATACATGATTCTCCATTACTATTTTTAACGCCCATGGACGAGAGAGGACAAAGTGGGACAAATAGAAAAATCGTGTATGAAAGTGAGACATCATAGATTGGAAAAGACATTATTACAGATATATGAAAAATTATAACTATAATAATATATTTGTTGGTGAGTATCGAGATATTAAGCAAATATGTAGCGTGCTTAGTAATTATGTGTGAATAAGCTAAGAGAAATGCATTAAAGAAAGGTCTTATGATGTCAAGAAGATAAAGAAAAATGGAGAACTTAGTTGACGAATTTTTGCGCTTTGTTAGAGAAAAAATTAAGCTAGAATCTATAGGAGAGGCGTTTGAAGAAAGTAGTTGATCAACTTAATGGAAGCTAAAGATATTTTATTTTTTCGTTTTAACAAGGTAAGGTGAATGCATTTCTTGGTGGTGGTGATAACAGTGGCGGTGATTGCAGGGATGCTGGTGGTGGTGGGGGGGGCGATTGTAAGCATGACAATGGTGGTTTAGGTAAAATATGACAATGAACAAATGAGTAAGGAATTAGACAAATAAATCAAATAAAATTCAAATTTTGATGTTTGGGGTAATTGTTTTATTTGATGTGGTAGTGGTAGTAATGGTAGCGGGTCTATGAAAAATGGGATTGATGGAAGAAAATGAAAGATAACAAAATAAATTAAATAAATTCTAAATTTAAATATGAGACAAATTATAATAACAATATTGTTAGTCTTACAACTAATTTTATAATTTTTTATACAACTAAACCTTCAAGGGCAAAAATGTCATTGTCCAAAACAACGTTGCGCTTCTTCAAAGCTTAGTTGTAAGGAAAGTAGTGTAATTAGTTGTAAGGATAACATTTTCCTTATAATTATGCAAAATTATAATCTCTCCCCCCCCCAAGTATCCACCAAATCACATAATGCACCATAACCTAAAGTTTGTCTCATAATGATATCTGAATTTATATTTATTTCCTATTTTTCCCCCTAGTCGTGACAACCATTAGAAAAGTCGCGTTAAATAACATGTGGTCTTCCACATGTGGGAAATAATTGACATTTCATTATGGGCGTTAACTCAAGGGAAATATTAGGAATTTGGTGTAAACTTTGGGGTGGCTAAATATATTTTAGTCTAATAAAAATTAAGAAATAAATATAATTTTCTTTAAAAATTATATAAATGTGTGTGGAAATTAAGTTAAAATGTTTAAAAAAAAAAAGGAGTGGAGTCTACCATACCATTTTTCCTCCTGAAAGAAAATCTAGGGAAAAGACCCACCATTTTTTCCGACCTTTAGTTCTCAAAACAAAAATCAACCTAGAACCTGATCTGGGTTTTGTCCACTCCCTCCAAATTTCTCTCTCTTAACCCAGAAGATAGATACGTATTTCCATTTCATTATCAATTTTCTTATCTTGATAATAAAAACAAAGTAAACGAAAGATATGAAAGACTCTCTTACCCACAGTTACCCGTCTCCATCTCCAATTTCCTATATGAAATTGGATCCACCCATCTTCTCCGGTGAAACCCAACCACCACCAAAATCAATCAATTTCTCATCCCCCAGTTCATCATCTTACATGACTTTACATTTATTTTTTCTCCTAATTCATTAAATAATCCAACTTGATTGCCATGGCAGCTACTCAGAGGTTGAAATCATCTAGAGATATAGCTTCTTCAACATCTTCTTAATTCTGATACTTTGTTTAAGCCATATGCATGCCAGCCGTATGCCCAATTTTCTCCTGCAAAATTGAAGAGTATTTCAATAAAACCCCTTACATGCTTACCATTTCTCTTCATTCAAGTCCGTCTCTCTTTCTGATGAATTCGTCAATAAGGGTTCTGGGTTTTCTGTTAATTGCATGCTTTTACAAGGGTTTTTAGTAAGTATACTCTATAGCCTCTGATTTCTACTTTAGGTGTGATTTTTGCAGGGGAAAGAATGAGGGATAACAAAGATAGATTTTGGCTAGAATCGAAGGAGGACGGCGCCCAAGCTGTGATAGGCGTGACCGTAGTGAGAAGGGTTTGGGCTACTATGGTGGGGCTAGAGATAGCGGCAATTATGGTGGAGCCGGAGATGGGAACTTGCATCGGGAGAAGAGGGAAGGAAAGGGTGTGAGATTAGAGTTTTTACTATTAATACATTTACTCCTTGACCAGATAAGAGAAATGATATTTTTGCCCCATACGTGGAAGATCATGTGATATTTAACGTAAATATTCTAACGTCCATCACGAGTAGGGTGGAAAATGGGGGAAAAAAGTAACATCAGATATAATTATGGGACAAACCTCAGGTTGGAGTGCACTATACGATTTGGTGGATACTTTTGGGGGAAATTATAATTTGGTCATACAATTATTTTTGGATGATTGAAATAATTATTTATTATTTTTATATAAAAACATATTTTAAATACTAAATGGTTAATTATATAATGAAGTTATAACCAAATCTCATTTTGCACCCCAAGCAAAATGACCAAAATAATATTCACGTGACATGCGCATACCATTTTTCGTTACTATTTTTAACGCCGGGAGGGAGGAAAGTGGGACAAATACAAAAATAAGGTATGAAAGTGAGACACTTCGTAGGTTGGGGTGCAATGTGAGATTTAGTGTGTAATTTTGGGAGCTAATCATATTTTGGTCCCATCAAAATTAGTCTAAAATACACTTTGGCCCTCAACGTAATTTTGTAGCATTTCCATATTCTATATCAAATTTGGTGATTGGGATGTTGTTACGTGTGGTAATCGCAGTGATAGAAATGGTGGCGAAAAATGTTTAAGATTGAGAATTTGCTCCAATCAAACCATAAACAATATCAATGATGTCAATGAGAAATTTGTTGGAGTTTAAGCTAGGGACGATGAAGACATATTGATCCATGGTGTGCCTCAACATTGTCGTATACATCTATTATGGACTTTGGTCATTTAACATTGGCGAAATTTGTGAAGACGAATTTAATTTTTTGTGGGTTCTTATTCATGGTAGGTTTGACACCTGAGTGCGATTTCTGATCTTGAGTTCTATCTCTTTAATCTCTTATATGATTTCGCACTATTTTTATTTATTTTTCTATATAAAAATTTGAATAAAATATTTATACACTTGAGTTTTATCTCACTTAAAATTTAAATAAGAGGTCATTGCTGGAGAAGAAGCAAAAAAAGCGTTGCTGGAGAATAAGAAGATGAAGTTTCTCTTTGGGTGATAAAAGCAGAGAAAAAGATGCCAAAAAATAACCAAAATGCCCTACACGTAAAATACAATGTGCACCTTAACGTCATATAGATAACCTTAAATAAGTATTTAAGTGGCTAAGGGGAAAACTAGAAAAAAGTTATAAAAATGACATGAAAAATGACACAAAACTTAGGTTAGGTGGTAAAGTAAGACTTTATAGATACTTTGATAGAATTTTATATTTTAGAGTGTAAGTATATACTTTGGGGTTAAGAGTTTGATTTCTATAACATAATTTATTATTTTCTAAAGAGAGTCATAAATTCCATAAACGATATAAGCAAAGTCTCCAACAACAATGTGTTTATCTAAGATAGTAAGTTTGAATTGTTTTCAATTCACACACCGGTAAAAGTAAATGAATTCATGTTTGGTATATTTTTTTAAAAGAGAGATTTTAAAATAACCATAAAATGACAAATGTGTCGGATAAGTTGCTATACAATGATTAAAAGCATACATTATAAATAACTAAAAAACAAAGTATCGAAAAATTTAAACACACAACAACACAATTTATAAGTATTAAAAACTGTAAAGATTAAAACACAAAAAGAATCCAATAATTAAAAGTAAACAAAAAAGTGAAGCAACTAACAAATCACTTTTTAAAAAAATCATTATCATCACGTGCAACACACATGAATCTTACTAGTATATACAAAAGCACAACCACATCAAAAACACATTCAAACAAAACTAACAACATTCTGTAGTACCAAAACAGAGCATTGGCATTGCATAAACATTTTATATTTTACACAAACAATACATACATTGACATTGACATTTCCCCATTAACCAAAAGAAAAAAAGGGTATACATTTTCTACCAATTACATCAATTCTAATGCATAATCTTGCCTCATAACATTTGAGCTATTTCTAAGACCCAAAAACTTCATTAGTTCACTTTTACAAATCATGCATCCTTCAGTCACCATAAGCAAAAGAATTGAGATCAATTTCCTTCAAACAACAAGCCACAGTAGCAGCACCGGAATAACAAGAAGTACAAAAATTTGCTCTCTTTGTGCCTGATTTTCAGTTGATTTATCTCTTTTTGGTGGTGATCGATGGCTTGTAGTAGACCAGTAGATCTAGGGCACATTGGCAGATCATGCCAAGCAAAGTAACGGCATCCTTCATTCTAGACATTCATCAAAATTACAAAAAAAAAAAAGAAAAAGGAATGGGTAATCGGACAAGGGCAAAAACAAATCAGTGTTTGGGTGTTTACACATCAAAAATTGAAAATTTGAAGAAAAAAAAAACTTACAGAAGCATAGTTGGGCAACCAAGGAACCAGCGCCCAAGGTTTTTTCCAGTCCATGATGTCGTCAACTCACTATTCTCACCACAGTAGCACATTATTTTCGTCATGGCTGTTGCTTTGCTTTTTGATGTTTCTATCGGTGGGAGTAAGGAGAATGGAAAAAGAGAAAGACATGGAGGTTAGGTTAAATACCTTGTTTGAAGATATCGACCTTGGGTTCCCTCCAATTAAGCCCAAATGCAAAACGACCAAAATAACCCACACGTGGAAGACCGCATGCAATTTAACATCGACTTTGAAACAACAATAGACATGAGGTGGTAAATTGGGACAAATGGCAATCTTGAATACTAAAATGACACAAACCTTAGTATGAGTGGAAAACTGGGATTTGGTGGAACCTTGGGGTGGCAACCTTGGGGGTAAAAAGTAATATGGCTTTTTGTAAAAAGAAATTGTTAATTGAGCCATTAAGAAAGTTTAGCTAGGTCATAAAAAGAAATTGTTTAGATTGAGGTCTATATAATATGCATATTAAAAAAATAGAAAGATGACACCTTCTCCAAATTCCAATCTTTAGAATTATGCTCCACATTTTCTCCCTCAAAGGGTCCCTATGACTCCCTTGAAGTTAGCCATTGAAGTTCTTGAGTTTGTTAAAACTTTAGATTGTATTCTTAAGGGCGAAACGCATAAATGGTCCCTTGACTATAGGCCTTTCGCAGTTTTAGCCCCTTAACAATTTTTTTGTCAAATCAGGGTCCTTTGAGTATTAAATTTTTTCAGCATCAGTCCTTTCAATGGATGTCGTTAACAAAATATCGTTAAATTGCCCATGTGCATTTAGTAAGGGCTAAAATGATTTTTTTTCTTCAAAATTAACTTATATCAAAATTTACAATTGAAACCCTAGAGTTTAAAAAATGGTCACAAGGCCTTCTTCCTTAATTTTTTGGGAAACCCAGCATCATCCCGATTTTAGGATTTATGCAATTTCTCAAAATGTTAAAATTGAAGAGATTCAATTTAAGCATAAGAACTCAGTAGAGGCAACAATTGATAGTACACAAATTTCACCATTTAGAATAAAAACTCAAGCAAACATAGTTTAGTATTGGAACTAAGGAAGGTCCAATTATTTTGTGCCCACGAACACTACATTAGCGGAACAAAGCATCACGGAATTACACTCTCATTCGCAGTTTGTTACGCAACGATCGTGATTCCATCCCGTTCAATTTAAAGAAAAAAAAAGAGTGAAATATAATGAAAATTATTGCGTAGAAAATGAGGAGTATGGGAGCTTACACCATGAAACACTCAGAGACCCAAAGTCCGATTCGAGGCCATCCAAACCAAAGAATCGAGTACAAGAGAGACGATCGAAAGAGGAGACTGAAGAGACGCAAACCAAATTTCAAGAACAAATGAAGACGGAAAAAATTACGACGAGGACGAAGGCTAGAACTACAAAGGGCTAGAGGTAACCGGTTCGGGCCAATAAGTTGGTTACCCTCATTGCCAAGGAGATGTGCTTCCTAGTTTTGGATTCGTCGTCATTATCTCTTTCCTCACTAAACTGCGTACCCTTGTGCGCAGAGAGCACTCTTTCTAACATGTTCTCTTGTCACTGGTAGACTGGACTGTAGAGTGTCCGGTTTTGGATTTTAATCAAATCGACTTCAATTTTACTATAGCTTAGCCATTCTTTTGATGATTGTTGGTGTAATAAAAATCGGGATGATGCATAAATCCTAAAATCGGGATGATGTTGGGTTTCCCAAAAAATTGGGGAAGAAGGCCTTGTGGCCATTTTTAAACTCTAGGATTTCAATTGTAAATTTTGATATAAGTTAAGTTTGGAAAAAAATCATTTTAGCCCTTACTAAATGTACATGGGTAGCTTAACGATATTTCGTTAACGACATCCATCAAAAGGACTGACGCTGAAAAAAATCTAATACTCAAAGGACCCAGATTTGACAAAAAATTATTAAGAGACTAAAACTGTGGAAGACCTATAGTCAAGGGACCATTTCTGCACTTCGCCCTATTCTTAATGTTTCTTTTGCATATATAATTTTGTTAACAATACCATTATTGTAGCATAGCAAAAATAAGTTTTTCAAAACTAAAATTTAAAATCATACTTGCGTTCAACTAGGTCCCAAGAAAGTTTAAATGGATTAGCAATATTCATTGAAAATGAGGTGTTGGAAAATTTTAATTTCGAGACCTTATTGATGATTTTTCTTCTCAAAATCTAGAAGATCCGGATGTTTTCAATAATTTTTTGATACTTATTTTTTTTCTTTTATGTTTGTAAGTATTGTACTTTTTCAATACTTTGCATGATGAAAATGAAAATATTTGTGTAAAACTCTTATTTTTATATTATTAGAAAGGCTATTTTTTTTTTCTTTTTACCACGTGCCCCCAAAATTTCAGGGTCAACCATGATTTGATCTGCTATTTTAGATGGAGTTAGGGGACTCTCTTTAAGTGAGATGTGTATTATGAGAAGAGAGAAGCGATTAAATAGAAGTATAATGTAAAATCGAATCTTAAGCATGAAATAAAATATAGAAAGTGTTGTGCACAACGAAAGACTTTGCAAACAAATTGTAAGACCCTGAACCTTCACGTGTTTGAGTTACTTGCTTTGCAGATTTAATGACCATTAGACCTCGTGTTTGACTTGATATGAGAACCTTGAGACATGTAGGTAGGGCATTTATAGCCTATACTTTAGTTCTTTATGTTCCTTAAGAATTTAACTTATTTAAGTTACAAGTCGTAACTCGACGATAGTCGAAGCACTCTATTGAAAGTATTCTCGTAGTTCTTCTTGTGATCTCGGCTATAGTCTAGGTCAATACCGAGTGCCTTGAGTAGACTTTGAGTATTAATCTTCCTAGGGAATATATTCCTTTAATCTAATCTTGCCTTGATGTTTAGCCCTTCATATTGCTCTCTATCGCCTGGTGAAACCGAACCTCGCGTATATGTCGCATCTTTTGGAGTTTCTATACTCTTGTATCATTATTGGACCTTATAGAAGTACTCTAGTCCATATCATAACCCTTCTCGTATGTTTTATAACATCGATCTTGATCATAGTACGATTGGTTGAGAGTTTAGAAGCATTGTTACCCCGTTTGACCTTTTTAACTCTTAGGGTCTTCTGCTTACTTTCTTTTACCTTGTTTTGTTTCTTTGAGACTGGTGAGATGTTAACTTGAATCCTAGACCTTGTATTCTAGTCCTAAACATGTTTAATAATGTTCATTCATGCTTGTTGTATCCTTGGTTAACTCGTCGTTGATTCATTTGATGTTCGTCGCGAGTTTCGCCCTTCATTCCTCCTTGTTTGGGTGATGTTCGAACCCGTTTCGGACGTGTTTTGAGTGTGTTAAACATCCTAATGGTTTGGGGTTGAGTTGGACACATTTAGGACTCAAGTCATTTTGGCCTTCCAAACACTGAGCACTCGCCTTACCAAATGCCCGAGTGCACAAAATCCAAAGAACTCAGAAAGTGAAGGGGGATCGGATAGCCGCTTCGCCTCAAGACCACCCTATGGAATTTTTCTACAATTCTATTTTGGTGACCCATTTAACCATTAAACCCCCCAACCTTAGTGACCCTAATCCATTGTTTTATACCCTAACTAAGTTAACAAATCCTAATCCCTTTCATCCTTCATGTGACAAGTGGATTCCCACTTACTCTCCTTGTGACATGTGGATTTCCACCCATATTTGCATGTCATATTTAAGCCTTCCTCCTTTGTGATCAGCCATAAACCCCCAATTGCAGCCATTTCCTTCTCTCTCTTCCTAAGCTTATGTGTGTGAATGGTGAGGTGAGACTACTAGGTGTTTCCTTCATAACTTGAGCTCCCGAACTCCGATTGCCAATCCGAGGCAACCAAATCGAAGCTATTGACAAGGAGCATGATTCTCACTGATTAGATTTCTTTTATTTCATCTTTTTCTAAGCTTAAGGTATGCTACTAATCTAAAAGCCTTTTTGGAACCTAGGTTATCTTGCAAGATAGTCTTTACTAAACTTGTTGCTATCATGTTAAGGAAGACTTCTACCATGCCAAAAACATATTTGAGACTTGTTAAAAATCTAGAAGATTTTGGGTCTTTGACCTAAACTTGCCCATTTGAGTTTGTGTCTAGTTTCAAAGATGTTATATGCATGCTTTGGAACAACTATTGTGAATGGATTTGTTGTAATTAACAACTTCCTTGAGATGATTATTATAGGGCTTTACAAAGTATAAATTGTGGACTTGGATGGCTAGGATCTATGGTGTTAGTAATCTAACCCCATTTGAATCAAAAACTTGGGAGAGAGCCTTGAAATGTCTAAAGCATTTGAACTCTATCTTGATGAAACTTAGTATCTTGACTCAATGGAGTTATAAGAATGTTTACTATAGTCTATACGACTCTAGGATGTAGTCCTACGAGTTTTGGGAAATGATTTGACCACAAATGCGTGATCTTGAATTCAAAGAGTTTATGTGTGATTTGTGATTGTTGATACTTTGGGACTTCAATTGAAATCCAGGGACTTGTAATAAGGTGACCTACCCTTGTTTTGGACCCTATGGTTTTAGGGTTATTGAAGTTGGGAATCGACTCTCAAAAGTGTCTTTGTGTGCGTGAGCATTCACATTGACTTGTCTATGACTTTACTTGGTA
>CM028379.1:70590352-70614860 GCA_013146195.2 Codonopsis lanceolata | reverse complement strand
ACTCACAAATTCCATTACTAATTAATTAAATGAATTCCAATTATATCATCGAGCGTATTCAAGGACTTTATAAATATAAGTCTCCTAAACTATTTGCTTTGAGCTACAACATGAAATATAAATACAAGAATTCTAAATCATGTAAAATGGCCGAAATGAGCAATTAATTTAAGGAAGAGTGTTCCACAACACACTTCTAAAACAAGTAAGTTAACATTCGTGATCATGCAAGTCATGCTCGCAACTTCCAAATCATAGACAATGCATAATAGCATCATGTGAAAATTTATTCCATTTATTTTCCTTTTCTTTCGGTAAGAGGTTTAGTCAATTTCTAACCCGCTTACTACCAATCCTAGTCCACCAAATTCTTTTGATCACCAATTTAGGGTACCGGCTAAATTGGATTTCAAAAGCTGTTTACAAGGATGCGAAGGGCTATGAGAAAAATCTTAAGCATCCTTTACTAGGTCTCACATAATCATGCAACAAAGTGTAATCATGGTATATTTATAAGGCATGAGAATCAAGATTTTATCATGTTATACTCTAAACAAATTACATTGCTTACTAATGCATATAAGCATGTTCATGCTCAAATACAACCATTTTCAAGTTAGACATATTTATTACCTTATAAACCATGTCTTTTCTTTTTAACAAAATGCATCTACCATGCATGCGCATATAAGGATCATATATTAATTTTCCTTTAAAGATAACACACGCACCGTACAAGTTATGTCTATACTTCATAATCACAAATATATTTACTCATAATTTAATCATCAACGAAATGATAAAAAATTCCTATCATTTCTTGGCATGTATGTCGCATATCAAGCATAAAACTCATGTAACCTTGCATAACCATGCATATGACATAGTCAAGCAATTACTATGTTATGTGTAATTACTAATCCAATCGTATATTCTCATAAAGTTCCATCGTGCTAATTTTCTGTACAATGGTAATTCTAACAAATAACAAGGTTCAGTATATTCACTATACTGCCTAACAATACCATAGTAACCCCGAGTAAAGAGGTAACATTCACTCTAGTACTCACAATACCAAAACTCAGAAATTCATTCTTGGTCCCAAATCTCGTATTCGCCAAAACACACACGAAATACTCTCGGCGACGACACGCTATTAGTCGTGATTTAGCGGTATATTTGCTCGTAATAACCGTAATCCATCTCGTAACCACTAAGTATCAATCGTGCGTTCAAGCCGCCCTACCGCATAAAAATCACACAACAAAGTATAATTATTTTATCGTATATATATCTCTATAGAGCATACAAATTTAACGCACCACTAGTATTTACCACTAGTAGCATTATCACATATTCAATATTCACATACGTATAACATCGCCATCCATATAGGCTTACATAACAGTATTTTTATCAGAATCGATCGTCTACCGACAAATCAAAATTTCAACCAAAACCGTAAACCAATCCCATATCGACATCCTCCTCAATAATATCCATAAATCGAGGAAAACAAAAATAATTAATCTCAACACACAATGCAATGTATGTATTAATACATATGAGTTACCGATACAACGTGCACTCATAATAGCGATAATAGCAACCATAATATCCGTATAATGAATTACCTCCTATCCAAGGTAGGTCTCAAAACTCCGCAATGGCCAACCGCCACGCACGCATACAACCTCAAACCCTAGCTCGCCTATAACCATTTCACTAAGGGTCACTAGACGCTTATTAGTGCTTTTAGAGTCATTAATCCTCAAATTAAGGTAATCCATTCTAATGTGATCACCACCATAAGCTAAACACTTGTCTATATTGCTCCAACACCTACGCTTGGTGTCCCATTTATCAAACGAAATTTATACAACAATTTATCACCTCTTCATCTATGATTTTAGGTAAAAGCATCACTCCGCTTATTAGTCTACTGATTTGCCTATACGCTCAGAGGTATCTACTATCCTCTAACCACATCATCAACCTTAATATTCCCGAGGTCCTCTTCAAGTGTGTTCCTTAATATTTAACTTTTTCTCATGAGTATAGTCCACAGCCTCTAAAATTTGAGTCGTTATGGAATAAATTGCCTGTAATACCCCATCCTTAATCCTTAACTCTTTCACAATTTATGGAGTCTTCCCATTCATTCGCACTAAGCGCTACTCTAATGCGCTAACTCGTGATCTTCATTTAGATATTAAATCACAATATCATCATATTCGCCACAATTCTCCTGGATTCTCAATCATTGATATTACTAGTACCATCTTATATTTATCAACATTGGCACCTCTACTAGTGCTAACATCCATTCTAGTTCAAACATCTTAACATACTATAACTCTCGACGTTAAGATACAACAAATCACACAAACCAACCCCTGAGCCAAGGAACCTATCCCCTGAAAGCTAAATTTATAATCATAGCTCGATATAACCGGTGACGACCCGACCCGATCCCAAGACGAAATCCCAAGGTCGTGCCGAAAGCAAATAACAACAACAAGTAACAAATAATGGGTGGGCCATAACGGCGATACACCGACAACTCAAAACATACGCGAAGCAAAATATAATAACAGAGGGCGCCCGAGCTAACAAGCTCAAACTAAAAACAACCAAAGAGATAGTTAATCTCGGCCCAAAATTACTTTGCCGCAACATTGGGCACGAGAACAAACTCCTTATGCAATTCAAATATAGCACAATATAAACCAAGTCATCGGCGGCTACAGCCGGAACCCAACATTACACTAAGTCTAAGACTCTAGTCTAACAACTCAACGGCTAAAAACATCTGAAATCATGCGGAGAACAAGCATAATACTTTAACTAGCAATGTAACATGCTAAACATATTCACCAATTTTACCAAGCACGACTAATACAAGTCGGCTACCAATAATACATGTACTTGAAATGATAAGTACCAACAACAAGTAAGCATATGGAATCATAACCATAAATATACACCCAAAGACGACTACTACTGCTTGGCTACCAAAAGAATAGGCTAAACAACATAATTACAAATATCACAATTCACATTTAGGTTGCTACCCCAACACGCTGAAGTTTACATAACTTCATCTTTCCCAACGACCTCACCAAAACAAATAAACTATCTAAGTAGCAACCTTGCGGAAATAATACTCGTCAACGCATGTGATCTTCTTGATTTACTTGGATCCGCGCCGGCTCGGATCTAGGGAAAACAACCAACAAATAAAAGTAAGTCACAAAGACTTAGTAAGTTACTAACCGTAACTTCCTATCATGGCATACTCAATCATAAATTACATCATGCTATCGTCATGAAATAACCTTATATAAAAACCATGTTATGGCATCCATGCTCAACATTAATAAAACATGTTATCATTGTAGTATAACATCTCATTAAAATCCATGTCAAGGCATTTTATGTAACGATCATAATTCTTGTTATTGGTATAACATAGCTTTCCAAAAATTTACATGTCAAGGCATATAAGCTTAACAACAATAATTCATGCTTCCGCATAAAACCGCATTCGAATAATATTCATGTTAAAGCCTACTAGCTTAACACAAGAATTCATGTTATTGTTATAACACGCCTTCCCATAATATTCATGTCAAGGCATATAAACTTAACAACAATGATCCATGCTTTTGGCTTAATGCATCATTCAAATGATTTTCATGTTTAAGCATTCATGCTTAACAACCTTAAACAACATGTTATCTATAAAGTATAACATTTATAAAACCAAACAACCATCATATCATATCCAAATCACCAAGCACATTATTCACATAAGCACTTGTGAAACAATTCATATAAGGATATGATACCATTACCAATTCTTCCGCGTGTCGCCTCCCCTGCAAAAACACGTGCAAAACCTTTATGTGCCCTCGATATCCTCTCAGATATCGACGTCCCCGAGACGCCTCCGCCGAGTTCCATAGTTATCAAAGTCATGTGTATTACTACAACTAAGATAAACTACTTCCCCACCGTGGCCATCGATGGAGGGTGTGTGCAAAGCACGGCGATCCATCGCGATCACGAATCCCACAATTCGTGAAGACGATGTATCGTCCCACCAAAACTCAACAAACCGACTCCAGCTGGACTCAAAACCCAAGCACAAGTAATATATACTCATATGCTCAAAACAAGTAGGTAAACACTCTACCATCAAACTAGTCATGCATTTCATCCACAACTAGCATAAACATCACAACCGAGAATCATATAAGCTCTCATAATCAAGTGTGCTTCACACACTTCAAAACTTCTTAGGCTCGACCTCCATGAATTCTACAAAATTCCGTAGGACTTAAGATTATAGTTCCTAGGATTCACACTAACCCAAAGGTTAACTCCGTTGAGTTCAATCTAAGTTTTCCGAAAATTCAAGGAATAGAAGCTTAGGCTTCATCATCCCCCTATATTCATAACTATCGCCAAAACCATAAACCCGATGTTCAATAAAATCATATAAACCCAACAAACTAATTAACAATGCAACTTAGAATAAATTAGCCATCTTGTGCATAATTTCATCCAAGTCATCATACCAATCATAACCTTCAAATCATGATTAAAATTTACAACATGGTTTAATATACTCTATTAAGCATATAAAACATATTATTCAAGCTCCCATCAATAGATTGCAAGTTAAACCAAAATTAGGGCAAGGCACCCTCCAAGTATCTCAATCAAACCAACATCAATACTCATGGAAAATTGACATAACCGAATTCAATAGACTCCACTAAACATGTATAACACAATAATTAGGCTTACCATCATGTTTAACAAGCCAAACACAATTTGGGGAAAATCCCCTTCCAAGTATCTTTGTCATTCAAGCTCAATACATATGAACAATTCATATAGCAAAGTTTAATAGACTAATTGGCATATGAATTCCATATAAAACAAGTCTCACATAGGTTCACCCATCTCTAACAAGAATTTGAAACCTAGGGTTCATGCATCTTCTATAAACCCTAATAATGGCTTCCATTGACCTCAAATAGCACAATTGGTTGTTTCCCTAGGGTCAATGGAGCCTAAAAATCAAAGGAAGAGAGGTAGAAACTTACAAGAACTTAGCCCTAACAAGCTGAAAATTCGGATTCTTGGAGGTTGTCTTCTCCTCAACTCTTTCTTCAACCTTGTTGGTAGAATGGGAAGAAGAAGACCTAGCTATGGCTTCCAAGCTCAAGCCCTTCAATCTCCTAGAAATCACCTTCTCAAGCTTCCTCTTTGGTTGGGTTGAAGTGCTTGGCGGAAAGCAAGCAAGGTGGAAATCGATTCTGTCTTGGCCGAACTAAGTGAGAATGAGCGGCTGAATTTCTCTTATATAAGGGGGATTAATTCACTAATCAAGCCACTAATTAACCCCTATTAACTCTAATAGGTGTTTAGGACTAGTTTAGGTTAAGTAATTGGGTTAAAGTGTGGTTTAGAATAGGTTTAATTGGTCAAACTTTCGGACGAAAGAAGAGGGATTGGAAATCCCGTAATCAGTTCGTGGACCAATGCGGTCGCATGGGGTGAAGACCATGCGAGCGCTTCATGCTGAAATCTAGCATTCCATGTTTTCGCTTTCGCTCGGTCCGGCCTCTCCCGCGTGCATTCTCGAGTCCTTCCAAGCCAAAAATGGTCTACAATTCAACCTTAATATCCTCCAAACAATAACCAAAAGAATCAAGTCTCAAACCTCATCAAAATGTGGCCAAGAACTCGAGGCGAGAACTCGCCGAACGACGGCAGGAAAAGTCAAAGCGAAAAGGATTTTCGCTAGAATCAAACTAGCAACCAAACCGACGATGCAACCAACATCTAACCAATATCCAAGGCATGTTAATGATGTTTTGAATGCCTTCTAACAATTATCCATGTGTTAACCACATAAAACATAAACCCGAGATTCAAAGCATCTCGCGAAAGAAAAATGCATACGTGCATCTCAAACGACGTCAACGCTCATGCTATTGACTCTAAACATAAACGGGAGATAAATGAACATGTTTATGATGATTATAAGTGTATGAGTTCATGCATAACACAAGCAAGCAACATTTCAGGGTTTTACAAATTTGACCTATAACGTCGATTCCCCATGTTGAGAAGGGCAAGGGGGCTGTGAAGTTGTATAGGATGTGCGGGGGCATGTGCTGCAGATTTGCAAAATGTTGGCACTTGTCGCAATGTCGCACCCACCGAATGCAATCGGTTTCAAGCGTGCTCCAATAGTACCCCCATCGGATAACTTTCTTGGATAGCATATGGCCGTTCATGTGGGGTCCGCAGGTACCACCATGGAGTTGGTCCATGATTTGCTCGGCTTTGGCCTGATCGACGCATAAAAGATTGAGGCCTTGATAGTGCCTTTTATATAAGCTGCCACCGCTAAATACAAATTGCGATACCCACCTTCGCAGGGAGATTTTCCCTCTTTTGTCTAGGCCAGGGGGATAGATTCCTTTCTGAAGCAGATTTAGGATATCAACATACCGAGGCTCGTGATCTGCTTCAGGGGCTGCATTAATTTTGAAGCAATATGCCGGCGTGACCTTCTTTTCGACTACAAAGGGTTGGACTTGGGTTTCTGCGGGAATTTGGACTAATGATGCTAGAGTGGCCAATGCATCGACAAATTGATTTCTATCCCGCGACAAGTAGTGGAATGAGACAGAATCAAACCGGGCGGCAAGTGCTGTTAGCCTGGCATGATAGAGCTGCAACCGAGGATCTTGGGTTTTCCATTTTCCTTCAACTTGGTTTATGATCAGAGCAGAGTCTCCATAGACTTCGAGATTTTTGGCTTTCCTTTGGAGAGCCTCTTCGATACCGGCAATACAAGCTTCGTACTCAGCTGTGTTGTTTGAGCATTCAAATTCCAATCTTATGGCCAGTGGAGTGTGAGAATCTGCCAGATCGATGAGTAAGATTCCTATGCCAAAACCTCTTTTGTTTGCGGCTCCATCAAAGAACATCTGCCAACTGGTGTCGTGGTTAGTGATTTCCAAGACACCTTCGTCTGGGAAGCTGGGCTCAGTCGCATCTTCGGTTTTTAGAGGTAGATCGGCTAAGTGGTCTGCAATCACGCTGCATTTGATAGATTTGAGTGTGACATAAGTTATGTCAAACTTGTTGAGAAGAAAGGACCACTTAGCCAGTCGGCTGGAAAGTGATGGCTTGCCGAGGATGTACTTTATAGGGTCCATCTTGGATATGAGCTTGATGGATCGTCCTTGCAGATAAGTTTTAAGTCTTTGAGTTGTCCAGACTAGGCCAGCACCACTTTTCTCCAATGCCGAATAATTCAGCTCGCTTCCTTGCAGCTTCATACTTATGAAGTATATGTCATTTTCGATGTAGGAATCTTTCTTTTCTTGGGCGAGCATGGCCCCTACCGACGTGTCTGTGACGGTTAGGTATATGAGGAGAGGTTTATGTATATGGGGTGGAGATAGCACAGGGGGATTGGTGAGGTAGGCTTTTAGTTTTTCGAAGGCTAGCTGGCATTTCTCGTCCCAGACTTGGTCAGTATTTTTCTTTAAGAGTTTGAAGAGGGGCCCACATGTGGTTGGTAGTTGTCTGATGAAGCGGCTGATATATTGTAGTCGGCCTAGGAAGCCTTTGATTTATGTCGGAGTTTTTGGCTGCGGCATCTCTATAATGGCCTTGATCTTTGCTGGCTCGATCTCGATGCCTTGCACGGTCACTAAGAATCCCATGACCTTGCGTTTGGTGACCCCAAATGTGCATTTGGTGGGGTTAAGTTTCATCTGGTGTTTTCTTAACCTTTCAAAGAACTTTCGAAGGTCTCTGATATGGGCACCGTTGGCGTCGCTGGAATGCACGATCATGTCGTCGACGTAGACCTCGATCTCCTTATGGATCATGTCGTGGAAAAGAGTGGTGGCAGCCCTTTGATAGGTAGCCCCGACATTTTTGAGCCCAAATGGCATGACAGTGTAGCAATAGGTCCCCCAAGGAGTAGTGAATGAGGTCTTCTTTTGGTCCTCTACTGCCATTTTAATTTGATTGTAGCCCAGCATGCCGTCGACGAAGGATCTAATTTTGTGAGCAACAACGGCATCTACCACAATATCAATATTGGGTAGCGGGAAGTCATCTTTGGGCGACGCTTTGTTGAGGTCGCGAAAGTCTACGCGGATCCGGACTTTCTCGTTGGGCTTGGGAACAGTCACTATGTTGGACAACCAGATTGGGTATTCAACTACCCAAATGAAGCTTACATAGAGCTGCTTCATAATTTCTTCTTTGACTTCCATTGACCATTCTGGTTTGATTCGGCGGAGCTTTTGCTTAATTGGCCGAGCATCTAAATATATGGGGATCCTGTGTTCGACTATGCCTGGATCTAGCCCCGGCATATCTTCATAGAACCATGCGAAGATATCTACGAACTCTTTGAGGAGGTCAATGAGTGCTACCCTTTCAGAGTCTTGTAGGTAGTTGCCGATTTTGATTTCTTTGACTTGATTGTTCAGCCCTAGATTGATGATGGACAAGTCTTTAGTTGCTGCTAATGAGTGATGTTGTTCCTATTGCTCAACTGACTTTACAAGCTCAAGCAAATATTTTTTATCTTTTGGGTCCATTTCATCAAATGACTCATTATTATATCCGAAGCGGTCCACCAGTTCTGCGGGAGTCAAGAGCGGGACGGTCGTAGTATACCAATTCTACAGAGGATTATTAGTAATAAGCTCGAACTCAACAAGGAGCCTTTCATCATCAGTGTCTCCGTCTATCATACCCAAGAAGTTGTCTCTCCGGTTATTCAGAAGTTTGAGCATCATGTTTTTCATATTTTCTATGTCGGCCTCTATTTTGGTGGCTGGGGGAGTTGGGTTTTGGTATATGCTGGTAGGATTAGGGAAGGCTGAATTACTTTCTGGCTGAGGTATCAGGTAAGGATTTTGGATTGGTGGATTTTTTGCAGGATAAGGATTCTGGGTTGGATATGGATTTTGGGCAGGATAAGGATTTTGGGCAGGATGAGGATTTTGGGCTGGATATGGATTCTGGACGGGATAGAGATTTTGGGCAGGATAGGAATTTTGGGCATGAAAAAGATTCTGGACTGGATAGGGATTTTGGGCAGGATAGGAATTTTGGGCAGAATAAGGATTCTGGACTGGATAGGGATTTTGGGCAGGATAGGAATTTTGGGGTGGATATGGATTTTGGGCAGGATAAGAATTTTGGGCAGAATAAGGATTTTGGGGTGGATATGGATTTTGGGGTGGATATGGATTTTGGGTAGGATAGGAATTTTGGGCAGAATAAGGATTCTGGACTGCATAAGGATTTTGGGCTGGATATGGATTTTGGGGTGGATATGGATTCTGGACAGTTTCGGTTGGGTGGCTAGGATCATTGGAAGGTAGGTAGGTAGTAATTTGGCCTGACGGGTTAAAGCTTTGTGGGTCCATATGTGGGCTGTTCTGGAGCGGGTTGGCGATGGGAAAAGGGAGGTCATTTGGACTCTGGGGAATATCGGTGTTTGGGAGAGGATATGGAGGGTAAGATGGGTAAGGGTTGATATTTGGGTAGTAGGGAGTTGGTGGAGGGTTAGGATTTGGAGTGATGACAGTGTTTGGTGGGTTAGTGTTTGGCTGAGAGTTTGGGTTTGGAGGTATATGTGAGGTTGATGCTTCTTGGGGGACTGCAGGGGAAGAGATTACCTCACCACTGGATTTCAAGCTTTGTACCAGATTAGCCATTTGGCTCATTGTACGATCGGCCTGTGCACCCAAATTTTAGTCTAGCCACTGCTGTATTGCTGGAGTCGGAGCATACCCAGGCGCTGTATGCGTACCCATAGCGGCACTCGCTCACTTTTATTTGCCATCTGCTGGATCTGTACCATTTGAATGTTTACGCCCTTATCGTCATTTCGATACCTTCTGATTTGTTTTCTGCACTTGTTTCCCGTATCAACCGGCCAGTACTGTCTCTGCCTTTCCAAATTCGGGCCAGGTTTCTGAGGAAAATGGGTTTGGATGTATCAGAAGGCTGGCTGAAGGCTTTCTGGGCTTGGAGTACAGCGTGCCTTTATTAGTATATTTTATTATTTATTATTATCCCTACAAATTGACCGGATAAGCACCTGCTTAATTTTGACAGTCTCAGGACTTTTCCTGGAACAATGGATTCTTTCTCCAGAGTATAGGACCAACGTATTCCACCTGCCTTTCGACTCCCCGAGATCGGACTGATCCCAGGCGAAGGGCCTGTACTCTTTTCGGGATCCATCATTCGAAATGGTCTAGGTCGAGCATTAAAAATAATAAATCAGCCCCAGTGTGTATATATATTTTTTGACTTGCGTATTTTTTTTTGACTTGTGCAAATTTTTTTTTGACAAGGGCTGACCCACGATTTAAAATGCAAAAATCGGTCGGTCTTTGAAGTATCCTGAAAATTTATATGCAATCTAACGTTGGCTTATGCAGAGGGTAGGCTGGCCATGGTGTAGGGTAACAATTCGGAATATATTTATATGCATTAGCGCGTGTGTGCGGTATTTAAAAAGCAAAAAAAAAATTATTTTTTATTTTTTTATATAAAATCAGAAAATAAAACAGATATGACCTGTCTTGCTGTTATTTATGGATTTGTTCGGCTTTTTAGTTTGAGCGCAAGCAAGCAAGCATACTATCAAGAAATATAAAGAAAAGTGGGGAATCTATCTATCCCTATTAATTACAAATGGGTCCTAATCCCCAAAATAAAATGACAGAATGAATGCATATATGTATATTTTGCGGAAAGAAAATAAAGTAAAACAAAATAATATATAAGGCCGAAAATGAAGAGATATTAAAAATAAAGCCCCAGCCCTTTTGTTGTGCTGCCCGGGAATTATTGCACATAAAATATTGCATATATATTTTTTTGTAAATTTTTTTTAAAAAAATACTATTATTTTCAAGTATATCCGTAACAGTGATTGGAATGAAACTGATGCAAGATGGATGATCATATCCACAAATATAGACACAGATGTTAAAGGAACGCAATATTCAAGTGTTTAAATTAATATAACAAGCATACTTTAGCCAGAAACAAAAGAAAAAAAAGTTTTGGTTACTAAGTCTAGCCCTCCATTTTTATTTAAAATTAAAACGATCTCCCCAGCAGAGTCACCACTGTGGGTTCCCGGGAAACGTCCTCCCGCGCCCCGCGCGCCCTTGGATAGGGGTGCGCGTACGTGCAGATGCGGTGACATCCACTGCTCTCGTTCCACCCTCCCTTGTCTAGAGGAAGACAAAATCAAAAGTGCGAGAGGAGTGCTGTCAGAATAGCGCGTTTGAATGACCTCGGTTGCCTTTAGTGGATTTTTGATCCAATATAGGAGCTTTGAGTTTTCTATGTCAAGTTATCCCTTTTTTTAGGGGATTCCAGGATATAGGAATGCATCACTCTTCCATTCTCATTTTTCCTTTTTTAGGGGAAAGCGGGAAAATGCAAGGAAGTAATGTTGCGACACCCCCACTATGGATTTTATGAAAATAGCCTTATGGCCTATTTCGGATCACTATGGGTGCTTTGGGTTTTCTACGTCAAGTTATTCCTTTTTTAGGGGATACCAGGACATAGGAATGCATCACCTTTCCATTCTCATTCTCTCTTTTTTAGGGGAAAACGGAAAAGTGCAAGGAAAGATGTTGCTTATATATCTACATTGGGCCGGATTGGAAATAACACTTTTATAAATAAAACTTTAAAACTTACCTACTAATGGCCTAGGGTGTGCTCGCTCTGTCCTTCAGGGAGAGGGAGTCTTTTTTGTTGTTGTTATTGTTGTGTGTTGTGTGGATTCGGGCAGAGTGACTTCTTCTGAAAGTTACTTTCGACTTTAAGATTTGGGCAGAGTAACTGTTTATTTTGGTTGTTGTGTTTGCTTGAGGTAAATTTGAAATCGGGCGAGAATAAGACTTATTCTGGCTGATTTGGCCTTTTAAATCGGGCGGAGTACGCTCTTTCCACGATTTTTGGACCGAGGAAATAGGGTGGATACCTAGCTGGGGGGCTAAGGCTCACTTCTACCGGTTGGTTTTGTGTTTGGAGGAGGTTTTGCAGGGTTTCGAGGCTTTTGAGGTAATCGCTCACTATCTCACTTCGCTTTCTATTTTTTCAACGTAACGAGAACGCGGAAAAAAAATTTCGATGAAATTGTGTACTGGAGGTCGACCCCGAAGCCTTTATTTATAGGCTGGAGAAGGGACATCGAAGGAATTTAATTTTCTTCATTATGCATCAGTCGCTTATACCAGCTGCGAACAGAATTGGACATTACGACGAAGGAACAGTGAAGTTTGAACAAACTGGGAGCCTGGAAGCCCACTCTGGGCACCACCAAGCCCATTCTTGGTGCCATGCCAAGACTTGGTGTGGGTGGTGCCATTACTATTCCTAGTTTCAATTTTTGACGCTTTGAACCCTGCATTTCATTCTTTTGCGCATCCTGCTTTGTCCTTTTGCGTTTTCGACCCTGTAACTTGACATTTGTTAATGTTTTAACAGGTCTTGATATTTTATGTCATGTCACATACCTGGGGTACGAAATTGGGGTGTCTACAATGACCTCCACATTTTCCTTCATGTACTTCTCCCAAAATGCCCTGAGTCATCTCTGGTCGAACACATCTGAGTAAAGGCCTGGTGTATGACCGCCTATAAAGTATGTTATCTAAGATGACATACCGACATGACCGCTTCTGAATGGTTCGAGCCTCTGTCTTATCCTCGGGCAAGGTCACCTGCTCGATGTAAGCCTTCAAGTCGTCTATCCAACACTTCGAAGCAGGCTCAATGTCCATGATCACCTCTTTTTCTATGATAGGAACCTCCAAATATTCAATCACGCCCCCGGGGTGCAAAGACTGAATTTCATCTTCGGCCATCTTAGATAAATAATCTGCCCTCATATTATCCTCGCGAGCAATTTGCACCAATTCCCAATAATCGAAGTCCTTTAAAATCTTATTCACCATCGCGCAATAGCGAACCAATACTGGATGATGAACATCATAATCGCCTCTAACTTGATTCACGACCAACTGTTAGTCGCAATAAACAATCACCTCTCGAACTCCCACATCTTGCGCGAGCTCAAGCCCTGCGATCAAGGCTTCATACTCTGCCTGGTTATTAGAAGCTGGAAACTTAAAACGCAATGCTTTTTCAAACTCTACATCTTGCTCGGGTGGGACTAATACCAACCCGAATCCACTTCTGAACCTGCTGGCCGAACCATCCACATGCGATTCCCAACAGTACTCTGGTCGGGGCTTTGGAATTGGTGTACTCGCTGATGCTGTCTTGGAAGGAACCTCCTCTTCGCTTGAATCCTTAAAGCTAGTCTCAGCTACAAAGTCTGCCAAAGCCTGTGCCTTAATCACTCGTCGAGGTTGATAGTCACTATCAAACTCAGTTAACTCAATAAACCAAGTGAGCAAATGACCAGAAGAATCTGGCTTATGCAAAATTTTCCTAAGAGGCATGTCCGTGTATACAATGATCGAATGTGCAGAAAAATAAGTTCGAAGTTTCTGAGCAGCAACAACAAGCAAATAAGCCAATTTTTCTGCATTAAAATATCATCCCTCTATAGCTGTGAGGGCCTTAGAAACATAATAAACAGGCTTTTGCACATTACACTCTTCCCTAATTAACACAGCGGCTACAGCCTGCTCTGTGGCCGCTAAGTACACAAACAATGTCTCCCCAAAAACCGGGCTGCTCAACAAAGGAGGACTTTCCAGATTCCACCAACTGCTCAAATTGGCCTTCTGACATTCAGCTGTCCATTCAAATCCCTTGTTCCCACGGAGAACCTTGAAGAATGGCAAACACCTTTCTGCCGACCTAGAAATGAAGCGACCAAGGGCTATCACCCTGCCATTGAGCTTTTGAACATCTTTGATACACCGAGGAAGCTTCATAGTAACCAATGCCTTGATTTTTTCTGGATTGGCCCCAATACCCCTCTCAGTAACCATGAAACCCAGAAACTTGCCCGCTTTCACCCCAAACACACATTTGCTCGGATTAAGTTTCATGCTATTTTTTCTGAGGTTGGCGAAGGTTTCACCCAGATCAACTGTGTGCTCGTGCCCTTTAGTCTTCACTACCCTGTCGTCAATGTAAGCTTCAACATTCCTTCCGATCTGCGAGCTGAATATTTTATTCACCATTCTTTGATAAGTAGCTCCGGCATTCTTCAATCCAAATGACATCATCTTATAGCAATATAGCCCTCCTGCTGCTCGGAAGGCTGTAAGAGCTTTATCTTGCTTGCTCATTTTGACTTGGTGATACCCAGAGTATGCATCGATGAAACTGAAAAGTTCGAACCCAGCTATAGCATCCACTAGCTTATCAATCCGAGGTAAAGGATAACAATCCTTCGAGCAGGCCTTATTCAAATCAGTAAAGTCAACGCACATTCGCCACTTGTCGTTAGACTTTTTGACAATAACAACATTAGCCAACCAAGTTGGATAATGTATTTCTTCAATGATGCCTGCGCCGAGCAACTTCTCAACTTCCTCCTTAATGGCTTGATCTTTTTCAACTGAATATATTCTAGGCCACTACTGAATTGGCCTGAAAGCTTGATCCACATTGAGAGAATGCAAAGCCACAGCCTCACTCACGCTTTAAATATCTTCTGGTCTCCATGCAAAAACATCCAAACTATCCTTAAGCTGCCTGATCAAGCCGGCCCGAGCTTCAGCTGACAACGCCTTGCCAATTTTTATTTTTTGCTTGGGGTAAGTAGAATTTATAACCACTTCCTCGAGCTCGTCCTAAGCCGTGAATTCTGGCTCATCCCGCATTTGGAGTGTATCACACTCCACCTTCTCCTCTTCCTCAGCCCGAGTCTCAACCGGATCAAGCTGGTCCACATCCATGTCCTCCATTTGTTCAGCCTGTCCCCCCGACTTCAGTGTTAGCAAAGGACCATCAGGCTTCTCCCCAACCTCACCTGGAACCAAACTCGCCTCATTGTATTGTTCGACCTGCCCCCCCCCCCCGACTTCAATGACGGCAAAGGACAAATGCTCTCCTCGCCAGTTTGATCCGAAGTCAAACTTGCGTCAACCTCGTGCTCGCCCTGCCCCCCCGACTTCAATGTCGGCAAAGAGCAAGTATCCACCTCGCAATCCTCATTCACCATAGCCACTGTTGTTGGCCCCACAGTCACATGAGACGTCTCCTTGGTACTAACATTGATTTTCTGCTCGTCGTCCTCCAAGGTCAACTTTTTCTTTTTTCGCTGACTGTCACGCACATATTCAAGTACTGCCCGAGGCTGACTCCTCAACACACCTACTCCTTGATCGGTGTAAAATTTAGCGCGCTGGTGGGGAATGGACGCGACCATTTGAAACTTGGTCATGCTCGGCACACCCAAGATAATATTGTAAGGAGACTTTAAGTCGATCACCATGAAAGTGATCTTCTCAACTCGCGTGTGATTCCCTTCACCAATAAAGACCTCCAGCTCGACCGTGCCTTTAACCGGTACTTTGTGATTAGTGAAGCCCTCCAGCGTCCCAGCGTATGGTTTGAGTCGATCATCACTCAATTCCAAACCCTGGAAACATGAATAATACATCACATCCCTGCAAGCACCAGTATCAACCAGGATTCGATGCACGACCCATCCATCCACCAAGGCCGAGACAATCAAGGACTGCTCTCCTGCTACATTGCTCGCTAGCTCGCTACGAGTGAACTGTATAGCTTCCTCTCCAGCTTGCAAAGCAGTAGGTCGATCTACAACCTTCGACAAAGAATAGATCTGTTTACCGAGCTGGGTTGGAGTGGGCTCTTCATCCATTATGACATTAATTACCCCTCTGATTGGTGGGGCATCTCTCCGGGGAGCATTCCTTCTATTTCCTCCATCTCTCTTGAAACGGTCTAGCCGACCTTCATTGATTAATTTTTGAATGGCCTTCTTCAGCGGCCAACACTCCTCTGTTGTGTGCCCATAATCGTCATGATAAACACATCTTTTTGTCTGATCCCGAGTATCTGCTGTCTCAGGATTCATGTGAGATGGGCGAGGAAGCTCATCTCGAATCTCATACATAATATCCTCGCGCAACGTATTAAGCGGGGTAAGATCATCTTCACGAAGAAATTCTCTCGGGCGATCATATCTCGACTTGCCTTTGTTATATCCTCCGCCCACAGCCTGACCATTACCCTTAGAATTTCCCCCAGCATCATTGTTTTCTTTCTTCTTTTCTTTCTTTGCCGTCTCTCCGGCACACCATTTCTGAGCCCGCATTAACATTTCTGCCTGCGTTTTGGGCTCGAACATGCTTAATTCCGATCTTAATCCACCTTCACCCTCGAGCAAGCCTGTTTCAAAGCATAAAGTTACCTCCTGCTCGGTCAACCCTGGGACTTGCTCTAAGACTTTGGTAAATCGCTCCAAGTAGCTAGCAGTTGACTCGTGTACTCCTTGCTTGACTTTTGACAAATCAGCCCTTGTCTTCGCTAATGTGCCCGCGGTTCCAATCACGCGGCTTTGCTCAAGCAGACGCCCAATTGTTAATTGCAGCGCGAGCTCCCATCCATGCCAAGGCCTTTCCTTGCAAAGCTCCCATGAAAGCCCGAATTTTTAACGCCTCATCTGAAGTCACTAAGCCAATTTGAGATTCGAATGACATCAACCAGTCTCTTGCTTTCGTCTTCCCTGTATACTCCTTAACATTTGGGAAAATGAACCCCTGTGCTGGCGGTGCATTCTCAATCCATGGTGCCAACGGGCTAGCTGAGGTACCCAAAAAGTTTCCATCCAGAGCTTTACCCTGCTCCCACGCCTCCATACGACATTTAAAATCTTCAAAATCCTGCATGTTAATGGTTGAAGGCAAACCACCCACGGGCTGAGGCTGTACCACAGGTACAGGAGGGGCATGTGGGGGACCCATAGTGCCAAAAGCTTGAGTAATTCCCACGGCCTGCGCCACCTGTGCCAGGGGCACCCCAGCGAGCTGAGCAACTGTCTCATTAATCACCAAATTTCTATGTGCATTTGGTTGATGCAAATCCCTCTTTTCTTTGGAATGATGAGACAAATGTCTTTGGGATCGCCTGGGGGAAGGTGTCCTATGATGACGAGCATAGGATCTCCTTGGAGATGGTGAACGACGACTACGAGCATGTGACCGCCGTGGAGAGGGCGAACGAGGCCTACGAGCATGAGACCTTCGTGGAGAAGGTGATCGTCGATGACGACGAGATTGTGCTAAATCTTCCCCCACTCGTGGTCCCAACCGTGAATGTACACTAGGCACAACCCTGTGACTAGCTCTGCCTTCTTGTTGATTTCGTCCCTTTGACCTCTGTTCACGCTGCTGAGAGGGAACAATCATTGCATTTAAGTGATTGCCCCCAGTCTTCGAACCACTTGCTGCTTGACTTGGAGCAGATAAAGTTGGTAAAGGATCCACCTCAATGGGTAGAGGCGGCTTACCCATGGCAATCAATTGCAAGTTAAGCTGGTGCATTTGCCCCAAATATATGGCCCTTTGACGAAGAGCTTCCTCCCTGAATTCATGTTTCAAACCAACAGCTGCAACTGCACTTCTAGGTAAAGAATCCATTCCACGACGTTGATTTAGCTGATGACGAGCATCATGAGGAGGGGGATTATTCCCAGCCAATTGATTAATACTGGGAGTTACATGTACCTCCTCTTGACGGCTACCATTGACACCATTAACACCGTTTTCCGCCTTTATCGACACTTACCGAGAACAAACTGTCAATTCACGAAAAAGTGCTACCGTTTCCCGGCAATGGAACCAACTGATCCGTCCAAAATCTGGTTAACACACTGGGCTCGTCCAACTGGTCCAATTGGATACCTGGCTTTCAACGTATCCTTTAATCTTCAAGGCCAAACTCTGCAATCAAGTCAAGTAAACCGTGAACGAGGCAGGGGCACTCCCTGCAAAAGCCCTCCGGCGTGGTAATTAGCACAAGTATACAAGAGAGTAAAATTTAGCAGAGTTTAGGCAAGCTATTTGAAATCACGTACCTCTCCCCTTCATTTTGAGGGGCTTTTATAGTTGCCAGAGAGAATAACTAATCATAACTGCCCACTAACATTCATGGCATTGATGGCGGACATATTAGCTGCCCCATTAACTGTCCCATTAACCACAACGGTCAAATGGAGAATTATCCGGACATAACCGTCCTCGACTGGTAATGACTCTTGAATGAACGAGCATAACACATCATACTCGCTAGATGTTCCTGCTCGTTTGGCAAGCCCCCAGCTCGCTTACATCTCTTACTCGCTGAAGGTTGAGACCCTGCTCGTAATATACAAGAACCATTTAATCTTCTCCTTGTAGCTTTGACTTTAGGATGCTCGTTTGACTGGATTGTGATCATGTTCCAGGCACGTGACTTATGGCTTGGGCCTATTGGGCCGGGCAGCTCAATTCCAAATCAAATAAAACCCTTTCATTCTGTTTCATTTCATTTTAATCATCGTGAATAGATCAATTTATTGTCATTGTAGGAGAATAAATGTCATAAGGACATGAACTTATCAAAATCTATGGAGGTGGTTCTTAAATTGTCAAATATTTACCCGCAAGATGGACGTTTGAGAGGAGAGACCAATCTTGTGTAGTAAGTGATGAAACCACTGGCGAACAAGAGGCTTGGTCAAGGCATCAGCCAGTTGATCGGTCGAGGAGACATGACAAACTCGCATAAGCCCATCCTGAACCTGTTGTCGAATGAAATGAAAGTCCAGAGCCACATGCTTCATACGAGTATGAAAAACCAGGTTAGAGTAGAGACTCGTGGTACCCACATTTTCACAGTAAATGACTGGTTGAGTTGAGGAGGTGAGACCGAGTTTGTGAAGAAGAGATACAATCCACCTGACCTCAGCCGCAGTGGCAGCCACGACCTGATATTCATCTTCAGTCGAGGAGCGAGCTACAGTGCGCTGTTTCTTGGAGCCCCAAGAGATCGAGTTGCTTCCAAGATAGACAATGTACGCACTGGTGGATGTGTAGTCATCCTTGTTGCCAGCCCAGTCTACATCAGTAAAGGGATGGAGAGCAGGAGGAGACTGGCGATGAAGGAGGATGCCCGCATTAATAGTACCACGGAGATACCAAAGAACTCGCTTGACCGTAATCCAGTACTCAGTGGTCGGTCGATGCATGAACTGAGAGAGTTTGTTGACCACGAAGGTAACATCAGGCCGAGTGAGAGACATATATTGAAGACTCCCGACTATTGCTCGAAATTCTGTCGGATCTGAGAGAGCAGTGCCCGTGTGAAGAGTCAAGGTAAGCGAGGTACGAAGGGGCGTAACTACTGGGCGAGCATCGGTCATGCCTATGCGAGCAAGGAGATCAGCTATGTACCCACGCTGGGAGAGCAGAAGACCACTTGGGCGCTTAACAACTTCAACCCCAAGAAAGTAGTAAAGATCACCAAGGTCCTTTAGAGAGAAGCGATTAGCGAGCAGAGAGAAGAAAGTCTGAACTCAAGCGGGCTGGTTCCCAATGACAATGATGTCATCCACATATACAAGGAGATAAATGATGTTGTGCGCAGTACGAAGGATGAACAGTGATGTGTCAACCATTGAGTTTTTGAAGCCCGGGGTAAGAAGAAACTGACGCAACTCATTATACCATGCTCGAGGAGCCTGCTTGAGACCATAAATAGCCTTATGAAGCTGACACACATGATGAGGTTTGTCCTTATCTGTGAACCCAGGTGGTTGAGCCATGAATACCTCCTCGGACAGATTGCCTTGAAGAAAGGCGTTGGTCACATCCAGTTGTCGAATATCCCATCCTTGACAAACGGCCAGTGAGAGAACAAGACGAACAGTGGTCGGTTTAACCACCAGGCTGAAAGTCTCGTAATAGTCAACCCCTTGGCCACTAGGCATGCTTTGTAGCGATCAATGGTGCCATCAACATTTCTTTTGATGTGGTAGATCCACTTACAGCCAGTAATATTGCGAGCATCTACCGAAGGGACAAGTTCCCAAGTGCCATTGCGAGCTAGGGTATCAAACCCTCAGACATGGCCTGACGCCACTTCTCATCTTTCAGAGCCTGAGTGACACATGTTGGTTCATTGTCTGCTTCCAGTTGAGCCGAGAGACTTAATTTGGTGATGGGTTTGTAGATATTGTTCTTAGATCGAGTAACTATGGTTGAAGGTCCATAAGCAGCGGGCACAAGAACAGGGTCAGTGGACACGGGCACAGGGACAAGACCAGGTTCAGCGGGCAGAGGAACATGGTGATCAGCGGGCATGGTGCAAGTGGGCGTAGGGCTATCCGCGGGCATTGAGCTGTTTGCTGAGGAAGATGGAGCAGGAAACAAAGGACTAGTAGTGGCCAGTGGTGAGGGTGGGTGAGGCTGGGGTATGGGCGAGCTGAGATCAACCTCATTCTGATTAGTGCGAGGAGAAACTAGCGGGGAGGCACTGGAGCGAGCAACCGACGGTGTGTATGAGTGGCCGAGCAGTTCATGAAGGGGTAGCCAAGAGACGGTAGCATAGGTATCCATGTGAGCAGGGCTGGTGGCCGGGGTGGACATTGGAAAGGTAGACTCGAAAAATCAAATCTGACACGATATGTACAACTTGGTGGTGCTCGGATCATAACAGGGATAGGCACTCTGAGTGAGCAAGTAACCAAGAAAGACACACGGAGTTGAGCGAGCAACAAGTTTTTGAGCAGAGTAAGGGAGGAGCCAAGGGTAGCAGAGACAACAAAAGGCACGAAGTTTGGAGTAGTTAGGCAGAGCCAAAAAGTTTATGGTAGGGAGACTGGTGAGCAAGGGTGGGTGTTGGTAGACGATTTATGAGATAGGTCACGGTTTGGAAGGCAAACGACCAGAAAGTCAGTGGAAGAGAAGCACGAGAGATAAGGGAGAGACCAGTCTCGACAATGTGGCAATGACGACGTTCCGAGAACCAATTGTGTTCTGGGGTGTAAGGGGGCGAGGTGAGGCGAGAGATGCCATGTGGGCGGACAGGTAAGCGGCCAAGCCAGAATCCCGGGCAAGCCACATGTACTTGCCTCTATTGTCCGAGTAAAGGGTGACAATGGTTGTTCTAAAATAGTTTTCCACCCAGGCTTTAAATTTGGGAAAAATGGTGGCGACCTCAGATTTGAGTCTGAGCGGGTAAAGCCAAATCTAATAGGTATAGTGATCAACAAAGATCACATAGTATTTGAACCTATCAATAGAGGGAAGGGGGGAGGTTCAAACATCAGTATAAATAGTTTGAATAGGGAGAGTAGACACAATAGTATTTTGATGAAAAGGAACTTTATTACTTTTATTAGAAAGGCAATCATTACAATGAATATGAGTGCGAGCAGTGTCTAAGGCTAAACCTAGGCTAGAGAGTATCTGACTTTGGACAGGGCCAGACGATGGCCAAGGCGATGATGCCAATCTTGGTGGGAGACTTTGGATCTGACACAAGCAGAGGGGCGAGGAGAGGGAGCTGTGGTCGGCCATTCATACACACCATCCTTAGACTGTCCGGTCAGCAGTATTCTCCCTGACAGTAGATCTTTCACATGAAAAGAAGAAGGTAAGAGCTTAATAGACATGTTATTTAATATGCGGAATTGAGATATGGATATGAGATTTCGTTACATGCTAGGAACAAACATGACATTTTGTAAAGTAAAGGTGTGTGCAGGGGTCGGAAGGATAGAAGAACCAGTTTTGGAGATATGTAGGCCTGTACCATCACCAATGAACATGTCATCCTTGCCCGGATAGTTGGAGTGAAAATGGAGGTTGCCAAGATCATTGGTAACATGGTGAGAAGCACCACTGTCAAGAAGCCAGCCCGGAGTCCCTGTGTCCGTTGAGGTCGCTAGATTGGCCCGAGGTGTCCAACCACTTGCCGAGGAGGAAGTGGTAGGTCGTGTGTTGGTGGCAACTAGTTGGTAGGTCGGACAACGAGCAACAATATGACCTTGTTGACAGCAGCCTTGCCACTTACCAAGATAGGGACGTTGTTGCCGAGGAGCTGGTGCCGAAGCCTGCTGTGAGGGATGCCGAGGTTGAGAGGAAGCCTGGCGAGCATGCGAGGAAGAGTGTCGAGCATGCGAGTTCTTGTTCCTCAGAGTGGCAGGATTGGTAGTGACCGGATGGGAGAAGGAGGTAGGCTGAGATTGTTTCAGGAGCAGCTCGCGGTTGATGAGTTTTTCATGAAGCTCATCAAAGGAGATAGGAATTATTGAGTTACTCACTCGATCCCAAAATTATTGTCAATTGTCCTCGTGTTCGTTTCAAAAAAAAAAATATCATATTTAAAAATTTTATTTTTATAACAATATTTTTATTACTTCTTCCGTTCCGGGCAAAGAATCCACTATTCCATTTTCGTATGTTTCACTTAAAGAATCCACTTTCAAAAATTAAAGCATAAAAGTGTCATTTTATTACTAATGAACTACTAAAAATATCATTTTCTTAAAAAATTGACTTTCAAACGGGGACTTTTTGCCCCGAATGGAGGGAATATTATTCTTACTTTTTCTTTCTACTTTAATTATGTATCACATTCACATGGTTTTTTAAAAAAACTACACACGATAACAATATTACTCCCTCCATCCCTAAATTATCGTCTTTCTTTCCTTTTTCGTCCGTCACAAAATAATTGTCCAGTTTGAAACTTAAATTTTTAGAACATCACTTTTACTACTTTACCCTTATTTTTGCACCCTACATTAATTATCAGCTAAATACACATGGGTTTTAAAGGAAACTAAACATTAAACAAATATAAATAATTATGTCAATTGTTTTTTCTTAATCCGTACGTCGGGTCAACTAGGACAATAATTTAGGAACGGAGGGAGTAATAATCAAGTCAATTATTATTTTTAATCGATGTATCAGACCAAACAATACAATAATGTTAGGACGGAAGGACTATTATATTTCTTACTTTTCTTAAATTATAATTGAAAAAATAGAATAATAGTAAGTGAAAAGAGAAAATATAAATTGAACCTTGAACAATTTTCTTTCTTGATTGATGTGAATTACATGTACAAAAGGCCTATATATAATCCTATAATCTGCTAGCCAAATTAGAGAAGGAAAGGGAATAACAAACAACTTTAATAACTAACTGATCTATGACTAACTGACTAACAGCACATTTACACCCGACACCCATCAGGTTTCGAGAATTACAACCAGGTGCTAAAACTTTCCATAGTAGTTGCTTCCTTGAACTTCTTCCATTTTGCACTTGCTTCTCCAAACTTTGCCTTGATCTGGATGCTCTTGTGCAATTCTGACTTGACAGAGTTCAATTTCTTCTTGATTTTGTCTTCATAGTTAACAGTAAGACCTACATATGTATCGAAGACAAGAGGCAAGGTTACATACTAATTAGAGTTAATTGCAATAAAAACATCTTACATTTCACAAATTTTAAATTAAATCTTGTGTTTTAATTTTTGATCTGCTAAACTTTCACCTTGGAATTTTTTCCCCGTTCAAACCTTCTGTCTATTTATAAATAATATTAATAATAATTTTGTTTCAAAACAATACAATAATCTCGGGTTTGATATGGTTTTATTATTTATTTTTTATTAGCGTGATTCTTAATTACCTAGAAATCTGAATGAGTAAATGTATAAATAATGTTATTTTACTTTTTTTTTGTTACTCCCTCTACCCTCAAAACTATTGTCTTGCTTGACCTGACACACGAATTAATGAAAAACAATATATTGACTTGATTATTAATATTAGTATAGTGTATAGTTTCATTTAAAGTCAATGTGCATGTGACTCATAAGTAAAGTAAAACCCAAAAATAAAAATATAATCGTAGAAGCGTTGTCCTGAAAAAGAAAGTTATAGACAAAACATTTTTTTTTGACAGACGGAAAAAAAAAGGAAAACAATAATTTTGGAACGGAGGTAACGTTTTTCTTTTGTGATTCTTTTTCAACTTAAGAATCTTATTATTATTACTATTATTTATTATTTATAAATAATTTTAATAATAACTCTGTTTCAAAATAATAATAACAAATTAATTTCGTAAATTAAAATTAATCTGCAGAAATGATGGGTCGAAAATAAGGATTGGGATATCTTTGTTATAGATACTAGAAATTAATGGATACCACAAATCTATATATATATATATATATATATATATATAATAACAATCGTGATTTTTCTGCCGAAATGTTTTTCATAAATGTAAACACAAATATGCATCAGAAGTTGAAACATTTTGTTTTATTACACTTTTCTTAGTTTTATACTAAACATTTAATTAACAATGCATTGGAAATTGAAACACTTTGTTTTGTTACATTTCATATATATATATATATATATATATATATATACTATATATATAACCT
>CM028379.1:70565375-70590252 GCA_013146195.2 Codonopsis lanceolata | reverse complement strand
AAACTTCGGTCTCTTACCATCACCCGAGGCCATCCATAATCTTCCACAACTTCAGAATCGAGAAACTTGAGCCTTCTTAATCAAGCTGAGCTGCGGTAGCACGCAAAGATAACCTATGCTCATCACAAGCGGACTCCATTCTCGGACGTCCTCAAGCATCTTCCACTCCTTCATCATCGACAAGACATAAACGCCTTTCCTACTCAAGGCATCCGCAACAACATTAGCTTTCCCTGATGATAAGAAATAATGCAGCTATGATCCTTCGCTTCCATCCATCTCTGCCGCATATTCAACTCTTTTGAGAAAAGAGATACTTCAAGCTCTTATGATCGGTGAATATCTCGAACTTAGCCCTCTGAAGATAGTGCTTCCACTTGTGGAGCGCAAAGATGATAGCCGCGCCTGTGTCATGCCGGGTAATTTCGCCAAGGTGATAGCTTCCTCAAGCATGTTTATAACTCTCCCGCCCCGCATAAGCAATCCCAAGCCTTCTGCTGCCCAGTAAATCACAAAGTTCTTACAACCACCGGATGCCAAAATAGGAGCCGAGTCAATCTTTCAACTCCCAAAACTAGCCTCGCACTTATCACTCCATATAAAAATAACTTTTCCCGAGTCAAATTGGTCATCTGAGTAGCGAATCTTCGAAAACCCCTCAATGAATCTACTGCATAACCCGCCAGCCCAAGAAACTACGGAATTCTGTCACCGTATTTCAGCGCCTTCCACTTGGTAATCGCCTCAACCTTGGATGGATCCACCGCGATACCATCACTAGACACCACGTGTCCTAGAAAGAAACTTGCTCGCCGTAAAGCACACTTGCCGATTCTCGCAGTTTCTTCCTAAGCAGAGATAGAAAGAACTTCCCTCAAGTGATTCTCGTGTTCCTCCTCGTGACTTGGAGCACAAGGATGTCATCAATAAAAACCACAACAAAGCAATCGAGATACTCGTGGAAAACCCTATTCATCAGTCCATGAAAATCCGCAGCGCTGGTCAACCCAAAAGGCATCACAACAAACTCATAGTGACTATAACGCTGCATTTTAAGGGTCTTCTGACATCCTCCGCTCTAACCCTCAACCGGTGATAGCCGCCTCCTCAAGTCAAACTTGGAATAGACAACCGAACTCCGGTTGATCAAAAGATCGCCGATGTGTGGCAAGGATACCTATTTTTGATGGTAACCGTTCAACGTCGATAGTCTATACAAAGCCGTAAGCTACCATCCTTCTTCCTCACAAATAACACCGTGCACCCTAAGCGAGATACACTCGGTTTAATGAACTCCCTATCTAAGTTCCCGCAGCCTGATCTTCTTCTCACTCTCACTAACCCGCCGAGCCATACTGCAAGGTGCCCTAGAAATAAGTCCCCGGCAATAGTTCAATACGTAACTCTAGTTCTCTGGCCTGGGAGGCAAGGCATACTCTAAGAAAAGACGTCAGGAATTCATTAACTACCGATATCCTCTAGCTTAGCGTAAGACATACTAGTATCGAGAACACAAGCTAAATACCCTCACACACCCGCCGATAAGAGCCGCTCTAGCTCGCAAAGCGTAAATAATGAACCCCACTCATAGCATGATCACCCGAACACAAATTCTAATACCGCACATGGTAAAAGTTACTTCTTACGACGTCAATCAACTAAAGCATGTGTACAAAGCCAATCCATACCAAGAATCACGCTAAAGTCTCTAATAGGTAATACAACCAAATCAAAGATGTAAGACTCGATCATGAACAAGCACATCACATCCTCTATAGACTTGACGCCAACAAGCAATCACCCAACTGTAGACACCTCAAGCACATAAGGCAATCAAGGTGCAAGACACATAGATGTTCTAGGAAATGCGATGCAACATAAGAATGAGTAGAACTGTGGATCTATGGACTCGAGCATGATGACCGAAGACCGAGAAAATTCGATCATGTATAGACTCTGAACACCTCGCCGATCAAGCGAAGACACGAGCTCGCGCCTAGACGCCCATCGCTATCCCTCTTGGACCCGATCGCTGAATCGACTTCGAGGATCGAGTCGCTTCTAGACTTAGGGGATCCCTGAGCCGATGATTAGGATCTCCACAACTAAGACACGTGCCAAGTCTCGGTCCGACACTTCTCGCTAGAGTGCCCAATCTTAATAATAAGAACAAACCAATGGTCCTCCGCCTCGGGTCTGCCCCCGCGGGAGCAGAGCACTACTATCGCGACTCGATCGGGCGCCTATCCTCGCCTTTACTCAGATCGATGCCTTACTCGACCACCGGCTGCGACGATTGCTCGTAGCTGCATCGATTTTAAGATCGACTCTCTACCGTCGTCGCGAAGATCGCCGCCGAGAAGATCGCATGTGATGCTTTCGCCATGCTCCTCAATATCACGCCGATCTCATACGCACGATCTACCGCACCCGCACTGCTAACCTAGGGATAACAACTGCTTTCTCGTGATTCGGCCTTCAACCCTTCACGAACCTCTCGGGTCCTGCTCATCTTGCACCGATGTGCACAATAGCGGGACAACTCAGTTGAATTTAGATGAGTACTGAGCTATAGACATGGAACCCTCGCCTCCACCTCGGAATTCTTCTCCCTTCGCTGCCTAATCACCGTAGGCACATAAGTAGCCCCGAACTCGCCTCAAATGTAGCCACACTGCGCCACCCGATTCAACTCCCAACTAGCAACACTTCCCACCAATGATCAAGTGCTCCTCTAAGCTTTATAGCCTAAGACCACTTCTCTTCCTCCGCGGCAATCCAAAAAGATTTTTCTTCACATCCTCAAGCCATAGCTCGGCCATACTAGCATCCGCCTCCCTCAAAAGATGGAGGCTTCATTTTCAAGAATCTCTAACACGCATTATTCCGAGCCCTAGACCCTATGGCCCAGACGCCAGTGGGCGACACTCTCGCCTCCCGATCTCGGGGGTGGAGGAGGAGGTACATTCTCGACTCACAGCCGGGCCATCTCTGCCATAAACTCGTCATACGACTCGCACAAATCCGCCATCCGAGCATTCATGCCCGCCGGATTCTCGTGGTGGAGGAGGAGGCAACCCACTTCAGTTCCTCGTGAACTCTCCCGGGTCGGCCTCTACCTCGGCCTACACCGGTCCGCTCTAGGTTCACCATCAAGCACCTATAAGAATTCACTGACGTTAGAACATCACACCAAGAAACAACCCACCTAGGCCATGGAACCTATCCCGCCGATAGCTAACCTATAACAAGCTCGATATTAACCGGTATTAATCCGCCGGCCCGAGATGGGACCGAGGGCCGACCGCCCAAATAAGGAAGGAAACAAGTAGGCAAATAAACATGCAAGGACCTATTCACAAAAACGACGTGACGCAACATTGAGTCGCACGACGCACCAAACGGCCGGATATTTTAAAACTTTTAAACCCGAGCAAGTTAAACAAATATAACCAAGTTCGGCGACACTACATGCCGGAACCCAAGCTAACGCAGCCAAGACAAGAATTACTAAAGAGCTAAAAGCATGCTCACGGAAGACTAATACATGGAGGATAATAACAAGTTAACTAACGCCGGCTACACAATGCCGGCACCAAAGTTACAAGTACTACAAGTATAAACTACTAGCAGCCTAAGGATTTACAATCAAGCCATACACAAATACCGTGCACGCCTAGTTGATCGGCTTAACCCGTCAGCCTTACAAAAAAGGTAAACAAGAATAAGAGGCTATCAAAACCACCTCTTCAAGAATCAACGTCACCAAAAGGGCACAAGTCGCGAACACGCTAATCAACGAAGGGACTGCCTTGCTAGGATCTAAAGCAGAATTAAAGGGGAAAGGGTAAGTCATAAAGACTCGTAAGCTATTAATCATGCATGTCATGGCAAGATGCAACATTCAAGGCAAGATACAATCATATGCATAGAGTTATATATTCGGGATGCACGTTGTTTCACATAAGTGCGTATAAGTAAATCACATAGGATAGGATATGTGGAGAGCCGGGCCGCTACGTAGTTCCCGCATACAAGCGTTATCCGGAATGTGCGGTATCGAATGTGTGTAGTACATCGATCTTCCGAGGAGATGCCCAGGGATAGTCACCGGTGATGCTCTTAAATGATTACAAAGATGGGAGTACTTCCCCACCGTGGCCACGGTGGAGGCGTGTGCACAAAGGCACAGGATGCCGCCTGACTCATGCAATGCCAAGTAATATGTACTTAACAAAATTTCAAGTATAGAGCGAGATCGACAAGAGCGATCTCGCTCAAGACAAGTAAATTATTCTCATCAATCAACAAGTAGAGTTGAGTTCGACAAGAGCGAACTCACATGTCAATCGCCATTCATAATATGACCAGTCAAGATCAAGCAGCAATCATTTCAAGCTCAAGGTCTAGAATTATTATTCTTAGGGAAACGCGAGCGTCGTAGGGATACATCGTGGCGGTATTATTCAATAGCTCGCTAAATCTTGACTCGCTGAGTCGTCTCTAATAGTTCCTCTAATAGAGTTAGGACGCTAAATGCATCACAAACCCTCTTCTAAGTTCTCGCGTATGATCGGCTAGGTCATTAATCCGTTTAACAACCGTAGCTAAGAATTGTCGATAATTCGAGTTCAAGGGACCTTAGAATTAATTCTTTCAATGTTATTAAAACGCAAGGGTCCAAGAACGTTATTTATTCGTCGTGGGGATCATGGAACACAATTTGTTCTAGGTCTAGGATCCAATTCATTAAGATCATCAAGACAAGGCATGGGAAACCCTAGAATTCAAAATTCAAGGGTCATCAAAACATATAAGTTCAAGAACATTAATTGCTCCTAAAGAAGCATAGAACATAATTCATTCTAGGTGTAGGCCTCAAGCAACAAGATGGACTTACTAACCAAAATCTCAAGAGACAATTTCAACCTAGATCATGGCATGGACATGTAAAAGCATGGAGAGCAATGGACAAGGGGGATTCATGGCAAGTCTAACATGCAACCTAAGGAGGGGAAATCAATAGCTTACCTATACCAAGAAAAAGAAAGTTGAAGCACAAAGTAATCGGGTAGAAACGATCTCCTCGTCGGTAGCTTCACACCGGTGGTCTCGGCTCGGCAAACGGAAGTCGGGAGCTCACTCTAGGGCAATCACACACCAATCTCACCACATCTCCACACACAAACCATGGCGGGGAGAGAAGAAGAAAAATCTGATTAATGAGAGTTTAAGCCAAAGTCAACAAAGGAGGCTTATATAAGTTGCATGGTTTTAGTGGAATTACACATGTCAAATGGAGGGGGCTTGAGATTAGGGTTAATCTAGGTTGATTAGGGTTAAATAGGTTGGATTAGGGCTAGTTAAGAAGGGGGTTTAAGTGGCTAATGACACCACAAAAGATTAAAAGATGAAAAATCCCGTAAAGCAGGACAGGGAGTGAGGCGGGCGCCTCATGAGGGGCCATGCCGCCTCTTACCGGAAGGTTTGCCACTTTTTCATTTGCTCTCAGTACTTGATGCGCGCGCCTCGATTGAGCCATGCGGCCGCCTGAACTTCTGGGGCCTCAAAACTAGACCTAAACAAGTCCTAAATGGTCCCAAGCTCATGGGCAACCATTCTAGGGTCTAACACAACTCAAAACATGTCCGAAACACACCCGAACGTCACCCGGAACAAGGTAGGACAAGGCTCGAGTCAAGCGACAATCGAGAGACGGATCAAACCCGGATCAAGCGTCAACAAAACTAGGGTAACTTGGGCATGGAATAGGCTTGTTAAATCATGGCTATGACTTGAATACAAGTCCGGGAACTCAAGGACAATTCACACGTCGAAATACGCGCAAAACGGGAGAAGGGTGGAATCGCTAAGGCCAAAACAAGGCAAGAAGGTTTCTGAACTTCCCAACAAGTTTACTATGATCAAGGCGAGCGTTCTAGGTCGTCTATGAAAGACAATCGAACCCTAACAAGTCTCGGTTGAAAGCAAATCAGACTAAGGCAACACGCGAGGCATCACGGAAAGGTAGGCTAAGCATAGGAGAGAATCAAGTGACAAGGAATGCAATAATGCTAATACGAGTCAGGCATGGACAAACAGAGATATCTAATCATGTTAAAGCTTAATATACACAAGTTATCAAGGTATAGAACAAGTAATGCAAGTAAAGGGTTTGGGGTCTCACAGAACTAGAGGATAACTCAACCAAATCTAGAACCTGTGAGGGTAAAAAGAGTTGTTGACAATGATAAAATTGCAGGGCCGTTGGTGATACCGCTAATGATGCATGAAAAGTAGCCCTGAGCAGGATGTCTGATGAGGATGCTGAAAAATATGTTGTATGTGTGCAGGATGACATGGTTATTGGTTGTGCTTTGACTGGCCTCGGGCGAGAGCTGGCAGGGAGTTGTTGACAATGATAAAATTGCAGGGCCGTTGGCGATGTTGCTAATAATGCATAGGAAGTAGCCCTGGGCGAGATGTCTGATGAGGATGCTAAAAGGATATGTTGCTTGTGCGGGATGACGTGGCTATTAGCTGTGCTTTGACCGGCCTCGGGCGAGAACTGGCAAGAAGTTGCAGGCATGATTGAACTGCAGGGCCATTGGAGATGCTGTTGAGGATGTTAGAAAGTAACTCTTGACGAGATATCCGATGAGGATGGTGGAAGGATGTGTGGCCTCGTGCGGGATGACGAGGCCGTTGGTGAAGGAAGGAGCTAGCAGAGAGTCGTTGACACGATTGAATTACAGGGCCGCTGGTGATGCTTTGCTCAGCAGCTTTGGCAAGCTTTGACAGAGATTAGAGTTGATGGTTCTTGGAGGGTGCCAGCAGAGAATTTGTATTTTGCATAGGGGGTGATGCGGCAAAGCCCTAATAAGATGTAAAAGTGCAACAAAGAGATGCAAGCATGCAAATGAAAAAAAAAATATTTTTTTTAAAAATAGACTAATGAATGTGAATGTGTGCTATATGTTTCTCAAACATAACAAGATAGGGCAAGATTGAGATGCTGGTTTTGGTTGATTTGAAAGGTTATTGGATGGGGTTTGGTGGCGACTTTGGGATGAAAGTGGGTGAAGCATTGGGTCAATTTTTAGTCTTTTGACTAGTGCATCATTCAAGAAAGGAATTTAATCACAAGATTAGTGAATCCTACTAATCGATGCCTTTGAGGACCACTCCCTTTTTTTTTCCTTTTCTTTTTGTGACCTAACTTTTGCCTAGGCCGCCCTTTCAAGTTTTCAACCTAACTTTTGCCTAGTACATGAGAGCCTTTATGTACCCTATGAGTTCAGCGGGAGAATCCCTAGGATGACTCGATCAACCAAATTTTGTAAGATGGGATGAGAAAGTTCCTAAAGAAATTAACGGGGGACAACCCCAGAATGACTCGATTGAAGAGATTTTTAGGGGAACAAGAAATGAGTATGCTCAAACAAAAAAAGGGTGATTCTAATAGACAAAAAGAGAGTCGTGATCCAGAGTTCATTGTATTGCCGAGTATCACAAGATTGGGGGTTATGGACCCTACTTAATGTTTATCTTTTGATAGTTTTATATATTTTAGCAAGGAGTTTTGTCTTTAACTCAGATCACGATATAACTAATTGAAACAGAGCTATAGGTGGCAATTGGGTTAGGGTGTAGTGTTTGGGATGGATTGGTTTTAGGGTTAAGATGAAAAATTGACTTTTGGCTTCTGGCTTTTGGCTTTTAGATGAGAGATTGGTTTTTTGGCTTTTGGCTTTCTTTTCGCTCTTGGATTTTGGATTTGACCTGGATGGGAGATTCTCCAAGAGAGGCTTTAATTTATTAGAGAGAGACTTTGAAGGACTGCTCCAGAGAGGTACCCTTTTTCTTTTTTCTTTCCTTTCTTTGGCATAGGATGTATTTGAATTTTTAACCTAGCACTTCCTCTTTTCATTTGTGGGCAAAGGGATGGTCACTCCTGGTAGATATATAAGGGTGAAATAGCCCCGGTTTTGGGAAACTGGATCATGGGGTTGGTTATTTGGCTGGTGATATTGGAAGGTCTTAGTTTTGGCCAAGGTTGGGTTTTGGTGTATGGTGGGAAGTCCCAATGCGCTACTAACAGCTCAGTCGCAATGGGTCGAAGATGATCTTTCACCAAGACAGAAGGTTGCTTTATTGAACTCATATTTTTAATGGTTTGCGGGTCCATATCTTCTAAATGACTCATCATCAACTCGCGTAGCTTTATCATATTTTCAAATGAGTTGATTCGTCATTGTTGAGAAGATTAACAATCAAGGGATACTTGGTGATAGGCGGTGCTCAAAGATAAAAAAAAAAAAAGACTCGACAAGCTAAAAGAAAATGCAAAAAATTACTTGACAGAAAAGGGACACTCTTTGGATTTGAAAGCCCTAGTCTTAAATTGTTCCTTATGATCTTTGAGTCGCCTGATTTATTGAATGGGTGCCGGCCGACCAATTTATAGAGACATGAAAGAGCAGGCTAATAAGACAAACTTCTAGACGTCCTACCTTTTCTGGATTTCCCGGCTTTTTTGGCTTTTCCCAGCTTTCCTGTCTTTCTTGGCTTTCTCGGCTTTCCTTTCTTCCCTAGCTTCCTATCGGTCTTTATTTATTTATTATTATTTTTAAGTGGTAAAGCTCGACATCTCGAAGTAGGACTTACTGAAATTTGTTTTTTTGAAATCGGGAGTGAATGATGCACTAATCAACTAGGGATGCATTTATGAAAGGTTAAGAAGGAAGAAGAACTTGGAGATGACAATTGAGGATAATGGTGAGAGATTTTCGTCTTGTCTTTAAATGTTTTTAATTTTAAAATAAAAAGCCAACACACAGAAAACACCATATATTTTGGTCGGACAAGCGAAGATTGTTTTAATAGTCTAGGTGGGGTTAAATCCTGGACTAATGGATTCCTTCTCCAAAGTATAAGACCTTTGTATTCCACCTGTATTTTGACCTCCCAAGATTGAACAAATCTCGGGTGAAGGGTCTCTACTCTTTCCGGGATCCATCATTCAAACAATCTAAGGGATACCATCAAATTTTTTAATCAATCCAAGTACACTTTGTTTGACCATGCAATATTTTTTCCATAATTTCATTTTTTTCAATCGCCTGAATTTTTTTTTGTTAATGATTTTTTTTATTTCTCTCTTCTTTTTTTTCACATAGGATTGGTCACTAACTTTGAGGTATAAAAACCAATCGATCAATGAAGTGTCCTAGAAAGATACATATGATATCAATGTGGCTGATGCAGGGCTAGGATGGCTTACACGTCGTTGATCCATCATTAAGGGGCGCAGAATGAGATAATTTTGGCCTAAGTTTCTAGGTTCTATAAGCAAGGACCCCCGTGCATGTTTATCCGGGTCAAAAGGGTAAAAATTCCGAATATTTATACGTGAGTGCACGTGTGTGAGCCATCTATTTTTTTAAAAAAAGATCTTTTTGAGAAAGAAATGTAAATTTAGCATGCAATGTACTGTAAACATTATTTGAATGTTTTTTTTTCTTTTCGAAAACAATTTTTTTAAGTAAATCAAAGCATTTAACCGGATCCGATGGCTGCCTACGTTCCTCAATAAGAGGGTTAGGGCATCTTAGTTCAATCACGTCAAAGGAATTTTTTTTAATCTCTTCTTTTTTTAAGCAACTTTTACTTTTTGCTTTGATTGGATTTTTTTTATTGAAACGTCTATTTTTTTTAGAATTTGAAAGGAGATATATTTTTTTTTGTTTCGAAAAAACGAATTTTTAAAAAAAATTGAAAAACAAATTTTTTTTTTGCTTTGAGAAAACGAATTTCTTTTGAAAAAAAAAACGAAATTATTTTTTGTTTGCCCTTTTCTTTTTTGCTTTGGAAAAGAACTGAATATTTATTTTTTGGTTTTTTCTTTTGATTTTTTTGAGAGGGAAAGAAAGCTAAGTATTGCACATGAATTTTTTGATTTTTTTTTTGTGATCCCTAAAATGGAATGGAAAGATTACGCATCTCAGGAAAGAATAAATAATCTACTCTTTTCTTTTTCAGCCCCCTGCAAAATTGTTATCAACAACAAAGGATGCCAAACACAAAATTCCCATATAGATATAGAAAAGGGAAATGGACTAAAGAAACACATTTTTTTTTTTGAAAGAAAGAAATTTGTACGTATACATAATCAAAAAAATTTAAACTAAAGAATATCAAATGATAAATAAAAAACAAGCGTGCTAAGAAACCCAAGTGATAAATTCCCATACTCTTTGTTTTGTTTTGTTTTTTTTAAAACCAATAGTCCCCAACATAGTCGTCACTGTGAGAACCCTATTTCGAACCTCCCCTCACATGAAATACGAGTGGTTTGAAAACTTAAGCGTGTGGAATACTTGGCCTCATCGTGGACTCAAAAGGGTGTTTACAGGGTCGTCACCTTCATTTTAAGGTTAAACAAACAAAACCCAAAAGTACCAGAAAAATATAAGTTCGGGGTCTAAGTTATGAGTTGGGAAGAGGTTAATTAGACATCCAACTCACCATTTCGGTCTCACAATGGGTTTTCCAACATGCTTGGTTTATTTTATACACGTTGTTCTTGTTGTTGTTGTTGCGCTCTGCCTAGAATAGGCAAAGGTGTTGGGAGTATGTTCGTGTTTGTCGAATTTGGGCAATGTAATGGCTCTATTTGGTGTTTCTTGTGTTTGGCTTTGGGCAGCGTAACGGTAGGGCACGTTGATTTTGTGCGACTTTGGACAGTGTAACAGCAGTGCACGTTGATTGTCTTTGCAAATTCGGGGTAGCGTTGTGGCAGGGTACGTTATGGGTTTTTACGGGTTTAAGGAGTTTTGTATAAGTAGGGGGACTATTTAGGGAGGAAGAGAGAGTTTATATGGGTTTCTAGTTGGGCAGGTTAAGGAGGTAGTCTACTGGTTTTAGATTAAGAGAGAGGAGAAGGATTTCTTCGGCCTAACGAGGGAGAGTATTGACAGCCTAACGGGGGGAGAGCTTACAGCCTAACTGGGGGGGGGGGGTATGTGTGTCTTTGAGGGAGGGGGGGGGGCTCTATTTATAGGCGAAGGTGAGATCTGCTGGGTCGATCATCCTTAAGGACGAAGGAAGGAGGGGAAACCGGAAGAAACTGGAGAAGTTTTGAAATTGCCCAAAAAGCAAGTCGGGGCGCTGCGCCCAAATTTGCATGCGCTGCGCCCCGACTTGTAGTCCTTCACAAAAACTTTTCATTTTGCCCCCTGTCTTGTCATCTTTGTCCGTTTAAGCCTTTTCAAGTTTCTTTGATGTCTTGACCCCCTGAAACGTAACGAAAGTAACGTCTGTTAGTCCATTTTGATTTGCAATAATATTTCTTAGAACAATATATAATAGATGTACAAAATTGGGGTGTCTAATGTAATCGATTCCGCGGAATTGATTCCATTTTCGTGTACCAATCGAGGTCTTGTCTATTGACCATTCAATGTAAAAGAAAAAATTTATCGATGTCGGTAACCGTCATCTCAAATCTGCTTAGCTAACGATTTTTATTTTTAAAAATGCACTCAGACCTATCGTAATCGTCAAATCTGATCCAATCGTCTCCGGCGATTCGCTAAACTACATAGCAGGTAATTAAAATAGATGGGTAACACTGTTTGATGGTCAAGGGGCAAAAAGAACATTTGATGTCGGTGTCAAATGGTGTGTTCAACGACGAATTTGGTTTGTTATTATTCTAATTCTAATTCTAGAGTAGCCTTGATGAATTATGTTTCTGACGTCGCTTCTGATGCGACAAAAATTAGTCTTGGGCCATCTAATATGAATTGTAGATATTTGAGCTTATGTATTGGATTTGATCTTCTTAAAACTTGTCAAATGCTAAGAAAACAACTTAGTAACAATGTAAGGCAAGGTCTCGCGAAACTACTCTGATGTGAGAGTAAATGTCAAGTCTCAAATGACAATTTGACAGAGTTTCGGTGTGTATGTGAGCGTACCCTGTTTAGGGTTGATGGAGGGGTATATATAGCCCTTATGAAGCCATATCCATATGGATTGATGCTAGATGCAAGATTGTAGGGGCTGATGGCTATAAATCCGAATTGACTGCATAACTGGTGAAATGATTGCTTGGATCTTAAGCCAGCATGCTCTTCTCTGCGAGTCTGCTCGAGTAGTTTGTATATCTGGTCAGGTGGTGTGGCCCTGCCCGATCATAAGTTGGTATGGTCATATTCTTCGGTCCATTATTCTTGGGCATGACCCCTGGTCAAGGAGGCATGGTCGTCTTCGACCATGATGAAACGAGAATGGGCTAGGAGGGAAGAGTCTGTCCTCTGCTCGGGACTCGGTCGTATCTCATTGGACCTTTCCTCTTTTCTTTGGTATTTGAGCTCGTGATCTGCACGTGAGGTCTCATGTGCCTTGTTCGTGAGGTCTCACGTGCCTTATTCGTGACCGATTTTGAGCCGGGCACATCAGCTTCTAAGGTATTGCGAGATGCAACGACATTACGTTTAAAATGGCTTTTGGTAAGGTGAGAGAAGAGGGCAACTCTAGTGAAGTGATTGTTGCATTGAGGGTATATTTGTCTTTTCTTAATGCATCCAACCAGGTTTTTGGTTTTGTTAGTTGAAGGGGGTCTATTTTTGGGTGAAATAGTTTCAGAGGGTGACCCTTTAACCCGAGTTAGTTTAGTTTTTTTCTTTTTCTTTTTTGGTAATTTATTACCCTCAAAAAACATAACGGTCAGGTCACGAATCAAGATCAGGATTGGTTTGTTCTAGTCCGTTAGTTGGAAAAAATAAATTAAAAAACAAAGCTCATACCATTATATAAACACCTATGACCCAATAGAGTAAAGCATCATTGGCTTGGAAATACAAGTCCAGTGAACTAGTACTAGCTAGTAGAGTGTAAACCCAAAAATGGCTGCGTCGATGATGTCCTCCCCGGCTATCTCCACCGTCAGCCGCACCACTCAAACCAGCTTGACCTCTTCATTCACCGGCAAGTCTGTCGCCGGTTTCCCCACCAAGAAGGCAACCACCTCTTCCCTCCCAAGCAGTGGCATGCAAGTCAAGTGCATGCAGGTACTACTACTAGTTTTTTTAATTCAACTTTTTTTTAACGGAATTAAAGAAAATATTATAATATAATTATGGTTATATAACAGGTATGGCCACCATTGGGGTTGAAGAAATTCGAGACCCTCTCTTACCTTCCACCTCTCACCACCGAGGAGTTGGCTAAGGAAGTTGACTACCTCCTCCGCTCCAAGTGGATTCCTTGTTTGGAATTCGAAGTCGGCGTAATTCTCTGCCCTTTTCTTTTTCTTTATTTTGAATTAATTACTGAAATAGAGTGTCTCCGACTCCGCATGGTTAAAAAATTATTATTTTACAAGTATTTTCTGTAAAACGAATCTTATAATTCGATCGTACCAGACGTTTGAGCTCAGTCTTCTAGCTTTGTATTAACAAATTGGGTTGTTATTTTATTTACAAAAAAATAGGATGCATTTGTGAGCCGTCACAACAACAGATCGCCAGGATACTATGATGGAAGATACTGGACAATGTGGAAGTTGCCCATGTACGGATGCACAGACTCCTCACAGGTGTTGAAGGAAGTCGAGGAAGCCAAGAAGGCATACCCACAGGCTCACGTTCGTATCATCGGATTCGACAACGTCCGTCAAGTCCAGTGCTGCAGTTTCATTGCCTACAAGCCTGAGTAAATTAAATTTTCTTTTCCCTATGATTTGTTGTTTCCATCAAAATACTTGCCCCATATATATATGTGGGTAGGTTAGATTTCCATTTTCTTTCTATGAGACTCAATGTCCTGTTCATTTCGGTGTATGTTCATCTCCATTGGAGTATAATAAATATGTTGTTCATTCTCCAATCTTCTAAATTTTATTTTTTTTGAATTTGTTTATTACTCCATCCGTCCCTAAATAATCGTCCTAGTTAATCCGACGCGTAATTTAAGAAAAAATAATTGACTTGATTATTTATATTGATTTAATGTGTAGTTTTTTTTAAAGTCCATGTGTATGTGACCTAAAATTAAAGCAGAGTGAAAAAGAAAGGGTAAAATAGTAAAAGTGATGTTCTAAAAAGGTAAGTTTCAAACTTAACAATTATTTTAAGACGGACGAAAAAAGAAAGGAGGACGATAATTTAGTTACGGAGGGAGTATAATGTTCATTAATGCAATTCCAACGATTAATCTTTGCACAAATTCACAATCCATTTATTATTCAAACCGCAAAGAGCTGACCAGCATAATTAAGAGTTTCATTTAGTAGATAAAACTTGTAAAAATGTTAGGTTTACCATTGATGCAACTAAGCCTCAGTGAAAACAAAGGTGTTAAAGCAAAGGTTTACCACTAATGCAATTTGGAGCGATGAGGGAAAACAAAGGTTTTAAAACGATGTGTCATTTTTACAATTACTTTGTTTATGAAAATAACGTTTTGAAATAGTTTTCAAAACGTGTTTATAAGGAAAAAAAATGTATTTTCAAAACGCTGCACGAAACGAGACATAAGACTTAGTTGTAGATATTGAGGTACACCTAACATTGTTGTAAAACTTATTCAATCTGATAATGGACAACAATTGCTATTGCTATGACGCATTTCAAAACAATCTGTAAAAGGATAAGAGAAACTGAGAATGACGAGGGATTTATCACAATTACGTGGTTGATAAGTAAAAACTGATTAGATTAGTTGGTTGATGTAAATTAATTAGACCGATTAGATTTTATTGAGTTTACAACATTAGAGATATGCTAAAAAAACACGTGGTTTGTAACAAACAAAAATTACTAGAACTACGTGTCATATAGTTTTGATAAAAAAAACATATAAATATGTGTTAATTTTTATTTAAAATATAATTTATTTAAATTTAAAAGATTAAATAAAAACAATTATTTAATAACAGAAGAAGGTTTACTAAATAAGCTGCCTAGTGATATAGTTGGATAAAATGTTTTGATGGGAACGTATGTGGACATGGTATGGTTATAAACGGATACGATAAGTAGATAAGGCAATGTTTTTCGTCCACCTCTGTAGACGGAGTGTTTGGGGCAGTTAGATATTTCACATGTCAACCTACATTTCCTTGCATTCATTATTTTGTTATCTCGCTCAAGTCTCAACCAAAAAATAATAGGCTTCCTTTGATAACTTGATCAAATTTTAACCAAATAAATATTTTAAAATTTTATAGTTTTATTTCTTTATAAAATTAAAAGTTGCAATTAGAATACTCCCTCCGTTCTGGGTAAAGAATTTACTATTTTATTTTTTGATGTTTCAAATAAATAATTTATTTTCAAAAATTAAGATATTAAAATTGTGATTTTATTAGTAATGAACTACTAAATTTTATTTTATTAAAAAGTTTGACTTTCAAACGAGGATTGTCACGCCCCCAAAAACCACCTCGAGGCGTGAACCAGCTCATACAAATCTCAACCAAAAATCACCCAAATCCAAAGCACGTAACTCGCAACGGAAGAAACAAATAAATAATGTTTTCTCTAAAATAAAGAACTTTTTTAATACAAAACGTAATTTTATTACAATTTTAACGGTATCCCAAATATTATACATATATGTGTTTTATATCAAAGTTGAGTACTACAATCTTCTCTTGCTTCATATGTCAAACTTCTTTATCTAGCTGCAATCTAAGGGGCATACAAACGGGAAGGGGTGAGTTTAAGATTCAGTAATATTCTACCGATCTCATGTATGTTATACATGTATCCAGCAGTTCAAGACATATTACTATGAAGCAATTCTAAAAGTAATAATAACAAGTTAGTCAATCAAGTTTCACTACTACGTAGCCGGTTCAAAGTATTTACTGTTCCATAGCAGTCGATACAATGACCCATCACGAATAATAAGATCTTATATTTATATAAGTATGATATAAAAACACATATAGTTTACCAATTGTTCACTATATATTAACTGTGTCAAGATACATCTTCGACCAATCACTTCCGACCTTGTCACCCCCATTATTGTTGTTGTAGTTTTCATCATTCGATCACTTTCAAGAGTTTATCAAATTGTTATCAACCTGGATTTCAAGTCATCACGAAGCTAGGTCCTTACAACTCTAAACAAGTCGTGATACTTAATATCTTGTTCATGGTGTTCGCCCCACTTGACCATAGTGGAGGGTTTCGGGCCCGAGTTAGGGTGTCCAGTGGCGGACGCAGAGAATTTTCCAACCGGGTGCACAAATTCAATTTTTAGACAATGTCAATGGTAAGTAAAAAAAAAACTTTTATAGGTAGGGGCAAATTGTATAAATTTTATCCAGGTGGAGGCAAATTGTATAAATTTTATCCAAGTGGGGGCAAATTGTATAATATTACAAATTATTTTTTTTAAGAAACCTTTAACAAAATTACCCCCAAGTGGGGGCAACTGCCCCCAGACCTATAAGCATGTGTCCGCCACTGAGGGTGTCGCTGCTAACTAACACTGCACTCCGCCCCGTGACCTAATCAGGGGTACCCCTAACTCCCACATAGCTGATTGTTCACATGCACAAGTTGTTGTTCACAAAGATTGTTCACATATTTGTAGGATTCAAACACACAAATTCATCTTTTTAACAGGATTCATTACGTCACTTCCAATTACATAAATCAACTAATTAGTCAAGTTTACGAGTATGTAAATTATAATACCACGTATCGTTAATCAATAATAAATACTTAAACATACAGAAGAAGTATTCCCCTTATCTCAAAAAAAAATCACCCGTTAAAACATGTTAGAAACCTTCAATAATAATATTCGAGTTAAACTCATAACTTACCGGTATCGGAATAATCACACACATGCTCACGGTTCACTCTCCCTCTTCCTCTCTCAAAGTTGACGAGTGGTACTATAGGAGTTGCATTGCATGTATATATACATCAAGGTGGAAGATGGTTTGGATAAGGGTATAGTATTACATAGCTGAGTTGAATCATCCTAATAAATTCAATTAAGGACACGCAGCTGCTCCTTATACTCTTTCTTCTTACACCTCGGCTGAAGACAAAAGAAATGAAATAAAATTGTTGATGCTGCCTTGTTGTATAATTCTCCAGCTCATGCAAGTCAAGGTGAACTCACAAAGTGGAAGCAAGAGGTGTCTTGCCAAGGCAAATAAACCTCACCCAAACCGTACCCCTCACTCGGCAATGAACGAACAAAAGAAAGGATAGAATTGCTACAAGATGATGCTCCAGATTGATATAACTATTACTAAAATAGAAGTTGTTATTGCAACATGACGGTTTTTTGTGCAAAACTAAAAGTTTGAAAAGATAAAACAAATTTACGATATAGTTTTACGAGTAAATTTATGATATAGATTTATGATTTTGTTTTTATTTTTTTTCAAATACCGATTAATTAAACTAAATTTTATCATATGTAATTTATACAAGTTTAATTTGATTAAAATTCTTCAACTTTCATCTATTTTCATTTTCAAAATTTTAATTTATACAAATTATCTACGGGATAATTCTATATTATTTGTTCTTCTACTAATCTATATTTATTAATTATTAATCACTAATATATTAATTATCTATCTATTAACTATTACTAACACAGAAGTCCCTACTGCCACGTAGACGTAGCGGCTTTCATGTAAAATGACGGCAAGTTTGATTTTATGTTAGTATAGGATATTCTTGATCACATTTGATTTTATACGATTAGTTTATGATAAGTTTTTTTTTTGCGGATAGATGTTATCACATTAATTTGATTTATGATAAAATCGTTTACTAATAAAAGTTTAAAATTGCGGAGATAAGTTTGATTTTAGGTGTTAGTATAGGATATTCGATCATAGGATATTCTTAATCACGTTTGATTTTAAAATTGCGAATATGATAAGTTTGATTTTACGTTAGTATAAGATATATTTTTTTTATCACATTTTGATTTATACGATTAGTAGATAAGATTTTTTGATCATAGATGTTATCGCATTTGATTTACTGATAAAATTGGTTACTGGTATTAAATTAACATTGCGACCAGTACCCAGAAGATTAAGGTCGATAAATGATTCTCTCTCCAATTCTACTACCAGATCGCCGATAATATTCTCAAACAGGTCCTTTTTCATGTCTTATTTTTTTGCCCATAATTTAGACATACTGCTATAAATTAATTTTATGTTTTGAATTTTGGCTTACTGCACTGACGTCGAATATGAATTTTCCAATGATTTGTTGAAGCAGTAGGATTCCTACTCTGATTCCATTATTACGTACTGTGAGTGTCCCGTTTTTCGACCTCTCCCTCACGACTGAGAACGCGCGCGGGTGGTTTTAAAACCTTTCAAGTGCGTAGAATACGCCCAACCTCAATTGTAGACTCAAAATATGAATAACAGAATCGTCATATTTATTTTAAGGATAAACAAAGAAAAACAAAAAATAACTAGATTTATAAAAAAGGTTCGGAGGCTAAGTTACGAGTTAGGAAGAGGTTAGGCACCCAACTTGCCCTTTCATGCTCTTTTATAAAATTAAAAATTTAAATTAAGCATTTAAAATATATATATGCGTATATAATGAAATAAATAAACTTATAGCAGCCTCATTTTAGAGTTGCAAATATATTTATAAAATTTCGTCATAATAACGACTTATTTTAGTGCTATTTGTTATAGAATTTTAGGCAGCATAATTGTTTATTTCGTGATATATGACTATTTTAAATAACACATTCTTTAAGATAAAAAGTAAATAAACTTTTAAAGGTACCTACCTCTTGAAGCGTGGTGATTTTATCTCCTACCAATCCTCCTTTTGGCAGTCTTTAGGGTGTGCTCGCTGTCCTTTAAGGAGGGAGAGTCTTTTTCTTTTGATTGATTTTGGGCCGCGTGACTGCTCCGTTTGGTTGTTTTCGCCTCGAGATCCGGGCGGCACAACTACTTGCTTTGGCTGGATTTGCTTGCCTACTTACGTCTGAAATCGGGCAGAGCAACTGCTTGCTTCAGCTGGATTTGACGTCTGGAATCGGATAGGGCAACTGCTCTTTTTGGCTCTTTTAAATCGGTGAAATAGGGCGGAAACCTAGCAGGGTAACTAGGGGTTCATTTGGCCGGAGAGTTTGAGTATTTAGGGAAGAGATTTGGCAGTTTGACAGAGCTTCGGGGCTAAAGAGGAAAATAACCTCGGCTTTCTCTCGGGAGAACTTCACAGACTGCGCTGTGAAAATATATGAACTATCTTCACTGGGTGAATTTCTAAAGCCGGATGCCTCTATTTATAAGCCGAAGTTGTGCTTTCCTTCGCAGTTAAGTATCATCAACTGAGCTTCAACGGCTTGTACCACGCGTTGAAAAGGTTGCACCAAAGGCTAGCTGCACCATTAACCATTGAAGCTGTGGGCGTTGCCTACAGCCCTTGTGGGCGTCCCGCCCTGGATGGGTGTGGGCTGCGCCCACAGCCTTTTTTTGTTTGATTTTTGGCACTTTGGCCCCTGCAGTTCACTGTTAATGCATTATTCTTTTCTTTTCCATTTTAAATCATGTGACTTGACATTCGTTAGTCCTTTTAACATGTCTTGATATTTTATGACATGTCATATACCAGGGGTACAAAATTGGGGTGTCTACACGTACCCACCTCCGGCTCCAGTTTCTGTCCATAATTATTTAGATGCTATGGCTCTTTGCAAGTGGTATGGATATCCTGATCTATTCATAACATTCACTTGCAATCCTAAGTGGTTAGAAATTATTAGATTTTTTCAACATCAATACCTTAAATCTAAGGATAGACCCAACATCTTATGTCAAGTGTTCAAAATTAAATTGGATTAGCTCATTAAATCGGTCGTGTCCAAACAGGTATATTCTATATCATTACGTGGTAGTCGACGTCTTTGTTCATTAATTTACTATATGATATCATTTAAATTTATATGAATAAAATAAGGTCTATTAATCATGGTCATTTGTTTTGAAAATTATATACTTTAATATGAATATACAGTTTTTTCACACACAAAAAAAAACTTTTTTTTATCATTAACTGATTATATTTTTGTTTATCACTATAATAAAAACTCAAAACAACTTTTTGCAGTTGATTATATGTGGAGTCCCAGAAGCGTGAGCTTCCACATGCCCACATATTAATGTTCATGCATCGCGATGACAAGTTTCTTAATTCAGAAGACATTGATAAAATTATATCCGCAGAGATAACTGATTATAAACAAAATTATAATGAATTGTATGAAGTTGTTAAGGATTTAATGATACATGGTCCTTGCGGTGCCTCAAATCTCCGCTCACCATGCTTGCAGAATGGAAAATGTTCAAAATACTTTCCCAAGAATTTCCAAGAAAGAACCAGTATTGATGAAGATGGTTATCCTAATTATAGGAGATGTGATAACGTACAGTGGAGAAGAATGGAGTTGTTTCAGATAACGGATTTGTGGTTCCACATAATCTATATCTTCAAATGAAGTATCGAGCTCAAATCACCGTTCAATTGTGCATTCGATCCCGATCAATTAAATACTTATTTAAGTATATAAGTAAGGGATATGATTTTGTTACTGCAGATGTTTGTCGAGGTCGTGGCGATGATGGAGATGATAACAATGAAATTATCGTTGAGATTAATATGTACTGCGATTGTAGGCATATTTGAAAACAAAAAGAGTACTATATATTTTCACAATAAGTTAAGATGTAGGTAGTGAAAGCATCACCGTAAAACTCTCAAGTTATAACATATTGCTATTTTTGCTTAACCATAACAAAACTTATTTGCTATTAATTTGAAAATCTTCAAGTTTTAACAAATTATCTAAAAAAGGGAAAATAATAAATTGCAAATCCATATGATCTTAGTCTTACAGAGAAAAATTGATCGACCTCTATGAAAACAAAAGTGTTAGAAACAATAGTTCATGAGTGTATTATTATTACTTTTATCACTGTCTTATTGAAAATTACATATATTTTTGGATTTAATGGTACATTTACTTGAAAACACAATACTCATTTCAACAACTCTTCTAATAGATTCTAGTCTCCTATATGCATTCAATATAATATACATACAAAAATTAGTTTCAGAAACAACACTAAGTTAACCATGCATCGCACAGGTAATAACCTAGTACATAACTATAACCAAAACAAATATTATGTGGCAGCTTCCTTTTTAAGAAATATCCTTTCGCTCGGGAAATGCATTCAAGAATAGTAGAAAACAACCCTTTCATCAATATTTTTTAAAACCTAACTCTCTTAATGCTCTTTTGCTATCCATCTATTGTTCAATCTCTCTCTGTCTCTTTGGTTATCAGTCTATCATCTTTATATCCCTTCTACTACGAATTACACTGGTTTCTCTCTACTAAAGCCGTCAAAATGGGCCAAACCCGTTGGGTTGGTCCGCCCCGTCAATAAAAAATGATGGGTTGGGTTGGCAAATCATAGGTCCGCTAGGAGGTGGGCCTAACAATCTTGGACCGTACGGGTCACAGGCCAAGGCGCCAAAATTGAAATTTGAAATTTTGAAAATATGCAAAATTGAAATATGCACTAATATACACAAAGAAAGCTTTCTGACCAAATAAGACAATAAAATAAGTATAACCCAACCCAAGTTCCGATACAGCTCCCACAACAACTAATTCACTAAAAAATCAAACTAAATAATTCAATATGAAAATATCTCATCTAGTTCTCAGTCTCTTTGAGTCTCTACATGAGAGATAACGGATAACTAAGCGGCCATTGTTGAACCGAGCGGTCCACCATCTTCGTCGCTCACTCTCTCAGTCCACAGTCCGGCATCCAACTGTCGTCGCTCTCCCTCTTTTAGTCAACCATCCCATCTGACCATCGATCTTCTCAGGCCGCCATTGATCTTTCTCTCTCTGACATCTTCCGACCTGTCCACCGCCACCGGTTGTCTCACAGTCAAAGACTCACAACTTCACCCTTCAGGCCTTCAATCCTTCTCGATCTCTGTCTCTCAACTCTCAAGAGTCAAGAGTCAAGAGTCAAGCGACCATTGATTGTTTACCTCTTGGCTTTCTCACTCTCAGATCCGACCATCATTGCTCTCGCCTCTCTACCTCTCTATCTCAGCCCACCATCGGAGTTCGAACCATCTAATCTTCGATCTCTCTCTCTCCGACATCCTCCAGCCAGATTTAGCAATGCATTTCTTAATTTTCATTCACCAAGGCAAAGATGCAGTTGTCTTCCTCAAATGACTAATAAATAAAAAGTAACAGCTCCACTGCTCCAGTACTTGGACACAAAATTTAATTTTTGGATGTGTTGGTCTGCCCCGCCTCGTAACCCAAGGTGGGTTGGGTTGGGCCAATGTCTTCCCAGTCTACCACTTTCACGGGTTGGTCTGCCCCGCTGGTCCATTTTGACGACTCTACTCTCTACATTCCCCTATCTCTTCTCTCTCTCCCCTCCCCCACTGAAAAAAATCTTTATTTGTCAGTCATCAGTATTTTTTTCATCAAAAAAAATTCACATGATAATCATTCTCTCACATTTCTTTATTCCCCCCCCCCTCTTCCCTTTTTGTTGCAACTGTTTGTGATTAAAAAAAAAAAGTTTTAGGACCTTTTTTATGATCATAATTTATTTGCATTGCATGTGTTATACTAGTTAACTATTATTAAAACAGAAGTCGTTCCTGTCACATAGCGACTTTCTGTTGAACGCTTAAAGTTTTAAAAAAAATTATGTGCTTCCACGTGCCACCATCTTGTGAAGTTGTAAAAAAATTCTTTTTTTTTTGCTGCCAAAAATCAAAACCGGATAGATTTTAAAACTGGTGTCCCATTTATATATGGTAAACGTTTTTACTACTTTTTGCTGCCAAAATCGGTTATTACGAGATAGATTTTTATCACATTTGATTTAGACACGTTTCAATTGATTATGATTCTAAATTTTTATGGTAAAAGTGGTTTTTACAGATAGATTTTACCCGTGCTCATAGATTTTAATATTTCAATTACATTTTCATGGTAAAAGCTTTTTTTTTTTTTCCAAAATCGATTAGTTTAAGATAATTTTTTTAAAAATCTAATTAGATAAGATTGAACAAATTTATGATAGAGATTTAGGATTTTGTTTTTATTATTTTTTCACTTGATTAATACTCCAAATTTTCATGGTAAAAGTTTTTTTTTGCAGATAGATTTTATCACATTTGATTTAGACGTGTTTCAATTGATTAAAACTCCTCAATTCTCATAGTAAAAGTTTTTTTTACCATTTTTTCTTACAAAATTGGTTTGTACCGGATAGATTTTATCACATTTGATTTAGACAAGTTTAATTTGATTAGGACTCCTCAATTCACATGGTAGAAGTTTTTTAATTTTTATTATTTTACCAAAACTCATGTCAATTTAAAATAGATTTTATCAAATTTGATTAAACGTGTTCCACAAACAACCACTAGAAAATAGATTGCAAATTCTATCTACAAAATTCACATAAATTTTCGGTTTGATGTCGGTGTTATCTCACGTTTTTATGTATTTATTAATTATGTGGACATCTTGATATTTTTGGTTCATTTAAATAGCTTGTAAATTTTGTCTACAAAATTAAGTTTCAGAAACAACACTAAATCAACCATGCATCGCACGATTAATAACCTAGTCTATTAACTATTACTAAAACTGAAGTCGTTGCTGCCACGTGGCATCTTTCTGTAAAATGCTTAAATCTTTAAAGGGATTCTGTAAGTTTTACCACCAAATTTAAGGCTCCTCAAATATCATGGTAAAATTGCTTCTTCTTTTTTTTTAACCATTTTTTGTTGCCAATTTTTTTACATTAATTTATTTTTCTCTCGGTTAGTACCCCATCCTTTTCATTTTCCCATAATGACTAGAATTACATAAGTGTTGGATTCTTATATTCTATTTTATAATTTCATCAATAAATACATATAAACCATGCAAATCAAATAGGATAAAATCTCTTTTTGTGATTTTTATTTATCTATATATATAAAAGAAAGAAAGTATACTAAAAAAGAAAGTTCCCGCAAAAAAAAAAACATTTTCAAAATTAGAATAAAATTATTACCATTCTGAAGGGGCACATTTGTAATACTGATACTCATTGGCCGGTTTATAATGAAAACAGTGGGCAACCCATTGTTTTCTTTCATTTGTTTGAGAATTCAGACATTGGAAACAAACCCATTAATTTCCCCCCCCCCCTCCAAAAAAAATACCAGTCCTCTCTCTACGGTCCCCTCTCCCTCTTTCTACAATTCTCTTCTCAGGGACACCATGCACCTACCCCGAAAACCTCCACGGAAATGGCTAACAATATACCAAAGGTGAGCTGTTCATACTCTCTTTCTCTCTCTCTCTCTCAAATCACACTAAACAGGCAATCTTAAGTCGTCCCCCGGGGCATAGCCGATTGGTAAAAGGAGGGGGACATAAGATTCTGGAGGCATGCAGCGTGGGTTCGATACTTGGTGGAAGCAATTTGCTTTCTTCTGAGGTTGGACCTTGTATGTGTTATTAGTTGACATGTTCTCAAACCCTGTATCATTCGGGCACATCCCGCGATTGTCCTGGTAGTAGCAATAAGGGACCGGAACTACTACCCCAGGATTCAACCTGGTTAAAAAAAAAAAATACAATCTTAAGTCCTTCCCCCTTTTCTCAAAGATTTAATATCTAAAATTGACGTCCCTTTCTCTATACTATTCTCTATCTTAATGACACAACCATCATCGACAACATCGGCCTCCACTTTGTTCCACAACGTCGTATCCCAGCTGCGGTGTAGGCCAAATTT
>CM028379.1:70557875-70562875 GCA_013146195.2 Codonopsis lanceolata | reverse complement strand
TTTTGAGTATAAGGCTTGATTTTTCGAGCGCTTAGATTTTTGATTTATTCGTTTTTAACTTGGTAACTTCATAGAAAAAAAAGGCTCATTTTGGGACATAAAAAAAATAAAAAAGGGGATTCGATTCGGGACGAAGGGAGTACAAGTTTGGAAGATATCAACAAAGACACAACATGGTTAAATGTACCAGATCGACATGAAACGCCTCCATTTTCAGCCAAACCCAACTCCATTTTCCTTCCTATTTGGGGGTCTATCTTACACAAGTTTTTGCATATGATAATGTGGTGTATATTACCAATAATATGCTACAAAACAAGAAGGCTACTTGCTCCAACAGTCACTCTACAGAACACATTTTCATTATGCATGCCCTAATTTTAGTTCACTCCATCAGATTGTCCATAAGCAAAGTAAATTATAATAATTATAATAATAATAGTAATAATAATTGTAATGCATAGGAAATTTAACTTGCATCAGTAAATGTGTTGTAGAATTTGATATATTAGTGTAAGTACTTCTAAGAGAGTGTCTATAGCTGAATATTTCCAACCAGCCTTATTGAAAGTAGGGGTGGCAATTGGGTGTTAATGAATAGCTTTGGGTTAGGCCATTATCCATTAGCCTAATGGATAATGGTCTAACCCAAAGCTATCCATTAACACCCAATTGCCACCCCTAATTGAAAGCAAGTCATAATGCTGCAAGTAGCTCTTACCTGAGGATCAGTGGTCGCGACGGAGCAACCCCGAGCAATGGCCTAACCCAAAGCTATCCATTAACACCCAATTGCCACCCCTAATTGAAAGCAAGTCATAATGCTGCAAGTAGCTCTTACCTGAGGATCAGGGGCTGCTACGGGAGCAACTCTACAGAATACATTTTCATTGTGCAAACCCTAATTTTAGTTCACTCCATCAGATTGCCCATAAGCAAAGCAAAATAATAATAATAACAGTACTAATAATTGTAATGCATAGGAAATTTAACTTGCATACGTAAATGTGTTGCAGAATTTGATATATTAGTGTAAGTACTTCTAAGAGAGTGTCGACTCAGTATTAGTCTATAGCTGAATATTTCCAGCCAGCCTTACTAAAAGCAAGTCATAATGCTGCAAGTAGCTATTACTTGAGGATCAGGGGCTTACGGGAGCAGAATCCAAAATGCATCCCCTTATCTACCCCATTAATGTTGGAATATTTGGGGTAAATATGTATGGGTGAATGATTAAGTCACCACAAAAGAGTCTAAACCCACATTGAAAGGGCAGTTGTTGCTCGCGAACCAACACACCCATTAGAGTGGTGGGCGGCATTGGGCTCGAATGACACGCCTGTGTTCGATGCCGGGCGCACTCGGCAGCGATGAATGGGCAAGTTGCCACCGAATGCAGACTGCCCGTGTTCATTGAACATGCCACGGGTTGCATCATTTGTGAAACGTGACTCGACCAAGGCTATATAAAGACCCCTCCTTCCAGTCATTCGGTCATCGAAGTCCAAACAACATTCTCTTCGCCTAACATCCGAAAAAATCTTAAGTGTTTTACAAAAGAAATCCATTTTCTTTTTTATTCTTTGCCTTCTCCCGCTTTTGTGAAAGTTTGAAGAGCAAGTCAGAAATTAATTTGGTTCGTCCGTCAAAGGTTAGTAAGTGCAAGTCTAACTTTTGGAAGAAACGTTGTATCTTGGGAGACAATTGCCAACCATCCGCTTGCACTGCTAATGAGGCAATATTTGTCTTAAGGAGATTTGCCTCTGGATACCTCGCTTCATACTTCATCTAGAAATCGCTTTGAAGATATTAAGATAATCAAAATTATTTACAACAATCTTAAGACAAATATTATCAGGTATTTAATTTTATTTATCTTCTTCTTCATCTCCTTCTTATTTGATTTTCTGCTGTGACGTAAAATGGCTAATGGAAATGAATCCACTAGTGAAACTGCAACCACTCCGAGTCCAGTGCGCTTGCAAGCACTTCAAGTGCAAATCAGTTTATGCCACCGCCTCGCAGATTTGAGAAACCCGAAAAGTTCAATGGAACCGATTTCAAGCGCTATAAATGTAAAATGTTGTTCTATCTCACAACGCTTGATTGGTGAAGTTCTTGCGTGAAGAATGTCCTCCGTAGCGGAAGGTACAATTGACAAGGCAACGCATTGGCTATTGATGCATGGAAACATGGATTACCTATGCCGAACTATATTTTGAATGGACTAGACAACACATTGTATAATGTGTACTACACCATTCAAACCGCAAGGCTTTGGGAATCTCTCGAAAAAATATAAAAACCGAAGATGCCGGAACAAAGAAATTCTTTGTTGCAAAATTTTGGATTTTAAAATGATTGATTCTAAAACGGTAATGAATCAGGTTGAGGAGATACAAGTTCTGTTACATAACATTGAAGCTGAAGGCATGCAATTGAGCGAGTCCTTCCAAATTGCATGTATAATTGAGAAGTTGCCTCCTTCATGGAGAGATTTCAAAAATTACCTCAAGCACAAACGCAAGGAAATGTCAATGGAAGACTTGCTTGTTCGTCTTCGTATTGAAGAGGACAATCGTGGTGCGTAAAAGAGCCGCCACGGAACATGGAAGCAAAGGCTAACATGTTGAAGACTCCGACCTAAGAACAACAAAAGAAAGCGTGATGACTTTCTAAGGACAAGAAGACAAGTAATGACAACAACAACAAACGCTTCAAGTTCAAAGGGGATCTGCTTAATTGTGGGAAAACCGGTCATCGGGCGAAGGATTGCCGAAGCAAGAAGAAGAAGCCTCCCAAGCAAACATGACAGGACACTCTCTACTACGGTATTTCCGGCAAGTCCTGCCGTTGTATGTGAAGCCAACTTGGTGTCAAACGCCAAGGATTGGTGGGTGGACAGAGCCACTCGTCACATATGTGCTTGGCCAAAAGCTTGTTTGCGTAATACAAGAATGCGGAACGTGAAGATTTTCTATATGGGAAATTCTGCAACCTCCAAGATTGAAGGCATTGGGAAGGTGATATTGAAGTTCACATCGGAAAGGAGCTTACTCTCAATGATGTGATACATGTACCCGTATAAGGAAAATTTTAATTTCTGCTTCACGCTTAGTAAGAAAGGTTTTAAAGTTGTATTTGAAATGATAAATTTGTACTTACTAAGGGAGGGATGTATGTTGGGAAAGGATACTTGCTAGATGGCCTTATTTAAGCAACAATGTTGTCAGTGGACAAGAAGTCCACCTATTTGTACCCACAAGCTATTAATAAAATTGATAATTCTATTTACTTGTGCGAGTCTTCTAATTTATGGCATAGTGCTTAGGACATGTGAATCGTGTTTCTTTAAGAAAGCTTGTAGGTTTAGGACTTATTCCAAAACTTGATTCAATAAAGATCACAAATGTGAAATTTGTGTTGAAGCAAAATTTGCAAAGAAACCTTTAAATCAATTGAAAGAACTAGCCAACTGTTGGTTTAATTCATAGCGATTTATGTGACTTAAAATTTGTCCCAACTCGAGGCGGTAAGAAATACTTTATTACTTTCATTGACGATCAAAGTAGATATTGTTATGTCTATTTGTTAAGTAAAAGATGAAGCAATGGATGCTTTCATCACTTACAAAATGAAGTTGAAAATCAACTTGAAAAGTCAATTAAAGTATTAAGGTCCGATAGGTGGTGAATATGAATCGATAGAGTCTAGTGACTTATGTTCCAAATTTGGAATCATTCATCAAACAATCGCACTATATACTCCGCAAAAAATGGTATTGTCGAGAGGAAAAATAGAACTTTAAAAGACATGGTTAATTGCATGCTTGTAAGTTCCGGTTTACCACAAAACTTGTGGGGGAAGCAAGTTGTTAATCGGCTAATTTTGTGTTGAACATTCACACAAGAAAATCGGTTCCATACCATATGAATTGTGGAAAGGAAGAAAGCCTTCCTACAAATTCCTCAAAGTGTGGGGGTGCCTAGCAAAGGTTGCCGCTCCACCTCCTAAACGGTCAAAGTTAGACCTAAGACCATTGATTGTATATTCATCGGGTATGCAATGAATAGTAAAGTGCATGCATTCTTAGTACATAAATCTGAAATAAATGACATTCATGTCAATACAATAATTGAATCTCGTGACGCCGAATTTTTGAGGACGTGTTCCCTATGAAAAAGGATATTTGTGAAAATACTCCTAAGAGACCACGTGAAAGTGCTTCCTAAAAATAATGAGGATGTCAACCAAGAAGAAGCAAAAGAGCTAAAACTGCTAAAACTTTTGGTCCGTATTTTATCTAATTTTATGATTGAAGATGAGCCTCAATCATTTAAAGAAGCCATGGGACGAATCACATTCGAAAGAAGTCAGAATAGTGAAATTGAATCCATTTTAAGCAACAACACTTGGCAAGTAGTTGATCTTCCAAAAGGTTCTAAACCAATAGGATGCAAATGGATTTTCAAAAGAAACTAAGACCGATGGTTCCGTGGATAAATATAAGGCTCGCCTTGTAGCTAAAGGATATCGTCAAAAAGGAAGGGTTTGATTTCTTTGACACATATTCTCCTGTTACCAGAATTACTTCAATTCAATCTTAATAGCCATTGCCGCATTATATGTAAATTGCGTATACATCAAATGGATGTAAAAACTGCATTTTTAAATGGTGATTTGAATGAAGAAATTTACATGGAACAACCAAGGCTTCAAAGTAAAAGGACAAGAGCACAAGGTGTGCAAGCTTGTTAAGTCCTTGTATGGTTTGAAGCAAGCTCCTAAACAATGGCATGAGAAATTTGACAATGTCATGACTAGGAAATGGTTTTTCACAAATGAATGTGATAGTGTGTATACTCAAAGAAATTTGGTAACACATATATGTATTTGTTTGTTTATATGTAGATGACATGCTCATATTTGGTCATGACATTGAGGTTATAAACAAAACAAAGAAAATGTTCACCAATAACTTTGATATGAAAGATATGGGT
>CM028379.1:70512715-70557775 GCA_013146195.2 Codonopsis lanceolata | reverse complement strand
TTTAGCTAAGCGATTTGAGATGACCAGACATCGATAAATTTTTTCTTTACATTGAATGGTCAATAGACAAGACCTCGATTGGTACACGAAAATGGAATCAATTCAGGAATCGATTACATTAGACACCCAATTTTGTACATCTATTATATATTGTTCTAAGAAATATTATTGCAAATCAAAATGGACTAACAGACGTTACTTTCGTTACGTTCGAGTCAAGACATCAAAAGGAACTTGAAAAGGCTTAAGCGGACAAAGATGACAAGGCAGGGGCAAAATGAAAAGTTTTTGTGAAGGACTACAAGTCGAGCGCACAGCGTGCAAATTTGGGCGCGGCGCCAGGCTTCTTTTGGGCAATTTCAAAACTTCTCCGGTTCTTCCGGTTCCCTCCTTCCTTCGTCCTTAAGGATGATCGACCAGCGGATCTCACCTTCGCCTATAAATAGAGCCTCCCCCTCCACCACACAACCCCGGTTAGGGTACATGCTCTCCCAGATTAAGGGCTGTCAATACTCTCCCTCGTTAGGTAGAAGAAATCCTTCTCCTCTCTCTTATCTAAAACCGGTAGACTACCTCCTTAACTGCCCAACTGAAACCCATATAAACTCTCTCTTCCTCCTAAATTACTTATACAAAACTCCTTAAACCCGTAAAACCCATAATGTACCTGCCCGCCTGGCAGCCCCTTATTTGCAAAGACAATCAACGTGCATTTGCGTGCAACGTCCAAAGTTGCACAAAATCAACGTGCCTAGATTCTGTTGCCCAAAAGGCAGACACAAGAAACACCAAATAGAGCCATTACATTGCCTAAATTCGACAAACACGAACATACTCCCAACGCCTTTGCCTATTCTGGGCGGCCTGCTTTCACAACAACAACAAGACAACATGTATAAAATAAACCAAGCATGTTGGAAAACCCATTGTGAGACCGAAAGGGTGAGTTGGATGTCTAACCTCTTCCTAACTCATAACTTAGACCCCGAACTTATATTTTTCTGGTACTTTTGGGTTTTGTTTGTTTAACCTTAAAATGAAGGTGACGACTCTGTAAACACCCTTTTGAGTCCACGATGAGGCCAAGTATTCCACACGCTTAAGTTTTGAAACCACTCGTATTTCATGCGAGGGGAGGTTCGAAATGGGGTTCTCACAGTGACGACTATGTTGGGGACTATTGATTTTTAAAAAAAAAACAAAGAGTATGGGAATTTATCATTTGGGTTTGTTAGCATGCTTGTTTTTTAATTTATCATTTGATATTCTTTAGTTTAAATTTTTTTGATTATGTATACGTACAAATTTCTTTCTTTCAAAAAAAAAAAAAGTGTTTCTTTAGTCCATTTCCCTTTTCTATATATATGGGAATTTTGTGTTTGGCATCCTTTGTTGTTGATAACAATTTTGCAGGGGGCTGAAAAAGAAAAGAGTTGATTATTTATTCTTTGCTCTGATTGGAATGCCGTCCTGAGATGCGTAATATTTCCATTCCATTTCAGGGATCACAAAAAAAAAAAAAATCAAAAAATTCATGTGCAATACTTTGCTTTTTTTCCCTCTCAAAAAAATCAAAAGAAAAGGACAAACAAAAAATAAATTCGTTTTTTTTTCAAAAGAAATTCGTTTTCTCAAAGCAAAAAGAAATTGTTTTTCAATTTTTTTTAAAAATTTGTTTTTTCGAAACAAAAAAATATATATCTCCTTTCAAATTCTAAAAAAAGTAGACGTTTCAATAAAAAAAATCCAATCAAAGCAAAAAGTAAAAGTTGCTTAAAAAAAGAAGAGATTAAAAAAAATTCCTTTGACGTGATTGAACTAAGATGCCTAACCCTCTTATTGAGGAGCGTGGCGACCATCGGATCGGTTAAATGCTTTGATTTACTTAAAAAATTGTTTTCGAAAAAACATTCAAATATTAATGTTTACAGTACATTGCATGCTAAATTTACATTTCTTTCTCAAAAAGATCTTTTTTTAAAAAATAGATGGCTCACACACGTGCACTCACGTATAAATATTCGGAATTTTTACCCTTTTGACCCGGATAAACATGCCCAGGGGTTCTTGCTTATAGAACCTAGAAACTTAGGCCAAAATTATCTCATTCTGCGCCTCTTAATGATGGATCAACGAGGTGTAAGTCATCCTAGCCCTGCATCAGCCACATTGATATCATATGTATCTTTCTAGGACACTTCATTGATCGATTGGTTTTTATACCTCAAAGTTAGTGACCAATCCTATGTGAAAAAAAAAGAAGAGAGAAATAAAAAAAATCATTAACAAAAAAAAATTCAGGCGATTGAAAAAAATGAAATGATGGAAAAAATATTGCATGGTCAAACAAAGTGTACTTGGATTGATTAAAAAATTTGATGGATTAAAAAATTTGATGGTATCCCTTAGATTGTTTGAATGATGGATCCCGGAAAGAGTAGAGACCCTTCACCCGAGATTTGTTCAATCTTGGGAGGTCGAAATACAGATGGAATACGAAGGTCTTATACTTTGGAGAAGGAATCCATTAGTCCAGGATTTAACCCCACCTAGACTATTAAAACAATCTTCGCTTGTCCGACCAAAATATATGGTGTTTTCTGTGTGTTGGCCTTTTATTTTAAAATTAAAAACATTTAAAGACAAGACGAAAATCCCTCACCATTATCCTCAATTGTCATCTCCAAGTTCTTCTTCCTTCTTAACCTTTCATAAATGCATCCCTAGTTGATTAGTGCATCATTCACTCCCGATTTCAAAAAAAAAAATTCAGTAAGTCCTACTTCGAGATGTCGAGCTTTACCACTTAAAAATAATAATAAATAAATAAAGACAGATAGGAAGCTAGGGAAGAAAGGAAAGCCGGGAAAGCCAAGAAAGACAGGAAAGCTGGGAAAAGCCAAAAAAGCCGGGAAATCCAGAAAAGGTAGGGCGTCTAGAAGTTTGTCTTATTAGCCTGCTCCTTCGTGTCTCTATAAATTGGTCGGCCTGCACCCATTCAATAAATCAGGCGACTCAAAGATCATAAGGAACAATTTAAGACTAGGGCTTTCAAATCCAAGGAGTGTCCCTTTTCTGTCAAGTAATTTTTTGCATTTTCTTTTAGCTTGTCGAGTCTTTTTTCTGATCTTTGAGCACCGCCTATCACCAAGTATCCCTTGATTGTTAATCTTCTCAACAATGACGAATCAACTCATTTGAAAATATGATAAAGCTACGCGAGTTGATGATGAGTCATTTAGAAGATATGGACCCGCAAACCATTAAAAATATGAGTTCAATAAAGCAACCTTCTGTCTTGGTGAAAGATCATCTTCGACCCATTGCCACTGAGCTGTTAGTAGCACACTGGGACTTCCCACCATACACCAAAACCCAACCCTGGCCAAAACTGAGACCTTCCGATATCACCAGCCAAATAACCATCCCCATGATCCAGTTGCCCAAAACCGGGGTTGTTTCACCCTTATATATCTACCAAGAGTGACCATCCCTTTGCCCACAAATGAAAAGAGGAAGTGCTATGTTAAAAATCAAATACAGCCTATGCCAAAGAAAGGAAAGAAAAAAGAAAAAGGGTACCTCTCTGAAGCAGTCCTTCAAAGTCTCTCTCTAATAAATTAAAGCCTCTCTTGGAGAATCTCCCATCCAGGTCAAATCAAAATCCAAGAGCGAAAAAGCCAAAAGCCAAAAAACCAATCTCTCATCTAAAAGCCAAAAGCCAAAAGCCAAAAGTCAATTTTTCATCTTAACCCTAAAACCAATCCATCCCAAACACTACACCCCAACTCAGTTGCCACCTATAGCTCTGTTTCAATCAGTTATATCGTGATCCGAGTTAAAGACAAAACTCCTTGCTAAAATATATAAAACTATCAAAAGAAAAACATTAAGTAGGGTCCATAACCCCCAATCTTGTGATACTCGGCAATACAATGAACTCTGGATCACGACTCTCTTTTTGTCTATTAGAATCGCCCTTTTTTTGTTTGAGCATACTCATTTCTTGTTCCCCTAAAAATCTCTTCAATCAAGTCGTTCTGGGGTTGTCCCCCGTTAATTTCTTTAGGAACTTTCCTATCCCATCTTACAAAATTTGGTTGATCGAGTCATCCTAGGGATTCTCCCGCTGAACTCATAGGGTACATAAAGGCTCTCATGTACTAGGCAAAAGTTAGGTTGAAAACTCGAAAGGGCGGCCTAGGCAAAAGTTAGATCATAAAAAGAAAAGGAAAAAAAAAGGGAGTGGTCCTCAAAGGCATCGATTAGTAGGATTCACTAATCTTGTGATTAAATTCCTTTCTTGAATGATGCACTAGTCAAAAGACTAAAAATTGACCCAATGCTTCACCCACTTTCATCCCAAAGTCGCCACCAAACCCCATCCAATAACCTTTCAAATCAACCAAAACCTGCATCTCAATCTTGCCCTATCTTGTTATGTTTGAGAAACATATAGCACATATTCACATTCATGAGTCTATTTTTTAAAAAAATATTTTTTTTTCATTTGCATTCTTGCGTCTCTTTGTTGCACTTTTACATCTTATTAGGGCTTTGCCGCATCACCCCCCTATGCAAAATACAAATTCTCTGCTGGCACCCTCCAAGAACCATCAACTCTAATCTCTGTCAAAGCTTGCCAAAGCTGCTGAGCAAAGCATCACCAGCGGCCCTGTAATTCAATCGTGTCAACGACTCTCTGCTAGATCCTTCCTTCACCAGCGGTCATCCATGCGAGGCCACACATCCTTCCACCATCCTCGCCGGATATCTCGTCAAGAGTTACTTTCTAACATCCTCAACAGCATCTCCAATGGCCCTGCAGTTCAATCATGCCTACAACTTCTTGCCAGTTCTCGCCCGAGGCCGGTCAAAGCACAGCTAATAGCCACACCATCCCGCACAGGCAACATATCCTTTTAGCATCCTCATCAGACATCCCGCCCAGGGCTACTTCCTATGCATTATTAGCAACATCGCCAACGGCCCTGCAATTTTATCATTGTCAACAACTCCTTGCGGCTCTCGCGCGAGGCGATCAAAACCTGACCAATAACCATGTCATCCTCTTTATACAACATATCTTTTCAGCATCATCATCAGACATCCTGCTCATGGCTACTTCTCATGCATCATTAGCAGTATCACCAACGGCCCTGCAATTTTATCATTGTCAACAGCTCTTTTTACCCTCACATGTTCTAGATTTGGTTGAGTTATCCTCTAGTTCTATTGCACAGTGGCTAAAAGGTCTGTGTACCGATTAGTGTGGCAACTGTCTTTAGAATTAAGAGTGTAAAAGAATAGTTTATTGTTAGTTTCTCCAAAGGCGCGGACCAGTAGGCTTCAACAGCAACCTTGAAAGCACGTCTCACCCGCAGACTTCCAAGTCTGCTCAACTCTAAAACGAAGCTTAGCCAAACACGTGGATTTAGATTATATATTATTTGATCTAAATATTTTCTATATCTAGTCAAATAATATTCAAATTTCATTCATCTGATTTCCCCCCAAAAAGGTCAACCATGTCCTTATCTGACTCCAGACAGCTGTACAGACTATATGTCCACTCTGTTGTCTGAATCTCGAAGTCTAAAGATATTACCTCTTTTGGCTAAGAAGACTTTCAAGTTGTAACGCTTGCAAGCTGCAAAATTACTCTATTTGGTATGAACCCCTGTAATATCTGCATCTCTGATGACAGTCTCGCTGTACTCATTCCACAAAGCGTCGAATTGCATTTAATGCATTATAGTTGGATACATCCTCTCCATCTCAAAATCCAACAGTCCTGAAGATCTCCCAAAGTATATATTCAATCCTTGAAGATCTGAACAACGTACATCTCTTACGCATTCAATACTCAAGCTTCATCTTCAATACTCAAGCATTCAAGAGATCAAAGGCCAAGAACTTACACTTCAACAAACTTCCGGAAGCTGCAGATCTACCAATCACGATTCATTATCATCTTCTTCTAGTTTGCTATTAACTGTTCTTTACTTTAGTACTTGAGAGAACAATTACTCATTAATTGTTTCTCTTATCATTAAACAATTGGTTGAAAATCTATTTTCTACACGATCCATTAGCGATCTATCTTTCTCACCTAGTGGATAAACAAGTGCACCTTTCAAAATCCAAAGCTAACCACTTTGGTAGTAGGCCTAGTACTTTTTAAAGTACGAACCACTTCTACATCCTCACGCATTTTCTTGTTTGAACAGTTACCATTTATCTTTTCTGAACTTATTTTGAACTACTTTAGTTTATTTTCCTAATTCCGCTACTGTAACTCTCAGTAAGAGTTAGTTAATTTTCAAAAGGAGAAAACACTTAGAAAGGATTTTAAAGAAATTTTAAAAGTACATCTAGGCTATTCAACTCCCCTCAGCCTAGATTGAGCCTATTTGAGACCAACAAACTCCCTGCCAGCTCTCGCCCAAGGCCAGTCAAAGCACAGCCAATAGCCCCGTCATCCCGCACAGGAAACACATCCTTTCAGCATCCTCATTAGACATCCCACCCAAGAGCTACTTATCATGCATCATTAGCGGGATCGCTAACGACCCTACAATTTTATCATTGTTAACAACTCCCCTTCCAGCTCTCGCCTTAAGTCGGCCAAAGTACTACCAATAGCCTTGGCATCCCACACGGGCCATACATCCATCCAGTATCTCGCCAAGAGCTACTTCCCATGCATCATTAGAGACATCGCCAACGGCCATGCAAGTTCAACAACAACAACTCCTTGCCAATTCTCGTCCGAGGCCATCCAAAGCATTACCATAAGCTAGGATGTCTCACCAAGGACCTCTTTCCTAAAATCATCAGCAGCGTCATCATAGGCTATGTTGAATCTTGCCTTCAAATAAAATTTGCTTAAAAACATTCCACTTGTTGTCAGCCAAAAACTTTTAAGTTATTTCATTTTGGTCAGCTTGTGATTTAAATTCTTTGTCAGTTACTTGTTTCAGCTGATCATAATATTTTAGTGTCAGCTTGTTTACCTTATTTACTTGAACATTCCCTTATACTGACACTTTCTTATTTTGTGTTTTTAGTAGATATTCTGTAAGATATCTTTCCAACAGGATCCATGTGATTTTGTGAAGATACGTATACATTACCAAACACATTTCAAATTCAAATGTGTTCCTAACGGGTTGTTCTTCAAGTTCTTCTATATATACCCTAAGGAATCATTTGAACGGAACACAACAAACAGAAGCCTGAAGTTATATTCTCTCAAAAGAAATTCTCTTTGTGCCTTAGCCTTCTTGAAAAACTTTAACTAGATAATCTTTTTGAAAATTTCCCTCTAGTTACTGTTTAGACAAATTCTAAGTGATAAATTTCATACCCTTTAGAAATCAGTCAGTTTGTCTCACGAGTTTGATTGTTTTTCAATCATTCTCCATAAACACTGGTCTTTTGTTGTACACTGATCCATTAGAGATCACTTACATTTTTAATAAAATTAGTGCACTTCAAAAATCCAAGTCTGACCAACTTGGTAGTGGACGGAGCAATTTTACTGTGAACCACTTCAATTCTCCTGTCAGTTATTTTTATCAACTCTTGCAAACCGACCTAATACTTACGAAGTCTTAATCAACTTAAGTGTCAATCGGTCACTTTCATAATCTGTTTGTTTAACTGTTTTGATAAATTGTTTTTCAGTTCATTTCTTTATATCTAGTGATCTATCTCCAAAAGTCATCTCTTAAAAATAGTTGTGTCAGCAAGCTGACCAATATTTATCAGCTTGAGTTTTTATACAAACATCAGCCAGCTGACCAACTTCAGCTGACTGAAAAAAATCCAATTTCCGCTGCCAACTTTCAAAAGTTTTACAAGTCAACCTTCTAAGTTTTTAAAAGGCTATTCACCCCCCTCTAGCCTTGCCAGTTGCCAACTGGACTTACAGGCTACACAACCCGATCATCGACAACATTTCGCCACAAGGCTTCATAATCATTGCAGCAACGTACCTTTTTAATTATCCACTTTCACTGTAACACACACTTGTCACATAACCCCGATGTGGGGCTAGACCTTTTAATTGCTTTCTGGTCATGCAACCCTAATGTACAATTACATTTTTGGATTTCTCTCTGGCTATACAACTCTAATGTAGGTGTTACTCCCGAAGAGCACAGTAATAGGCTAGAAGAGGGGGGTTGAATAGCCTATTCACAATTAAAAACTTTTAGAGATTATTTCCTTTTAGAGAATGCAAGTAGCTATCAACAAAGCTATTGTAGCGGAAAGATCAGAGGAAACACTGACTAAGTCTGCTGGTGAGTACTACCAGAAGACTTGGTTGTTCTCTAAGTAATGCTATCTTGGAAATGAGATAAGTTAAGATAAACAGAACAACATATTAAGCGAAGATAATTAAGAACAGGTGTTTTGAGATGGTTTGTACTATCAAGAGTACTATATTCACCACCAAAGAAGTCAACCTTGGATTTTAAAAGTGCACTATGTTTTCCACTAGTTTGATTACAGAAATCTCTAATGGATCGTGTACAAAATATTTGACTGGTGTTTTTGGGGTGAAGTAAATATCGGAGAAATGGAATATTCACTTGTGTTTTAAGAACAGTTAATGTGATCAACACTTAAGAATGTAGTAAATGAAAATGATTGAGAAACCTTCTTGTTGTTGTTAACTTCGTTGCTTTGTTGAAGATCTCTTGAATGCATTGAGAATAAGAACTTGTAAGTTGTTTAGTATTTTCAGAGCATTAAGTTCTTCATCTACAATGGTAGTATTTATAAAAGATAAAGAGAATCATTGAGATCATTGTGGAAGAAGGAGAGATCATCGATTGTGAAGAATGTACACATTAAATACAAAGGGCCATTTAGATTTAAATTTCTTTCATCCAAGTCTTGATCAGGTGTGGAGACGGAAAGCATGTATTGTGTAGAATAGACATCTGAGTCGAAAAACAACTCTGTCCTGCAAGAATAGGTACAGTCTACAAAAGCTTCAAAGAGTGATGTGTCAGGCTGTGTATCCATTCTGTTTCACTGTTCAACAATCATCACAGAAAAAGTCTTTTTCAGATTTATCCTTGAAACACGGAAGAAGCTTCTTCAAGAAGACAATTTTGAAGGATATATATATATATGTGTGTGTGTGTGTGTGTGTGTGTGTGTATTATTTATTTATTTATGAGTGTATCCAAATAAATAATCTTGGAGACATTTGCTGAGCTGGACATGTGCTACCAGAAGCACAACTACTTAATGCATCACAACCCCTGCCTTCAAGAAAGAAGAACAAAGAGAAGGAGCTATTTGGACATTTGAGGTCCAACATAAAGTAGATATTTTGGGGGCTTTTAAGCCTAAACAGTTGACATAAAATCTAAATTTGGTACAAATGTTATTTTGGTTCAGTTTAATGGCAAGGGCAAAAAAATGGTTCAAAGTAGACATGTAATTAGTAGCATTTTGGGCTTTGAAGCCAATCCTTGTTCACACAAATGTGATTAGTATCTTTTGTAATTAATATGACATGTTCACATAGTTGATTTGATTATATATCTTTTGTAAAATCATGTGATTGAAAATAATGTTAACCCTTCAAAATGGAAATGAAGATGACATTTCTTACCCTTGTGTCTGATATATGACTTTGTGTTCAAAATGGTGTAATTTACTCTTGTATCTAATAACTCATATGGTATTGCAACAACCTTTTATTGCCAATTTATGTTGATTACCAATTTGTATTGCAACTTTGTCTTCATTACCAACTTTTTTTTGTCAATTATTGTATCCAATGTGATCGAACATGGATGAAGAAAACAACATTCTACATAACAGTCAAAACCATGGCCAAAAACAGATGACATTAGTTAGTACCATTATCATTCGAAATTTGATTACATTCAAAATGCAAGACAACATTCATGTTTTGTTGCCAATTACATACAACACAAGTCATCCCTAACCACTAATCATTAATTAGGATTACAATGATGAACCAAGAGAAAACTAACACAACCCACATCCACGTTTGTTTCAGATTTTGCCTTGAAATAGTTGCTTCATTATTTTGCACCTTCTAAGCAAACCAGGGATTATTTGTGTTGATCTTTCGCACATAGGTCGGTCAACACCTAAAGTAACCACAACCCCTGTTCAGCAACCAAAAAAAATTCTAAATGAAAAAAACAGGGAGGGATAATTATGTAAACTGAATTATAAAAAAAACAAGGATAATTTGTGTTATGTAAACCCTTTTCATTTACCAAAAACATACAAAAAAAATACCGCTCTTATACATGCCCAACATAGTTGAATAATAATCTAAATTAATCATTAAAGAACTTCTTTTTTCTGACCTAAATTTAAAAAAAACGGATAAAAGAAAACAAAGAAGAGAAGAAAACCTACTTCTTGTGAACAGGCAAAGAATCGTCTTCTTGGGTTCACATTAGTCCAAGAAGTTTTGATTCTTACCCTAGATCTACACGCACAGTAGACATCCACCATTATTTTCTTTGTTGGTATTTATATGTTGCTTTAATGGATGAGAGGTCAAGCTGCAGGCTTATATACGGGCTGGGAGGACGAGGGAAAGCTTCCCGCTAATGGATGGGAGCAGCCTGGGTTAGAAATGTCGACTTTTCCCTCTAGTTAGTACACGTGTGTGCGAACATGCTCAATTGACGGCAGCTCACTTAATAGCGTTAGCGTCCGGAACTTCTGATCCATAAACTCTGCAAACTTTGGTTTATGGCATGCATTTGCATTGTACAATGACTTCCAGTGAACTTTTACAAAGTAGAGGGAGGAATGATGTAATTTTCCCTATACTATATATATATATATATATATATATATATATATATATATATATATATATATATATATATATATATATATATGAAGAGATCCTTTCCCACATATGTCAATATCTTTCTTCACCATATTATCTATGTTAAGTTGTATGCTTAATTTATATCTATTTTTACAGGTTTAAAGAATAGTCAAGTAACATAAGTGATTCTCATCAACTAGAATTGCACCATCTCATGATTTGCCTTTTGACGTTTTGATTAGTTTAAGATAGTAATGGTAGCGTGATGTGAATTGAGATGCCCCACACGTATCATAACGCAAATGTTATGTCAAGGTGAGTTCAATTGCTTATAGTCTAGGTTGAACCATTTGACTTTCTTTCTTTTATGATGATGAGATTTTATATGATTTAGAATTATTCTTTAATTTGATTGATTCAATGGCTAAGGGGGTGATGATGTCGAGTTTCCACATGGCTTATTGTTGGAATGCTAGTCTGAATCCCTCACTTCTTGTAGACTGAATCTTGTTGGATTATGGGGTTTACAACAATGTCAAAAAATGTATAAGGGCAAAATGAACTTATGTAACTTGGATATATTGTAGAATCATGCACGAACACTCTTTCTTGCAAGAATTATTTGACCCTTATCACATGCCCCGGGTTACATGAATATTCTTGTGGGATAAGACTACAATGGCCTCCCTCTTATGGCACTCAAAAGGAGATTACTAATGGAGTATTAGGATATAATGATGAATCAAAGATGAAAGAACACTGATGGAGTTCATCATCCTTCTTTTGCAAAAACCAAGTTTACTATATATATTTCCCTTTCATATTTTGTACTCTTTTTAATTCAAGTTTTTAACAGTCAAATAAAACCAACCAACAATTACCAAAATAACTGCTAGAAAAACTATCAAAACCGAAATCAAATAGCAAAACAGGTCACTCCAAAACGAAACGATAAATCGAAAATAATCAATAAGTACTTGATCATTTACACCCGCAAGCCCGTCAATACTTATGTGAATGTGCACTCCGCACTCCTAGATCCATAATATAGTATTTCAGAACTCACCCATCTTTGAAACAAACCTTGATTGCACCAAATGGCTAATGATTCCACTTAAATTATCAACAATCCTCCCTCATTTAAGTGTAATCCTTGGTTTATTTAAAACCGACAAAATATAACAACTCATTCATCAATGGCAATGTCATGGAGATTGAATTACCACCTTAGTAATATTACACATTTCAAATATCCGAGTATCAGGGTGTGTCTAAGCGTTGAACCCTTCTACACATTTTGAATACTTAAAGATAATATACACTAGTTAAAACAACTCCAAAAGTTTATTATCGAAACTAATTATACAGACCTTGTGTCCATATCCATTCATGAGCATATAGAAAGCCAACCCTGAACTTCCTTGAAGCATCCAAACTTCATGCTCGCAAAGGTGAATCTTTCATTTGTGCACCTGTAATTGCACTATATCAAAAGACTCATTAAGAAGAAAACCTTTCAACCTAACCATGCAAGCAAAAGCACATACCTTTGGAACAACATCGTGTGTTCAAATCTAAGACAATAGGCCTTGCACATTGAATTTTGCCTCTAATATTGTATTATAAGGGAATTGAGTATCCTATCACCAAAGATTTATACAGATTTGAGACCCATCCCAACAACCGACTTGTGAACCAAGTCCCTAGCCAACCCTTTGGTAAAATGATCGGCTAGATTATGTTGACATCCCAAAAAACAAAACCGAAATCACCCCATAAGTAATCAACTCACGTACCGCGCTATGTCTAATGCCCAGGTATCATGACTTCCCATTATATATTTGACTATAAGCCTTAGCCAAAGTAAATGCACTATCACAATGGATAGAAATGGGTGAAATTGGTTTTGGCCGTAATAGAATTTCATAAATCAAATTCCTAAGCCACTCCACCTCTTTTCTAGCTGCTACCAAGGTAATGAATTCCAACTTTATGGTCGAGCTAGAAATACATGTTTGTTTTTTGGAAGCCCATCAAGCAAAAACACCCAACCACTAGTAGAAGAATGATCTTCTACATTAGTTATCCAACTAGCATTCGAGTATCCTTCTAATACCGAAGGATGCCCCCATATAAGACAAACCATAGTCATTGGTTGACTTTAGATATCTTAACATACAAGCTACCGCACGCCAATGATGACCACCCGGGTTACTCTTATACCTGTTTAACTTGCCAACAACATAAGAAATATTTGGTCTTGTACTAGTCATAGCGTACATCAAGCATCCTATCACCCGAGAATACTCTAGCTGTAATATTGGATTACCCATATTAGGCTTAAGCTTCTCATTAGGATCCATGGGCCGGAAAATTCACTGTAGTAGAATTCTCACAATTGAACTTATTTAACACTTTCTCAATGTAATAAGATTGTGTCATAGAAATTCCATTGTCACTCCGCTTAATTTTGATTCCAAGAATCACATCCGCCTCCCCTGTATCTTAACATACAAGCTACCACACGCCAATGATGACCACCCGGGTTACTCTTATACCTGTTTAACTTGCCAACAACATAAGAAATATTTGGTCTTGTACTAGTCATAGCGTACATCAAGCATCCTATCACCCGAGAATACTCGAGCTGTAATATTGGATTACCCATATTAGGCTTAAGCTTCTCATTAGGATCCATGGGCCGGAAAATTCACTGGAGTAGAATTCTCACAATTGAACTTATTTAACACTTTCTCAATGTAATAAGATTGTGTCATAGAAATTCCATTGTCACTCCGCTTAATTTTGATTCCAAGAATCACATCCGCCTCCCCTGTGTCTTTCATGGCAAAATTTGATGATAAAAATGTCTTACAAAGGTCAACCTAATTTTGGTTAGTACCAAAAAATCAACATATCATCAACGTACAAGTAAATCATAACACCATTTCCCGTAGTATCAAACTTGTTATATACACACTTGTCGGATTGGTTAAGCTTAAAACCACTAGACAAGACAACCTCATCAAACTTATGATGTCATTGTTTAGGAGCTTGCTTGAGCCCGTACAATGATTTAACAAGTTTACACATCTTATGCTCATTTCTCGCCATAACAAAACCCTCATGTTGTTTCATATATATTTCCTCTTCCAAATCTCCATTCAAGAACAAAGTCTTAACATCCATCTGATGGATCGCAAGATTGTTAATTGCACCTAAGGCAATCAATAACCTAATAATGGAGATTCGAGCAACCGGCGCATAAGTATCGAAGTAGTCAATACCTTATCTTTGCCTAAAGCCTTGGATGACCAATCGGGCTTTATACTTATCGATTGTACCATCGACTTTCATTTTTCTTTTGAAGATCCACTTGCAACCCAAAGGTTTACATCCACGTGGAAGATCCGTAAGGATCCATGTGTCTTTACCCATAATGGAATCCATCTCATCATTGATGTCTTCTTTCCAAAATGAAACATCTTAATTTATATCTATTTTTTACAGGCTTAAAGAATAATCAAGTAACATAAGTGACTCTCATCAACTAGAATTGCACCATCTCATGATTTGCCTTTTGACGTTTTGATTAGTTTAAGATAGTAATGGTAACACAAATGTTATGTCAAGGTGAGTTCAATTGCTTGTAGTCTAGGTTGAACCTTTTGACTTTCTTTCTTTTATGATGATGAGATTTTATATGATTTAGAATTATTCTTTAATTCGATTGATTCAATGGTTAAAGGGGGTGATGATGTCGAGTTTTCCACATGGGTTAGTGTTGGAATGCTAGTCTGAATCCCTCACTTCTTGTAGACTTGATCTGAATCTGTACCTACAAACGAAACATCACTAGGCAAAGGGTAGCCCTGCAAAACCCCTCCGATGTATGGCTTACATGCTTACTACTCAAGATTTTTATTTTTAAGAGACATAAATATTGGTTGCAATGATTTGAGAGAGGGATAAAGTACAAGAGTCGTACCTTTTCTATTTGTATGGGTCGCCTATATATAGCGATCAAAAAATTTTTTGTTGCATCACATGTACTCTAGAAAGAATAAAGTTGTATCTTTTTTTGTTACGTCACGTGTCACGTGTCACGTGTAGTGGTCTCTCCCATTTCTTGGCCATTTTTCTTTTACTTCTAACTATATGGTGCAAATATTCATTCTCTAGAAGTAATTCATTTGTTTTTAAAAAAACTTTTCAATTTTATTAGTTGGTCAATTACATAAACCCTTATTTGCAGCTTACAAACTTAATTAACTATATGTACAAATCCTTAAATAATATCATAAATACAAAAACAATCCGCACCGGGAACAAAGCTCATAAAGAAATAAACAAAGCCAACAATGAATATAACATAAGAGACCTAAAAAGAGAACTAAACATAGTTTCTTAAAATAATTAAATAATACTCCCCCTGTTCCGAGCAAATAATTCACTATTTTATTTTAGAATATTTCATTTAAAGAGTCCGCTTTCAAAAATTAAGGCATAAAAATATCATTTTATAATTAATGGATTATTAAAAGTATCATTTTTTTTAAAAATTGAGTTTCAAACGGAGACTCTTTGCCCGAAGAAGTAATAACTACTAAGATCTTAGTTGGATAATGATTAATTATTCTATGAAGTTGGATATTAGTACTGGGAAGAGAGAGAGAGAGAGAGAGAGAGTAAAGAAATACTTTATCTGTTTTCAAATTATCATCTTCATATTTTTCGTCTACTCTAAAATACGTAATTGTTCTTTTTTAAAACTTTCCCTTTTATGAAATTTTTTACAATTTTACTCTTACTTTTCTACTTATTTTAATTATGACCACATATTCAAAGTATTAAAGGAAACCACACATTTCACTAATATTTATAATATAATCAATTATTTTTTCTTAAACAGTGTCGGGTCAAAGTAGACAATAATTTTAAAATAGAGGGAGTATGTTAGAATTATTATTTAAAAAAGTAGGGTTGCCATACAGCTGGTTGTCATATATTGTATTTAGCATTTATTAAAAATAATTTTAAATTTCAAAAATAATCACAAGCCTCCAAACACACTAGCTTGTCCATACGATGAAATCAAGTAGAACGAGCCAAATTACAAACTATAGGACTAAGAAACCTCCAAATCTCTAGTCATCACCGGAAATCCTTAACATTAATATAACGTAACATTTGGTTCGTGAAATGGACAACAAGAATGAATTTCATGAATATGAAATAAAAATAAAAATTGTCAATTTTGAGGTTTGATTTCACAGAAAACGGAAGCAAATAAATATCTATCTGCCCCAAAGAGTTGGTACAAGTGGCTGACAAACAGTCTTATCTACTTACCATATCCTTTCGTAACCATGACCACATATGTTGCCATCCAATAATATGTCCAATTATATCACTAGGCTTATCAATAAAGTTGTTTAATATCTTCTATTAACCTTATTGATTTTATTTAAAGAGAAAAAAAATTTAATCTTTACTTAACAATTGTTAGCCGGTAGGACGACATTAAGCAATCGAAAAATGTGGTACACCAACTTAGACCATGGTAGGATTTGGTAGAAATCTCCGGCCCAAGTGTCCTATATTGTAATCTGTTTATTAGTATATTTCTAAAAGATTCGTAAGACGGAGTTTTATTCTCTTATATCTCAATCTAGGTAATATTAGGGTCACTCTCATTTTGTATCAAAATATAAATACTCTATGATATGATATTCTCATTGGTTAGACATTTTGTAGATTCTAGCACTCCAGCCAATGAGAATGTACCACATCATAAAATACACATATTTTGATGTAAAATAAGAATGATCCAAGTATTACCCATCTGAATCCACATAAATGGGATAAAGAGATCCGTCTAACAAAAGTATACCCGTAGGCTGTTTTAACCAATTATTTGCCCGGCCTTAATTCTCAATTTCCAAAGCCTTTGTTAAGTTTTTCCGTGGAATAAGTTTAATCCATCAAACGTCGGTGATGAGCTCTTTCCAATTTGAACCATTTGAGTAACACATAAAGAAGAATTGAGAATGAGCAACATATTTATTATGATATAATCTCATCCACTTCAATGGAGACCAACATACACCGAAATGAACAGAAAATTAGGACATTGAGTCCTAGAAAGTAAATGGGAATCTAAAACATTGAAATCAAATCAAAGCCCTGCGCCCACATATACATGTACGTATATGGGGGCAAGTATTTTGATGGAAACAACAAATTATAGGGAAAAGAAAATTTAATTTACTCGGGCTTGTAGGCAATGAAACTGCAGCACTGGACTTGACGGACGTTGTCGAATCCGATGATACGAACGTGAGCCTGTGGGTATGCCTTCTTGGCTTCCTCGACTTCCTTCAACACCTGTGAGGAGTCTGTGCATCCGTACATGGGCAACTTCCACATTGTCCAGTATCTTCCATCATAGTATCCTGGCGATCTGTTGTTGTGACGGCTCACAAATGCATCCTATTTTTTTGTAAATAAAATAACAACCCAATTTGTTAATACAAAGCTAGAAGACTGAGCTCAAACGTCTGGTACGATCGAATTATAAGATTCGTTTTATAGAAAATACTTGTAAAATAATAATTTTTTAACCATGCGGAGTCGGAGACACTCTATTTCAGTAATTAACTCAAAATAAAGAAAAAGAAAAGGGCAGAGAATTACGCCGACTTCGAATTCCAAACAAGGAATCCACTTGGAGCGGAGGAGGTAGTCAACTTCCTTAGCCAACTCCTCGGTGGTTAGAGGTGGAAGGTAAGAGAGGGTCTCGAATTTCTTCAACCCCAATGGTGGCCATACCTGTTATATAACCATAATTATATTATAATATTTTCTTTAATTCCGTTAAAAAAAAGTTGAATTAAAAAAACTAGTAGTAGTACCTGCATGCACTTGACTTGCATGCCACTGCTTGGGAGGGAAGAGGTGGTTGCCTTCTTGGTGGGGAAACCGGCGACAGACTTGCCGGTGAATGAAGAGGTCAAGCTGGTTTGAGTGGTGCGGCTGACGGTGGAGATAGCCGGGGAGGACATCATCGAAGCTGCCATTTTTGGGTTCACACACTAGTAGTCTACTGGACTTGTATTTCCTTCCGATCCAATGATGCATTCCTGATTGGGTCAGCCATGTTTATATAATGGTATGAGCTTTGTTTTTTTTTCATCAAACGGACAAAAACAAATCAATCTTGATGACGAAGGAATGGTGGCCATTGGATCGGGTGGCTCATGGCATTACAGGGCTAATGACCACACACAGGATGGGAAAGGTTTTGTATCTTAGCCTTATCATTAAGGACCAAGATTAAAGTGCCACGTGGAGAGAGCTCCATAAAAGGCTTATCTCATCTTCAAACTCGAAACGAGTGATGGTTAAGTTTTTGGTTATGGTTATGGGCCGGGTCAGTCTATTCCAATTGCCCATCGCCATGCACTCTCTTTCACTGTTACCCTATCCTACACTTCATTACTTCACTCCTCACTCCTCACTCCTCACTCCTCACTCCTCACTCCTCACTCTTAGTAGCAAGGATTAGTTAGGCCATTCCTCGTTTCAGACATTTTGAAAACGGGCAATGCTAGGGTCACTCTTATTTTGTATCAAAATATGGGTACTTTATGATGTAACATACTCTCATTGGTTGGACATTTCATGGCCTCAAAGACTCCAATGAGAGTGTGACATTAAATCTTCATATTTTGATCTTGCAAAATTCAAACATTACCCTTTGAAAATGAAAATATATTTTATTTTATATCTATTACAGTTGGTTGTGACTTGTGAGGTTTGTACGTACCAATTGAATACTTACTCCTATCTATTTTTAAATTATTATCCTCTTTGACCTGCTATATAATTAATGTTGTTGTAATGTATGGTGTGATAAAAATATTTTTCTGAAAAAATATCTAAAAAAAGATAATTATTTTAGAACGGATAAAAATTAAATTGACAAAAGTTATTTGAAAAGGGAGGGAATATAAAAACTAGCTTTCTTGTACATCTACAAAGGTCGACTCTCTAGTCTTTAGTGTGCCTTATTTCTAAACATGCTTAAGTTTGGTTAATTAGGGCTTCGTTTGTTTTACGAAAAATCAATTATAGAAAATTATTTTCAGAAAATGATTTCTGAAAAATGAAAAGATTTCATTTTCAAGTGTTTGGTAAATCTTTTGAAAATATTTTAGAAAACATTTACGGGTGTTTGGCAAACATACAGAAAACAATAAATAAATAGATACAAAAAGAATGTTTTAATATTAATACACATATTGAATATAATATAGTGCTGAACTTTAAGTAATTTTTCTTTAGTATCCTCAATTTAACATTAGCGGTGTTAAATCAATAAGGTCCATCTTTTTTTAATCTCACAATTAAAAATACAAAATTTGATAATTGATATGAAAAAAAAAACGTTTTTAAATAGAAAATGGACAATATTTTGGATGTCCTTGGAAAATGTTACGAAAAACTAGATATGAATAAATACAAAAAAAAATTATAAGATAGTGTTGAACTTTAAGTAATTTTTTTTAGTAACCATCAATTTATCATTAGTGGTATTAAATCAATGTATATATATTTTTTTTTTTTAATCTCACAATTATAAATAAAAAATTTGATAATTGATATGAAGAAAAACGTTTTAAAATAGAAAATTGACAATGTTTAGGGTGTCCCTAAATAATATAGTTTACACTAATTTTAAGACGTAGTGAGTATTTATTAAAATTATAATTTATAAATGGTGTGCACAAACTTCATTTATATTTCTAAACAATTTATTTATTGAGTAAAATATTGTGTATGTAAGTAAATATGTGTAATAGTGAAAGGGGAAAGAGTATGTCCGAACATTTGGAAAATAACTTACGGAAAATAAATCTATAAGTCATTTTTCAGAAAAGAAACATTTATTTTCCGTTAACTTGAAAAACCTTTTACGTTGACTATATTTTCCTAAGATTACTAAACATTAGAAAATGTGAAAAACGTTTTTCGAAAATTATTTTTTGTAAAACAAACGAAACCTAGGTCTCCCCATTGCTACTTAGACCATAAACAACAGGGGTTCTTACAAGAGTGCTTATGAGATTAAGCAAGATTCTTCAAAACAACAATGGTTCCAATTTGTGCTTATTTAAGCAAAAAGGTGTTCAAAGAGCTAAAGAGGCTCCCGGCTTAACAAAAAAAATTGATGCCAAAACCACGTCGTTTATCGAGTTTTGTACACAAAACTCGGTAGTTTTGCAAAACTCAACCGACAACATCTGCCACAGTGCTGTAGCCTCCAGTCCACTTCATTAACTCATTTGCATCATTCTCTAGTTGACAAAATAAATTTTTCACCATTGTTTGTTTTGTCCAATTTTCAGCTAAAAAAAAATTAATTAAAATTTTTTTTTCCCTGAATTAAAATACATATTTTTACCTATAAATAGAGACTTCGTTTGTTTCATTTGGATATCGGAATTTTTTTTTATAAATTTTTCAAATTTCTAGTCATTTTTTTATAAAAAAATTTAAATTATTAGAGATAAAGATGATGGGGTATGTAAAAGTGTTGGAGTTTGTGCATTGTTGGAAAAGTATTTTTTATTGAGGAGCTTAAATTGGGAGCTTAATGGTATTTTTGTAATAAAATAGAAAAAAATGTAACTTAAGCTCCCCAAATAGGGAGCTCTGTTGTACATGCTCTTATACTACTTATTGAATCCATTAGGAACTCAATTGACCGAATTAGCTAATGCAAAGTTTATAATCCTACTTCAATATGACTATATAAGTAACTCACGGCATAGTTTAAAAAGCAATCCACTTTTCTACTTTTTAATTTCTATACTCCGCATACGGACTATACAACACATAAGTATTTCGTAAAAAAGGAAAAAAAAAAAAAGGCATCGGTGGAGCATCAGAGTTCAAACTTCAAATACAAGGTATTAACAGTGATTTCGTTGACTTATTTGAATTGTGATTTGTGAACCTATAATTTAAATTCTATAATGATATCAAAAGCAAGAACATAAACGAGCATAACCCTCGCTGGGGTCACGTGTTTTACCAAATACGTTAAAGTTTGCTTCATGATCACGTCACGAGAGGGATGCCTAAAGTCTCCTCATACGTGAGTGGTCTGTGATCTCGTCTAATGAATATTTGATTGTATAATCTATAAAATGGAGCACAGTGAGTCAACGGGAAAGGTTTTCCGTCAAAACCCTCCGGCATGCGACTAAGTCTCAGTTAAGAAAAGAGAAAGCGTGCCTCCCGTGTGTGTCTAAAAGAAAGAGAGTGACCGTAAATAATGAGGGAGGACCCCTCTATGTATAATATCTCATGGGTATGGAGTATTATTTGCTAGTGATTCTATTTTGTCATGTCGAGAGTTAGCAGTTTATGTCTTGAGTCCGGACAAGGCTTCATCAGTTAAGTGTTGAACATGCATGGTAGGAGGTGTAGGAGCTCGTGTTTCGAGGGTCTTAAAGAAAATAAAAATTGGTCCTCAAGTTTCGAGGATCTTCAAGAAAATAATAACTGGTCCTTCTGTTCCGAGGGTCTTAAAGAAAATAAAAATTGGTCCTCAAGTTTCGAGGATCTTCAAGAAAATAATAACTGGTCCTCCTGTTCCGAGGGTCTTCAAGAAAATAATAATTGATCCTCGTGTTTCGAGGGTTTTTAAGAAAATAATAATTGGTCATCGGGTTCCGAGGATCATCAGGATAATAATAATTGTTCCTCGTGTTCGAGGGTCTTCTAAAAAAAATTTGGTCGTCGTGTTCTGAGGGTCTTCAAGAGATAATAACTGGGCCTCGAAGTTTCGAGGATTTTCAAGAAAATAATAACGGGATCTCGCGTTTTGAAGGTCTTCAAGAAAATAATAATTGGTCATCGAGTTCCGAGAATTTTCAGGAAAATAATAATTGGTCATCGTGTTCCAAAGGTCTTCAAGAGATAATAACTGGTCCTCGAGTTTCAAGGATTTTCAAGAGAATAATAATCGGTCCTCGTCTTCCGACGGTCATCAAGAAAATAATAATTGGTCCTCGAGTTCTGAGGATCTTCAAGAAAATAATAACGGGTCCTCGTGTTCCAAGGGTCTTCAAAAAAACTAATAATTGGTCATCGTGTTCTGAGGGTCTTCATGAAAACTAATAATTGGTCCTCGTGTTCCGAGGGTCTTCAAGAAAATAGAAAGTCATCCTCGAGTTCTAAGGGTCTTCAAAAAATAAAAGTTGGTCCTCGTGTTCCAAGAATCTTCAAAAAAAAAAAAATTTGGTCATCGATCTCTGAGGATCTAAGGAAAATATAATTTATCCTTGAGTTTCGAGGATATTCAAGAAAATAATAGTTGGTTGGTCTTCGTGAGTCGAGATCTTTGCCTTAGATCATTTTTTATTGCTCAAACGTATCGATAATATTTCACCTCGGTGTCTAGGATGGATTTGTATTTGGATTTTTTCCCAATTGTGATCTTTCTTTGGTATTGAGGGTTTGACTTTTTGGCTCCAATTGTCCTCCACCTGAGCATAGAGGATGGACTTTGTATTTGGGTTCTTCCCCATTGTGATCTTCCTTGGTAATGAGGGTAAGACCTTTCTTGTTCCACCACAGTATCAAGGATGGAATTTGTATTTGGGTCGTTCCCTATTGTGATCTTCTTTGGTATTGAGGGTAAGACCATTCTTGTTCCACCTCAGTGTCGAGGATGGAATTTGTATTTGGGTCGTTCCCCATTGTGATCGTCCTGGGTATTGAGGGTAAGACCTTTCTTGTTCCACCTCAGTATCAAGGATGAAACTTGTATTTTGGTCGTTCCCCATTGTGATCTTCCTCGGTATTAGGGTAAGACCTTTCTTGCTCCACCTCATTATCGAGCGGGAGGACAAGATAAAGCTCATCTGGGAATAAACTAGAGCGGGGAGCATAAGCGCACAAAGGTGTAGTGTACTACTCAACTGCGAGTAGCACTCGAGCAGGAGGACAAGATAAAGCTCAGTTACGAGTAAACTCGAGCAGGGAGCATAAGCAAAGGAAAGCACGGTGTACTACTCAACCGCGAGTAACAATCAAGTAGGAGGACAACAAAAAGCTCAGCCGCAAGTAAATTCAAGCGAGGAGCGCAAAGGAGGGCGCGGAGTACAACTCAACCGCAAGTAACAATCAATCGGGAGGTGATAAGCTTGTAATTTTCCATTATTTTCATTATTTTCTAAAATTTTATTGATTATTTTGAGCTTTGGTTAATGATTAATTGCATTTGAGATACTTTTTTTTATGTATTTTGTGCTTCATGTAGGTATCTCAAAGATATTCGAGGTTCTATGGCTTAATACGTACAAATCGAGGTAATTCCGGGCTTCAATGTTAAGTTTTGACACCTGCCGTTAAAGTCCATCAAGGATTTCAAAGCACAACAAGCTAACGGGGGTTAACGGAGCTAACTGAGGACTTAATCGCGAAGCCTGGGAACAGAGGGACCTTCGGTGCTCAATCCAGAAGAAGAGGGGAGGCCAGCGCTATTAATGATTCTTCTCATTAATGCGTTGTCGGCTTCCGGTTGTGCCACGTCACCCGTCTTCATATGCGTGACCCGCGTGTCCTTGGTGGAGCCCCACCTGATCCAGCCCACAACCCGCCATTCCAGCCCTTTCTCCCTCACACCATCCAACTCATTTGCATCCAGGTGACCCGCGTCCCCTTGCCTGGTTGCCCAGCCTTCCAGCCGTGACCCAATATCCTTTTCTCTTCCATTTTAGCCCCTATAACATAATTAAACTTCCAAAATTGCCCCCCTTTATGCCCTAGCAACTTTGAATTAATTTGGGAGCTCCATTTTTCGGAGAGTGGCTGGAACAAAAAAGCAGGAACTTATAACAACCAAAAATTTAGCCGCCATTTCCATTTTTTTCCCATTTTCATCCTCTCAAATCCTTCCCCATTGTTGATCAAGCTAAGGAACTTCAATCATCTCCTTCATTGTAAAGTATTGTGCACTTTAATCTCTATTTTTATTTAATGTCAATATTTTTCATTGAAGATTTGATTTACCTTCCTAGCATTATGAACTAAATTATTTGCCTAGGGTTTTGATATAAATTGACTTGGATGTTATGATTTTAATTTGGAGTGTTGCTATTAATTGATATTCACTAATTTTTTGGTATTATGTTGTGCTCTTAATGCTTGTATTGATTTGATCACTCATTACATGATTTTAAAAATTATTTAGTGCATGAAAGTGACTTGATAATTTTGAAAAATACAACATAGTTATCTTTGGGTTGGGTTAGTCTATGTTATTAATCCTCTTTAAGATAGTTCATTGGGGTTTTGTGTTTGGAAGCGATTAATTGAATAATTTCATACGTAACAAAAGCCCGTAAACTTATATCGTTAATTAGCACCGTTATATAAAGTGACAACCCTTAACGGTGATTTTTGAATCCCCGACTGCGGGTTCCCCGGAGTGCGCTCGCGCGCCCTTGGATAGGGGTGCGCATACGTGCGGAAGCGGGACACCACGCTTTCCATTCCACCCTCCCTTGTTTAGGGGAGGACGAAATTAAAAATGCGGAAAGGGTGCTGTCTTAAAAAGCGCGTTGAATACGCCTCGGTAACTTCAGTGAATTTTTGGTCCAATATGGGAGCTTTGAGTTTTCTATGTCAAGTTATCCCTTTTTTAGGGGATATCAGGATGCATGAATACATCACTCTTTCATTCACATCTTCCCTTGTTTAGGGGAAAATGGAAAGTGCAAGAAAGAATGTTGTGAGGCCCCACTATGGATTTTATGAAAATTTCCTTATGGCCTATTTCGGATCACTATGAGTGCTTTGACTTTTCTATATCAAGTTATCCCTTTTTTAGGGGATACCAGGATATAGAAATACATCACGCTTTCATTCTCATTCTCCCCTTTTTTTTATGGGAAAACGAAAAAGTGCAATAAAGGATGTTGCGATGCCGCACTGGATCCAAAATATTTTATAGAGTCGTCATCTTTATTTTAAGGAAGAAATAAAGAAAAACCAAAAAGAAAAACCAGAGATTGCAAAAACGGGTTCGGAGGCTAAGTTACGAGTTAGGAAGGTGCTAGGCACCCAACTCGCCATTTCGGTCTCAAAAGCGGTTTTTGGCTAAAGTATGCTTTTTGTTATATTTATTTAGGAAATAAATAAAGCATTAAAAGACATGAAATAAAGGCAAATACATCTATGGCTACATTATTTACGGACTTGCAGCCGTTTCCTTACAATAATTACAAATATATTTAAAAATATTTGGTCATAATAACGGCTCTTTTACATAGTATTTCCTAACTAAATCCGGGCAGCACAACGGCTTATATTTTTACATTGGGCCGGATTTGAAAATAACTTTTATAAATAAACGCTCTTAAAGGCTTTACCTTTTAGAGCGTGGTGTGCTCGCTCTGTCCTTCTCGAGAGAGGGAGTCTTTTATGCTTCTGCTGCTGCTGCTGCGGTTTGGGCAGAGTAACGGCTTATTTTTGGTGATTTTGGCCTTTTTATTTGGGCAGAGCAACTGCTCTTTCTGAGGTTTTTGGACCGGGGAAATAGGATGGATACCTAACTAAAGGGCTAGGGATCACTTTGACCGGTTGGATTTTCTTTTGGCGGAGTTTTGGCAGGGCTTTGAGGCTTTATAGGAGGATCGCTCACTATCTCACTTCACTCACTAATTCTCTCAGCGTAACAACAACGCAGAGAGTTTTTTTATCACTGATCGGTCTCCTGAAAGTGAACCCCAAAAGCTCTATTTATAGGCTGAAGGAGGGATTCATCGGCGATTTCTTTTTCTCTCAGCTTGCTTCATTTCCTTGTACACCGCGCTTCAGAAATTGCACAATGCGTTAAGTCTGGGAGCCACTGTAGCACCTTGGGCGCGGCCATAAAGCTACTTGGGCGCCATGCCAAGGGACCCTTATGGCAGCGCCAGCCCACTATTCAACTTCCAATTTTGCACTTTTAGCCCTTGCATTTTACTATTTTGCGCATCCTGCTTTCCCTTTTGCATTTTTAACTCCTGTAACTTGACATTTGTTAAGCTTTAACAGGTCTTGATATCACATGCCAGAGTTACATACCAGGGGTACGAAATTGGAATGTCTACAGAGCCCCTCAACGATGGAGTCTACGGGTAACCCGAAGCTTACTGAGTAGACGAACTTCGTTGATAAGAAATAGACTCTCCAATTTCGTGCAATTAAAATGGGGGAGAGATGCAATAGGTAGCAGTTATAATGCAACAGTTTATAATGCTAACCAAACCTCCATATCCTAGACATATTTAATCGGTTATAGCAAGTTATCGTAGTTTTTAAGCAAATAAGCAATAAAATGCTCTAATGGTCGGACCTACTAATGTAGGCTGCCTACGTATCCCTTAATAAAGGAAATCGGACCAAAATGTAGTTCGGGCCAAAGCCGAAACAAGCATGTTGCGACGGTCGTGCCTACCGAAATAGGCTGCCTACGTATCCTTATCCAAGGAATCAGACCGAATGTAGTTCGCATGCTGCTGGGGAACAAACTAATAAACAAACAGTGCTGGGCGGAATGCGATGTCTCCTCAGGAACTCAGCCTTCGTTGGAGAACAAAGCCTTTCCCTCTGATCCGGGGTTGCAGCCCCTTCAGGGAAAGTTTTCAAACCAACAAACACAAATCCATGGAATGCACTGCCTCCTCGGGAACTCAGCCTTCGTCGGAGAACAAAGCCTTTCCCTCTGATCCGGGGTTGCAGCCCCTTCAGGGAAAGTTTCCAAACACCAACACAAATGCATGGAATGCATCGCCTCCTCAGGAACTCAGCCTTTGTCGGAGAACAAAGCCTTTCCCTATGATTTGAGGTTGCAGCCCCTTCAGGAAAAGTTTCCAAACACCAACACAAATGCACAGAAAAGAGAAAAATACTTACATTTTCTTACATTTGCTTTGCTTTTGCGACTTCTGCCGCTTTTTGCTTTGCGCTGCTTCTTTGCTTTATCTTTGCTTTGCGACATCTATCGCTTTTCTTTGCACTTGTCGGGATTTTTCTTCTTTGTCGATTCAGGCTTTTGTCGGAAATCTTCCCTCTTGTCATTCTGCTTTAGTGGAAAATCTTTCTTTTTGCTGCTGCAACTCCGGCTTTAGCTGGAATTTTCTTTTCTTTTTGCTGCTACATTTTCCGACCTTGGCTGGAAATTTTCCTCTTTTGCTGCTGCATTTTCCGGCTCCAGCCGAAAATTTCTTCTTTTCACTGCTGCATTTTTTCTTCTTTTTTTTTTCTCTTTGTGTGCTTTATTTTTATTTCTTTTTTATTTCTTGTTGCATTTTCCTTTTATTTGTTGCATGCGTGTATACATATATTTTCTTGCTTGCATCTTTTCTTTTGCATGCATTTTTATTTCTTTTTTTTTTCTTTTTTTCTTTTTTCTTTTCTTCTTTTGCATGCATTTTTTTCTTATTTGCACGCTTGCACCCTTTTTTTTTTATTTTGCATGCTTATTTTCTATTTTCTTTTCTTTATTTTGCCTTTTTTTATGCAAGCTTTATTTTCACAAAATTCTTACCTTTGCCGCCGATTTTCATGGCTTTCCTGCTTATTTTGCGACTGATCTGCTGGGGATGCGGGCTTTACTTTGCCTTCGGATGGATGACCACTAATTTTGGTTACCAAAGTGTGGGTTCCCGGGATGCGTGCTCAGCGCCCGCGCCTTGATAGGGTGCGCGACGCTTGATGCGGGGACATCCATCGCTCTCGTTCCACCCTCCCTTTTTTAGGGGTGGACGAAATCAAAAGTGCGAGAGGAGTGCTGTCAGAATAGCGCGTTTGAATGCACCTCGGTTGCCTTTAGTGGATTTTGATCCAATATGGGAGCTTTGGGTTTTCTATGTCAAGTTATCCCTTTTTTAGGGGATATCAGGATATAGGAATGCATCACCCTTCTATTCTCATTCTCCCTTTTTTAGGGAAAACGTAAAAGTGCAAGGAAGGAATGTTGCAGCGCCCCCACTATGGATTTTATGAAAATAGCCTTATGGCCTATCTCGGATCACTATGGGTGTTTTGGGTTTTCTACGTCAAGTTATCCATTTTTTAGGGGATACCAGGACATAGGAATACATCACCTTTCCATTCTCATTCTCCCTTTTTTAGGGGAGAACGGAAAAGTGCAAGGAAAGATGTTGCGAGGCCCCACTGGATCCAAAAATTTTTAGAGTCGCCATCTTTATTTTAAGGAATAAATAAAGCAAAACCAAAAAGAAAACCAGAGATTGCAAAAAACGGGTTCAGAGGCTAAGTTACGAGTTGGGAAGGTGTTAGGCACCCAACTCGCCCTTTCGATCTCAAAACAGTTTTTGGCTAAAGTATGTTTTTTGTTATATTTATTTAATGCATAAATAAAGCATTTCGCCTACAAATACATCCATTGTGTCTACATTATTTACGCACTTGCAATGTCTCTTTACAAATAATTACAAATATACTTGAAAATATTTGGCCATAATAACGGCTATATTTAGTATTATTTCCTAACTAAATCCGGGAAGCACAACTGCTTATATATCTACATTGGGCTGGATTGGAAATAATACTTTTACAAATAAAACTTTAAAATAAAACTTACTGACGGCCTAGGGTGTGCTCGCTCTGTCCTTCAGGGAGAGGGAGTCTTTTTTTGTTGTTGTGTGTTGTGAAGTGTTGTTAAGATTCGGGCAGAGTGGCTGCTTCCGAAAGTTACTTTTGGCCTTGGGATTTGGGGCGAGTAACCGTTTGTGTTTGGTTGTTTGTTGGCTTGAGGTAGGCGAAAATCGAGGCGGAGAATAAAGGCTTATTTCGGCCGATTTGGCCTTTTAAATCAAGCGAGCAACCGCTCTTTCCACAATTTTGGACCGGGAAAATAGGGTGGATACCTAGCTGGGGGGCTAAGGCTCACTTCTACCGGTTGGTTTTGTGTTTGGAAGAGGTTTGGCAGGGTTTCGAGGCTTTTTGAGGTGATCGCTCACTATCTCACTTCGCTCTCTATTTCTCCAGCGTAACGAAAACGTGGAGAATTTTTTATCGATGAAAGGTGTGCTGAATGAGGAGCCCAGGGCCTGTATTTATAGGCTTGATTAAGGGACACAGAAGGAATTTAATTTCCTTCTTTATGCATTGATCAATTGTACACAGCGCGGGAGAAATTACACATTACGACGAAGGAACAATGCGTTGTGAAGAAAACTAGGCGCCAACAAGCCCAAACTGGGCGCTGGAAAGGCAAACTGGGCGCCATGCCCAATTTTCATATGGGTGGCGCCAGTACTATTCAATGTTTCCATTTTTGTGCACTTTGGTCCCTGCATCGATCGATTGTACACAGTGCGGAGGAAGTTGGACTTTACGGCAAACGGACAATGGTCTTTTGAGGAAACTAGGTGCCACTCCTACCAAAACTGGGCCCCACTCCCATATTTCATGTGGGTGATGCCAGCACTATTCACAAGTTTGATTTTTGACGCTTTGAACCCTGCATTTCACTCTTTTGCGCATCCTGCTTTGTCCTTTTGCAATTTTGACCCTGTAACTTGACATTCGTTAATGTTTTAACAAGTCTTGATATTTTATGTCATGTCACATACCAGGGGTACGAAATTGAGGTGTCTACACAAAGCTAACTTTGTTAATTTTCCATTAAGCTTCAGGGGTCATTTTGTAGTCTTGGGAATTCGGGGACTTAAGTGCTGCAACTTTAAACTTTGGAGGGGGAAAAAGGAAAAAGTCCTTTTTCACCCTTATAATTGACGGGCAAGGGGGAAGCAGAAGCACTGCTTCTTCTTCATTTTCTTCCTTTCTCTGCTTCTTTGCTCCGCAGCCATTGTTGCTGCTTTGCCTATTTCTTTCATTTTTGCTCATTTTCTCAATTTTCGTTCGCCAATTTGCGTGTTTCTTCTAGCAGATGGCTTCTTCATCGCGATCCAGGAAAGGGAAGGCTCCAATGCATCCAGAATCGGGCGAGAGGATGAGAGAACTCGCTCCCTTGTCCCGGAATTATATCAGATATCGTTACTCCAAGGATGATTGGGGTAACCTTCACCGTGATTGGAACACTCACGTGTCCAACCTTTCAAATACTTCTGTAAGTTTTTCTTTCTAACCCATTTGGATGATTTCTCAGATCTGCTAGATTTTAGTGTTGCTTTGGGCTTTTGGAGCATTCCTGACTCTGCTTATAATGCTTAGGCATGCAATATTTATGCTAAAATGATGCAATTTGGTGATGATGCATGAAATTTATGCAATTTATTTTTGCGATGCATAATTTAATTAGTGGGCATTATTTGACCCTGCAATGCATGATTTATCATTATTAATGCAATTTGGGCTATATGATGCATGCTTTAGGCTAGAAAACATTTTTATATGCTATATGCCTATGAAACGGACTTTTCGGAATATAATGCAATTTTTTTCGGGTATATTTTTGGACGCGTTTTCGGATACATGCAAAATGAAACAGGGATATTTTATGCAGTAAAATTCACTTTTATGCATGCTTATGCTGCAGGGACATAATAAATGCCACGAAAATATTTTTTCATGACTGGCAACATTTTTTTTACTAATGCAATAATGCAGCTATTTGGATAATTAATGCAAATGATAAATGACTAATGCAGGCCTATATCACTTTATTTTATGCAAATGCAATGCAAAAAAATTTATAAGATGCTTGCTAATATGATGCATGGGCATTTCTTTTTATTTTATCATGCATTCGAAGATGCAAAAAAAAAAAAAAAAGCGCTATTTTATGATACCTAAAATGCAAAAAAAAAAAATGAATGCAAAAAGGTGCATTTTTTTCTTTTTAAATGCCAAAATGCCAAAATCTATTTCTCCTTACATGCAAAGTGATATTTTTTTTTAATGCAAAAGTGTAAGAATATTTCTTTTTCTTTTTTTTCTTAAAAAAAAAGATGCATCACAGAAATTTTTATGCTGCAATTTTATGATTTAGAAAATACGATGTATGCAGCATGTTTATTCTTTATTATTATTATTATTATTATTATTATTATTATTATTATTATTATTATTATTATATATATATATATATATATATATATATATAAACAATGTCGCAGATATTTATCGCATGATGCCCGCGGCAACACAAGTTTTGGTGGAGGGCTCCGGTTTTAGCACTTTCCTGCACGCTTTTCGTCCCTTCCAGAGTTTTTTGCCCATGTTTGACGTGCTACGGGATTATTGGTGGGATACTACCCACACATTCCATTTTAGCTGGGGGGGAGGCGACCATGACCCCATGCGACTTTGCTGTCATCACCGGTATTCCTACTAGCATTGGTAGGACTTTGGAGCCGGACTATACTCTCCGTCATCACCACGACGTGGTGGAAGATCTCTTAGGCTTTGAGCCGGAATATAAATCTGCCGACGAGATCTTAATTGGCAGTGTTCGGAAGTGGTTTCTGGATAATGCTGGGAGAGTTCCAGAAAATGATGGCGTGGCCCTAGCTCGCATCGCCAGGGCATTTTTTTTTCTTTCTCGGCACATCCTTTTTTGCCAACTTCGTCCACCTCTCGGGATTTCTATCTGGCATGCACAGTAGACTTTGATCGGTTCGCTTATGGTAGGCGGGCGGGCTGGGCGAGCTATATGCCTCGATGGATAGGGCCAGCCGTAATGACTCACCGACTCTGAATGGGTTTGCCCCGACGTGGGAGGTATATTCCTTTTCCTACTTTTTGCTGCTTCTCTTTTTTTCTTTTATACATATCTCTCCCTTTTTTTAGAGTATATATATTCCCATTGCTGATGAATCTTTTTTTTTTTTTTTGCAGGTCTGGGCCTTTTCATTTTTTCACTTCACGCCGGGTCGGCTGCGCTAGCGTTTCCACGCGCCACCTTACTTGGCTGAATTCGTGGATGAAACGAGCTCGGCGGATCGGGGCCCCGCTCGGAGAAAGAGAATGAATCAGGGGCAGATTGGCATTCAAGTGCGAGCCAGTGCACTTTCTTCCTTAGGAGGGCTTGAAGGGACATTTACGCCGGTGGCTTTGAGCAGATCTGGGATCTTGATGGTATCCATTATGGTTGACTCGCTATATATGGGCGAGCGGGTCAACCATCAGCATTCTGCAATTTTGAGACCTTCGGTAGTGCCTCCTAGGCCTTCTTTCTGGATGATATAGCCGGATCATTTGTCAAACAGGTAACAATACCTGTCGAAATTTCTTATGCCTCCGACTGACTTTCCGGCTATGGCTTACGAGGATTTCGTGCAGACCGTGCTCCATCCTCCCCCTCCTGTTCCTGCTGCACCCAGACAGGCTTCAGATGCTTCTGCCAGGCCAAGGCCTTCTATTCCATCTCTCGACGAGAATATGGAATTCACCGAGTCTGATGATGTTTTCACCACCTTTCAATATCATTAGGGTGGCCGGATGGTGGAGGAAGTGCTTCCTGATGCCGATATTCCTAAGGAGCGTCGAGTCCCAGAGCAGGCTCGTTCGGTAAACACATTTCACTTTTGCATCTCCTCTCTTTTTTTTCATCATGCATGTATTTTCATTCATTATCATTTTTTTCTTTTTTTTTATGATTGATGTATGTATAAATTTTTGGAGACTGATATATCTCCTTTTTTTCGTCTCTCTTTTTTTTAGGTGAATGTGTCTACCTACAAAAGGTTGTTGCGGGGCTTTTTCAGCATTAGCAAGCTTTATCAAAAGCTTGTGGACGAGCTCTGCGAGAGGAGCGATGCTGCAGCGGCCCAGGCCAGGGATGATGATGATGATGATGATGATCACGGATCAGGGTCAAGCCGGGTGCTCGGAAGGAGGGAACATATAGTATTTGGCGGCGAGGCGGGCCCTTGGATCATGGGAGGTGAGTGCGGGCGGGGGAGCCAGTCTTCTCGTGCTCATTAGCTCTTAGATACCTGCACTTATCAGTTTCTCTTTTTTTTTTCGTACTAAACTCTATACAAATATTTATTATGCAGTGCAATATAGTTTATATGATACAATAAATTTAAAAATGCAGACTCAAAAATCACATGCATAAAATAAATCTATACCAATGTCTAAGGGGTAATGACACGATGTATCTTAGAAACGGATTTTAAAAGAATACACTTTCGAACTCGAGTGGGCTTTTCTGATGATATGCGAGAAGGAAGAGGCAGCCACCTTTTCCTGTTCTCGGCCATATAAATGTTGCCAAGATATTGTTCGTAGCCCTTTTATTTTTCTCCGTGGTAGACAGAGATAATGGAGATTTGTTGGAGCCGAAAACTAGAATACCGGTAATTTTGAGGAAGCGATGGCGAAGCTTTGGCGCCAGCCAGGGAATTATGGGCGTGGCATTTAAGCGAGGGGAGAGCTTTAGGCACCAGAACTTCACTGTGCGGAGTTCTGTTCGGCAATGTTCCGTCTTGTGCTTTCGAAATCGTCCGTCCAGTTCCCAAGTTTTTAGTATAAATAATGACGACGAGGATTGTCTACTTTTCATAAGCTCATCTGCCTTCTTCACTTAGGCTTTCAACCTTTCTTCTGCTCAGCCTTTGCCATCTTTTATCAGATAACCCTTTGCATTTTTCTCAAAAATGGCCGCACTAGTTCATACAACATTGGAGATAGAAATCTATGAAAATGCTTTGGATTTAGGATCCTTTCCTGCTTGATCGGATGGCCTTGGCGGTTTGAGCACATTTTTGGATATAGGTTTTCTTTGTTACGGGGGAATATTATCATTAATTGGGACATCTTTGAGGGAGCTTCCCGGAGTTACGGTCACCTCGAGACCACCTTTTCAATTTTGGCATGAGCGAAATGTGCCCTCACTTTTGAGGAGTTTTGTGCAAATGGTGGGGATGGCACCTTTCGGTCTTATTCTTTGCGCCTACCGTCGGAGGCTTCCATACATGGCAATTAGGGAGCTCTTTTTGTACCACTCGCCTCGCTACTCACGCTTCTACAATGGGTAAATTTTGATTTGGCCGATCCTTCACAGGGGCCTTTAAGAATTCGGGGAGGATGACCTTGAGCTTGAGGCGTCGGTTTGTTAACTTTTCTTTGCACGGTAGGGAGATACTGTGTGGGCTGACAGGATACATCGATGTACGGGTTGAGGATCTAGCATTGCAGGCTCGGGATCGCCGGGTAAACATTATCCGGTGATTACAGCGAGGCCGAACTTTGGCGAGGCATGGATGCTTTGCGGTGGTGATGAGCTATTCCTGTCGGCGGATCAATTACGATCCACGTGGCTTGAAGAGCACTTCGCTTTGGGTGATGGGCCCGGTGCCGCAGGGAGCAAGATATGATCGAGGACTCGGCTCTCGCGATCATTTCCCTCGAACCAATTTTTCGAGTCGATTGGGTGAGAACTTCTTGTGAGAGGCTCCATGGATATCATATGGGTTATTAGCCATTGGCAGATCCAGCGCTTTATCATGTATTCTGCGGGGTATAACCAGGTTGTTTTGTTGGGCATTGAGTGCACCTTTTTTATAGGGCAGACATGATCTTGTGCCAGTTTGGGAGGGAGCAGCTCATTCCTGACTTGACAAGTCATGTGTCTTTGGAGCTGGACAATAGCAGGGACTTGGGCACCATTATTCAGGAGATGTAGCAGTAAGACTTTAATTGGCTGCATGTGGCTTATCTCTACTCTGACTACATGCTCCTTTCCTATGAGTACCTGTCATGGATCATGGTGGAAATTTCTTGAAAGCGCCTTCTCGCTTTAATCGGGCGTGGATTGAGTGATATTTGTTGGGCCGTCACATATCTAGCGACATAGATGCTCACTTTAATGGAATGGCGGCGAGGACTTAGAAGAGTTCGAGGCTAGTTGTCCCTCAGGCCTTACGGGAAGATTTTAGATGGGTGCACGGCCTTGGGGCCGGACGGCTCTGGTCCAAATCTGACAAGTCCTAGCAAGCGCCCCTCGGCCCGAGCGATGTGAGCGAGCGAGAATAACCCTTGGGAACCGAGGAGGTGGCTATCCACTCCCCACTCGGATGGGGCTTGACCTTGCTCTTAGGAATGGTGGCAACGAGCCCCCTCGGCTGAGCAATGTGAGTAGGCAGCATAATCCTTGGGAACCAGAGGAGGTTATCCCTCCCCCTCAGACTGGATGGGTCACGGCCCTTAGGAATGATGGGGTCGGTCCGAGTAATACAGCTGCTCAGGAAAATAGGGATGCTGACGATGAGGAAGAGGACACTTCCGAGGGCTCTCGAGCATGTGAGACTAGAGCTTCGTTTGCGCCTCGCAGAAGGAGTATATGGGCCGGTTGACAGCAAAGCCAGCTGCTTGATGGACCAACCGAGGCTTGAGGCCGCAAGCGAAGTATGGTTGGGAGAACAAGGGGGTAGAAGCAGTAAAATAATAGATATGTGCAGGCAAATAATGCATAACCTAAATATCTCAAATGGTTATTCCTAAGTTGCACCTTAGGACCTGTAATATTATATTTTAGTATTTTAATGCGAGCCTTTGTCGTGGTTTTTCTCTTTCTTTTGTCAGTCGAGCCTGCATCTTTGAGACAGACGAGGTCGGATCTTTGAGGATTCAGGATGCATTCCCTCCCCTTTCTCCTGATTTTTTATATATGCTCTAACTTTTGCCTAGGCTGCCATTTTTGGGTTTTCAACCTAGCGAGCCCTTATTTCTCCTTTTTATTGTTATTTTTTTTATATGCTCTAATTTTTGCCTAGTACGCCTTTCGGATTTTTTATTCTAGCGATTTGGAGGAAACACACGCGCAGAGGATCGGCTCGAAGCATAATACCTTTTGAGCTTGTCAAGATTGAAGGGCTGAACAAGATCTTCTCCTTCTTGGTTTGTGAGGAGTACGGCACCTCCTGACCGGATTTCTTTAGCAACATATGGTCCCATCCAAGAAGATTTCCACTTTCCCTTAGTATCAACATAACTAGGAGGTTTTTCTCGAAGCACGAGATCCTCAACTTGGATGTCGCGGCCTTTAACTTTTTTATTGAAGGCTCGGGCTATCCACCTTTGATATACTTGGGTATGCTCTAGGGCTAGCAAGCACCGTTCATCGATTAGGACTAATTCTTCATATCACCCTTTGACCCAGTCAATTTCTGATATGTCGGATTCCATCATCACTCTCAATGATGGAATTTCAACTCTGAGGCGACTGGCAAAGCCTCTATGCCATACGCCCAAAGAGCAAGGGGTAGCCCGGTGGGGTCTTGGGCGAAGTGCGATAGCCCAGAGGCTAGTGGCAATTTTTCGGGCCGCCTCTCTTCTGTGTCGACCATTTTTCTCGATAATATTTTCTAAGCGTTTTGTTGGTTGTCTGCCTCAACGGCACCATTGCTTGCGGCCAGGGGAGGATTTATGCCTTTGGATTTTGAATTAAATCGCGCAGGCGATTCACGTCCCCCTTCAAAATGCGTCGCTAGATTTTATTATCTCGAAAGGTACCCCGTATCGATATATGATATTGGTCCGGATGAATTCGAACACTTTTCGAGCATTCAGGATTTTGTAGGAAGAGGCTTCCACCCACTTCGTGAAGAAGTCGACGGCTACCAAGACATATTCGTGGCCATTGGATCCCTTCGAGTGAATTTGACCTATGACGTTGATTCCCCAAGTTGAGAAGGGCCAGGGAGCTATGGAGTTATATAAGATGTGCGGGGGCACGTGCTACAGATTTGCAAAACGTTGGCACTTATCGCAATGACGCACCTACCGAATACAGTCAGTTTCGAGCGTACTCCAATAGTACCCCTGTCGGATAACTTTCTTGGATAGCATATGGCCATTCATGTGGGGCCCGTAGGTACCACCATGAAGTTGGTCCATGATTTGTTCGGCCTTTGCCTGGTCGACACATAATAAGTTAAGGCCTTGATAATGCCTTTTATATAAGCTGCCACCGCTAAATACGAATTGTGATGCCCACCTTCGCAGGGAGACTTTCCCTCTTTTGTCTAAGCCAGGAGGATAGGTCCCTTTCTGAAGCAGATTCAGGATTTCAGAGTACCAAGGCTCGTGATCTGTTTTAGGGGCTGCATTGATTTTGAAGCAGTATGTCAGGGTGACCTTCTTCCCAACTACAAATGGCTGAATATTAGTTTCTGCGGGAATTTGGACCAACGATGCTAGAGTGGCCAAGGCATCAGCAAATTGATTTCTATCTCGGGGCAAGTAATGGAACGAGATGGAATCAAATTTAGTGTCAAGTGTCGTCAACTTGGCATGATAGAGCTGCAACCGGGGATCTTGGGTCTTCCACTTCCCTTCGACTTGGTTTATGATCAGGGCAGAGTCTCCATAGACTTCCAAGTCTTTGGCTCCTTTTTGGAGGGCTTCTAGGCAGCCAATCTTCAGATTCCATTTGTATTGTTTGAGCACTCGAACTCCAACCTTATGGCCCGATGGAGTGTGGGAATCTGTTTGGGTCAGTTAGCAAGATTCTTATGCCAAAACCTCTTTTATTAGCGGCTCGAGTCAAAGAAAACATCGCCATTTGGTGTGGTGGTCGATGATTTCCGGGACACCTTCGTCTGCAGGAAACCCAGGGCTGTTGCATCTTGACTTTTAAGGCGGATCGGCTAAGTGGTGCGCAATTACAACTGTGCCTTTGATAGATTTGAGTGTGACATAGGTTATGTCAAACTCATTGAGAAGAAATGACCACTTAGCCAGTCGGCTAGAGAGTGATGGCTTGCCAAAGATGTACTTTATATGGTCCATCCTGGAGATGATCTTGATGGGCCGTCCTTGCAGATAGGTCTTGAGCCTTTTAGTTGCAGGACTAGTAGGTGCGGCAACTTTTTCTAGTCTTAGAATAATTTATCTCGCTTCCTTGCAGCTTCCTACTTATGAAGTAGATGGCATTTTCAATATAGGAATTTTCTTTTTCTTGGGCGAGCATAGCCCCTACTGACGTGTCTGTGATGGTTAAATATAGGAGGAATGGTTTATGTATATGGAGCGGAACTAGCACAGGGGGATTGGTAAGGTAGGCTTTTATTTTTCGAAAGCTAGCTGGCATTTTTCGTCCCAGACTTGGTCAGTATTTTTCTTTCAGAGTTTGAAGAAGGGCTCACATATACGCCACGTCGGTTTATCCGATGAAGCAGTGATGTCTTCTTGTCGGAGCTAGGAAGCCTTTGACTTCGTTGGAGTTTTTAGGCTGCGACATCTCTATGATGGCTTTAATTTTGGCGGCTCGATTTGATGCCCCGCTTTGGTCACCATGAATCCCGTGGACTTTGTTTGGTAATCCCAAATATGCATTTGGTGGGGTTAAGCTTCATCTGGTGCTTCCTTAACCTTTCAAAAAAAATTCGAAGATCTTTGATATGAGCACCGCTGGCATTGCTGGAGTGCACGATCATGTCATCAACATAGACCTCCATTTCTTTATGGATCATGTCGTGGAAGAAGGTGGTGGCAGCCCTTTGATAAGTAGCCCCGGCATTCTTTAGCCCAAATGGCATGACGTTGTAGCGTGGGTCCCCCGTGTTAGTGAATGAAGTTTTCTCCCCTGTCTCTTCGCCGCCATTTTGATTTGATTGTAGCCCAAAGATGCCATCGACGATTTAAGGATCGATTTTATGAAAGGACGGCATGCGCCTACCACAATATCAATATTGGGTAGAGGGAAGTCATATTTGGGCGATGCCTTGTCGAGGTTGCGGAATCTGCCAGATCCTGACATTCCCTCGCTGGGCTTGGAACCAGTCTATGTTGGAATCGGGTATTCAACTACCCGAATAAATTTAACATCAAATGCTTCATGATTTCTTATTTAACTTCATAGGACCATTCCTGCAATCTCTACGGAGAGTTTTTGCTTAATTGGCCGAGCATCCCGATATACGGGATCCGTGTTCGATTAGGTCGGGTCTAGCCCGCTATATATCTTCATAGACCATGCAAATATGTCCACGAACTCTTCAGGAGATCAATGAGTGCTACTCTTTTCGTCGAGCCTTGTGGTTGCCGATTTTGATTTCTTTTATTTCATTGTTCAGCTCCAGATTGATAGTGGACAAGTCTTCAATTGCTGCTGATGAATGATGTTGTTCCTGGTGATCAACTGACTTTACAAGCTCAAGCAAATAATTTTTATCTTTTGGGTCCATTTTATCAAATGACTCATTATTACAATTATTTAATGTGTCTTTTAATGTAGGTGCAACTAAGGAATAAGCAAAGACATTTAGATTATCATTAACAGCAAACTGTACAAGGTTATTTACATTATTGAGGACCTGGGGTTTGAGATCCTCAATTTTAGGGAGCGAATCGGTAGATGACCAATCCGTAAAGCTAGGGGAAGGAATAAGGATAGTATATCCGAAGCGGTCCACCAGATCTACGGGAGTTAAAAGTGGGTCGGTCGTAGTATACCAGTTCTGCAGAGACTTATCAGTAATAAGCTCAAACTCAGCAGGGAGCTTTTCATAATCAGTGCCCTCGTCTATCATACCTAGGAAGCTGTCCTCCAGGCATTTATTAGAAACTCATTTTATTGAAGAGGATATTTATAGCACCTTTATTTTTGGCAAAAAGGGTTCACCTGCCCTTTAGACCTCTCTGGCTTGATTCGTTTCAAATATTCTTGTACCTGCTACCGTAATTACCTCGTTATCGATAAGATATTGAATTGCGTTTTTGAGCGAGTAACATTTATCGGTAAGATGACCACTGCAGCGATGGTACTCACAATACTGGGCGTGATTCCATGTGACGGGTAACAGATTGGGTGGTTAGTAATTATCAAAGGGTTTAAGTATCTCATGGGCCCACAGTGTTTGGAGTATTTCGGACCTTGGAGCAGGTAAATCATCATAGTGCCTTGGAATTATTTCTTTCCTTCTTCTTGGACTGGGCAGATTACCAGGTTGAGACTTGGTCAAACATCTAGGTGGAGTTTTCTCCCTTGGGTAATACTGCACTTGGATTGGGTTGCCTGGACCCTGGTTTAAGGGCGATCCCTTTTCTGGTACACAAATTATTTCTTTTGGGGTTCCTGGGGGAAATTGTTGAGAATAAGTATTTGAGGGATCGAGAGGAAGGTAGTTCTTTTGGTTATAATAGCAGGCATTTAGGTGAAGGAGATCAGGGTTGATTTCTGAAGGATATGGATTAGAATTATGAGCATTTGAAATCATATTACTTTGGGCAGTGGAATCATTATCTGGCTGATGGCTGGCAGTTGGTTGCTTTCCGGAGGCTTGAAAAAGGATATTTTCTGAGGTATCGGGATGACTCATTTCAGGAAGGCGAGAAGTATTAGGAACATATTTTGGGATTTTGATCTTTTGGGAGAGAGCAGCAAGAGTTTCTGAGAAACCTCCTAAAAGATCACTCACCACCTGATTTGTTATCCTCCGCATGTGCATACAATTCTTCTTTTGGCCAGGCCTCAAGTCCAGGAGGAGGTGCATACTTAGGAGTTTCTTTTTCTGATTCCTAGCTGTTCCAATTGTTGCTAGCCTCTGTCATGACTTGTTTATTTTTAGGCGCATTCAAGCCGGATTTGTACCCTCGAACGACATCAAGTTGCCCTTTTCTCGATGCTGTTCGATACTTTCTCGAACGAATTGCATTCATATCCCGTATCAACCGGCCAGTACTATCTCTACCTTTCCAAATTCGGGCCAGGTTTCTGAGGAAAATGGGTTTGGAGGTATCGTAGTGGGTCGGGAAGACTTTCTGGCTTGAGTACAGCGCCCAAACGGACCAAGGCGGACCAACCCGCTAAATGGCGGACCCAGATCTTGGCGGGCGGGCGGACCAACCCGAAAATGGCGGACTATAAAAACTCCTTGGCCCAACCCAACCCACCTTGGGTTGCGGCGGGGCGACCAACCCGCCTAAAAAAGAGATGTTTGACCAATAACAAGAAATAATTAATTGTGCAAGCCCAAGCATTTATCTTAATAACTAATGCTCGGTAGAATAAATCCAGGAACAACACCCTTTTAATATGATATATAATAATATAACTAACACTTTGTAATGAAAAATTGAAAATTGAAAACATATAAACTGTATATTCCAAAGAACCTTGGTAAGCATATATACTCAATATTCTAACAACGGCAGCTTAAAAGCAACCGAGATCTAACAACCCATATCTTTCATTACATACGCAAAGCAACCTGCATCTTTCCGAAAATGAAGATACTATCCACGTTTGTGAAGCAAAGAAGTGGTCTCAGTCGTCTGCGTGAGACGGAGGAGGTCGGAAAGTGTAGAGAGAGAGTGAGACCAACCGACATTTTAGAAAGAAAGATATCGGCGATGGCGGCGACGGACAAGACAGAGATATATCGGCGATGGCGACCGAGAGGTGAGTCGAGAGATCAATGGGGATGACGGATTGGATTCAGAGAAAGAGAGCAACGATTTTAGGGTTTTACTTTTAACTCGTGAGAGAGAGAGAGAAGTGGCGGCCGGATGATGGACCGGAGAGAGAGAGAGAGAGAAGCGAGTGGCGATGATGGACGATGGTGGATCTGCCGAGAGGAGAGCCGGAGAGAGTCAACAATGGCCGCTTGACCTTGAGACAGCGTCAGCCATACCCACACGCAGACTCGAAGTCGGAGTTGGAGGCGATCGGACATGGGAATGGGATATTGAGATCGTGAAAGTCGAAGGGGTGAAGGTCGAATCGCCGAATGGATTAAGGGAATGAGGATTGAGTGGTTGTAATTTTTAATGTCCGTTCCCACTTGCCGGGTTGGGCTCCTTGGGGGAATGGGGTACTCTTCACTCTGCTCTAGTCTCTCAGGTCCTCTTGGAAATTGCCAAATTGGGTTATTTTATATTTTTATTGGGTTAGGTTATTAGGTGAGTGAGTGACGGATGGGTTTAAGGCTTTAAGCTTTTAAAGTCTTAAGGCTTGATAAATGATAAGTAACATAAGTTGATATTTCATAATCAATTAATCACAACTTTTCAAAAAAGAAAAAAACCATCATTTCGGTCTTCAATCTCGAGAAAGTAGAAACAGAGTAATAATTGCATTTGCAATTTTGCATATTTTCGTTTTTTTTTTTTTTTTTTCAAAAATAGCGGGTTACCCGCCCCCGCCTTAACCGCGACGATGCGTAGCCCAAGTCCGTTAGGCCCGCCTTATAACGGACCAATAATTTGCCAACCCAACCCACCATTTTTGTATGGCGGGACGGACTAACCCAACGGGTTTGGTCCATTTTGACGGCTGTACAGCGTGCCTTTATTAGTATTTTTATTTTTATTATTTATTTTCCTACAATTGATCGGATAAGCACCCACTTTATTTTGACAGTCTCAGGACTTTTCCTGGAATAGTGGATTCTTTCTCCAGAGTATAGGACCAACGTATTCCACCTGCCTTTCGACTCCCCAAGATCGGACTGATCCCAGACGAAGGACCTATACTCTTTCCGGGACCCACCATTCAAAATGGTCTAGGTCGAGCATTAGAGAATAATAAATCAGCCCCTGTGTATTTTTTTTTACATGCACATTTTTTTTTTATCATTTTTTTAATCTCATTTTGACTCGCGCATTTATATATATATTTTTGGTCTTATTTTTTTTTTTTGCTATTCTCTTTCTTTTTTTTTTATCATCATTTTTTTACAGGGGCTGATCCATGATTCAGAAATGCAAAAACCAGTCGATCTTTGAAGTGTCCTGAAAATCTATTTGCATTCTAACGATGGCTTATGCAGGGGGTAGGCTGGTCATGGTGTAGGATAGCAATTCGGAATATATTTTAATGCGTGCGCGTGTGTGCGGTATCTAAAAAGCAATAAAATCATTTTCCTTTTTTCAGATATAAAAACAGATATGGCATGTCTTGCTGTTATGCGTGAATTTTCTCAGTTTTTTTAGTTTGAGCGCGAGCAAGCAAGCAATCATATAAAAAAAATAGAAAGAAAATTGAGGAATATATCTATTCCTATTAATTACAAATTGGTCTTAATCTCCAAAATAAAATGGCAGAATGAATGCAAATATGTACATATTTTGCGGAATAAAAATAATAAACAGAACAAAATAATAATATAGAGCCGAAAATGAAGCAATATTAAAAATAAAGTCACGACCCTTTTTGTTGTGTTGCCCGGAAATTTATTGCATATATATATATATATATATATATATATATATATATATATATATATATATATATTGAAAAATGCATATTTTTAAACATACCTGTAACAGTTACTGAAACGAAACTGCTGCAAGATGGAGGATCATATCCACAAATATAGACACGGATGTATAGGAACACAATATTCAAATGCATAAATTAATATAACAAGCATACTTTAGCCAGAAACAAAGAAAAAAAAATTATGAGTCTAGCCCTCCATTTTTATTTAAAATAAAAAACGATCTCCCCAAAGAGATCGCCACTGGTTCCCTGAGGCGCCTCTTGGATAAAGTGATCCCGTAGTTATTTATTATAATCTATAACTTAAATATAAATATTTAATTAAGTTTCATTTCGGTTTATACTTTAATGTAATAATAGTTATATTTCATTTTCATTTAATTAGTTTCTTTTCCTGTTTTTACTTTAATGTAATAATAGTTATATTTCCTTTCCGTTTAAATTAGTTTCCTTCCCGTTCTTACTTTAATGTAATAATAATTATATTTCCTTTCCGTTTAAATTAGTTTCTTTAATATCTTTTCTTTAAATGTAATAATAGTTATATTTTTCTTTTGTTTTAATTAGTTTATTTTATATCTTTACTTTAATGTAAAGTAGTTATAATCTCGTACAGTTTAATTAGTTTCTTTTCTGCACATACATTAAATATAGAAATAACTAGGGGTGGCAATGTCTGGCACAGCACGTTAGCACGAACCAATAAGACACGATTATAAAACACGATTACAGAGACAAATGACACGATAAGCCCAGCACGACACGACACAACACGAAACACGACACGAAAGGCACGAAATTGTTAATATATTCAAATTAATATTTATTGTTTTATTTATGATCAAATAAGATAGATAATATTAAAACACGATAATGAGGCACGAACACGACACGATAACACGAATTGCCACCCCTAGAAATAACTATGTTTCTTATTATTTAATAAGTTTCTTTCATGCTTATACATGTAATGTAAATAAAGTTTGTTGTTAGTATAGATGTTTTATCCTTAAAATAGTTTATAAAAATGTTGTAATTATTCTCTTGTTGTATCATTTAAGTTATAATTTTAGATTTCTTTTTTGTAATAAATGTAAAGTAATTTCTCTTTATTTCTTTCTGTCGTATATAAATGTATTATTCTAAGGCAAAGTGTATAAAATAAAACAAGCATATTGATAAATACATTGTGAGACCGAAAGGGCGAGTTGGGTGCCTAACAGAACCTTCCTAACTCGTAACTTAGCCCCTGAACTCATATATTTTGATAATTTTGGTTTTTCTCTATTTAACCATAAAATAGAGGTGGTGACTCTGTAACACATTTTTTCGTCGACAATTGAGACCGAGCATATTCTACGCGCTTTAAAGTTTCGAAACCACCCCGCCTTTCAGTGGCGCAGAACCGATTAAAAATGGGGCACTCACAGTGGCGACTCTGTTGGGGATTTTATTGTTTTCTTTAAAACAAAATAGGACTAGACTCATGTTTTTTTTTTTTGGCGTATCAATATGCTTGTGTGTTCTCTGTTATATTTCTTTGGCTTCCTGTATTTATATAATTTTTCAATTTTGTAAAGATGAAAATAACATATAACATGTTGTGAGGTTCCCGGGATGCGACCCGCGCCCCGCGCCCCTTGTTTGGTGCTGCACGGATCGCGGGACACCACGCTTCTCGCTCCACCCTCCCTTGTTTAGGGAAGACGAAATCCACAAGTGCGAGAGGAGGAAGTCTATATTAAAAGCACGTTGGAATGTGCCTCTGCTGCCACGAGTGGATTGTATCCAAAATGGGAACTAAAGGTTTCCCTGTTATCCCTTATTTTCGTGGATAATGGGATATGGGAATGCATTACCTTTCCATTCTCATTCTCCTTTTTCCTGGCCGTGATGTAATAGAGAAGCAAAAGATATTGCGACGCCCCCACTTATGGATTTATTAAAATGGCCTTATGGCCAATCAATCAAATCGCTATGGGAGCTA
>CM028379.1:70480854-70512615 GCA_013146195.2 Codonopsis lanceolata | reverse complement strand
GAGGAAACTATTGACGGTAGCACGAATCATAATTTTCTTATCTTTATCTTAGAAAGAAATGCTAACGACTAATTAGGAGCCAATTCAAGCGTATATCGGAAAGGTGTTGCGAATTAGACGATTAGGCACATGCTTTTGTTGTAAGAGGTATTTCTTAGTGCTTAAGATTCCTAGTTATACATATTGTATATTTCATAGAGGGGTACTTTACGTAGTCGAGATCTTGAAATCGTTCATCGAGTGTGACCCAAAAGGAATTCCAATCCTTCAAGTTCAAATGGAGCTCCCAATCATTTGTAAGACCTCCTTGGGTCAAGCGTAATTACCTTATGTATTTCTGCCCTCCAACATATGACTTCATGAAATGTTGAAAAAAGTAATTTACAGATCATTATCGAGCTTAATGTTCGAACTTGAGACTAGATTATAGAAAATATAAATGCTCAGAAAGGTTAAAGACAAAGTTTCAATCGAGAAGACAAATGAGCAGGTTTCATAAAAGATTAGAACAAAGATTGTTTTGATTCTTGGAGGAAACTATTGGTGGTACCACGAATCATAATTTTCTTATCTTTATCATAGAAAGAAATGCTAACGACTATTTAGGAGCCAATTCAAGCGTATATCGGGAAAGGTGTTGCTGATTAGACCGATTAGGCACATGCTTTTGTTGTAAAGGCGTATTTCTTAGTGCTTAAGATTCCTAGTTATACATATTGTCTATTTCATAGAGCAAGGTATTTTACGTAGTCGGATCTTGAAATACGTTCATCAGTGTGACCCTAAAAAGGGAATTCCAATCCTTCAAGTTCAAATGGAAGCTCCCAATCATTTGTAAGACCTCACTTGTCAAGCGTAATTACCTTATGTGTTTCTGCCCTCCAACATATGACTTCATGAAATGTTGAAAAAAGTAATTTACAGATCATTATCGAGCTTAATGTTCAGAACTTGAGACTAGATTATAGAAAATATAAATGCTCGAAAGGTTAAAGACAAAGTTTCAATGCGAGAAGACAAATGAGCTGGTTTCATAAAGATTAGAACAAAGATTGTTTGATTCTGGAAACTATTGGTTGGTACCACGAATCATAATTTTCTTATCTTTATCATAGAAAGAAATGCTAACGACTATTTAGAGAGCCAATTCAAGCGTATATCGGGAAAGGTGTTCGAGAATTAGACGATTAGGCACATGCTTTTGTTGTAGAGGTATTTCTTAGTGCTTAAGATTCCTAGTTATACATATTGTCTATTTCATAGAGCAAGGTATTTTACGTAGTCGAGATCTTGAAATACGTTCATCAGTGTGACCCTAAAAGGGAATTCCAATCCTTCAAGTTCAAATGGAAGCTCCCAATCATTTGTAAGACCTCACGGGTCAAAGCGTAATTACCTTATGTATTTCTGCCCTCCAACATATGACTTCATGAAATGTTGAAAAAAGTAATTTACCAAGATCATTATCGAGCTTAATGTTCAGAACTTGAGACTAGATTATAGAAAATATAAATGTTCAGAAAGGTTAAAGACAAAGTTTCAATACAGAAGACAAATGAACAGGTTTCATAAAAGATTAGAACAAAGATTGTTTTGATTACTGGAGGAAACTATTGGTGGTACCACGAATCATAATTTTCTTATCTTTATCATAGAAAGAAATGCTAACGACTATTAGGAGCCAATTCACGTATATCGGGAAAGGTGTTGCGAATTAGACCGATTAGGCACATGCTTTTGTTGTAAAAGGTATTTCTTAGTGCTTATTCCTAGTTATACATATTGTCTATTTCATAGAGCAAGATTTATTTCATGGCGATAGCATGATGTATTTTATGATTGAGTATTATGCCATGGTAGGAAGTTATGGTTAGTAACTTACTAAGTCATTATGACTTCTTGTTATTTGTTGGTTGTTTTCCCTAGATCCGAATTAAGCTCGAGCGGATCAAGTAAATCGAAGGTTCGTTGGCAAGGGATTCTTTTGGCAAGGTTGCTACATAGTTGTTCTTTGTTTTTTGGTGAGGTCGTTGGGAGAGATGAAGTTATATAAACTTCATGATTTGGGTAGCAAACCTTAATATGATTGTAATGTTGTATTTATGATGTTAGCTTATTCTTTTTTGGTAATAAATAGGTGGCGGTTGTGACCATGTTATATGGTTGTATCTCATATGTTTTATGGTTGTTAGTTACTTATTATTATTAGTACTCATGTTGTTGGTGTATTTGGTTTTTAGTCATGGGTTTATTAATTGAAAATGTTTAGCATGCTATATTCCTAGTTAATAATATGTTTGTTCTCGGCATGTGTTTAGCCAGTTGAGTTGTTAGACTAGAGTCTTAGACTTAGTTTAATGTTGGGTTCTAATATGTAGTTCGCCGATGACTTGGTTTATATTATGCTTATTATTGAATTGCATAACGAGGAGTTTGTTCTCGTGCCCAATGTTGCGGCACGCGAGTCGAATTTTGGACCGAGAGATTAATCATCTCTTTGGTTGTTTAGTTTGAGCTTGTTAGCTCGGGCGCCCTTGTTATTTCATTTGCTTCGCATGTGTTTTAAGTTGTCGGTTATAAGCTACCGTTATTTGCTACTTGGTTGTTGTTATTTGTTTCCCACGGCGCACGACCTTGGGATTTCGTCTTGGGATCGGGTTCGGGTCCGTTCTATCGAGCTATGATTATAAATTTAGCTTTCAGCCGGGATAGGTTCCTTGGCTTGGGGTTGGTTTGTGTGATTTGTTATATCTTAACGTCGAGAGTTATAGCATGTTAAGATGTTTGAACTAGAATGGATGTTAGCACTAGTAGAAGTGCCAATGTTGATAAATATAAGGTGGTACTAGTGGTATCCATGATTGGGAATTCACGGAGAATTGGTGGCAAATATTATGATATTGATTCAATATTTATGGATTTTCATAAGTTAGCTCATTAGAGTAAAAGTACTTAATGCAGAATGAGACTAGGAAGACTCCATAAATTGTGAAAGAGTTAAGGATTAAGGATGAGGTGTTACAGGCAATTTATTCCATAACGACTTGTGATTATCAAGGGGCTGTGGTTTATATTTATGAGAAAAGTTAAATATTAAAGGCACTTTGAGAGAGGACCTCAGGGAATATTAATGAAGAGGACAGGTACCTCCTGAAACTGTGTAGGCAAATCCGTGGACTAGTAAGCGGAGTGATACTTTTACCTAAAGTCATAGATGAAGAGGTGATAAATTGTTGTATAAATTTCGTTGAGGAAATGGGACACCATGTAGGTGTTGGAGCAATATAGACAAGTGTTTAGTTTATGGTGGTGATCACATTAGAATGGATTGCCTTAAATTGAGGATTAATGACTCTAAGAGCACTAATAAGCATTCTAGTGACCCTTAGTGAAATGGTTATAGTCGAGCCAGTTTGAGGTTAAGTGTGCGTGGCGGTTTGGCCATCATGGAGTTTTGACCTCACCTGATAGGAGTGTGATTTATTATACGGATATTATGGTTGCTATTATCGCTATTATGAGTGCCCGTTGTATCGGTAGCTCATATGTATTAATACATACATTGCATTGTGTGTTGAGATTTAATTACTTTTGCTTTCCTCGATTTATGGATATTATTGAGGAGGATGTCCTGGTATGGGATTGGTTTATGGTTTTGGGTTGAATCTTGAATTGTCGATAGACGATTGAAAGAAAGTAATACGGTTATGTAAGCTCATATGGATGGCGATGATTATACATATGTGAATATTGAATGCAATGATAATGCTACTAGTGGTAAATACTAGTGGTGTGTTAAATTTGTATGTTCTATGGAGATATGTGTACAGTAAAATAATTATACTGTTGTGTGATTTTTATGCGAGTAGGATGCACTTGAGTCACACGATTTATACTTAGTGGTTCTGAGATGGATTACGGTTATTACGAGCAAGTATACCGTTAAATCGCGACTAATAGGGTGTCGTTGCCGCGCGAGAGTATTTCGTGTGTGTTTTAACGAATACGAGATTTTGGACTAAGGTAATGAAAGACTTTACAGAGTTTTGACGGTTGTGAGTACTAGAGTGAATGATACCTCTTTACTGAGGTTACTACGAAGTATTGTTAGGCAGTATAGTGAATATACGAACCTTGTTATTTGTTAGAGTTGTCCTTGTCTAGAAAATTATCACGAGGGAATTCTTATGCGTACTTCTTCTCGGTTTTGTGATATAAACATGTATGAATAGTTTCGAAATCTCATGCGCTATATTAGCTGTTTGATTAACCGATATGCATGGTTATGAGTTACACGAGTTTTATGCATTACATGACTCGTGGGAATTACATGGAGTATATGAGATGATGTATGATGATACTTGGTTATTTTATATCGTACTTGCATGACATAAGTGTGTACATGCGACACTACTAATGATAAAATTTTTATCATTTCGTTGATGATTAAATTATGAGTGAAATATATTTGTGATTATGAAGTATGAACATGCTTCTATGCATTATTAGTAAGCAATGTAAGTTGTTTGAAGTATAGCATGATAAATCTTGATTCTCATGGCTTATGAATATGCCATGATTACTGTTCGTTGCATGATTATGTGAGATCAGTAGTAAAGGATGCTTAAGATTTTCTCATAACCCTTCGCATCCTTGCAACGAAAGCTTTTGAAATCCAATTTAGCCGGTACCCTAAATTGGTGATCAAAAGAGGTTCGTTGGTGGACTAGGATTGGTAGTAAGCAGGTTAGAAATTGACTAAACCTCTTACCAGAAGAAAAGGAAAAATGAATGGAATAAATTTTCACATGATGCTATTATATGTATTGTCTATGATTTGGAAGTTGGGAGCATGACTTGCATGATCCTGAATGTTAACTTACTTGTTTTAGAAGTGTGTTGTGGAACACTCTTCCTTAAATTGTGAATTGCTCTATCGGCCATTTTTACATCTCATGATTTAGAATTCTTGTATTTATATTCCATGTTGTAGCTCCGAAGCAAATAGTTTCAGGAGACTTATATTTATAAAGTCCTTGGATACGCTTCAATGATATATTTGGAATTCACATGCTTAATTAATTAGATATGGAAACTGTGAGTGCTATGTGACTCAAGTATGAGTCGAGATATTTTCAACCTAAAGTGCTTGGTATTATGGTTATTGAAAATTTTTGGACTTGTGATGTGGGATTTCTGGTAGTTTGATTTTTGCCTACTTGGTTGATTTTTAAGATAGTAGACTCGGAGACTGAGTCTAGGTTTATGGTTTGAGTGGAAATGGGAACATGTTACGATGGATTTTGTTTCGGGATTTCCGCGTACCCGTAGAGGTTTTTGATGACGTTTGAGTTGTTGTTGATCGACTCACGAAGTCGGCTCATTTCATTCCGATTGCGATGACATATTCATTGAGTTAGTTAGCGGCATTGTGTGTGCAGGATATTGATAGATTGCAGGGGTTTTAGTAGTGTTCTGCATCGATCCGAGGTTTACATTGAGGTTTTGGCAGGTTTTACAAGAAGCTATGAGGACCAGGTTGAACTTTAGCACAGCCTTTCACCCTCAGACAGACGGTCAGTCCGAGAGAACAATTAAGATACTTGAGGATATGTTACGGGTTTGTACGATTGAATTTAAAGGGAGTTGGAATACACACCTTCCTTTGGCGGAGTTTGCGTACAACAATAGTTACCAATCGAGCATCGGGATGGCACCGTACGAGAAGTGTAGATCTCCTAATTGTTGGAGAAGCAATATGATGGGGTTCAGAGATTGTGCAGCGGTCAGTTGAGAGTGTGAAATTAACTCGGAATAGATTGCTCACCGCTCAAAGTCGACAGAAAAGTTATACGGATAATAGAAGGAGAGATTTGGAATTTCAGGTTGGAGACCTTGTGTTTCTTAAGGTATCGCCTAGAAGGGGTACCAAAAGATTTGACTTCTGAGGGTGGCTTTACCGTCTTTGTCGAGATTCATAATGTGTATCTTGTGTCTATGCTACGGAAATATCTTAAGGATGATTCCCATGTTCTTGAGTATGAGGAGATTACTTTTCAGCCGGATTTGTCTTATGTTGAGCAGCCGGTGAAGATACTTGACACTATAGAGCAAGTTTTGAGGAGCAAGAAAATTCCGTTGGTGAAAGTTCCTTGGAAGAATCACGAGATCGAGGAAGCAACTTGGGAGACCGAGTTGGAGATGCGAGAGAAATATCCTCATTTGTTTGATGACTACGGTAAGAATTTAGGGGCTAAATTCCTTAAAGTAGGGGAGAATGTAAAACCCTGAAATGTTGCTTGCATGTGTTATGCATGGATTCATACACTTATTATCATCATAAACATGTTCATTTAGCTCCCGTATATGTTTAGAGTCAATAGCATGATCGTTGACGTCGTTTGAGATGCACGTATGCATTTTTCTTTCACGAGATGCTTTGAATCTCGGGTTTATGATTTATGTTGTAACTTCATGGATAATTGTTAGAAGGCATTCAAAACATCATTTACATGCCTTGGATGTTGGTTAGATGCTGGTTGCATCGTCGGTTTGGTTGCTAGTTTGATTCTAGCGAAAACCCTTTCCGTTTGACTTTTCGTTGTCGTTCGGGAGAGTTACGCCTGAGTTCTTGGCCATGTTTTGATGAGATTTGAGACTTGATTCCTTTGGTTAATGTTTGGAGGTTATTAAGGATGAATTATAGACCATTTTTGGTTTGGAAGGACTCGAGATTGCAGCGGGAGAGTCGGGACCGAGCAAGGAAGCAGAAAACCTAGAATGAAAAACCACTGATGCGGTCGCATCCCTAGACCCTAGAAGCGACCGCATGAGGGTCGATTCTGAATACGGGATTTTTAATCCTCTCTTCTCTCTGTCCATCCGAAAATTTGACCCACTAAACCTAATCTAAACCTATCCTAAACTCACCTTAATTAGCCTAACACTAATCCTAAACATCTATTAGGAGATTAGGGGTCAATTAGTGAGGATTAGTGATCTAATCCCCATATAAAACCAAAAGCGCATTCTTCTTTCATTCGGCCAGAAGGCGGCTGCGACTTCTCCTTCTTCTCTTCTGCGAACTCAACAGAGCTTGAGAGGAGCTTGAGGGTGTTGATTCTAGGGTTTCAAAGGGACCAAGCTTGGAAGCCATAGCTGGGTCTTCATCTTCCCCATTCTACCTACAAGTTTGAAGAAAGAGTTGAGGAGAGACTCCATTGTTAGGGCACGAAAATTCTGGTTTTAGGGCTGAGCTTTTGGTAAGTTTCTACCTCTCTTCTTCTTCTTTTTGGGCTCCATTGACCCTAGGGAAACAACCATTTATGCTATGTGAGGTCAATGGATGCCATTGTTAGGGTTTGTAGAAATTCATGAACCCTAGGTTTCAAATTATTGTTAGAGATGGGTGAACCTATGTGAGACTTGATTTTTATGGAATTCATATGCCAATTAGTCTATTAAACTTTGCTATATGAATTGTTCATATGTATTGAGCTTGAATGACAAAGATACTTGGAAGGGGATTTTCCCCAAATTGTGTTTGGGCTTGTTAAGCATGATGGTAAGCCTAATTATTGTGTTATACATGTTTAGTGGAGTCTATTGAACTTAGTTGTGTTGATTATCCATGACTATTGATGTGGATTTGGTTGAGATACTTGGAAGGTGCTTTGCCCTAATTTTGTTCTAGCTTGCAAATAGATGATGTGAGCTTGATTACCATGTTTTATATGCTTAATAGAGTATATTAAACTTTACTATATGAATCGGTTATGTGTATTGAGCTTAAATGACAAAGATGCTTGGAAAGGGATTTTCCCCAAATTGTGTTTTGGCTTGTTGATCATAGTTGTAAGCCTAGTTATTGAATTATACATGTTTAAGAGAGTATATTAAACCATGTTGTATAATTTAATCATGATTGGTATGGTGACTTGAATGAATTTATGCACAAGATGGCCAATTTATTCTAAGTTGCATTGTTAAGTAAATTGTGGGGTTTATGATAGTTTATTGAATATTGGGGTTATGGTTTTGGCGGCATTATGAACATATGGGAATGATGAAGCCTAAGCTTCTATTCCTTGAATTTTCGGAAAACTTAGATTGAACTCAACGGAGTTAACCTTTGGGTTAGAATGAATCCTAGGAACTATAATTTTAAGTCCTACGGAATCTTGGGTAGAATTCATGGAGGTCGAGCCTCCAAGAAGTTTTGAAGTGTGTGAAGCACACTTGATTATGAGAACTTATAGGATTCTCGGTTGTGATGTTTATGCTAGTTGTGGATGAAATGCATGACTAGTTTAATAGTAGAGTGTTTACCTACTTGTTTTGAGCATATGAGTATATATTACTTGTGCTTGGGTTTTGAGTCAGTGAGTCGGTTTGTTGAGTTTTGGTGGGGACGATACATCGTCTTCACGAATTGTGAGATTCGTGATCGCGATGGATCGCCGTGCTTGGTTTGCACACCCTCCATCGATGGCCACGGTGGGGAAGTAGTTTATCTTAGTTGTAGTAATACACATGACTTTGATAACTATGGAACTCGGCGGAGGCGTCTCGGGGACGTCGATATCTACGAGAGGATATCGAGGGCACATAAAGGTTTTGCACGTGTTTTTGCGCGACACGCGGAAGAATTGGTAATGGTATCATATCCCTTATATATGAGTTGTTTCACAAGTGCTTAAGTGAATAACGTGCTTGGTGAGATTGGATATGATATGATGTTTGTTTTGGTTTCTTACATGTTATACTTAATAGATAACATATTGATTAATGTTGTTAAGCATGTATGCTATCACATGAATATTATGGGAATGCTATGTTATAACAATAACATGAATTACTGTTGTTAAGTTATTATGCTTTATCATGAATATTATTCGGATATGGCCTTATGTTAAAAGCGAGGAATTATTGTTGTTAAGTTTATATGCCTTGACATGTAAATCATCGGAAGGCTATGTTATATCAATAACAAAATTATGATCGTTAAGCATATAAATGCCTTGACATGGATTTTAGTGAGATGTTATACTACAATGATAACATGTTTTGTTAATGTTGAGCATGGATGCCATAACATGAGTTTGTATAAGGTTATTTCATGACGATAGCATGATGTATTTTATGATTGAGCATTATGCCATGGTAGGAAGTTATGGTTAGTAACTTACTAAGTCATTATGACTTACTGTTATTTGTTGGTTGTTTTCCCTAGATCCGAGTCGCTCGAGCGGATCCAAGTAAATCGAGAAGGTTACGTTGGCAAGGGATTCTTTTGGCAAGGTTGCTACATAGTTGTTCATTTTGTTTTTGGTGAGGTCGTTGGGAAGATGAAGTTATATAAACTTCATGAGTTGGGTAGTAAACCTTAATATGATTGAAATGTTGTATTTATGATGTTAGCTTATTCTTTTGGTAGCCAACCGGTGGCGGTTGTGCTTGATGTATTTATATGGTTGTATCTCCATATGTTTTATGGTTGTTAGTACTTATTATTATTAGTACTCATGTTGTTGGTAGCCGACTGGTTTTAGTCGCGCTTGGTTTATTGGTGAAAAATGTTTAGCATGCTATATTCCTAGTTAATAATATGTTTGTTCTCCGGCATGTGTTTAGCCGTTGAGTTGTTAGACTAGAGTCTTAGACTTAGTTTAATGTTGGGTTCCGGCCGTAGTTTCGCCGATGACTTGGTTTATATTATGCTTATTATTGAATTGCATAACAGGGAGTTTGTTCTACGTGCCCAATGTTGCGGCACGCGAGTCGAATTTTTGGACCGAGAGATTAATCATCTCTTTGGTTGTTTTAGTTTGAGCTTGTTAGCTCGGGCGCCCTTGTTTTATTTCATTTGCTTCATGTGTTTTAAGTTGTCGGTGTATCGCCGTTATGGCCCTACCCATTATTTGCTACTTGGTTGTTGTTATTTGTTTCCCTGGCGGCACGACCTTGGGATTTCGTCTTGGGATCCAGGTCGGGTCGTCACAGCTGGAGCATTTTGGAGATCCGTTGGGAAGACGAAGTGTAACAGCTCTATTAGGTTGAATGCATTAAATGCATGGAGCTGTTTTGATGGTTTCGTCTTCACTGTTACTGAGAAGAGAGTAGGTGCAGAGACATTTGTAGAGACTGGTCGGAAAGCAATCCGGATGTCAGATCTGCAAGAGTTGGTACAGACTGTAGGTGACAGTCTGTTCACCTGCTCTGTCACTATTCAGACTGCGAAAGTCTTCCTACTTTTCGGAAAGCTGTTTTAGGCATGTCTGAGAAGCCAGGGAATGTCTTAATTTAAATTCAAACTGATAAGGATAAATTTAATTGATCCACTAAGACTTGTTTGTCTGGACATGTCATGCTTGACCATGTGCAGACAAGGTCTGCCGCTGGTTGCTGTTTGCAGGTCTTCCGGTGAAGCACAACTGAAGTCTTCCGCTGAACCTGTGAAGCCTATAAAACAAACTATTCTTTGGCAAAGTTCTATACACAATTGTCACGCTAATTGATACGCAGCCCGATTAACCACTAATGTATAAAACTAATGTAATGTATGAGTAGATATAAATCTAGATATAAATGAGAATCAACATCATCCTTGAAGATGAACTGCATAACGAGATGAAGGAATACATGAATCGATCTTCAAAAACTGTAATTACAACGACTAATCTACGTAATACAAACTAAAATCTAAGCTAAAGCTGTTTCCTAACACTTTCTGGACGTTCTTTGACTTTGGCTACCGTCCTTTATTTATACCAAGGTGTTGTAGGGGAATAGGAGATTCAATCCAGGTCAAAGACCCCGTAAAGTCGCTTCTGGGGACCTTGCGGACGCATGAAGATTTTACCTTGCGTCCGCAAGGGTCTTGGTCGGGCTATGCTGCATACTGCCTACCTTGCGGAGGCAAGATCTTTTGGCCTTGCGACCGCAAGGTCTCCTGATTCTTCCTTTTGCATCTTTTCCAACTTTGCACTTTGCACCCTTCCTCGAAATCTTCACTAAAAGCTTCATAAATCCCAAAAGTTCACCAAAAACTCTGAAACTCACAATATAGCTCAAAAACACATATCAGTAGCCAAAAGCCTCGTGGAATTGATCACTTTAAGTCATAAAAGTACCCGATATGAACGTATAAAATACGTCTATGAAATACCCCCAAACTTAAACTTTGCTCGTCCATGAGTAAACAATACTTATAAATACAAAATTAAACATACAAAAATTAAGAAAATCTTTTTGGAGGGTGACACTATTTACACTCCTCTAGAAACCCACAAACTCAAAGAGACTCTAACGAGCGACTCGACTATGTAGATAAATACAAAAACAACTAAATACAAAAGCAGGTAAAAATTATTTTAAAAACAATAAAACAAAAAAAATCTTCTTGGTTTCAACCTCAAGTCACAAGAGCATGGCATAACAAAGTAGTCTCAGTCAGATGCTCACCACATATGTGCAGACTAATCCACATAAAATTTTTGAATAAAACCAATGCAACATAGAGTATGAGATCTACCATCCAAACCCAGTCTTATTACAGAAAGAGAGATTACCAAGGATTTCAAAAACTTATACATCCATCCATCCCATGCACTAACTATGTATGACATACAATACTCTCCTGCCCCAATTACTTGCAATAGCTAAGATTATGCTAACACAACGAGCTTGCGAATAATATGAATATGAAGTGGAGATCAATTTACATGCATTACAATCAAATCAACAACCACAAGCATTGGCAAGAAGATCAATAGGTCTTTAATAGCTTGTAATGTAAGGCCTTGGTGTAGGGGGATATGATGGAAAGGGAATAGAATACAAAGTGAGAGAGCAAGACTACCCTTTACCCCTAATACTTCCAATCAATAGGAAGTTTTTCCCAATTAGGCTAGGACCTGCAAAGACCACAAGTGAGGACTTTTTCCCCCAAACTTGTTTTATATAATATATCAAGCTAAAAATATCTAGTATTCTTTTTCAGTAGGGTTTTTCTATCATAAGATTCAAATGAAAGCTATGCTTTCATTTGAATCTTCTTGCACTCTTCTTCTTTCGTTTCATTTTTCGTCGATTTCTCTCTTTTTCTTCTTCTCTCTTTTTTTTTTTTTTGAATGAAACATCGACGGGGAAGAAGAAGTCTTTGGAAAGTTTTTCTAACTAAAAATTGGTCCCATAAAATTAATTTCCCACCCACATCCTACTCTTTCAAAGGGTAGGCTAAAAGTGTATAGGCTTTTCGGGTTAAGTTAATGTGGGTAAAAGAAACGAAGTCGAATGAGGGTTCAATGTGTGCTTAGCACACTCCAGTCTTTTTAATAAAGCTCAAAGGGGACACTAGGGATATTTTTAGTAAAGGTCGGGAAATATTTAGGCTCAAATGATCCAAAGATGGCCTATAGCATATCTTAATGCCAAAAATACTCATGTAGTTTTTAAGAAAGTAAAGCACATTAAATATCATATAAATTATGAAAGTTATGGAATCGAAGATTTAGCATCACTGAATTTCACATAAGCATTTGCTAGAACAGATAGTAGGGACAATCGAGACTAACATGCAGACACGGTTCGAAAGTGTGCCTGAGATATATTAGCAAGAAAAATCCAAGCGATCTAACTTATCATGCAATTGACCCTAAGTTACAATCCAATGCAACAATCATGTTAAGACGGCTATTCATTATATTCTTGTGCATATATTGTTGCTAAAATGAAATGTGTGCTATAAACTTTGTAAAAATGTTCAAATCAATCTATACTCATGACTGGTGTAAGTGCACAGAGATTTGGAGAAAATCAAGAATTTTGCAGAATCAAGTAAATTCCAGAATAATCTATGGAAAAGTTATGTGGTTCATCGCATTAACTCCTCATCGACTGGAATGACCACACAAGGACTCGAGGATGAAATTTTTTAATTAAAGCATTTTTTAATTTTTTTTTTGAAAACTTTTATAAAAAGAAATTGGAGATGGGCAATGACGATGACTCTTTTGATGGGTCCCCGAAGGAACCAAATATTATAGTATTCTGGTCAGGACAACATCTTCTAAAATAAAAAAATATAAAAAGCAAGAAAATAGAGTGAGGAGACGAGATGATGGAGGGACAAATTTTTTTCCCTCACCCTATAAACGTAGCCCAACTCCACTCTTCCTTAGGATGGGACCTGCAAAGGCCTTGGGCTTAGAATCCCCCCCCCCAAACTTAAATTCTATTTTATCCTCAAAATTGAGGAATATCCTATAAGAGGGTTGATGGAGAAGAAATATCAAAAGGAAATAGCTGGCTCGCCTAACGAAAGAGGAATATACTTGGGCTTCGACTCATGGTGAGTCGGGAGGAAATAACGAAGGAGAACGAAACTCGGGGATCGTGCTAGGTGGCATCCCAAAATATGTGGAGACATTGTGCCCACAGTTAACCAAAAAATTGAGTGCAGTCGCGCATTTGCCATTATTAGGGCCTTGCGCAAGGTATTTAGGCTTTGCGTTTGCTAGGTCCACATATTGTATGCCTTGAGAGCTGCTTCGTATATTTTTGGCAATTTTCGTTTTGATCCTTCCGTTACGTTCCGTTAGGTTCGTTTCTTTCCTGCACTCTGAAAATTCTACACAAACTTCTAAACTAAAATATTAGAAACATATAAATACAACACTAAGATGCTTTTTCTCCCCAAACTTTAATTATGCCATTCTTTGGAAAACATTTAAATTAAATGTCCATAATTAAATAAGACGGAGAACATCATATTTAAATTATTCTCTGAAAGCAAATAAAATTTCATCAAAGTGGTTTGTCTCCCACCTAGCGCACTTGTTTAACGTCTTTGGCTCGACCCAACTACAAACCTATTTTCTCGGGGGTTCGGTGTCAGAGAGACGAATGAGTTCTAAAGTTCTCTCAACTGACATGGGTTCAAGGTACGGTTTGAGTCGGTGACCATTAACTTTAAATATCTTGTTGGTCTTTGGATTTTTGATATCAATAGCTCCATGTGGATAAATTCGAACTATAATAAAAGGACCGAGACCATTTTGAATTTAATTTTCACGGAAATAATCGAGTCTAGAATTAAAAAAAGTACTTTTAATCATGGGCCGAAACATCTTGTTAGCCGATCCCATATCATGGTATTTCTTGGTCTTCTCTTTATAGGTCTTTGCATTCTCATATGAATTTAACCTATGCTCTTCTAATTCATTTAACTGAAAAAGTCTTTCTTCACCAGCCAAAGTAAAGTCAAGGTTAAGAGCTTTAATGGCCCAATAGGCCCTATGTTCAATCTACGTGTGTTACAAGTATTTTCTAAGGCTCGAATTTAATAATTTATTAGTGAAGTGTGTTCCTTGATCACTAATTATAGCTTTCGGTACCCCATACAGAGCAAAAATATCTTCAAAAACTTGACAACAGTTTGACCATCATTATTCGGGTAGCAATGGCTTTTATCCATTTGGACACATAATCAACAACAACTAAAAATAGATTCACAACTATTAGAAGCTGGAAAAGGATTCATAAAGTCAATACCCCAAACATAAAAAATTTCACAACTATATTAATATGCAAGGGCATCTAATTCCTTTTACTTATTCCACTAGTTATTTGACATTTATCACATATTTTACAAAATATCTCGAGTTTCTAAAAATAGTAGGCCAATATAATCCAGTTGCATGATTTTTCTAGCGGTTTGCTACCACTAAAATGACTACCACAAGAGTATTCATGACGAGAATGTCATAATACTTTGTTGGTCTTGTTCGGAATACATCTCCTAATTATTGAGTCGAACATATTTTGAATAAATGTGGCTCTTTCCAAAAATAATGTTTTGCATCGGTTAAAAATTTCTTTCTTTGATAAAAATCAAAATCGGGATTGATGATGTCGAGATACATAGTAATTAACAAATCGGCATACCAAGGTTCAAATTTTTATACGCTAATAATTGTTCATCGGGAAGTCTTCATTCATAGGGATTTTATTATCAAGAAATTGACGTTCAAGTAAAGGTAAAAATTTCAACCTAGACAAATGGTCGGCTACAACGTTTTACGTTCCCTTTTCATCTTTAATAGTAATGTCAAATTCTTGCGATAATAACATCCATCTTATGAGTCTAGGTTTTGCCTCTTTCTTACTCAAAAGATATTTTAGGGCTGCATGATCATAGAATATGATAACTTTTGATTCTAACAAGTATGATCTAAATTTTTCTAATGCATACACAACTGCTAAAAACTCTTTTTCTGTGGTTGCATAATTAAGTTGTGCATCATTTAATGTCCTATTCGCATAATGAATCACATGCATTTTCTTGTCTATCTTTTGTCCTAACACAGCTCCAATTACGAAAACCGAAGCATTGCACATGATCTCGAAAGGGAGAGACCAATCGTTTTGGTTAAAATTGGGGCTGATGTCAATCGTTCTTTTAATAAATTAAATGCATTCAAGCATTCTTGGTCAAAAATGAATTCGGTATCTTTTGCCAACAAATTGCATAAAGGTTTACAGATTTTTGAAAAGTCTTTTATAAATCTTCGTAAAAACCGCATGTCCTAGAAAACTTCTAACACCTTTGACTGAAGTTGGAGGAGGTAGTTGTGATATAACTTCAATTTTAGCCTTATCAACCTCAATTCATTTGTTAGACATGACATGACTTAAGACTATTTCATGTTTGACCATGAAACGGATTTTCTCCCAACTTAGGGTCAAATTAGTTTCGCAACATCTTTTTAAAACCGATGTTAGATTTTCTAGGCAATGATCAAAAGAATTTCCGAATACTGAGAAGTCATCCATAAATACTTCTACACATCATTCCACTAGGTCGAAAAATATAGAAATCATGCATCTTTGAAAAGTAGCTGGGTCATTAGAAAGTCCAAAAGGCATTCTCCTAAACGCAAAGGTACCAAAGGGACATGTAAATTTGGTTTTCTATTGGTCTTCTGGTGCTACTGGAATTTGATTATAGCCAGAAAAACCATCAAGAAAACAATAGTACTCATGGCCAGCTAATCTTTCAAGGATTTGGTCGATAAAAGGCAAGGGAAAGTGATCTTTCCTTGTTGCCACATTTAATTTCCTCAAATCTATGCACATCCTATAACCAGTAATAGTTCGTGTGGGAACTAACTCATCTTTCTCATTCTTAACGACTATAATTCCCGATTTCTTAGGAACTACTTGAACCGACTAACCCATTTACTATCAAATATCGGGTAAATTATACCTGCATCAAGAAGCTTAAGCACTTCTTTCCTAACTGCTTCTTCCATATGAGGGTTAAGTCTTCTTTGTCTTTCTCTAGAAGGTTTGCTACCTTCTTCTAAGTGAATTTTATGCATACACATAGAAGGACTAATTCCTTTCAAATCTGCTAAAGACCAACCTATAGCTTCTCTATGTGTTCATAGAACTTTTAAAAGGCTTGATTCTTGTTCTTCTGTTAAATCTGCAACAATTATAACGGGTAGAGTTTTACCTTCCCCTAAAAATGCATATTTTAAATGGGACGGTAATGGCTTTAATTCTACTTCAGGAGGGGATTTAACAAACGGAATAAACTTAAGAATTTCAGAGTTCACAGTCTCTTTTTTATCTTCCTCCTTAGAGTTCTCTTCTTTTTCTTTATCTATTTTTGTTTCATCAAAATCAGATTTTTGATTTTCTAATTCTTCTTTATCATTTTCACCAATTTCTATTTTGTCAGAACTAATTTCTAATTTGGAATCTTCCACTTTGTTCTTATCTTCACTTTCACTCTTAAGAGCTTCTAATCTTTGCTTCTCTTCTATATCGGTTTTTATATGATAGAAGGTTCTATCGTCAAATCCTACATATCTCATAATCATCATCTTCAAAATTTTCTTCAAAGGTTTGGGCTGTCAGTTTTTCAATTTCATCAATTGAGAAACATGCATTCATGTCACTCGGTCTATTTAACGCATCAAAAACTGAAATTTCTACAGTTTCACCCATAACTGACATTGAAAACCATTCTTAACATTAATCATTGTGTTAGTAGTGGCCATAAAAGGTCTTCCTAACAGAATAGGGACTTCATTGTTAGTGATATCTTTCTTTCCATCTCTAGAACCACAAAATCGACTGGGATGATTAATTTATCTACTTGTACTAGAATGTCCTCTACTATACCTAAAGGATGTTTAACCGAACGGTCGGCTAATTGTAAAGACATAGTAGTGGGTTTCAATTCACCCAATCCTAATTGTTTATAGACAGCGAAAGGCATCAACTTAATACTTGCTCCTAGATCTAGCATAGCTTTCATCTTTTTAGAACTACCCAAGGAGACTTGGATATTGAAACTACCTGGATCATTTAATTTAGGAGGAAGTTCAGGTTGTAATACTGCACTCACGTTTTCAGAAACAATAACTTTTTCATTCTTTTCGAATTTGTGTTTTCTAGAGTGGAGATCTTTGAAAAACTTAGCATAAGACGGAATATTTTTAATGGCATTAAGCAAAGGGAGATTAATGTTCACTTTGGATAACATATTATAAATTTCCGTAAATTGCTTATCCATCTTGTTTTTCATAAGTCTACCAGGGAATGGTATTGGAGGGACATATGGTGGAGGTGCCACATATGGTTCCTCAAGAGGTTCTTCCTCTTGCTCTTTTTCTTGGGTGACTTCTTCTTGACTATCTTTATTTAAAACTTTTTTTTCTACTTCTTTATCTTTTACTTGAATATTTTCACTTTTATCTATTTCATCTTCTCTACCAGAGCTATCCATTTTGTCAAGCACATCAGTAGATTGAGTAGGGTTACTTACCTCTTCTCCAATTATTTTACCACTTCACAAAGTAGTGATAGATTTTGCTTGTTTTGTCTGACTAGGGAACTTCCCTTCTTCTCTTTCTTTTTCTTGATATTTTGCAAGATCATTCTTTAATTTTTCCACAGCTTCTAGCAAATATTTGTTAAGAGCAGTTTGTCCACTGCTCGATCCTTCTGACTTTGGAACTTCTTCAATCTGCAATTGTCCTTGCTTAGGAAATTGTTAAGGCTGTAATGGCTTATTTCCTCCCCATGAAAAGTTAGGATGATTCCTCCAACCAGGATTATAAGTGTTGGAATAGGGATCATTCCTTGGTCTTTGAGGGCACATGTTCATTGCATTAACCTGTTCAGGATACACAGCACTAGAGGGACACAAATTAGTAGCATGAGAATTTAATCCACAAATAGAACATGCTTCTTGAATTTGTGATTGTCAACGTTCAAATTGAGCTTGCATATCTGGTTTTTCTTGAACTTGAAATAAACTTCTACTTTTACCTCTTGTACTTTTCTGTTGAGAATTTGCACTTAACATCTCAAGCAAGTTTTCTAATGCAGCTGGTGTCATTCTATTAATAGAACCACCGACTGCACTATCAACCATAGTTTGTAATGCATGCGAAAGAGCATGATAAAATTGAGTTACTAGCATATCTTGAGATAGATTATGATGGGGACACATGATAAGTAAAATTTTAAATCTATCCCATGCTTCATGAAATGTCTCTCCTGGTTCATTTTGAAAAGACATAATTTGTTTTCTATATTTTGAAAGAGATGCATGTTGATAAAATTTTCCCATAAACAAATCATATAATTGAGTCCAAGTATAAACACTTCTTGATGCTAGATTCATAAACCATCTTCTCGTTGCATCTTTTAATGCATATTGAAAATATTGTATTTTTATCTGATCTTCAGTCAAACCTCCTAACGGAAAATTTTCAGTCATGAATTCATATTCCTTAACAACATTTACTGGCTCTTCGGATGGCAGTCCATGAAATGAAGGCAACTTATTATAAAAATGACCTTTAAGTTCGAAATTTCCTACCGCTTATGGTAAGACTAGACATGATGGTGTTGCATTCAATATGGGACGACCATAATCACTTATAGTTCTTTGATTGATTATTACTTCCATATTTCTATCAGCAGGTTCTTCCCTTCTTTGATTCGCATTTACCGGAGGAACCGGATTTTCAGGATTGTTGTTGTTAGCCATTAAAGGATCAACCAGAGGATCCTCTCGAGTCTCGATTCAACTGCTCTTGATTAACAGGCTGGTTTTCCAAATTATCAGGGTCTTCCTGATTCTTTCCAAGATTATTTATATTTTGATTTAATTCTGACAGCTTAGGATTTAAAGATCTACGACCGTGCATAAAATAACAAAAACAAATAAAACAAATAAAAACTAAAAATAATAAAAATATTTTTTGTATTTTTATCTTTTTATATTTATAAAAAATGAATTTAAAACAACGCTACCAACAAACTAAATACGCAAACTAGCATGTCCCCGGCAACGGGTCAAAAACTTGATCGTGTCTTATTTTAATTAATTCCTTGCAAGTGGACAAGACTATTGTAGAATAGCTTGGGAAGCAAGGGTCGAACCACAGAGACAAGAAGAATATTGATGGCAAGAATATCGGTAGCAATTTAATCTAAGGGGGGTTTTTATTTATTTTATTTAAACTAATTATTCTACTAAAACAATAAATCTAAATAACTAGGCAGCAATCACAGTTGTAAAGATCTGATGGAAGAGGGAAATCTAGGATTAGGGTTTCACTTGCATCTACTCTATTGCTTATTTAGATAAAGTACCATCCAAAAACTTGGTTTCGTTCACGAAAGATAGATATAGCCTGTCAAATTATCGTCCAGTCTCCATCTCCAAATAATTCATCCATTCTATATCTTAAGCATAAGAACATATGGAACCTAACTGTCACTTAGGTCATATATATGAACCTAACCCTAACTTATCACTCTCGTGCATCGATAGGTTCAATTTATCATGATGGTGAGCCAGTGTACGACATATGCATATGGCCGTGCAGGTATCCGCACATCTAGGCCTTTATTACTTACGATTTCATTTATTTGGTCAAAGCTAAACAATAAAGGGGGTTGATAAACTCCATGATCAACAAGAATTGAATCAATAAAAATATATATTAAGTCATAGATTCGATACAAGTTACCTCCCAACTCCTAGATTAATGAACGGTTAGTTCATCCTTGAAGATGAACTGCACAACGAGATGAAGGAATACATGAATCGATCTTCAAAAATTATAATTACAATGACTAAACTATGTAATACAAACTAAAATCTATGCTAGCATTGTTTCGTAGAACTTTCTGGACCCCCATTTGGCTTTGGCTACCGTCTTTTATTTATACCAAGGTGTTGTAGGGGAATAGGAGGTTCAATCCAGGTGAAAGACCCCGTAAAGTCGGTTCTGGGGACCTTGCGGCCGTATGAGGATTTCACCTTGCATCCACAAGGGTCTTGGACGGGCTCTTCAACTTTCTGCCTACCTTGCGAAGGCAAGGTCTTTTGACCTTGCGGCCACAAGGCCTCCAGTTTGTTCTTTTTGTCTCTTTTCAACTATTGCACTTTGCACCCTTCCTCAAAATCTTCACTAAAAGCTTCATAAATCCCATAAGTTCACCTAAAACCCTGAAACTCACAATATATCTCAAAAACACATATCAGTAGTCAAAAGCCTCGTGGAATTGCTCATTTTAAGTCATAAAAGTACCCGATATGGACGTATAAAATACGTCTAGCAACAAACTACAACACTTTTATAAAGCCCACCATATTTATGTCCAATTTTTTTCTAATATCCAAATTAAATCAATCAAATCTATATTAGTATATAAATATGTGTACGTTAATTCAAAAATTAAAAAAAATACTTTTTATGGGTGAAAATTGGTCAAATACATCAATGGGGGAATTTTTTGAGTTTTTTGGTTGCTAAGTTGGGGAATTTATTTTGCTCCCCAATCACCATTATGTTTATTAAGCAAAATTTAAGAACCTTTGTTATTTAGGAAAATCTCAAAGAATCTCATAAGCTTTGTTTAAGATCCTTTCTTGTTTGTGGTCTTAGATTTTGTTTGGCCCATCCACACATCTCACAAGCTGAAACCAAGAACAATAAGTGCTAAATGCAACACCTATAGAGCTGGAATACTTAATATAGCACCTGAAATATGATTAATTTATAATTTTGTCCATAAACTGGACTTTTTATTTAAATAATTATTGACGTTGAAAACTTTCTATGATTTTCTTTTAACTCAACTTTGAGCATTATGTGAGTCCCTTGTAGCATTATCTTTGGCAGTGACGTTAAATTTTTTGATGAAAGGACAAGTTTTCCATCACTTAATGCTGATGAAAAATTCTGAGATGAAAAAATGGCCAAGTTTTATAAATTAAATATAAAATCAAAACTTCAAAAAAAAAAAAAAAACCTAGGGAGCCATCTTCAACCCCTTCCCCCCCCTCACCCCCAAGTCATCTCCCCATCTCACCACGTCGTCTTCTATCTCATCTCTCATTCACAATTCATTGTTTTCACAAGTAAATAAGTAACACATCGCCAATCCCCCCACCCACCCCGCCACCACCTCACCCCATCATCTTGTCTCTCATAAATCATTCGCATTTTCATGTTCCAAAATCCATTATTTTCACAATTAATTAACCCATCTTCAATTCATTTTCCCCAAAATTCATTCTCTTAGGAACCCTGATTGCTTTGTCAAGCTCAATTTTGGGGCTCAAGTTATGTGTTTATTTGCATAGGATGCCATCGATTCCGCCCCTCCCAAGTTCGGAGACAGCATTTCAAGGTCTCTCTCTCTCCCCCAGCGATGTTATCATGGCATAGCTCTTTTTTTGGGGACCAGATTTGACACATTCGAAGTCAGTCCAGCCATCTGGGTTTGGATTTGTTCTTTATTATTATTATTCCTACTCCCAATTAAAGCAGTTGATCGATTTGAAAAGAATGCGTGTTAGTGGTAGCGATAATGGTGTTAGTTTTATGTTGGGTTTAGAGTTGTTTGTTAATTTTTTTTTTTAAAAATCTACTCCAAAATAAAGCAAGAAGATTAGGAGTTGGTGGTCGCAGATATGGTGGTGTTTTATATTGGTGATGTAAGTGATATTGTTGGTGGTGGCTGGTGGGTGGAATTAGGTGATGGTTGTGGCAATGGTGTTAGCGGTTGTTTAAGATGGGGTGAGGTGTGGGGGGTATCTTATTCGCCTTGATACGTCATACTGGACGAGTACCAGAGTGTTGAGCTGTCAAAACGGGCTATTCCCGTTAGGCTTGCTTACCCCGCCACCTAAAAGGGGTGTGTTGGACTAATGAATTAGAGGACCGTTTGGATGCGGGCCTCACGGGCTTTGCGGGGCGAGGACGTGCAGCCGCACTTTCTTAAAATTGAAAGTTCTTAACAATTATGAGCGGTCCAGGACCATTCTTCCGTCTAAAATTAAAATTAGGTTAGGTCAAGACTCTCATACTCTTAAAATATCTCACTCAGTCACTCTCTCAGTCTCTCTCTTCCGTCTTCTCTGCCTCTCTATCGACAGCGGCGACCTCGAGGCTCTGGCTCTGCGACTCTCTCTCGCCTTTGTGATGAACATTATTACTGGGGCCATGTTCTTGAAATTTGCGTGAAAAATAAGGATAACTCGAAGTCTGGACTTATTTTAAAGATTTTAGCTGGAGTAGCTTTCTTTTTCATTCTTGTTGTAATAATGGTTGTCATAACAGTGAGAAATTCGAAAAGATTATGCCTAGCAAAGTTTGCCAAGCAAAGAGAAGACATGTTCAAATCAAGTAATGACATGAAATTTGCCAATATGTACAGCTTGAACGAGATGAAAAAAAGCAACAAACGGGTTCTCAAAAGTAGAGTTGTCAAAACGAGCAAGCGAGGGGGGTTTACTAGCGGACCTGGAAAGCCCATCACTGAACAGGCCGGGACGGGAAAGCTTGCAATCTTGACGGTCCTTAAATCTCTTGGCCCAATCCGGTCCGCATACGGCCGCGGGCAAAACGAGCAAAGCCCGCAAAAAAATGCATTTATTTATTAAATATGCCAATTAATAATTATAGACCAATATTAAATATACCATAGCACAGTCCATAGCAGAGCTCAAACAAAAGAGAATAGAGGCATGAAGCTCAATCAGTTAACCTCAAAAATTAAAATGAAGACTCAAAATTCTACATAGCCCAGACGATAAGAAAAATTAAGGCTGTGACGGTGAAGCTGGAGGAGTAGATACGGGATCTGGAAGCAGGATGGATGGGAGAGAGAGAGAGAGAACATGAGATCTGAGATGAGACTAGAGAGTAAGACTAAAGAGACTAAGTCTGCGGCGGCAAAGCTAGAGGAACAGATACGAAGGAGAGAGGAATTGAAGATTGAAGAGACGAAGTCACTGCCGTTGGAGACTGGACTAGAGATCGAGTTGCCGTCTGGGGATCTAAGGTTAGAGAAAGGCGCGGAGATTCGATAGAAGGCGAAGTTCGGGAAGACGTTGAAGAGTTGTGTTATATTAGGGTTTCACGACGGTGAAGATGTGGATTTGGGCTATTGAGGGTTGAAGATGAGAGTCATCTAGACGATTGTGGTGAGGGATAGAGAGGGGGAAGGAACGGCGGTGATGAATACGGATGGGTTAAGAGGGTGTAGTGTGAAAGGGGAAGAAGAGAAGGCGGAGGGGGAGGAGGGGAAAATGGAGTTTGATAGAGGCGTGAGAGAGAGTGAGCGAGAGTATTTTTTATTTTTGAAAAATGAAATACTAACTCTAACTAGACGGAAATTGAATGGGCCGCTTGGATTTGGTTGTGCAATATTTTTACTTTTTAAAACTTTTAAGAATTTGTGGGTGCCCCGGAAGGTATCTCCCGCGCCCCGCATGCGGAAGGGCATCACTCTTTCCATTCCATCCTCCCTTGTTTAGGGGAAGACGAAATTAAAAGTGCAGAAAGAATGTTGCCAAACAGCGCGTTGAATACGTCTCGGTCACCTGAGTGAGCTTTTGGTCCATTATGAGAGTTTTGGATTTCTCCGTATCTTACCCTCCCTTGTTTAGGGGAAAATAAGATACCGAAAATGCACTACCCTTTTGATTCTCATCGTCCCTTATTTAGGGAAAAACGGAAAAGTGTAAAAAAAAAAAAAAGGATGTTGCGAGGGCGCGTGGGAACACGTCCTGCCTCACTATGGATTTTTCAAAAAAAAATTCTTAGGTCATTATGAGTGCCTGGCGTTTCTCCGTATCCCACCCTCCCTTGTTTAGGGGTAGACAAGGCACAGAAAATGCATCACCCTTTTCATTTCCATCGTCCCTTGTTTAGGGGAAAACGAGAAAGTGCAAAAAAAAAAAAAAAAGATGTTGCTTATTTTGGATCGCTATGAGTGCTTTGGGTTTCCCCATATCTCATCCTCCCTTGTTTAGGGGAAAACAAGATGCAGGAAATGTATCACCCTTTCATTCCCATTCTCCCGTGTTTAGGAGAAAACGGAAAAGTGCAAGAAAGGATGTTGCGGGCCTCACTGTGATCCAAAAAGTTTTAACAGAGTCATCATCTTTATTTTAAGGAGAAATAAACAAAAACAAAAAATAAACCAGAGTTTGAAAAAAGAGGGTTCGGAGGCTAAGTTACGAGGTGGAAAGGTGTTAGGCACCCAACTCGCCCTTTCAGTCTCAAAACAGTTTTTGACTAAAATATGTTTTTTATTATATTTATCTAACAAATGAAATAAAGCATTAAAAGGAAAACAAATATATCTGTATTTACATTATTTACGAACTTGCAGCCGCCTCTTTCCAGTAATTACAAATACATTTAAAAATATTTTGTCATAATAATGGCTCTTTTCAATGCTATTTTCTAAATAAATCCGGGCAGCACAACAACTTATATTTTTTACATTGGGCCGGATGAAAATAAATTTTTTTATAAAAACCCTTAAAGGTTTACCTTTAAGAGTGTGAGGTGCGCTCGCTCTGTCCCTTCCTGAGAGGAGTCTTTTTCTTCGTGGTTCGCGTAATAACCGCTTCAGAAAGTTGTTTCGGGCACCGTAACACGAGGCGAAGCAACCGCTATGCGTTTTGCCTTTGTTGTTTGCTTTTGCTTGCGGATTTGCTCACTTTGACTGGTTGGTTTTGTGTTTGGATGAGATTTGGCAGAGCTTCGAGACTTTATAAGAGGAGGGGACTCTCTCTATCTCACGATCACTCTCTATGGCGTAAAATAATGCACAGCGCTTAAGTGAGAAAAATTCTCCGCCCCTAAAACTGAAGCCAAACACCTCTATTTATAGGTGAGAGGAGGGACACCATTGTCTTTAAAATTTCTTCTTGGTGCTTCATCAGCTTGTACCCCGCGCTTGAGAGCTTGTGCTAATTCTCAAACCGGAAAGCACTGTTGGGGCTTGGGCGCCAAACCCTTGGGTTCTGGGCGCCACGCCCACATGGCATGTTGGCAGCGCCGGGCTTCAATTTTGGCCTCCTTTTTGACACTCTAGCCCCTGTATTTCACTGTTTTACGCATCATGCTTTGTCTTTTGCATTTTTAAAACTGTTGATTCCTATGATTAGATTTGGTTGAGTCATCTTCGATTCTATTGTACAAGAGGCTAAAAGGTGCGCTGCGATTAGTGTGGCAAGCGTCTTAGAGTCATTTTGTTTAGAATAGTTTCTAAGTGTTAGTTCTTAGGCGCACATCGCAAGCTTCTACAGCAGCCCTTGAAGGACCAGCAGACTTTGAAGTCTGCTCATATAGCGGAAAATCAAAATTGGCCAAAATCAAGGAACAATGACACGTGTACACCTATTTAGATATTTTTGAATATATCTAGTCATCATGTCTTCACCAGATTATTTTTCAAGAAGTCAACTCTGTATGATGACAAGCTGTTCGGGCGATCAGATCCGAAAATCAAGGATCGAAGACATTACCCGTTTTGGCTAAGAAGACTTTCCAAGCCGCAAAGCTCGCATTCGAAACATTACTCGTTTAGTAATGTCTTCTCTCGCACACCGCATCTCTCGATGGACTGTGGTCGCTTCTTTCCCAAAGCGCCGAATTGCATTCAATGCAAAGGAACGTTGGACTGATTTATCTCTGATTTTAACCCAACGGTCAAAAGATCTCTTCCTGGTATATATTCAAGTTTTGAAGATCTGAAGAAATAACTCTTGCGCATTAAACTCTCAAGCTTCATCTTCATCACTCAAGCATTCAAGAGATCAAAGGACAAGGGCTAACACTTCACCAAACTTTCTGAAGCTGCAGATCTGCCATCTTAAATTCCTTCTCAGCTTCATTCTGTTTGTCTTTAAACTGTTCTTAATTCTGCACGTGTGGAGAACAATTATTCATTGATTGTCTCTCTCACCTTTATACACTTGGTTAAAAACTAATTTTGTACACGATCCATTAGAGATCTAAATCATAAACCTAGTGGATAAACAAGTGCACTTTTAAAATCCAAAGCTAACCACTTTGGTAGTGGATGTAGTACTATTCACAGTACGAACCACTTCAAATCCCTGTGTGCAGATTCAAACTCTTCTTATCTCTCACTTTAATTGATTGTGTTTAACTGTTCCAGATTCTGCGCTGCCTTAACAGCACTCTTGATAATCTCAGAATCTGATTTGTTTCCGCTGCCTAAGCACTTCTATTCAAACCTTTCATAAATCCTTAAGAAGTGTTCTTAAAAGAAAAGTTTTACAAAAACATAACTAGGCTATTCAACCCCCCCCCCTTCTAGCCTAGATTGAGCCTATTTTGGGACCAACAATTGGTATCAGAGCTTAATTCTTTGAAAAATCATTTTTCCAAGATTAACCTCTTGAGAATAGATCCTATGGCTCACTATATCGCCTACTTCAAACACCGACCATGCGTTCCAATATTGGACGAAGGCCATTTCGAAGTATGGAAAGACAAGGTTATGAGATATATGAATTCTATTGACAATCGGTTGTGGCAATGTGTTCTAACAGGTCCATATATTCCAATGAAGCCCAACCTACTTGCTGAAGTAGCCAGTGGTCCTCCGGAGATACCTAAATCTATGAACGAATGGACAGATGAGGAAAGGAGGCTTGTTGAACTCGACAGTAAGGCTATTCACATTATATCCAGCTCTGTTGACACAAGCACATACCAACAAATCATCAGATGCAAAACTGCCAAGGAAATGTGGGAAGCCTTGGTGGAATATCTTGAAGGAGATCTACCCACCAGAGACAATAGAAAGTACAACTATATTCAACAATTCGACTCATTCAGAAAAGATCCTAAGGAGACTCTACGGCAAACCTACGACAGATTTTGTGAGGTAGTAAACAGTTGTTACTCTTTAGGTAAAGAATATAGTGTTAAAGAAGTAAATATGAGATTTTTAGCTTCTTTGGGAAGTTTGTGGCATGTTAAAACCACTGCAATAAAAGAGTCCAAAGACTTGAACTCCATGCATCTCGTAAGTTTGTATGCGAAGTTTAATGCCTATGAGCAAGAATTACTTCAAGCTCAAGAACAGACAAACATTTTAAACTTCCTTCTTTTTCTTGCTATCTCTCAGAAATTCCTTGCTCAAGAAAGTAAACCATCTACTTCTTCTTCAAACGAGAATGAAATTCTCTCTGACGAGCAATTTGCTATGTTCGTTAAGAAGTTTCAAAAGTTCTCAAAATTTAACAAAAAGAAAGAAGCAAACCAGCAGACTTTCGTAAAGATCCGAAAATCACACAATAATGAGTTAGTTTGCTACAATTGCAGGAAACCTGGTCACTTTGCTTCTAAATGTCCTAAGCCTAAATATGAAGCCTATAAAAGGAGACCTTCTAAATCATTTTCTAAACATAGAGGTCTTCTGGCTGAGGACTTAGAAGAAAACCATGTAGCCACCTGGTTTGAAACTGATTCTGACGAAGATGATAGTGATGACTCACCTGAGCAAGCACACATTTGTCTTGTTGCTTTAGAGTCACCTCCCACCTATGACTCGCATGCTGAAGTTAAGTACTCTCCTTTTCAAGCTAACATTGAACAAGCTTCCTCAAGAGCCTTCAAAAGAAGAAATCCTCAAGGATGCTCAAGACATGCTAGAGGAATTCAATGAATTTAGGAAGGCCTATGTTAAGTTAGCTAAAAGTCATGAGAAGAAGAGAAATCCATGCCGAAACCGAAGTTAAAAACTCTCCATGGAATTCAAACAGAAAGTATCAAGTTAAAAGAAGAGAACAAGTTTCTCAATGAAAAGGTTGCTTGTCTTATTGATCATGCCAAAGAGTTATCGCCGAGAAAGAAGAGTTGCAAAAACCATTAACTCATGGAATAACTCAACGCGCCTTTGATCAAATTCTTGGAGATCAAAAGCCCTCAATCCGATAAATGGCTAGGATTCTCTAATGAAATCTCTAGCGCAACCTCTCGAACAAGAAAATGAACATTTTACAAAGTTGAATAGTAATATTCCCCGCACAATATCGTAAACCTAACAAGGGTAAAGAAGGAATTGGTTATACCGCTACTCCTTATAAATACCCTAAGGTTCAAATTAACGTAAACAAGGAAGCTTTGAAAGCAAAGCAATCATCTCGCCGGAGATAAATCTGCAAAGGAGGTGGCATTTACAACAGCCTCTACCAAAGCTTCGTGAAAGCAAAGGCCTGCTGTCGCCAAGCCAGGCCTATGAAAAGTCCGCTCAAACCTATCGATTCATCAATAGTACTACAGATGGTGCCATCACGCTAGAATGTTGACACCAAGCTTAAAGGAAAAATGCATGAGGCATCAAAGTCTACTACCAAAGAACATTCTTTTGCTAAAGCAAAGATCGCCAGATACGCACTCAAGAAACCTCATACGTATGCCTCTAAGCCCGTTAACAAGACTACTAACCCAAAAGTCAAGTTAAGAAAAATGTTCAAAAACCTTCAAACATCCAAAGATAATCATGTAGACTTCTGTAATTTTCATCATCGACATTTTGTAAGTGTCTTGGCCACTTGGTCCATGAATGTCTGGCCGAACTCCATCATGAAGCTCGGCGGCTGATCCCCTATTCCAAAAATCGCAAGTATGGGTTCCAAAAACTCGCTAACCATTTGGACCCATAAAGAAAATAAAAGGGGACCATGATTTTCTTACCTCTACATCTCGTGTGCTTCATGGCTATCTCAAATTAGAAAAGAAAGATGTGTGGTATCTAGATAATAGCGGCCGGTCCAAGACACATGACTGAGAATCCATTCGCTTCTCTCTAATATTTCAAATGTAAGGCCCTCCATCTATCTTCTGAGACAATGCTAAAGGAAGAACAATTGGCTATGGATCCATCATTCGAGGAAATCTCTCCATTGAAAAGTCTCTCTTGTAAGGCTTGAAACATAATCTCCGAGTATTTCACCTCGTGACAAAGGGCTTATATGTCAATTCTCCTCAAACAGATGTGATATCAAGGATCCGCCTCTTGCTCAACCGTGGTTACCGGTCATAGACAAGGGAATGTCTATGTGATAGATTTGAATGCCTACTGTAAGGTTACTAATCTATGTCTTGTGGCAAACTCGCCAAGACAAAAGTCGGTCCGTGGCATAAAAGACTCACTATTTGAACTTCAAATATCTAGCCAAGCTATCCAAAGAAGGTCTAGTCAAAGGATTGCCAAAGGTCTTCGCCGAACATGATCGCTCTTGCAAAGCATGCCAACTGAAAGCTCTCAAAAACGCCATTCAAAAGCAAACCAGACTCTCAACGACAAGACCTCTACAACCGCCGCACATGGATCTCTTTCTGACCACCACTACTATTAGTTATGGTGGTTTCAGATACACGCTAGTAGTAGTGGATGATTATACAAGATACACTTGGACGTAGATGATGTCTTCTAAAGATCACACATATGATCTTCTTACAAAGATTATTCGTAAGATTGCAAACGCAAAAACCTCGATGTCGCTGATCGCACAATGGCATCGAAGTTCACCAACAATGGAATAGCAAAGTACCGTGATGATCACTTCGGTATGGGCACAACTTCTCCGCCAGAAGAACACCACAAAGAAAACGGCGCTTGCCGAAAGGAAGAACGTAACACTTATTGAAGCCGCTAAAACTATGCTTGCCGAAGCTAAAGTTGCCCAAAAACATTTGCCACCTCAAAACGATCATTGATCAACAACAAATTTCAGAAAACACCCTATGAACTTTGGAGAGGTAAACCCCAAACATTGATTTTTTAAAATCTTCTATCAGTAAATGCTTTGTAGTCTACAATGGTAATGATTATAGAGGCAAATTTGATCATAAAGCCGATGAAGTGTTTGGCTGTTATGCCTTTACACTCCAAAGCTATTGTGGTTTCAAATAAACGCTCATTAAAAATAGTTGAATTGCTCATGTTTCATTTGATGAATTTGATTTATTAGAGCCACATGTGGCTCCAAATGTTGCCGATGACTTTGTTAATGTTGAGACAGTACATCCCAACCATCAACCTCTAGTATACCTAATCCTTCACCAAAGAACTCAATCAAACATTCCTCGACCATCACTTTTGACAAACGGTCACCGTAAGACTTCAACCCCCGTCAAGAAAACCCGAATCAAGAACCTTTGTTTCTCAACCAAACTCTATTCCTCAACTCACCTATGAGCCAAATTCTCGAACACAACTCTCATCAAGACACACTGATCTTCCCTATAGCCCTCCTTCTCGAACCTTGTCATGAAGAAACAAAGAAGAACTCATCATATTCCTCGCTGCCACAAGAACATGCAAAGACCATCCGATCTCTCAAATCATTGGTGACATTCATGTTGGAGTACGGACCGTAAGATCTTCCAAAAATGAATGTATGTTCTCAGCCGCATTTGTCTCGTAAGAGCCAAAGAAGGTCGAAGAAGCTCTTCAAGATCCAAGTTGGTCGGAAGCCATGCAAGAAGAACTTCAACAATTTGAACGATGTCAAGTATGGAAGCTAGTTCCAAAGCCTCGCCGATCATACTGGCCATTGGCACAAAATGGGTGTTCGTAAACAAGAAGGATGAGGATGGAAAACATAGGAACAAAGCAAGACTTGTTGCAAGGATATCGCCAAGAAGAAGGAATCGACTATGATGAAACATTCGCCTCAGAGCAAGATTGAAGCTATCGAATTTTCTTAGCCTATGCTACATACAAAGATTCTCAGGTGCACTAAATGGATGTCAAGAGCGCATTTCTTAATGGTGATCTTCAAGAAACGGCCTACGTTTGCTCAACCTCCGTGTTTTGTAGAAAAGGAAAAGAAACTCATGTTTACAAGCTTAAGAAGGCTCTCTGGTCTTAAGCAAGCTCCTCGAGCCCGGTATGAAACCCTTTCTAAATTTCTGTTGAACAAGGATTCGCGAGGCAAGATTGACACCACTCTCTTCATTCTCAAGCACAAAGGACATTCTCTCTCATGGGTACAAATTACGTTGATGATATCATTTTCGATCCACAAATGAGAAGTCAGGTAAGCGATTTGAAAACGCTTATGACCGGCAAGTTTCAAATGAGTATGATGGGAGAACTCACATTCTTCTTGGGTCTTCAAATTCAACAAATTCAACAAAGGAATATTCATCACCAATCCAAGTATGCTAAAGATCTTGTCAAAATTTGATTGGAAACAAAGAAACACATTTGATACTCCAATGGTCGCTAGATGCAAACTTACAAAGGACTTACAAGGAAAGAAAGTTGATATCACCCACTATAGGGGATAATTGATCTCTGCTTTACCTCACCGCCGCCAGACCCGACATAGTGTATGCCGTCAGGGGTGCGTGCTAGATTTCGCTGCACCGTGAGTCA
>CM028379.1:70412856-70480754 GCA_013146195.2 Codonopsis lanceolata | reverse complement strand
AATTTTATCATGCTCTTTCATACGCATTACAAACTATGGTTGATAGTGCGGTAGGTGGTTCTATTAATAGAATGACACCGGCTGCATTAGAAAACTTGCTTGAGATGTTAAGTGCAAATTCTCAAATCGAAAGTACAAGAGGTAAAAGTAGAAGTTTATTTCAAGTTCAAGAAAAACCAGGATATGCAAGCTCAATTTGAGCGTTGGCAATCACAAATCAAGAAGCATGTTCTATTTGTGGATTAAATTCTCATGCTACTAATTTGTGTCCTTCTAGTCTTTGTGTATCTGAATGTTAATGCAATGAACATGTACCCTCAGACCAAGGAATGATCCCTATTCCAACACTTATAATCCCGGTTGGAGGAATCATCCTAACTTTTCATGGGGAGGAAATAAGCCATTACAGCCTCAACAATTTCCTAAGCAAGGACAATTGCAGATTGAAGAAGTTCCAAAGTCGAGAAGGATCGAGCAGTGGACAAAGCGCTCTTGTTAACAAATATTTGCTAGAAAGCTGTGGAAAAATTAAAGGAATGATCTTGCAAAATATCAAGAAAAAGAAAGAGAAGAAGGAAGTTCCCTAGTCGACAAACAAGCAAAATCTATCACTACTCTGAAGTGGTAGAATAATTGGAGAAAGAGGTAAGTAACCCTACTCAATCTCTTGATGTGCGATAAAATAGATAATTACGGCAAAGAAGATGAAATAGATAAAAGTGAAAATATTCAAGCAAAAGATAAAGAAGTAGAAAAAAAGTTTTAAATAAAGAAAGTCAAGAAGAAGTTACTCAAGAAAAAGCAAGAGGAGAACCTCTTGAGGAACCATATGTGGCACCTCCACCATATGTTCCTCCAATACCATTCCTGGTAGACTTATGAAAAACAAGATGGATAAGCAATTTCACGGAAATTTATAATATGTTATCCAAAGTGAACATTAATCTCCCTTTGCTTAATGTCATTAAAAATATTCCGTCTTATGCTAAGTTTTTCAAAGATCTCACTCTAGAAAACACAAATTTGAAAAGAATGAAAAGATTATTGTTTAAAAGCGTGAGTGCGATCTACACTGAACTTCCTCTAAATTAAAAGATCCGGTAGTTTCAATATCCAAGTCTCCTTGGGTAGTTCTAAAAAGATGAAAGCTATGCTAGATCTAGGAGCAAGTATTAATTTGATGTCTTTCATTTGTCTATAAACAATTAGGATTGGGTGAATTGAAACCCACTACTATGTCTTTACAATTAGCCCCGTTCGGTTAAACATCCTTTAGGTATAGTAGAGGACATTCTAGTACAAGTAGATAAATTAATCATCGATCGATTTTGTGGTTCTAGAGATGGAAAGAAAGATATGCACTAACAATGAAGTCCCTATTACGTTAGGAAGACCTTTTATGGCCACTTGCTAACACAATGATTAATGTTAAGAATGGTAAACTTTCAATGTCGGTTATGGGTGGCTTGTAGAAATTTCAGTTTTTGATGCGTTAAATAGACCGAGTGACATGAATGCATGTTTCTCAATTGATGAAATTGAAAAACTGACAGCCCAAACCTTTGAAGAAAATTTTGAAGATGATGATTATGAGAGAGATACGTATGTAGGATTTGATGATAGAACCTTCTATCATATAAAATTTGACATAGAAGAGAAGGAAAGAGACAAATTAGAAAAGCTCTTAAGAGTGAAAGTGAAGATAAGAACAAAGTGGAAGATTCCAAATCAGAAATTAATTCTGACAAAATAGAAATTGGTGAAAATGATAAAGAAGAATTAGAAAATCAAAAATCTGATTTTGATGAAACAAAAATAGATAAAGAAAAAGAAGTGAACTCTAAGGAGGAAGATAAAAAAGAGACAGTGAACTCTGAAATTCCTAAGTTTATTCCGTCTGTTAAATCCCCTCCTGAAGTAGAATTAAAGCCATTACCGTCCCATTTAAAATATGCATTTTTAGGGGAAGGTAAAACTTTACCTGTTATAATTGTTGCGGATTTAATAGAAGAACAAGAATCAAGCCTTTTAAAAGTTCTATGGACACATAGAGAAGCTATAGGTTGGTCTTTAGCAGATTTGAAAGGAATTAGTCCTTCTATGTGTATGCATAAAATTCATTTAGAAGAAGGTAGTAAACCTTCTAGAGAAAGACAAAGAAGACTTAACCCTCATATGGAAGAAGCAGTTAGGAAAGAAGTGCTTAAGCTTCTTGATGCAGGTATAATTTACCCGATATTTGATAGTAAATGGGTTAGTCCAGTCCAATTAGTTCCTAAGAAATCAGGAATTACAGTCGTTAAGAATGAGAAAGATGAGTTAGTTCCCACACGAACTATTACTAGGTTATAGGATGTGCATAGATTTGAGGAAATTAAATGCGGCAACAAGGAAAGATCACTTTCCCTTGCCTTTTATTGACCAAATCCTTGAAAGATTAGCTGGCCATGAGTACTATTGTTTTCTTGATGGTTTTTCTGGCTATAATCAAATTCCAGTAGCACCAGAAGACCAAGAGAAAACCACTTTTACATGTCCCTTTGGTACCTTTGCGTTTAGGAGAATGCCCTTTGGACTTTGTAATGCCCCAGCTACTTTTCAAAGATGCATGATTTCTATATTTTCCGATCTAGTGGAAAGATGTGTAGAAGTATTTATGGATGACTTCTCAGTATTCGGAAATTCTTTTGATCATTGCCTAGAAAATCTAACATCGGTTTTAAAAAGATGTTGCGAAACTAATTTGACCCTAAGTTGGGAGAAAAGTCATTTCATGGTTAAACATGGAATAGTCTTAGGTCATGTTGTGTCTAACAAAGGAATTGAGGTTGATAAGGCTAAAATTGAAGTTATATCACAACTACCTCCTCCAACTTCAGTCAAAGGTGTTAGAAGTTTTCTAGGACATGCGGGTTTTTACAGAAGATTTATAAAAGACTTTTCAAAAATCTGTAAACCTTTATGCAATCTGTTGGCAAAAGATACCGAATTCATTTTTGACCAAGAATGCTTGAATGCATTTAATTTATTAAAAGAACAATTGACATCAGCCCCAATTTTAACCAACCCTGATTGGTCTCTCCCTTTCGAGATCATGTGCGATGCTTCAGATTTCGCAATTGGAGCTGTGTTAGGACGATAGACAAGAAACCGCACGTGATTCATTATGCGAGTAGGACATTAAATGATGCACAACTCAATTATACAACCACAGAAAAAGAGTTTTTAGCAGTTGTGTATGCATTAGAAAAATTTAGATCATACTTGTTAGGATCAAAAGTTATCATATTCTCTGATCATGCAGCCCTAAAATATCTTTTGAGTAAGAAGGAGGCAAAACCTAGACTCATAAGATGGATGTTATTACTGCAAGAATTTGACATTACTATTAAAGATAAAAAGGGAACGGAAAACGTTGTAGCCGACCATTTGTCTAGGTTGGAATTTTTACCTTTACTTGAACGTCAATTTCTTGATAATAAAATCCCTATGAATGAAGATTTCCCTGATGAACAATTATTAGCAGTTAAATTTTTTTAACCTTGGTATGTTGATTTTGTTAATTACTATGTAGCCGATATCATCAATCCTGATTTTGATTTTTATCAAAGAGAGAAATTTTTAACTGATGCAAAACATTATTTTTGGGAAGAACCACATTTATTCAAAATATGTTCCGACTCTATAATTAGGAGATGTGTTCCAAAACAAGACCAACAAAGTATTATGGCATTCTGTCATGAATACTCTTGTGGTGGTCATTTTAGTAGTAGCAAAACTGCTAGGAAAATCATGCTATCTGGATTATATTGGCCTACTGTTTTTAGAGACTCTGACATATTTTGTAAAACATGTGATAAATGTCAAAGAACTGGTGGAATAAGTAAAAGGAATGAGATGCCCTTGCATATTAATATAGTTGTTGAAATTTTTGATGTTTGGGGTATTGACTTTATGGGTCCTTTTCCAGTTTCTAATGGTTGTGAATATATTTTAGTTGTTGTTGATTATGTGTCCAAATGGATAGAAGCCATTGCTACCCGAAATAATGATGGCCAAACTGTTGTTAAGTTTTTGGAGGATATTTTTGCTCGGTATGGGGTACCAAAGGCTATAATTAGTGATCAAGGAACACACTTCACTAATAAATTGTTAAATTTGAGCCTTAGAAAATATGGTGTAACTCACAAGTTAGCTACACCATATCATCCTCAGACTTCTGGCCAAGTAGAAGTTAGTAATAGATAGATAAAAGCAGTCTTAGAAAAGACTGTGAGACCAAATCGTAAGGATTGGGAACCAAAACTTAAAGATGCTCTTTGGGCATATCGAATTGCATATAAAACCCCAATAGGTATAAGTCCGTATCGGATAGTGTATGGCAAAGCTTGTCATTTGCCAATAGAGATTGAACACAAGGCCTATTGGGCCATTAAAGCTCTTAACCTTGACTTAACTTTGGCTGGTGAAGAAAGACTTTTTCAGTTAAATGAATTAGAAGAGCATAGGTTAAATTCGTATGAGAATGCAAAAACCTATAAAGAAAAGACCAAGAAATACCATGATATGGGACTGGCTAACAAGATGTTTCGTCCAGGATTAAAGGTACTTCTTTTTAATTCTAGACTCAGATTATTTCCAGGAAAATTAAAATCAAAATGGTCCGGTCCTTTCATTATAATTCGAATTTATCCACATAGAGCTATCGATATCAAGAACCCAAAGACCAACGAGATATTTAAAGATAATGGTCACCGACTCAAACCGTACCTTGAACCCATGTCAGTTGAGAGAACTATAGAACTCATTCGTCTCTCTGACACCGAACCCCTGAGAGAATAGGTTTGTAGTTGGGTCGAGCCAAAGACGTTAAACAAGTGCGCTAGGTGGGAGGCAACCCACTTTGATGAAATTTTATTTGCTTTCGTAGTATAATTTAAATATGTTGTTCTCCATCTTATTTGATTATGGACATTTAATTTAAATGTTTTCCAAGATATGGCATAATTCAAGTTTGGGGGAGAAAAGCATCTTAGTGTTGTATTTATATGTTTCTAATATTTTAGTTTAGAAGTTTGTGTAGAATTTTCAGAGTGCAGGAAAGAAACGGACCTAACGGAAGGACCAAAACGAAAACTGCCAAAAATATGTGAAGCAGCTCCCAAGGCACAGAATCTGTGGACCTTGCGGACGCAAGGCCTAAATACCTTGCGGCCACAAGGCCCTAATAATGACAAAACGCGTGAAGCCTACCTCAGCATCCGTGCCCCTTTGACTGGGTACCTTGCGGATGCAAGGCCTAAACACCTTGCGGCCGCAAGGCCCTCTTTATAAGCCTGATCGGGGCAATCTCAGCAGTTCACAGTTTCAGTCCCTCTCTCAAGAACCTACAACCGAAAATCTCTCTCTCCCTCTCAAGAATTCCGGCGAAGCTCCCTACATTCCGGCCACGGATTCAAGCGCCAAGTTTCTTCTCCTTCAAAAGCTCCATCATCATTCCATTCTCCATCCCTCTTCATCAAAGCTTTGAAGAAAAAGTTGCTGCCACCATTGATTGCTGGCCAAGTTTCGGAACTCTGGGCAACCTCCATTGTAGTTAAAGCTTATAATCCACGTATCTTCTAACCCCTCTCCATTTAAAATTTTGATTCGCCAAATTTTTGCATGTTAGGGTGTTAGAATTATTTTGATTATTTTAATTTGCATGCTTTAGTTAGGTTGATAAATTTTAATTTTCCTAGAGAGTAGATTTTATTTTGTGCTTCAAATAGAATGGCCCCTAAGCGTAGAAATACCAGCCCATCTTCATCCCGCTCCCAAGAGGAGGAGCAACATTATGACCCCTATAGATTGGTATCCTTTGAGGCATCGGAGAGCTACACTAGGAAGCTCTCCAAGAGCATAGTCCCTGAAAGGGGATTTAAGGCTCAAGATTTTGCTTTCCTTGCCCACTTCAAACATCGAAGGTGGGGCAATCTTTGTGCGACCCCGGGCGTGGGCATTGTGGCCTTAGTCCGTGAATTCTATGCCAACGGGCGTATTTCTATTTATGGCGAGGTAGTTGACCGTACAGCTGTTAGGGGTAGGGATGTCGATTTTTCGCCCTATAGCATTAACCGTTACTTTGGCATCCCCAACCTTGCGAGATCCGACCAAGACAAGTATCCACATCGCCGACCACGTGCCCTCTCCTGTTAAATGCGGCAATCGCAAACACGCGGCTTTGGACCCACCATCAAGGTCCACCGTTCGGCCCCCGCACCATGGACGAGACCCATCTCACGAACACGGCCAAGGCCGTGTTCAAATTTATCTGTGCACGTCTTATGCCTTCCAGTCACCAGCACACGGTGTCTTGGCATAAGGACATTTTGATCTACACCATTTTGATCGGTGGGTCTGTCGATGTTGGACGTCTGATCAACGCCCAAATTCAGACCCTTATTAGAGGTAAGACAAACGCGGGATTCGCGTTCCCGAGTTTGATTACCGGACTTTGTAGTGGGGCTGGAGTCGTTTGGACTCCAGATACGGAGAGAGTTCGAGCGCTTCTGTCTAAGCACCCTTGCCAGCCACGTGAGAGGGCCCACGTGAGGAGCTACCAAAGGAGGAGGATCCCTTGGAGGAGATCTCCAATAGGCAGGAGGAGCTCAAGTTGCAAAATGAGATGATGAGTCAGCAGTTGGCGCAAATGCGTGCCGACCAGACTCAATTTTTTGGTTGGGTTAACCAGGTGGGGCAAAATGTCTCCACACTTTATGGGATGCCACATGGCACGATCCCCGAGTTTCGTCCTCCTTCGTTATTTCCTCCCGACTCACCATGAGTCGAAGCCCAAGTTTCTTCCTCTTTCGTTAGGCGGACTAGCTATGTCCTTTTGATATTTCTCCTCCATCAACCCTCTTATAGGATATTCCTCAATTTTGAGGACAAAATAGAATTTAAGTTTGGGGGAATTCTAAGCCCAGGGTCTTTGCAGGTCCCAGCCTAAGGAAGAGTGGAGTTGGGCTACGTTTTTAGGGTGAGGGAAATTTTTTTTCCTTCCATCGTCTCTTCTCCTCACTCTATTTTCTTGCATTTTATATTTTCTTATTTTAGGAGATGTTGCCCTGACCAGAATACTATAATATTTGGTTCCCTCTGGGACCCATCAAAAGAGTCATCGTCATCACCCATCTCCAATTTCTTTTTATAAAAATTTCCAAACATAAAAAATTAAAAAAAAAATAATTCAAAATTTTCATCGTCGAGTCCTGGTATGGTCATTTCGGTCGATGAGGAGTTAATGCAATGAACCACATAACTTTTCCATAGATCATTCTGGAATTTACTTGATTCTGCAAAATTCTTGATTTTCTCCAAATCTCTGTGCACTTACACCAATCATGATTATGGATTGATTCGAACATTTTTATAAAGTTTATAGCACACATTTCATTTTAGCAAAAAGATATGCACAAGAATATGATGAATAGCCGTCCTAACACGATTGTTGCATTTAATTGTAACTTAGAGTCAATTGTATGACAAGTTACATCCCTTGGATTTTTTTTACTAATATATCTCAAGCACACTTTCGAACCGTGTCTGCATGTTAGTCTCGATTGTCCCTACCATCTGTTCTAGCGAATGCTTATGTGAAATCCAGTGATGTTAAATCTTCAATTCCATAACTTTCATAATGGACATGATATTTTATGTGTTTTACTTTCTTAAAAACTGCATGAGTATTTTGGCATTAAGATATGATATAGGCCATCTTTGGATCGTTTGAGCCTAAATATTTCCCAACCTTTACTAAAAATATCCCTAGTGTCCCCTTTGAGCCTTATTAGAAAGAATGGAGTGTGCTAAGCACACATTGAACCCCCATTCGACTTCGTTTCTTTTACCCACATTAACTTAACCCTAAAAGCCTATACACTTTAGCCTACCCTTGGAGAGAGTAGGATGTGGGTGGGAAATTAATTTTAAGGGACCAATTTTCAGTTAGAAAAACTTTCCGAAGACTTCTTCTTCCCTGTCGATGTTACATTCAAAAAAAAAAAAAAACAAGAAATCGACGAAAAATGAAATGGAAGAAGAAGTGTGCAAGAAGATTCAAACGAAAGCATAGCTTTCAAGAGAAAAATATGATAGAAAAATTCTTCTGAAAAAGAATACTAGATATTTTTAGCTTGATATATTGTACAAAACAAGTTTGGGGGATAAGTCCCTACTTGTGGTCTTTGCAGGTCCTAGCCTAATTGAGAAAAACTTCCTTTTGCTTGGAAGTACTAGGGGTAAAGGGTAGTCTTGCTCTCTCACTTTGAATTCTATTCCCTTTCCATCATATCCCCCTACACCAAGGCCTTACATTACAAGCTATTAAAGACCTATTGATCTTCTTGCCAATGCTTGTGCTTGTTGATTTGATTGTAATGCATGAAAATTGATCCCCTCTTCATACATTCATATTATTCGCAAAGCTCACTGTGTTAGTATAATCTTAGCTATTGCAAGTAATTGGGGCAGGAGAGCATTGTATGTCATACATAGAAGTGCATGGGATGGATGTATAAGTTTTTGAAATCCTTGGTGACCTCTCTTTCTGTAATGGACCGGGTTTGGATGGTAGATCTTATACCCTATGATTGCATTGGTTTTATTTAAATCCTAATTTTTAGAATGAATGTTGTGCTTAGCTTAATAAAACTGTTTTAGTTAAGATATTCTTTATGACTGGTTATCACACACACACGGAGAAATTAAGACTGGTAGCAGTTTGAGTATAAGTCCGATTGTTCTATGAATTAGTCTGCACATATGTGGTGAGCATCTTACTGAGACTACCTTGATATGCCATGCTCTTATGATTTGAGGTTGAAACCAAAAAGATTTTGTTTTTAGAGTAATTTTTACCTGTCTTTGTATTTAGTAGTTTTTTTGTATTTATCTGCATAGTCGAGTCGCTCGTTAGAGTCTCCTTGAGTTTGTGGGTTTCTAGAGGAGTGTATATAGTGTCACCCTCCAAAAAGATTTTCTTAATTTTTGTATGCTTAATTTTGTATTTATAAGTATTGTTTACTCGTGGACGAGCAAAGTTTAAGTTTGGGGGTATTTGATAGACGTATTTTATACGTCCATATCGGGTACTTTTATGACTTAAAATGAGCAATTCCACGAGGCTTTTGGCTACTGATATGTGTTTTTGAGCTATATTGTGAGTTTCAAGGTTTTAGGTGAACTTATGGGATTTATGAAGCTTTTAGTGAAGATTTCGAGGAAGGGTGCATAGTGCAATAGTTGAAAAGAGACAAAAAGAACAAATTGGAGGCCTTGCGGCCGCAAGGTCAAAAGACCTTGCCTTCGCAAGGTAGGCAGAAAGTTGAAGAGACTGTCCAAGACCCTTGTGGACGCAAGGTGAAATACTCATGCGGCCGCAAGGTCCCCAGAACCGACTTTACGGGGTCTTTCACCTGGATTGAACCTCCTATTCCCTACAACACCTTGGTATAAATAAAGGACGGTAGCCAAAGCCAAATGGGCGTCCAGAAAGTGCTACGAAACAACGCGAGCATAGATTTTAGTTTGTATTACGTAGTTTAGTCATTGTAATTACAATTTTTGAAGATCGATTCATGTATTCCTTCATCTCGTTGTGCAGTTCATCTTCAAGGATGAACTAACCGTTCATTAATCTAGGAGTTGGGAGGTAACTTGTATCGAATCTATGGCTTAATATATATTTTTATTCATTCAATTCTTGTTGATCATGGAGTTTATCAACCCCTTTATTGTCTAGCTTTGACCAAATGAATGGAATCGCAAGTAATAAAGGCCTAGAGGTGCGGATACTTGCACGGCCATATGCATATGTTGTACACTGGCTCACCATCATGATAAATTGAACCTATCGATGCACGAGAGTGATAAGTTAGGGTCAGGTTCATATATATGACCTAAGTGACAGTTAGGTTCCATATGTTCTTGTGCTTAGGATATAGAATGGATGAATTATTTGGAGATGGAGACTGAACGATAATTTGACAGGCTATATCTATCTTTCGTGAACGAACCCAAGTTATTGGATGATACTTTATCTAAATAAGCAATAGAGTAGATGCAAGTGAAACCCTAATCCTAGATTTCCCTCTTCCATCAGATCTTTACAACTGTGATTGCTGCCTAGTTATTTAGATTTATTGTTTTAGTAGAATAATTAGTTTAAATAAAATAAATAAACACCCCCCTTAGTTTAAATTGCTACCGATATTCTTGCCATCAGTATTCTTCTTGTCTCTGTGGTTCGACCCTTGCTTCCCAACCTGTTTTACAATAGTCTTGTCCACTTGCAAGGAATTAATTAAAATAAGACACGATCATTTTTGTATTGTTGGAAGAATATTTTTGTTGAGTAGTTTAAGTGGAGAGCTGACATTTTTGTATTAAAATGGATAAAAAAGAGGTTAAGGTATATAACTTAAGCTCCTTTGTTAATGTGTTAACTTCACCATTGGGCCCTGTATTTTGAAAAAGTCCGTTATCAATCCCTCTAGAACGCAAGTGCACGCCACAGACCAAAGATTGCACTTTTTATACATCGGTAGTCATTAGCCCTGACTCTGTTACTTTTAACTGGGCATGTACTTACTCATGTGCACCAAATAGAGGGCAATTAAGTCATTTCCAATGTGATTATTTTGGCTAAATTATTATTATTATTGTTTTGATTTCTTCTCTTAAATTAAATCACCTTTTAATTTCTCTCTCTCAAATTAAATTTCTTTTTAATTTCTCCTTCTCTCTCAAATTAAATTTCCTTTTAATTTCTCTCTCTCAAATTAGATTTCTTTTTAATTTCTCTTCTCTTTCAACCCCTCCCTCCCATCTTTTACCACCTCTCGACAGCAATGGAAGAATTCCCAAGGAAGATTAAATAAAAACCCCCTGACGACGGTGGTGAACGCGAGGAATTTGGACGAGGCACGTTAACCCTTTTTTTTGGATAAACGTTAAGTTTGGACGTTAACTTAGGTTAAATACCCATTTTGCCCTCGTCTTCATCACTATCAAAAATCAAACCCAGATCTCAAACAAAAATCCATGGCAAACTCAGATCAAACCCAAATCTGAAACAAAAATCAAACCCATATTTGAAGGAAGAAGGACAGAGATTCTCCGGAGCTTGTATGAGCTGGATGCTTGCTGGGTTTAAGGAAAAAACGAGGCTGACAGCTTTGATGAAGCTGAGAGATTAGAGAGATACTAGCATTGGAAGATGGCGGAACTGTGAGAGGAAGGATTTGGCGGGGCTGGGTTTGGTGTTGCAATGGAGAAAAGGTCGACTGAGTTTGTTATGTCGAAATCTTGGAGATGAAGATCGCATACAAGGGAGATGGAGATGGAACATATATGGGATGGAGGTGGCAGCGATGGACGCCGATGGCGGTTGGGGGTTGCGGCTGTATAAGGCATAGCTTGAAGGATGACGATGGCGATGAAGATTCAATGGCGAAGAGAAATCAAAAGGTGACTTACGTCACCGGCATTTGATGGGGCTGGAATTGTAGCGTCAGGTACAAGAGGGGAGACGACACTGGGTGTGAAGCCGGAGGGAGATCAGGGAGATCGAACTTGAGAGAGAGATCGAGGCTTTTCATTAAAGAGAGACAATAGTCAGTTCCTGCGGTCAACAAGCAGGAACAACAATGAGAGATATCATCAGCAGCAATCATAATCCCCATTTGCTCAAAGTCAAAGACAATCCAGATCAAGATTTGCTAGATTTCTGCTTTTCAAGAAGATTGACTACTTGCTGTGGATTTTACAGTCGCCGTGTTCCTCTTTTTTGTGGTTGTTTTCTAGATGTTCTTGCCTGGTTCTGTGATGGAAAAATCTGAGAATTTCTTGAAGGAAAGATAAGTGGGTTCTGCAGATTTCGTGCTCCCGAAGGAGATTAAAGGGTTGGATTTTGGGGAAGATGTCAAATTTGAGCCTTCTAAGTTGTTGATTAAGTTTGAGAAAGAGGGTAGAGATGGAAATAATCTCTCTATGGGTTCAAGGAGAATATTGAGATTCGGGTATCGAAAACCCCAGCTTGCTTTAAGATTTGGGTTTGATTTATGATAGTGATGAAGACAAGGGTAAAATAGGTATTTAACATAAGGTAACGTCCAAACTTAACGTCTATTCAAAAAAGAGGTTAACGTGCAAGATAAGTATGGTACAATGACCATCCCGAAAATTTTGACGTCTCAGTGGCCTAATTGCAATTTTGGAAAAGTACAGAGGCCCAAATATGTGTTTTGCCAAAAAAATAAAAAAATAATTCTCCACTCTAATGGATTATGATTGTAATCCCAATGAAGGTGAAAATGCTAACAAGGATAATGCTAACAATGATGATTATTTTTAGGTAATATATTTAATTTTTAAATGTATTTTCACATAAAAATTTAAAAAATTCGTAATTGAGCTAAACATTCGCTAGGGCACAATGAATGTTTAGCCAAAGTACCGCCATTCACCAGCGGCCTTTTTATAATAGTATCGCAACCATGTAGCGGATGTATTAGTCTAATTTCGTTTTTAAAAAGCAAATGTAATTGAAAAGGTTCACTTGTTAGTAGCAGATGTTCAACATGAGTTCCGTTACATACCAGACGTGTTGGGAATCGTTTGGATATATCCAAACTATCTTAAGCAACGATCGGACATGTATGTCTCGGTAATTTTACGACAATGAATTATGTTCGAGAACAAACTGATTAGTACCTCCTGTGATGACCTACATGTAAAATGAGTCCAAATAGCATGGAAAAACAAATATTAATATAAATATCCAAACTTTTATTTGATAAATTATTTATAAATGATAAATAGTTACGGCATCAACGGTCATCCGATTGAGGACTCTCCGATACTCCAACAGACTCTCGGGATCATTTCTTCTGCCACCGAGAGAAGATGTCTATTTCTTAACCTATGGCTCTTGAGGGGTCCATGTCGCTAAACAACTTGGAAAACAAAATGAGAGAATGAAAGAATTTGTTTTGGAAGAGAGAACGATTTCTGCCAAGTTAGGAAGGGGGTGTGGTTAGATTTAGAGAATTAATGGAGGGATTGATAATATATAAATATAAATAGGGATAGTTATATATTTTCATCATTTAAATAATGTTACATTTAGAGCATTTGAGCATTGAATGTTTGTTTAGTTGAAGAAAGGATGGGCTCGTGAGAAGAATCTACCATATATAGCTCACTGACAAGACCACGCACTCATGACAGCTGGACAATGCAAAGCAAAAGGATGGTCCGCAGACAATAAAAAAAGAAAAAGAAAAAGAAAATGTTGCCAAGACTTGGACTCCCGTTAAATCCAATCCAATGCCTTTAACTTTAACAAACATATTTATCCACTTTTAAAGGGGTTTGTAGAGATTTACTTTCATGGAGGTGAACACATGCAACTTTTCATCGAAGGGGTTCTTTCGATCTAGAATTTTTTTTAGTGGGAGAATCAAGAATGCCCTTAATAATATTTTATTATAATTCAAAGTTAAAAAAAATATTAAAATCATACACACACACGCGAGACATTAACTGTGCCAAAAAATTTAATGGTAGCTAAGCTTTATTGGCGCATCTCAAACTTTTGAGGTTAATAGTTCTGTGGGTTTCCTTACCGGACAAAAACATTCAAGGGGAGACTTTTTATTTTTTATTTTTTATTTTTAAAAAGAAAGAGGATCAATATCTCTTTAACTATAGTGTCCACTTATTTTCTCTTATTTACTTTTTATGTTTCAAGTAAATAATTCATTATTTTATTTTAAGATATTTTATATAAAGAATCTATTTTAAAAAAATTAAGATATAAAAGTGTTATTTTTTTTAATTATTAACTAGTTTTACACCCGTGCGTTAAACGCACGAATATATTTCTTTTTGAATTGAATTATAATCAAGCAAAACGAAGATAACAAAACATTAAAAGAATAACATATTACTTCAATAAATGACTAGCCGAATATGATTTGATTAAAATTAAATAGTTCAATTTCAACCATTAGAATTACATCAATTGATCAAAAATTTATTATTAAAAAAATACATGACAATTGAATGACATTAATATCAAAAATACAATGATTGATATATTCAAAGAGCAAAGTCGGTTGTGAGTGTAAGAAATCGAAGGATTTTATTTGTAAAAAGAGGGGAAATTAAAGAATTAATCCTTATTTAATTTGACTGAGTTAATGTTGATATATTCCAAGCGAATTTATCGATATATTTAATCTTTAATTTAATATTACTTTAAATGAGATCTGGTTAATAATGTTTTATTTTTAGAAAATTGTTTTAGGTGGGAAACGACGGATATATGCTCCTGCCTTTATATATACATAAATGAATAATTAAAAGTGTTATTTAAAAAAAAATTGACTTTCAAACAAACACTATTTATTCGAAACGAAGAAAGTGATAGCAAAGTCAATTTTCTTTTATTTTTTAAGGGCATAAGTTCAACCTGGTGAATGACCGTAGATTAAAATTTAAAAAATTCTCAAAAAAGAAAAAAAAAATTGAGGCATCGACTTCCGAATCAAATCCACTTTTTCATATTTCTTCCATTTTTGATAGTACTACTAAATACGTATGGGCGGCTGCCGAGAAATTGGAAGACAAAGAGCATCTTATACGCATTACACTAACGAGAGTTGATTAAAAATGAGAATTACTTTCTGTGACAAATTGTGACTAAATTAACCTTAACAGGTTGTTGGTTGCTTCAATCAACGTTTTGTCTAGACGTTAACATAAACAATTTTAATGAGCAAATTATTGTACTAGCTAGAAGCATACTTTTAAGGTTTCCTTACAATATTTTAATTCCCACTTGTCAAATCAATGTCAAACCAACAGTCTGACAAGTTTACCCACTAATTTTTTACCTAGTGGCTTGTAACTTAAACTTTTTAATTCCTTTTTAATCTTAAATTATTGAAATCTAAGATTCATTAAGGTGTCAACTTGATTCAATCGCCCAACTTGGCCTATCTAGAATTAGTCAGGTCAAGTTTTTGGTGCATCCAAATTAGAGGTGATAAAATGGGTGTTATAGATAAAAATGAATTAGTTTATTATCCATAGTTATAATACCTATTTTACTATCCCTAATCTAAATTTACTATTTTTACTATGTGTAATTGTGTATAATCAAAATTATGAGATAAGAACGTCTCAAGTGGGAGTAGAGGTGGCAATTTTTTGAAAGAATGGAATTCCCTCATTGATTTCTTGTACAATCGTGCCTAGGTATACAAATATTTTTACAATTATAATGTTATAAATTAGGCTAAGATAATTACAAAAATATATTGACATATATTCTAATACACCCCCTCAATCGAAACGGGAGGTGCACGAACACTGAGACTGTCCTTAAAATAATCAAAGAGTACGCGAGGAAGGCCTTTAGTAAAAATGTTTGCAATCTGATAACGGGACGAAAGATGTAGAACACGCACTTCACCACGTTTTACTTTTTCACGAACAAAGTGGATGTCCAACTCAATATGTTTAGTGCGCTGATGTTGGATAGGATTACCTGAAAGGTAAATGGCACTCACATTATCGCAATAAACAAGTGTCGCCTTTGCAACCGGAAAATAGAGTTCTAACAGTAAGTTACGGAGCCAACAAGACTCAGAAACCACATTTGCAACCCCGCGATACTTAGTCTCGGCACTGGACTTGGACATTGTGGGTTGTCGTTTAAATGACCATGAGATCAGATTATCACCAATGTAAACACAGTACCCAGAAGTAGAGCGACGAGTATCGAGGCATCTTCCCCAATCGGCATTCGTATAAGAAACAAGAGATGTGAGGGTAGATTTATACAGATGCAACCCAAAATGGATTGAACCACTGACATAGCATAGAATATGCTTGATATCATCCACGTGCTCAACTTTCGGGTTATGCATATGTAAGTAAACCTGTTGAGCTGCATAAGCAATGTCTGGTCTGGTAAATGTGAGGTACTGTAAAGCTCCCGCAAGGTGACGATACTTTGTAGGATCCTCATAAGATGCACCGGTCAAGGTACTAAGTTTGCCTTTTGTATCAACATGAGTAGGACAAGATTTGAAACCTGTCATGCCTGCTCGTTCGAGAATTTCCTCAGCATATGTTCGTTGAGAAAGAAAGAGGCCAACATCATTTCGAGATACTGCAATGCCAAGGAAATAGCTCAATTGACCCAAATCTTTCATGGAAAATTCAGAACTGAGACGTGACATGATAGATAGGCGAAGAGCGTCGGAAGAAGCTGTGAGGATGATATCATCAACATATAAGAGAATGTATGCAATATTCGGCCCATGTTTATATATATATATATATCTTGTACACTTGCCCTTCCAACCGCCACCCCCACCCCCAAATTGCAAAGAAAAACATGAAATTCCATTCTATAACTCTATACCCTTTAATGAAACTCATCATCACTCCAGATTGCTCAATTTCTATGACTGTAAATATTCGTCCTTGTTACACTATAAATGGATTCATAGTGGTTTTGTGAGCAGTACAACATGTAACATTCTTATTTGCTCGAACCTTCTCATATAGATTTGTACATGTGACTTAGTTAGCTTATTCAATTTTTGGTTAGGTTTACACTCGTATGTTTATCTATTGGGTTTCAGTGAAATTAAAAATCTAATCACAAAATTAAATATTGAATTAAGGGTTACAATAATAAAAATACATAATTGACACAAGAGATGAGCAAACATACATATTTATTTTTGGTGAAATTAATGTTTTTTTTTCTTTTTGTGCATTTTTGTTTAAAGAATGAAGTTTTTTAATTATTATATTTATTTTATAATTTTGTGTTAATGAGTAGATGAGCGCCCATGGGTGCACATGCCCATTTTTTGCCCGCCTATATATATCCATGATATTAAATGAGCATTTACTCGCATGTCCATTTAAGCCCATTACCCATATGGGCGCCGCCCATGCCAGCCCATACCTGTCCATTTGCCACATCTAATTGGGAGTGATCCGGTTTGTTACTGTTTTTATTAAAAAAAATGAAAGGAATAATTGTAGGCCGGTCTACTTTTTAAAATTTTAATTCGCTCCAGTACAGTATTTTTTTGGTTAAAATCTCAATTTGCTCACCCTACTTTTGACCAAAATTCATTAAGCTCACTCTATTTTATTTTTCGCACGTTCATCACTCCATCCATATATTTGGATGGAAAGTTTAATTTTGTTATGAAAATAAAAAATACACTAAATTTAGGAAATTTGAGGGTGTGTGACTTGAATTTGTCAACACATCTTTCAATGGTAAGTTATTGTGATTTTCATCCAATTTAACTAACGAGTGACCTTATTGGAGCCAAGTAGCTTAATGAATTTTGGCCAAAAGTAGAGTGACCAAATTGAGATTTAAACCTAAATCGAAAAGGATACTTAAAATGAATACCTTTAAAAATGTTTCAAAAATTTATGCACCATGATTAAAAAATATATGCACCACGATTCAAAAATATACGCATTAATTTTTGCACCACGCTTCAATAGTTTAATTGTGTAGTCTAATTGTACCGCGATTTATCAATGTTTATACCGCGATTCATCAATTTTAGTGCATTATTTTTTACACCGCGGTTCAATAGTTTAATTATCTATTCTATTTGCACTGCGATTCATCAATTTAATCTGATATTTTTACATCGCGATTCAAAGTAGTTTAACTACCTAGACTAATTGCATCGCGGTTCAAAATTGTAATGAAACAGACAATGTCCTAAGTTTTATTCTTCCCTCTCCTCTGTCGTAAGCCTTTCGTTGCACAACAATGGTGAGTTTCGAATTCAAAATGTGTTGCCGAAGCCGTTGAAGGAAACGATGACATTTCTGGAACAATATTTTGAAAAGTGGTCTTTTGCAGTTGAAAAAAAGAACAGTGTATTTTCGAGGTTAAAAACTTTAAAAAAAGGAACCGGCCAGAATTTTACCGAAAATGAAAATATAGAATCAGATCAATATTTTGGTTCTTAAAAATTTCAGAATCAGAACTAACCCGACATGTATATGGATCAATACTTTGGTCCGGTTCAGAATCAATCCAAAATTCATGAGAACTAGAATTGGACCAATACTTCAATTTTAATTACATTATTTAATAGGAACAAATTAGTAATCTTATGGGTATAATGATGAGTCTATCTTATATTTCTCATGAAATTAGTGGAGTTTTTTAATTTATACAGAACTAAAAAGTAAAAAAGTAAGAAACTTTTTAATGAAATTAATTAAGTTTCTTATTTATATACTAAAATAAAAATGTAAAAAAAACAACATACTTAGACATGGTCTTGATAAGTTTAGACCGGATATGCTCATGCTAAAACCCATAATATTCTTGATGAATGTCAACAGTCAAGAAGGAAATAAATAGAAATTTACTATTTATATTTAGAGTTAGGTTAATATTAATTTAGTAATATATATATATATATATATATATATATATATATATATATATATATATATATATATATATATATATATATATATATATATATATATATATGAAATCTATTGATACAATCCTGTTCTAATACCAATTTATTAGTATCAAAATTGAGACATAGCCAATTATCTGATTCTACTAAAATTCAGAATTGATTTGGTTTGAATCTATCAGTCCCGTCCAGTTTTGAATCTTTTTTCTCACCCCTATCTTTATTGGTTATAAACAAATTTTTGTTCTAGTTACCCCCAACCCCAAGGCCCACTTTCCATATACGTCATTTCAATAACACAATCACATTTCTCATTTACTTTGTTCCTATTAGATCCCAATATATTTTCAAACACAACTCATTTAACTTTATACTTTTTAAACACAACAAATTAACTTATATATAGTTTTAACTAATAAATTAAATATATAAAATATTTTGTACAAACAAATTAATTGTATATATAAAATACTTCAAACAAACAACAAATACTTCATACAAACAAGCACTTCATAAAAATTAACGACTAGTTTGTAACTATTAGTTTATAAACGAATAGTTTGTAACATTTAGAAGAAAAAGTATTCAGAGAAGACAAAAACAACAACAACAAAAATGGTTTAAAAAGTGAAAAGAAAATAAATTTTTAATTTTTTAAAAATACACATAACAACTAAAAGCTTCAAGTAAAAAAAACAAGAAAACAAGACTAAAAGTTTGAATTAATAAAAAAAGAATGCTACAAGTTTCAAATAAAAAAAAGAATGCTACAAGTTTCAAACAAAATAAGAAAACAAAACTTTCCAATTTTTTGTTAAAACAAAGAAGGAAAAAAAAAGGAGAGAGAGAGAGAGAGAGATCCGACAAATCCATCAGGCAACCAAGCTGGTCGGTTCGAGCTACTTTTTGGCGTGTGTAATGCACATGTCTTATTCAAGCTTGTTGTGCATCACACACGATTGTCTTCGCTTGGTATTCCTAGTGGCTCATATTTATTTCTAAATGAGGTTTGTTTCTAAAGTTTGATCATAATAAAATTTCAATCGTTCATTAACTTCAATCTCTTTTATCTCTTTGATTGATCTTAACATTACTCTGTAATTATTTATGATTGTTTCCAGAACAATAAAATTCAGTCCATTACGTAAACTTTAAATAATTAGTACTATAAAGTAAATCAATGAAACACAAAAATGCTACAACTTGTGATATTTTTAATATTATTGTTGTTATCATTATTATTACTATTTGATATTTTTTTGTGCACCCCAAAATTCGTTGTTGCATGGGTTTATAGTCTTTGTAAATTGTAATCATTCTATTGGAGGAACAGGACTGACTGGGTATTAACACCAAACATTCATTGACTTTAGAGTTGAGACTGTACTAGCAAATAACTACTCCCACTTTTATGATTACTAGTAATACACTTGTCCGTTGTACGATTTATACATATATATAAAATTATATATTTAATTAAAATTAAATAATATATAATTAAAAATTTTAATATGAACAAAATAAATAAACTATAAAAACAATAAAATAAAAGAAAGAAAATTACATAAATTTGAAAAAGTTATTATAAATTTGGAATACTTCCTTATATACAATATTTATTGTTGAACATGTACAATTATTACGACTATCACTAATACATAATAAAATTTGAAGTAAATAAGATAACTAATACATTGATATAAATAAAAATAAATTAATAAATTAATGCTAACAAAATAGACAAATAATTGTAACTAAATATTATAAATTCGATATATATATATATTGCCTAGCAATATTACCGAAGTTCCAACATTCATTTCAACAAATGATTAACATTTATAGAATATTTGATTTCATTTAAAAATTCATAAGTATAAATATGTTTCAAAGAAACAACATTTCTATTATAAAAAAAAAGATAAAATTTGGGATTGACTTATCCTTGATTATACTATTTCAACAATTAAAATACAAAAGATTTAGATGGACCCGATACATCCTTGACTTAATCTCTTTTACTTTGAAAGATATAAATTACACACCACAACGACAATTAGGGGTGTGCAAATTTTTTAGGGTGAAATTAGGTCAACCCCTTTTTAAAAGTTTTCAAGGCATTTTTTGGGAGAAAATATTACGATACCCTTAATGAACCGAACACGCGCGCGCAAAGTATCATTTCATGCATCGATTTTGTATCACAATGCACAAATCGAATCCTATTTGTACATCAGGATTTTAAGCATCATCGATTTTGCATCGCAATACACAAAATAAAATCCAATTTAAGGATCGAGAATCCAATTTGTGCATTAGAACCCCAATTGAAACCAATTTATGGATCGCAAATCCAAGTTGTATATCGCGATTCAAATTGATGCATTGTGATTAACAAATTGATGCAACAGTGTATTGAGTAAGTGATCCTTAGCGCACCTCTGGCTCATTAATAGCATAGATATAAATAGTAAATAGTCAAATATCAAACTATTTGTTATATCTAATAAAAAAAAATGAATTGAAGTTGAAATAACAGACTCCAACACTAAAATGCTAGGAATAATATGCAACATAATTTTTATACAATTATTCAATAACAAAAGTTATTGAGTCTAGATTCTTAGTGTGCCTTGGGAGAAGTCCTATAACAGAAAGTTGATATTTAGCTAGGTCTCCTTCTCTTTTTCGGAATATGTAGCCACATCATCCCCCAATAAACCCTAACATTGAATACCTTCAAACCATTTCACGGTTAGGTTTCTTAGATTTCCTTTTTATTTTTTTAAATAAAATTTTGAGAGAAATTTGTATGATACAAATTTGAATTTTAATTATTATTAAAAAATTGAGAGTTTAATTTAACTAAGTGTGCAAAATATACATATCTTATAGTTAATTAATTATATTCAAGTACATATCAATATACATCTTTACTTTAAAAAACAATTTATAAAAATAGAAACTTAGATCTATCATATATGAGAAATTTTTTAAGCATATGATTTTTTTTTTCAATTTTTTTTACAAAATGGATAAATAAAATTTGATCCCAACTTTTTATGTTGGACATTTGTTTTATAAATTTAATTTTGACAAAAATGGAAAAATAAACATCAGTTATGCACTTTTTGACTTCGGATCTAATGAAAATGGAAAAAATACATCCTAGATCTGTATATTTTAGTAAATATTTGTAAAATTAAAGTTCAAATTAACCTTGACCTATTACCGATTAAGTCGAATAAAGATATATCTTTTGTAAACTAACTTTAATAGGTTAAAGTTTTTTGCAAATATTAGACTTGAATTTTTAAACATGTAGGCTGTACAAATACTATATATATATATATATATATATATATATATATATATATATATATATATATATATATATATATATATATATATATATATATGTATGTATGTATATATGTATGTATGCATATATGTATGTATGTATATTTATTTATTTATCTATTTTTTGATAGGTAAGTGTGGCCCCTAGTCTTGCCATCTCTCCCACCCCTTAGGTCAAATATATATTTATTTTCATATAAATTTGTCAATTATTTGTTCAATCTAACCTTAGCATATGTCCGATCTATAGATTTTACATATAAAATCACTTGAATTTTTATAAGTATTCGACGGTTAAACACAAAATATTTGAATTACAATAGGAGTAGTGCATAGGCTGATACTTTATACAATAATTATTTTTCTGGACTATTACCATTATCAGTGGCAAGTAAATATTAAGAGTAAATTTATTGTAGATACTCGGTTACTAATTAGTCTTTTCTATTTACTAATTTATATTAAATTATCCGTAAATTTCATAATATGTCATAATTATGTATGTTTATATTACTATTGAATGGAGTAAACTATTTGAAATCTGGCTGTTATATAATTTATTGATATTATTGATACATAAACTTGTTATAAAATATAGAAAACATTTTTTAGAATAATAAAAATACATAAGCACCTCGAACAACAAAATTTAAATTTTAGAACTATAACAATCTAAAATTTATAAGAATGAAGAAGAATTAAACTTTTCATAAAAATACTCATATTACTCATAAATTAAGCTTCAAAACATCTAAACAAAATGAGTTGTTTCAAAATATTTATTGCATTTAGTTTATATACTTCATACGGTTGCAAATAACCATGGTTGACAATCATTTTATATACTCATTGGAGAAACATTAATTTAATGCATGCGTTCTTTTACTAATTTGTCTTTGTCTATTAACAAATTTATCTGGCATCCATCTTTTATATTTCTTATTACATCAATGAATAACTTTTAAATAAAGTTATTTAAAATATTAAAGATTTCATGAGGTAATGATAATATTCTATGTTGAACAATAATTATTTAGTAAGTCTGTTAATGTAATTCGTTTTTTACTAAACGAAAAAATATTATCATTATTTTGGACGCTTACCAAAAATATTTCTTTAGTAAACCATTAACTAATTCATTAGTGATGGGAAGTAACTATGTTACTTTGATATATGGTTTTATACTGATTTGAATAATACTGCATTGTAATTATTTGTCAAGACTATTATTAATAATGGTAGCAAATAATTTATATTGAATCGACCGTTTCATCATTTAATCTTATTTTTGGGAGTTTATATTAATGTGATGAAGATTTAGAAGTCAATATGCCAATTACAAAAACAAAAAAATATAAAATTGAAAAAAGAAATGTGAAATCGGATATAGAATAAATTATTCAATATTTGATATTATTTTGATATTGTATTTTTTGTCATTTCGTAAATCATATTGAACTATATTAAATGTTATACAATTTGTTTACATTAAATGCACTAAAGACATTTATAAAGTCATTTGAATCTGAAGAGTTGTTATCAACTTCATTAATTGATTTTCATTTCAATTTCCAAAAAAATATGACAAATATACAAATTATAAATGTTTCTAAATTTAGAAAGTCATTTTTGGCGGGATATTTCTATTATTTGCTCCTCTCCTTTTATATATGTATAGATATCAAAGTTAAACTACCTGGTTTTTCTTTGATAAATTTAGCACACGTGACCACATTTTAGAAACAAGTTTAGGTATATTTTGGCATCACAAAATTCAAAATTTTTATTTTAATTACAATTTAAAAGTTTTGAGGTTGAATTGCCAAATATATAGTCATAAAAAAATTTATAAAGCAACATAATTCATTCATATATATTATTAAGCTTTAAGATGTAATACAACCTGCTAATACATTGATAGTTATAATTTACACCACTTTAATATGGCTATCGGAACGTCCATCTCTTGTATATGACTATAGGAAACCTGTCTTTCAAAAAAAAAAAAACACGTAATATCAACATTAGGGTTGTTGGAAAAATTATGTTTAAAGAATGAAATTATGTATTTTTGTGGCACAGATTTCTTCACGTGTCATTTGTGTAATGACAAGGGTAATTGTGGAATCGTGTTCTACTCCGTGAGAACTTCGAAATCATATATTTATTTGTCAAATTTGGTGTTTGGATGAATAAGTTATGATTGATTAAAGTGTGGTTGTTGGAAGTGAGTTTATCCCACATTGGAAGATTAACAAAAACTTGAGTGGTTTATATACAAGTGCCTTATGTGATAAGGGTAAACTTGTGTAGAATAGAGACCCTCTCTCGCGCACGCTTGCGCTAGGGGGGGGTGGCAAATCATGTTCTAGTTTAGCCTTCGGGATACCGTACTCATGTTCGAGCGCGGACACTAATGTCGGACCAAATTTGCCTGTTTAGACCAACTCACGTTTTGTTAATTATTCTTTTGGTTTTTGTAACTCCAACATTTATAAAAGACTTTATGGGCTGTTATCACCAATTTTAATGAGAGATTTTATTTATCTATTGATGATGGATTTATTTCATCATCAATGTGCTCCTTAATTAGTCTCGATTTTCTCCTATATAAGGAGATTACATCCACAATTGAAAGACACAGTCAAGAACAATCTCCATTTCTCCATTACATTTTGCAAATCGTTGAGCGTATTCCTTTGGCCTCCTATTATCTTATTGGTGATAGAGTGAGGCACAAATTCAGTTCGCCGGAATCCTTAGTGCTGAAGGTTTCTCCGGTGTCTGTTGTATCCTGGGAGACAGAAGCCCATTAGAGCTTCCAAGCACAGACGGGAAGGAACAAATTTATTTTAAGGAAACTGTGTGCGACACATGCCTCGGACTTGAAGATTGATCACAACTCTATAACAACAGACTTCAGTCCACCAGTAGACTTGAAGTCACCAGCAGACCTGAAGTTCACCTGCAGACTTGAAGTCTACCTGCAGACTTAGAAGACAAAGCAGTAACTTTTCAATTGGTTTCAATTCTGTAATTTGATTTAATTACTGTTTTTCCCTGTACTATTTTCTAAAAATTTTAAAACAGACCTAGTACTGTTGTCTTGGATAACAGTAGACCCTTCTAAAGGGAAAAACAAACTTACATAATACAGAATTGTGTATTCTGACTTTGTTCATATTTCAGATATGACAACTGAATTGAATACCCAAGCTACTGGAAAGGAACCTAATGTGACCTTGAACCACTTGGATTAATTTACACTGATGTGTGTGATTTTAAATCAACACAATCACGTGGTGGAAATAAGTATTTCATTACTTTTGTTGATGATAGCACTAGGTATTGCTATGTGTATCTTCTCAAAAGTAAAGATGAAGCAATAGATAAGTTTATTCTCTATAAAATTGAGGTTGAGAACCAACTCAACAGAAATGTTAAGATGCTAAGAAGTGATCGTGGAGGTGAATATGAGTCACCATTTGTTGCATACTGTGCTGAGCATGGTATCATCCACGAGACAATAACACCTTATGCACCTCAACAGAATGGCATTGCTGAACGCAAAAATCGAACTCTTAAAGAGATGATTAATGCCATGTTGTTAAGTTTTGGATTACCACAGAATATGTGGGGAGAAGCTGTGCTGTCAGCAAATTACCTTTTAAATAAGGTACCCGCAAGAAGCTAGACAAAAACACTTACGAGATGTGGCATGGAAGAATTCCATCCTACAAATACTTGCGAGTGTGGGGGTGTCTTGCAAAGGTTGCTGTTCCTTTACCTAAAAAGGTGAAAGTAGGACAAAAAACTGTTGATTGCATATTCATTGGTTATGTACATAACAGCAGTGCTTATCGGTTTCTTGTGCATGATTCTAAAATTGTAGACATACATAAAAACACAATAATGGAATCAAGAAATGCCTCATTCTTTGATAATGTATTTCCATGAAGACTGAGTAGTGTGTCTAGCTCATCTGTATAAATACATGATTCAATAGAAGAAGAGCATGAGGAAAATGAGGTAGAAGAGGTAGAACTTAGCCGCAACAAAAGCGCTAGGGTAGAAAAATCATTTGGTCCGGATTTTCCAACCTACATGCTGGAAAGTGAATCTCAACGCTATAAAGAAGCTGTGAGTTTTTCTGAAGGACCTCTCTGGAAAGAGGCTATCAAGAGTGAAATTGATTCCATCCTTCAAAATCATACTTGGGAATTAGTGGATCTTCCTCCGGGAAGTAAACCACTAGGTTATAAGTGGATTTTGAAAAGGAAGATGAAAGCGGATGGATCAATTGATAAGTATAAGGCCAAACTTGTAATAAAAGGTTACAGGTAACGTGAAGGTCTTGATTACTTTGATACGTATTCTCCAGTTACAAGAATAACATCAATAAGGATAGTACTTACAATTGACACACTGCGGAATCTTGAAATACATCAAATGGATGTAAAGACTGCTTTTCTAAATGGTGATTAGAAGAAGAGATTTACATGGAACAACCAGAAGGGTTTTCTGCTCCAGGGCAAGAAAACAAAGTGTGTAAGTTGGTTAAGTCTTTGTATGGCTTAAAACAAGCACCAAAACAATGGCATGAGAAATTTGATAATGCCATGTTGAGTTGCGGATTTAAGATCAATGAGTGTGATAAATGTGTTTATGTAAAGGACATTGAAAATGGCTATGTCATTTTATGTCTTTACGTAGACGACATGCTTTTATTGGAAGCAATGATAATATGATTAAATCTACAAAAGACATGCTAAACTCTAAATTTGACATGAAAGATATGGGGTTAGCTGATGTAATCCTTGGTGTTAAAATTTCTAGAATTTCAAGTGGACTTACTTTAAGTCAGTCACATCACGTGGATAAAATTCTTGAGAAGTTTAGCAAGGATGACATTGCAATAGCTAGAACTCCTATTGACACTAGTCTACATCTATCAAAGAATAGAGGTGAGACTATCTCTCATGTAGAATACTCGAGAATCATAGGAAGTATGATGTACTTAATGAGTTGTACAAGGCCAGACATTGCCTTTGTAGTAGTAAACTGATCACTGGAAAGCTATAGTCAGAGTACTAAGGTACTTGAGATATACTTGTGATTATGGACTGCACTATACAAGAGATCCAGCAGTGATCGAAGGATACTGTGAAACAAATTGAATCTCAGATATTAAAAACTCAAGGTCTACTAGTGGATTTGTATTCACTTTGGCAGGTGCAGCCATATCATGGAAATCTTCTAAGCAACTGTCATAGCTAGATCCACGATGGAGTATGAGTTTATAGCTCTAGACAAAAGTGGTGAAGAGGCTGAATGGCTACGTCAATTCTTAGAAAATATTCCAAGATGGAGAAAGACATGTGCCTGCAATTTGCATACATTGCGATAGTCAATCGGCAATTGGTAGGGCACAGAGCAATATGTACAATGGTAAGTCTAGACATATACGTCGTAGACACAATACTATTAGACAACTACTCTCAACTAGAACTATCTCTATTGACTATGTGAAATCAAAGGATAATTTAGCGGATCCATTAACCAATGAGTTAAATAGATAGTTAGTTGATAAGTCTTCCAAAGGAATGAGACTTAAGCCTATAGATATAAGTTGATACAATGGAAACCCAACTTTGTTGACTGGAGATCCAAAGATCTTGGTTCAAAGGGACAACCTAATTGTAAAAAGACTCTTAGCTTCACTGTGGGGGTCATCCTTTGTAACAGTGATGCTTGTGTGTAAGAGGATAAACATATGGCTTTTAATGATTCTTAAGTAAAAATCACCTATGTGAGAAAGAAGTGGGGCCGCTTCGAGGAGAATTGTGTGAGACTCAATTCTTAGACCCTCTCACAGAACCAGACGTATGTTCAAGGCCATGAATGAACATAGCTATGAGAACTGAATTGTGTTAGGAAGATTCATATGTAAAGTATATGATCGTTTACACCAACGGCAGAACAGTTCAAAGATATCATGTCTACTGATCAGCCAGTAAAGTAAATATGCTTTGTCGAGGGAAGGTTCAAAGGGTAACACCTACCTATCCTATGCAGGTTTCGACTGCTGGACTTTATCACCATATTCATCAATTTCCTTCTTGTGGGGGATTGTTGGAAAAATTGTGTTTAAAGAATGAAATTGTGCATTTTTGTGGCATGGATTTCTTCACGTGTCATTTGCGTAATGACAAGGGTAATTGTGGAATCATGTTCTACTCCGTGAGAACTTCGAAATCATATATTTATTTGTCCAATTTGGTGTTTGGATGAATAAGTTATGATTGATTAAAGTGTGGTTGTTGGAAGTGAGTTTATCCCACATTGGAAGATTAACAAAAACTTGAGTGGTTTATAAACAAGTGTCTTATGTGGTAAGGGTAAGCTTGTGTAGAATAGATGCTCTCTCTCGTGCACGCCTGCGTGTACGCCTGCGCAGGGGGGGTGTAAATCATGGTCTAGTTTAGCTTTCGGGATACCGTACTCATGTGCGAGCGCGAACACGAATGTCGGACCAAATTTGCCTGTTCAGACCAACTCACGATTTTGTTAATTATTCTTTTGGTTTTTTGTAACTCCAACATTTATAACAAATTTTATGAGATGTTAATACCAACTTTAATGAGAGACTTTATTTATCTATTGATGATGGATTTATTTCATCATCAATGTGGTCCTTAATTAATCTCGATTTTCTCCTATATAAGTAGATTACATCCACAATTAAAAGACACAGTCAAGAACAATCTCCATTTCTCCACTGCATTCTGCAAATCGTTGAGCGTATTCCTTTGGCCTCCTATATATTCTTATTGGTGATAGAGTCAGACACACATTCAGTTCACCGGAATCCTTAGTGTTGAAGGTTTTTCTGGTGTCTCCGTTGTATCCTGAGAAACAGACGTCCATTAGAGCTTCCAAGCACAGACGGGAAGAGACAAATCTGTTTTAAGGAAACTGTGTACGACACATGCCTCGGACTTGAAGGTTGATCACAACTCTATAACAGTAGACTTCAACCCACCAGCAGACTTGAAGTCCACCAGTAGACTTGAAGTCACCAGCAGACCTGAAGTTCACCTGCAGACTTGAAGTCCGTCAGCAGACTTGAAGTTTACCTGCAGACTTAGAAGACAAAGCAGTAGCTTTTCAATTGGTTTCAATTCTATAATTTGATTTAATTACTGTTTTTCCCTGTACTATTTTCTAACAAGGGTTAGGAACAAATTCATCTATTAACTATTACTAAAACAGAAACCGATGTTGTCACGTGACGACTTTCTGTGAAAAGCTAAAAGTTTTAAATGGATTATGTGTTGCCATGTGTTACCTTAGAAAATCATCTTATTATAAAGAATATTTGCAAATTTTGTTTATTAAAATTGTGCATTGCACGGATACTAATTTATTAATCTGTCTATTACTAATTGTTTGACAACGATTGCTGTCAGACATGATAGTTTTTTGTGAAATAAGAAAATCTTTTAACAAAATGGGTGCTGACACATGACAACTTTATGTTTTTATCATATTTATATTAAAATATTTTTTTTATCCTTTATGAGATTTTTGAAAAAGTTTTACTAGATTTATGCAAATGGTGCTATCATGTGGCAACTTTCTATAAAATGAATATCACGTGTCAACTTTCTGTAAAATAAGAAAAGATTGATTTTAGTTTTTTTAATCAAATATTGCTTAATTTAAAAATATATTTATCCTATTTAATTTATACAAGTTTACTTGACTGAAACTCTTCAATTATCATCCCTTTTCATTCCTAATATTTGATTTATGCATGTTATTAATGGGACAATTTTATGTAAATCTTTTCTTCTATTGTAGACTTGAGTTATGGATCAACCTAGGCCTATCTATTATAACTAAAAATATTTTTTTTATCCATAAACTCAAATTATGTAGTTCCTGAAATCTTCTAAATTTTCCTATTGATTTTAATCAATGATTATTTCAATGTTTAATATTTACAACTATAAGTTTAAATGTGTCACTATATCTAAAAAATATTTTGTTTAGTTTTTCAAAGAATCCGTAGGTCCGAAGCTCCAAAATTAATCCCAAGTGGAGTAAGACCACAAGACGGTAAAATCTTTCTACCAACTTTTAACTCAACTACATTACTATTTTTTAATCTTATTTTTAAAATTATTTAAATAAGCGACGACATTAAAAATTTGCTCTCTAATTTATAAAATGTACTATTTTTTAAGGGGGAATTTCAAGTGGGTACAATTTTAAAAACATGTTTTCATATAGAACCATCAATTTTTTGGACATTTCATGTAACTACAAATTGCTTGACAAATGACAAAAATGCCATTAATGAAGACAAAACTGATCCGGCATTTTGGAGGACCAAATTAAACCAGAAACTCTGATGCCAAGTGCTGGCATCAGGTTGCATTTAAATTGATTTTGGAGGACCAAAATTATTCGAGAAAGTCGATGCCAATGCAGCATCGGGTTGCATTTAAATTGATTTTGGAGGAACAAATTAAACCGAAAGTCGATGCCAATGCCCGGCATCGGGTTGCATTAAATTGATTTTGGAGGAACAAATTAAACGAGAAGTCGATGCCAATGCCCGGCATCGGTTGCATTAAATTGATTTTGGAGGAACAAATTAAACCGAGAAAGTCGATGCCAATGCGGCATCGGGTTGCATTAAATTGATTTTGGAGGAACAAATTAAACCGAGAAAGTCGATGCCAATGCGGCATCGGGTTGCATTAAATTGATTTTGGAGATCAAAAACCGGACGAGAAACTCGATGCCAAGTGCTTGGCATCGGGTTGCATTAAATTGATTTTGGAGATCAAAAACCGGTCGAAACTCGATGCCAAGTGGCATCGGGTTGCATTAAATTGATTTTGGAGATCAAAAACCGGACCGAAACTCGATGCCAAGTGCGGCATCGAGGTTGCATTAAATTGATTTTGGAGATCAAAAACCGAAAACTTCGATGCCAAGTGCGGCATCGGGTTGCATTTGATTTTGGAGCACCAAAAACCGGTCCGAAACTCGATGCCAAGTCGGCATCGGGTTGCATTAAATTGATTTTGGAGCACCAAAACCGGACAAACTTCGATGCCAAGTGCGGCATCGGGTTGCATTTGACAGATTATGGAGCACCAAAAACCGGTCGAAACTCGATGCCAAGCGGCATCGGGTTGCATTAAATTGATTTTGGAGCACCAAAAACCGGACGAAAACTCGATGCCAAGTGCGGCATCGGGTTGCATTAAATTGATTTTGGAGCACCAAAAACCGGACCGAAAACTCGATGCCAAGTGGCATCGGGTTGCATTCACGAGATTATGCGGCACAAAATCATCGAGAAACTTCGATGCCAAGCGGCATCGGGTTGCATTCACGATTATGGAGCACAAAAATCGGTCCGAAAGTCGATGCCAAGTTACGGCATCGGGATGCATTGATAGTATTTTGGAGGACCAAATTAATCCGAAACTCGATGCCAAGTGCGGCATCGGGATGCATTTGATAGTATTATGCGGGGACCAAATTAATCGAAACTCGATGCCAAGTGCGGCATCGGGATGCATTAACGGCATTAATGCGGACCAAAACAATCGAAACTCGATGCCAAGTGCGCATCGGGATGCATTGACGGCATTAATGCGGGACCAAAATCAATCGAAACTCGATGCCAAGCCGGCATCGGGATGCATTGTAAAATCAATCGAAACTCGATGCCAAGTGCGGCATCGGGATGCATTGATTAATGCGGGGCCAAAACAATCGAAACTCGATGCCAAGTCGGCATCGGGATGCATTGGCGGCATTAATGCGGGACCAAAATCAATCGAAACTCGATGCCAAGCCACGGCATCGGGATGCATTGACGAAAATCAATCGAAACTCGATGCCAAGCCACGGCATCGGGATGCATTGACAGAAAATCAATCGAAACTCGATGCCAAGTGCGGCATCGGGATGCATTTGATATTTTGGAGGACCAAAATCAATACGAAACTCGATGCCAAGTTACGGCATCGGGATGCATTGATAGTATTTTGGAGGACCAAATTAATCCGAAACTCGATGCCAAGTGCTTGGCATCGGGATGCATTTGACAACGATTATGCGGGACCAAATCAATCCGAAAACTTCGATGCCAATCATTGGCATCGGGATGCATTTGACGAAAATCAATCGAAACTCGATGCCAAGCCACGGCATCGGGATGCATTAACGACATTATGCATGACCAAAATCAATCGAAACTCGATGCCAAGTGCGGCATCGGGATGCATTGATAGTATTTTGGAGAACCAAATTAATCAAGAACCTCGATGCCAAGCCACGGCATCGGGATGCATTGACTTGATTTTGGAAGACAAAAATCAATCCAAAAACTCGATGCCAAGTCTTTGGCATCGGGATACATTGATAGTATTTTGGAGGACCAAATCAATCTAGAAACTCGATGCCAAGTGCTTTGGCATCGGGATGCATTGACAGAAAATCAATCCGAAACTCGATGCCAAGCTGTTGGCATCGGGATGCATTGACTTGATTTTGGAAGACAAAAATCAATCGAAACTTCGATGCCAAGCCACGGCATCGGGATGCATTTGACAACTATTATGCGTACCAAATTAATCCAAAACTCGATGCCAAGCCACGGCATCGGGATGGATTTGATATTTTGAAAAACAATCAAATAGAAACTCTTTCAACGAGAAATTCCTTAGAACAAGCCTATGGCGGCTTAGGGTTCTTCAAGCAAAAAGCAAAAAAAAATCAAATTTTATTAAAAACTACCCAAATAATGTTCAATAGGGTATTTATATGCCCTAACAATCCAAACCCTAAAAGGAAAAGTCTTAAACAAAAAAGACGAAAAAGCTCGAAAACTTCAAAGGCCCATAACAGTACTTAAACAGCGTTTTTTGGGCTAAAAATGAAGAGTTCACGGGGTAAACCCCGTGAATCTTGTAGAGCTCGTCGAGAGCTTCGATTTGATATCTTTGTGGGTCCGTAATTCATCGGACGCGAAAGTTATGCTCGTTAAAGTTACAGGCCGTTAGGTGCTCTCTACTAGTGCTTAACGGAAACTAACGGAGAAACTGTCAAACCCAACTTTCGAACTTGAACTCTTACCAAATGTCAACCTTATGTGCCTCGGTAACAAAGGACAATCTAATGTTGTTAAATAGCAGAAAATCAAGAAGAAATGCGATGAAGGAGATGAAGAAGTAACCTCTGAACCCTTGAGGTTTGTGCATTCTTTGAAGAATTAATTTTCTTTCCTTTTTCTATGGAGAATTATTAATAATGTCTTCTGTTTCAAACATTTCAAATACTCCATTACTTATTTTCAGTTTTACCCATTCCTTGCAAATACTAGACAAATACAAGGAAAAGCTAATTACTAGAATACAAGGAAAACACCAAAAACCATGACAAATACAAGGAAAAGCTAGAATCATTGCAATATCTCATCTGCTACCACCCAGCGCCACTTATTTCTTCCCAGCTTCCTCATCATCGCTCTCGCTCCAACAGCTATGGGAAAGAATTGACCTGGGAGACCCACATTCTTGGCCTCCTTTCTGATGATAGAGAAGAGACCCACCACCACTATCCAACACTTCATAGCTCCTTTCTTCACAGTACCCCTTTACCTCCATGCTTTGGCGGAATCAAGTCCCTTAACGTCATCGAAGCATGCAAGGCCACGAAAAACTTCAGTAGGCTCAAAGCAAGCCATTCTATCGAGAAGGTCTCCTACATCCATGCCTGCTTTCAAGTCATACCCCACTGCTTCAAAGCTTGCATAGCTAAACCCATCTTCTGGGGTTACATGAATAGTGGAAATAGCAACCTGTTCGATGGCATTCATAGAGTAACCACATGGGTCGAGAGGAATTGCAAAAAAGTCTTCGGTGTTGAGTCTCGAAGGGAGGAATTGAAATGAAGACGGGAATGATGTTAATTGGGGGCAGTAATGTATTTTTATCCAAAAAATGTATCTAAAAGATATGTCTAAAAAATAACTGGATTGATTTGAAAACATGTTTTAAAAAATGTACCGGCTTGTAATTATTCCATTTTTTAATCTTATTTTTAAGTACATGTTTATTAACTAGGCCTGTCAATTTCAACCCATTACCCATAAACCCACCCAACCCAACCCACTAATTTTACCCAACCCAACTCAACCCATTAAGAATATAAATTTAAATGTGTTACCCAGCCTAACCCATTTAATTTTATGAGATAAGTTGGGTTGAACCCACTAACCTGAATAAACCCGGTAATTAAAGTTCAAAATTCAAAAAAAAAAAAAAAAATTGGCTTCAAATATTCCAATCCTCTGCATAATCATTGAACATTTACCTGCCACCATTCGCACAGATTGGACACAAAACGAGCTAATCGTTACACACGTATCGATCCCAAATGCAATGCTCCAGTGAGCTCGAGAAGTCAAGCTTGATCAAATCCGACTTCAATGTCGACCAGCAAGTCCACTTGGCCGGAAATTGCGGGCGAGTCGAGATTGTGACATACATCGGGCCAGTTGAGGGGCATAAAGGTGACTGGGTTAGAATTGATTGGGACAACGAGGACGATGGGAAACATGATGGCTCTGTGAATGGGGTTCGATATTTTCAAGCTAACGCCCCCAAATCAACATCCTTCGTTCGTCCCCACAATTTGAACCCCAGCATTTCTCTCTTGCAGGCTCTCCGATTGCGGTATGCAACAACTTCCACGAGAGAAGAAGAAGGTATATTTACCCTTAAATTAGTGATGCAAATGCTGCTCCATTTTTTCTGTTTTGAACATTGTTGATTGTTATAATCATGGGGGAAGTATAGTTACTTTAGGAATTCTTGCCTAGTTAAGTACAAAGTCATGAGTCGATTACACGGGATCCCATTACAAGTAATACTATCCCACAACATTTGATGCAAGCCAGATTTCTATACACTTTTTGATGTGTCGGGGATATATTTTATTTATATACGAATGACTTAAAGTTCAAATGGGTTCATCAGTCTTAACCCGACCTATTTGACCCGTTTATTATTTTTGGGTACCGTGTCTCATCACGATCCTAATGAAAAATGTCTGAAATATATTTTGTTTATTTTTGTCATGAATATTTTATGCATTTTGATTAAATTTTTATGGACGATATTTCGTTGTTTAAAATGTGTTGGGGGTATATTTTATTTATCCATTAAAAAAAATAAAATAAAAAAATGGGTTAAAGTGGATCGACTCGTTTTAACCCGACCCATTTAATATTTGGATTGTGGCAGGTCATGACAAATTTCAACCCATTACCCACTTCAACCCAACCCAACCCAACCCAACCCAATTGACACCCCTATAATATTAACTAAAAAACTGTGCATCGTACGGATAACAACCTAGTATAGTAATAAACCTATAAATCTTACAAGTTGAGATATTTCAAGTTAAAATCTTTGATCAAATCAATAACCATGCTTCCTAAAAGATCAAAAAGACAACAACAACCTTGTATCCCAAGGAAGTAAAACATGGCAAAGGTTCACGCTAAGACATATAAGCTGTTTTGTATCTAGCAACTTGATCTACTAACATGATTAAATGGATGGACCTCCCAACCTCAAGTACCAAAAGTTGGTATAATCAATCGAATAATCCTCATGGCTGCCTCTTTTTATGTAATAAATGGACAAAAGTATTAGAAATGGGCTACTAACATGATTAAATATAATTTTAAGGGAAATATTTGGCCCCTCTACTTTTAAATTTTTTTCTTCATTCTACACATCAATATTTTTTTCCACTTTAAGTCAAAGGCTTATGACAAAGAAAGAAAAAGAAGACGAAAGAGATGCATATAAAACAAGTTGAATCGCGATGCATCGATCTGAAATCACGATTTATCATTATGAAATGAGAATGATAGTAACACAATTTTAAATTGAGGTGGTCTCCTGTAAGACGGTCTTACGGATCCTTATCCGTAAGACGAATCTATCCAGGTTAAATGGGGTAAAATTCAAAAATCTCAATGCAACCCCTTAGTTTTTGAAAATTACAGCGTCACCCCTCATGTTTATATATGCATAGTGTCACTTTTTACAATTAACAGTGTCACTTTATAGTATAAAATGTATCACTTTTGGTCTTAAAAGTGTCACGTTGCATTTTTAATGAAAATTATAATTTTTTCTTAAAAAAGTGTTACTTTTTAGGTTTAAATGTGTTACTTTAGTCTTAAATGTGTTATTTTCACTTTGAAAAGTGTCACATTTTTTTATAAATAAAAACCATTGCGTTTGACATTAAAGTGTTACTTTATAACATTAAAAGTGTCACTTTTTAACATTAAATATGTTACTTTTGACCATACAAGTGTCATTTTGTCATATAAATAAAAATCGTCGTTATTGACCTTAAAAATGTCACTTTTTAGCATTGAAAATGCCACGTTTTTGTATTAAATGTGTCACTTTTGGCTGTCAATGCTAGTTTTAAAGTGACACTTTTTAGTAGTAAATGTGTCACTTTTTAGTATTAAGAGTGTCATTTTTTAGTATTAAGAGTGTCACTTTGTATTTTAATGAGAATTATAATAAATTTCTCTTTATAGTGTCACTTTCAACCTTAAAATGTGTCACTTTTGTCTTTTCAATGTGTTACGTTTGACTTTAAATATGTCATTTAACATTTCATTAAAGTCCATTAGGGTCCGTCAAGTATTCCAAGACAATTGATACTAACGGATGGCTAACGGAGCTGACAAATGATTAAACTGTAAGGTGTGGGAAACATAAGAATTTCGACGGCAAACCTTGAAAATGCAGGGACACGGGGCACTGAAGCAAAATGACACATCTCGCCAATAAAACTTAAAAACACTTTATAGTGTCACTTTCAACCTTAAAATGTGTCATTTTTATCTTTTCAATATGTTACGTTTGACTTTAAATGTATCATTTAACATTTCGTTAAAGTCCATTAGGGTCCGTCAAGTATCCAAAGGCAATTGATGCTAACGGATGGTTAACAGAGCTGACAAAGGATTAAACTGTAAGGCGTGGGAAACACAAAAATTTTGGCTGCAAACCTTGAAAGTGCAGAGACACCGAAGCAAAATTACACATCTCGCCAATAAAATTTAAAAACACCACTGAGAGTTTTCGAACCTAAAAGTCCAAAACCAGCACATTAATAGTACGAGTTATCCGGATAAAGTCATTATCCCCCTCACTATTAATACCAAGGGGGAGTGTGGTATTATTAGCGCCCTCACTAAAAAAAATTGGGATTAACATTTGTAATCTCAAAACTACCCCCAATATACAAATGAGTATTAATAGCGAGGGCACTAATAGTACTGGGATTAATAATACTGTTTATCCTTGTCCGACTACCAAACAAGCCCAAAGAGTTTTGCTAGGAGCCATCTCAACAAATCCATTTTTGTTATTTTTTGTAACATATTATTTACTTATTATGATCCGTAAATTTCTAAATAAGACTCAATCTTATAGATTTAAGATTTGTAAGACAGCCCTACACAAATCTTTACATTTTAAATTATACATCACAATTAAAAATCATATCGCTTTAAAAGTATCTTTCATTGATTTAAAAAAAGTAATCTTTAGCTGTCATAAAATATACCGGCCCAAGTTTCAGTTCACCATACATTCTCCTCTCCTAAACGATGAAGCCATGAAGGACTGAAGGAGTCCCTTCTAATGTTCGGTTGGACCGGCTCAATCAATTGGTAGTTTGGTACCCACATTTATTGGGCCATTTTAACCAAAATGGCTTAAATTTTCAGAATAATTACGGGCCCATTTACTTTTCAAAGTTTTCAATCGTTCAAATTCCATGTTAAAAAAAAAAAAAAAATCAGAAAATGACACATTTGGAGGCAAAAATACTACAATACCTTTAATGAGTAAGATACGCACTACGAAAATAAATCACGGTGTATTGACTATTGAACCACAATGTATCAGTTTTATTGCATTAATTTTTGCATTGCGATTAATCAGTTTAATTGCCTAGTCTATTTTTACACCGCGATACATCAATGTTTGAATCACGATTCATCAGTATAATTGATTAGTCTATTTTGAAACCGCAATACATCAATGTTTGAACCATGATACATAATTGTTTGAACCACGATATATCAATGTTTGTAACGGAATACATTAATCCAATAATTTTTTTTGCAACACGATACAAAATTATAAAAAACCAGACCACATCCTCTATCTTCTTCTTCCATCTCCTCCGTCGTAAGCCTTCTTCTTCCTCCTCTCTCTCCGCTTTCATTCCAACTGAAAAATCTTTCAACCCAATATAGGTTGATCCACATTTCATTGTGCAACAATAGTGATTTTCAAATCCTATTTGTTTACTAGAGCTATTGAAGGAGACGATGACATTTTTTGAACAATATTTCAAAAAATGATCTTTTACGATTGAAAAAAAAAAGATACTGAAAGAGTTTAAAATTTTGAAAAAGGGACCGACCATAATTTTACCATAATTTTTCACAAATAGTACAACCGCAATTTGAAGTTACCATGTATCCGTCTTGTTCCAGATTAAGATGGAACATGAGTTAATTTTGCTTAGGTGGCTGCTTGTGCTGTTAATTGTTATAAATATATATAGACACACACACACACACCAGTGATACCCACGTGCAATGCAAATTAAGGTGATAAATTGTATTTTCAACTTATTCTACAATGAACAGAAAAAAGAATACTTGAAGGTCTTATATCCAATAAGACATACTTTTAAAGCCATGTGTATGTTGTCCAAAATAAAAGTTAGATGAAAAAATAAAAGTTAAATAATAAAAGTGTTATGTTAAAAAAAAAAGTTTCAAAACGATACAAATATTTTTTGAGGATAAAATAATAATTTTGGAAGGGGTAATAGTTATTGATTGATTAACATATTTGAAGGTAAGCTAAAGCCAGTCAATGATTTACCCCATCTCTGGAATATTGATAATATTTGTATAAATTGGGTGTTGCAACTATCCAGTTATTAAGCCTACCTATGTTTGAGGTGAGAGCAAAGCCCGCAAGGGTTTGGAAAGAGAGTATTGTAAGGGCCACTTTATAAGTGCATTACCAAACCAGTGGGCACCCGGGCCAACCTCATCAATTTGAATGTCCAAAACATTTAGGAGTGATAACTGGGCGGTACCTTTTAGGGGTGTAAGTGGTTCGGTTCGGTTTGGTTTATGCCAAAACCACAAACCGAACCGCCTCTTAATGGTTCCAAAAATCTCAAACCGAACCGAACCGAGTGAGATTTGGAACCGAACCGAACCGAACCACTTGGTTTGGTTTGGTTCGGTTTTGTGGTTTATATAAATTATTTTTAATGAAAGAAATCAACATTGAAAATAACAATAAAAATAATATTTTAATTTGGAATTAATGTCAAAATTGGGAAATAAGCTACTAACAACAAATTATCATAAATAAAACAATACAAAATCTAAAATAAACGCAAACAATAGAAAAAATACTAGTATCAAGATTTTATTTGGTTTAGTATCTGTCTTTATATATATATATATATATATATATATATATATATATATATATATAAATTGAATAAAACAAAGGTTCAAAATAGTTAATATATGTAATATAATATATATTATATAATAAAAAAATAAAAATATATAGCGTGGTTTGGTTCGGTTCGGTTTAGTTTGGTTCGATACCAAAAACCGTGAACCGAACCGAACCGCGTGGTTTCCCAATTTTTGAAACCGAAACCGAACCGTCTTCGACCAAAGCCGAACCAAACCGACTGGTTTGGTTTGGTTCGGTTCGGTTTCGTGGTTCGGTGGTTCCGATTTACACCCCTAGTACCTTTTAAGAGTGATAACTGGGCGGTACCTTTTGAGAGAAATTATAACTTTTCTATTTAATATATTTTATTTAATCAGTTAAGTATACTTGTAGGAGTAAAATATCTAAGATACTCTTAATAAAGGAAAGACATGCGTATAATTCCCACCCAAAATTAGGCATCACAATAAAAAATCTGGATATCGCAATAAATATTATATTTTAGGAATGAAAAAAGTGACGTTGAGAATATATATATATTTTTGACTTTCTCTTTTCTCTCACACACACTCTCATTATGCATTTTTATTTTTGACATTGGGAACGAAAAAAAAGTGACGTTGGACATCTCTCTTTATGTATTTCTCTCTCTCTCTCCTCAATTCCACCCATTTTCTACTTATTTTTTTCCTCTCTCACTTCTTTTCTTATTTATTTGGGCACCACAATTCAAATATTGAGCATCGCAATGAAGTTAGGCATCACAATATAAATATTGGGAATCATAATGCAAAAATCCTTACCCAAATTTGGGCATCGCAATACAAAAATTAGACATCGATAATTAATTTTGGGTATCGGTAATTAAATTTGGACATCATAATGCAAAAATACCCTACCAAATTTGGGCATCGCAATGCATCCTTATTCCTTGCAGCAAAATCCAATCAAGTAACATTATTTAAACATTAAAAATCTTAATTAATTAACTCTGTAAATACGGACACCTCTCTCTCTCTCTCTCTCTCTATATATATATATATATATACACACACACACACTAGTCTTTGTGCCCGTGCCCATAGCACGACGTGAATATGAGAGGATGTCAGTATTGGAGGGTGTAAATATTTAAATAAATCGATATATGCTTTAATCATGTTTCAAAAAGAATTTAAAATAACAAATTGAAAATGAAGACCTTTCGGTAATCAATTAAAACAATATGATCATTCAACAGTGGAGAAAAAAATTAAACTTTCTTTTGTAATTTTTTTAAGGAAAAAAATTAAAACTTTCTTTTGTAATTATATGTTTTAATCATGTTTCAAAAAGATTTTAAAGGTCCGCTTGGAAATTGTGTTTTTACATAATACTATGATAGAAAGACTCTAAATGAAACACTACATGTATTTTGTAGGCCAAATTACTTTTTACCCCCAAAGTTTCCACAAAATCCCAGTTAACCACCTAAATTAAGGTTTATCTCATTTTAGCACTCAAGGTTTTTATTTGTCTCATTTAACCCCCTCCCGTCTGTTGCCGTTTGAATGAAGACGTTAAATCGGGGTATTTTTTTTCGTATTTTCCATATCTCAGTTAACTAAAATCCATATCTCAGGCAAAGAAACCAACTAAAGATCAAGCATTTCATCGAACACTCTCGTGCTTCCCTCAACTCGCCAATAAAACCCCACCACCTCACCAAAATGCTGTAAGTTTTGACTCTGGGGCTGAATTTGTGCTTCATTTTATCAAACAACTGTTGAGCATGCTTCACAAGCTTCCTTTTACATATTAAGTACAAAAGATGGTCAAGATCGTGAATACCCGGTTCTATACCGAAATCAACCATCTTGTTCAAAGCTCTTATATCATCTTCAGGTAAATCAGCTCTGATGGAAGCCCTAAAAATAATCCAAAAAATTTCAGAGTTAATTTCACAAGATTTCTTCTCTTTGATTTCAAGGAGAAAGTCCCAAATTAGTGGGAATTGCTTGCTACTACCCAAAATGTCAACGAGAATGTGATAGCTTTCATGGCTAGGTTCAAAATTTGGCAAGTGATTAGCCCAAAGAAAGAACTTGTGGGCGGAGAATCCAAGGGTTTTACAGCGTTTGAGAACTTGATCGACCAAGTCTGGGGAAATGTTGGAGGAGAAAGGATTGAGAGTTGAAACAATGTCATGGCGGGGGTCACGGAAGTCGCTAAGGATGCGAGAGAGGTCGTTCACGAGTTCTGATTGGGAAGGAGAAGAATATGGGGAAGAGAGAGAGATGTGGGTGCGTGTTAAGGAGGGGTGAGGACAAGAATAGATCAAATGGTTGAAGAGTAAATGGGTTCTTGTTCTGGTTCGAGACGCCAGTGATCTGAACACCATTTCCGACCACCAAAGGGTGAAACCCCTACCCTATTATTGTTTGTTACTGATTTCCTTGAGTGAAATTCAGGGGATCTGAGAGTAGGGACTGGAGATGGTGAGTGGAAGAAGCCGTCGACGAATTTCTCATGAGAGACAAAGTTGAAGAAAGACTTTTGGAAGAGCCTTTTTTCTTCGATAACTTCCATTTCTCATCAAAATAGAAATGCGATGGTGGGATTGTAGAATTAGTGGAAGCAGCCATTAGAGTAGCAAATCTTGAAGATCTTACAAAATAAGGGTTATAATGAATTTGATTGTGGAGATGAATGATGAAATTGAGTCAGGGAAAGAACACAATCGATCTTAGTTGGTTTCTTTGCCTGAGATATGGACTTTAGTTAACCGAGATACGGAAAATACAAAAATACCTTGATTTAATGTCTTTATTCAAACGGCAACAGACGGGAGGGGGTTAAATGGGACAAATGGAAACCTTGAATGCTAAAATGAGACAAACCTTAATTTAGGTGGTTAACTGGGATTTGGTGGAAACTTTGGGGGGTAAAAAGTAATTTGGCCTATTTTGTAAGTCCTGATGTAGTCATGGAAGATAATCCTTCTCCAGTATGTTGTCATGTATATGACTATATGGTCGCAAATTGATCCATCCATGTATTGTAGAATGCTTTTGACGTGGACATTCCTACATATATGTAAATTCTTTGCCATATTACCATAATTTTTTTTTACCATATTACCATTTGAATAACATCCTATTAGCAGTCAATAAACTCTCTCAGATAATTTTATCTTTTCTTGTGTTGTGTCCCATATGGTGCGATTTATATATATGCATGTTGATTACATCTGGAAAAAATGGTCCATATACTTAAAAAAATTACTACATCCGTTTCGGGTAAAAATTTCACTATTCTATTTTGAGATATTTACCTTAAGAAATCCACTTAAAAAATTTATATCCACAATTGACAACATTTCAACTTTACAAACATCAACTCTTTGGGTGGAACGGAACGGATGGACGGTTCTGAGACAAAAACAACGGCGCCACTATGAGACGATTATAATATGGGACGGTGTTAGTATTTAAATAAATCTATATAATAAACAATTTAAAATTAACATATATTTGTAACCAATTAAAACAATATGATCATCCATAGTGGAATAAAAATTTAAAGTTACTTTTGATTTTTTTTAGGGAAACAGAGATGGTACCTTGCTATATTTTATTAATAGAAATAATATTACAAAGTTGAGGGGACAACCAGCCTTGCCCTTATAGGAGGAAGGACGAAGGAACCTGACCTCGAAAAGGAAATACTAACAACAAATAAAAACTAAGAAATTTTAAATGGAGGTAAACCTTGGGCATCCATAATTATATCACTACTTAATCTTCTTCTGGAGGCTCTTGTTTCACAACAATTTCTGGTTTTGAATCGCGAGATGCAATAACTATGTCCAGTATTGTCTAGTATATTTGAAAATAGTATATGCACATGAAGTACAAACAAAATATGTGTACAGACCTCTCAAGGATAAATTTCCCTTCATTGTACTTTTGAGACTTCTTGTGAGCGTATTCCTAAAAATGAGAAAACAAATGTTAAATAAAAATCTAGAGAACAACCAAGGTCTCATTTAAAATGTGGTCCAGGAGATGTATTTAAGATCATTAGTGGTAAGAAAGTGAACATCTCAATTGTGATCATCCCCACAAAATGTATATTCTTTTCCATTACACACTTTCAAAAGTCCCTCATTTGCTGGCAGCCCTCAACACACCACCCCTACATACTCTCTCTCTCTCTCCTTCTTTTTATCTCACATCCCCTGCATTCCCTCTCCCACAATTCTGTCTTCTTTCTTCTCTCTCTCAAAATCTCAAAAAGAAGAAGAAGGTGAATACGAATTTATAGTGATAAGTCACCACACACAGTAAGCCACCATTTTGATTTCTTTATCATCAAATAACAACAGCCCATGTCTTCCCACCCCAACCATCAGCATCAACCCCCAACCCTCCTAACCCAAATATATTCTACACATATCATGTACGTGAGTAAGACAACGTTGGCCTCTTGGACAGAAAAGAAAAGATACAAAAATTGAAAAAAAAAAACCAAAAATAGAATAATAAAAAGCATGTCCTAGATTTTAAGCAAGGGTCCAAGGAAACATAACATAAATTTTTAAAAAATATTGAAAGTAAACAAATACATAAATTAAAATACAATTATATAAGAGTACATAAATTAAGACAAAAAAAAAAAACTCTTGATATATGTATTTTATCAAATGATCCGAAATTCAAAAAAAATTGATTTACCAGCGATGTAGTGGTGGATGTCTGCAATTTGGGTGCACTCTTCCTACTTTGGTCATCTTTTGCTTGTATCTACCTCATTGTAAGCTTATCACCCCAAGCACAAAACCTAAGTCAGAATTTGGAAACCAAAATATAATTATTAGATCATTCAACATTCACTTAATAAAATTTTATTGAACATTGCATGTTCAAGTCCTTGTAAAGATAGTAGTAAGCATCAGTAAAAAAAAGACTTAGTTTTTGACTTAGAATCCCACAATGAAAATTATTGGTTGAAAACAGTTAGAGTAAGGATGACGATAGGTGATGTGAACTCAGTATCTTGCAAAGCAGTAAATCATATTACCAACTAAAAATTGGGAAACACAATGAATTCAAATAATGGATACATGATCATAAAAATTTTCTTTCAAGATTCAAACTTTGCTTTGGAATCCAAATCAAAACAAAATTTAGGATATAAATGTCTATCTTCTTAAAAATCCCAAAATGGTAAAGATAAGAAAAGGGACTGGAGAAGGGGATCGTACCTGTCTAGACAAACTTGTTCATGATCCTTCTTAGTCCACAAAAAATTGTATTTGAGAAACATTCTACATATATAAATTGATTCGCAGATTAAAGATTAAGCCTAGATCAGTACCACTGAATGCAAACATGCAAACTATCATTCTATTTGCCAGTTTAATAGTAGTGACTTGTTTTTTTTTTTTAAAAAGGTTTTTTGGAGGGGGGGGGACAGTATATGATGCCAAGAATCTTTATACTCTTAATAATCTCCGATTTTCTTTGTTGAACAGAGTGTCTAAAAACTTCAGATTGTCCAATGGGCTTCACTTCTTAAGTCCGTCCTCTGCAAATGGTTACATATCAGATGCTTTTCTCCGACCTAGTGGCAGATCATGCTCCAGTATCAAGGTTGATGGTAGAATCAAGTCTACCTTCTCGTCAGGAGAAGGAGGCCTCCTATCCCACCCCAGATGCTCACTTCCCGTGGAGAGACATGTTGTCATCGGTAACCTTTCAGATGGGATGGATACAATAGCTCTGGGAACACTTGCAGCTGAAACCAGTCCACTTTTAAATGATTTTCCTGTTGAAAATAATGTATCTGAATTGGATTGGCCCACGATTGGTTTCTCCTCCATTCCAGAAGCCATTGAAGATATTCGCTAAGGCAAGGTTGGCTGTTTCTTCAATTTTTCTCCTCTTATAAAAAGCTAAAATTCTTTCATCTATTTGGTAGTAATACTCCCTCCCTTTTTTGTTGGGGTGCCTCAAATGACATTCTAATATTCAGAATCAATAACATGAGAGTGACATTTGTTGGTAGACATTGACATTTTTGTGGTTCATGTATCAGGCTTGACTAAAAATCCCCTACGGTAGATTTGGAAGCAACATACTTTCCTCAAACCTATGACTTAGTGGTTCATAATTTGGAAAAACAATTTAGGCAGCCCCTATTTCTTAACACAAAAAAAATATCAAGTAACTATATTGCAAAACAGAAAAGACGAAGAAAAAGAAACTTACAAATTATGGCGAAGAGGGCAGTGCTCGATTTTGGCGGTGGCATGAACAATTCCGACGCAAAAATTAGAAAATTGTAAAAAAAACATTGAAGTAGGAAAAATGCTAACAACGAACGATACGATTCGGAAAACTTTGAAGAATCCAATACAAATCAATAAAATTATCATCAAATAAAACACTTACAGCTGAAACTAGTTCACTTTTAAATGATTTTCCTGTTGAAAATGATGAATCTGAATTGGATTGACCCACAGTTGGCTTCCTCCATTCCAGAAGCCATTGAAGATATTCGCTAAGGCAAGGTTGGTTGTTTCTTCAATTTTTCTCCTCTTATGAAAAGCTAAAATTCTTTCATCCCTTTGGTAGTAATACTCCCTCCCTTTTTTGTTGGGGTGCCTCAAATGACATTCTAATATCCAAAATCAATAACATGAGAGTGACATTTGTTGGTAGACATGGACATTTTAGTGGTTCATGTATCAAGCTTGACTAAAAATCCCTTACAGTAGATTTGGAAGCAACATACTTTCCTTAAACCTATGACTTAGTGGTTCATAATTTGGAAAAACAATTTAGGCAGCCCCTATTTCCCAACACACAAAAAAAATCAAGTAACTATATTGCAAAACAGGAAAGACGAAGAAAAGGAAACTCACAAATTATGGCAGAGAGGGCAGTGCTCGATTTCGACGGTGGCAGGAACAATTCCGACGCAAAAATCTGAAAATTGTAAAAAACATTGAAGTAGGAAAAATACTAACCATGAACGATACGATTCGGAAAACTTTGAAGAATCCTATACAAATCAATAAAATTATCATCAAATAAAACACATTTTTTAAGAAAACTCATTTTTTATGAAACTTAATCAACTGTATTACATAACCTATCAAATAAAAAGATTGAGTTCATAAATTCAAGCTAGCATTAAGGGAATCGATGTATTGGAGCAGTCAAGCTAGAATAATATCAACATGAACACAAATCTATGATACAACAAATATCAACATGGATAATTGAAGGGTGACAGTACAAAACACACACACGCATGACTCAATTCAGGCAGCCCACAGACATAAAACTAATTCGAACAATAAGCAACCGAAAACCGAAACTCACTCCATCAATTATAAATGCACAGGGGTCAATTTAGGTAGCCCCTATTTCCCAACACACAAAAAAATCAAGTAACTATATTGCAAAACAGAAAAGACAAAGAAAAGGAAACTTACAAATTCTGGCAGAGAGGGCAGTGCTTGATTTTGGCGGTGGCAGGAACAATTCCGACATAGAGGGCGGCGTAGAAGAAAAGGGAGAGAAAGGCGATGGGGAGCAGCAGGGCATGAGGCGTTGCAGGGGGCGAAGGGTCGAGAAGAAGCACGAATTAGGGTTTTGTAGTTGGGGAAAACCATTGGAAGACGAAGCAAAGACGAAACAAACACCGTGAACTGTTGTTGGAAGAAAAGGCGGAGAAAGACTCGAAAAGATAAGGAAAGCAAGAAAGGAGGGGAAAGAGTAGGGGAGTTGGAATCGTAGAGGGAAAGAGGCACGTAGAGGGAAAAGGGTTGCGCAGGGGCACCGCGAACTGTTGCCAGAAGAAAAGGCGGAGAAAATGGTAGGGAAAGCGAGAAAGGAATGGAAAGAGTAGGGGAGTTGTAATCGCAGAGGGAGAAGGGTTGTGCAGGGGCTTGCTCAATCACCGTTCACACATATGAACTCGGGCAGCAATTATGACCATAGGATCTCCATAAATGAATCAATCTCAGCCCCTAAATAGCCTTTGTCAATTGCGAGTGTGCGATAACCTTTGAATACTTTTCCCCTTTTTCTTCCAAATCGATTTCATCTTGTTTTCTCTGTCAGCCAAGATTCCATTGTCTCTTCATCAATTCTCCCTTTTCACCAGGAACTCATGGTGATATATTTCTTTCCCTTTTTTGGTTTATGGATGAAAATGGATAGAAATGAGCAGAACATGCAACTGATTGAAGATGATATATCTAATAGCACGAACCCATGTGAAACTTGTGGAAATGGTCCCAGAAGATTACTGAGTCGATGAAGGATCTTGCTTTCGTTCGAGAACAGATCTGGATTGCAAAATCACCTACATGGGCCTACCCCAAATGCCCATTCCCCTTAGCCAGCATTCAATAATGACCTTCAATGCCCACATTGTAACCTTTCAGTCTATAGAAGCAGGAAGGTTCCCCTTTCATATAATTTCTTACACAAAGAGAAGAAGGAAGGTTCCCCTTTTGGTCCATCGAAGCAAGAGAAAACTAACAGGAAATCAAGGACCACTACTAGAAAACTAATTAGCTAATTCATTTTTCCGTGACGGAATATCTCCGTCCGCGCTAATCATTGGTAGCTAATTTGAAACGGAATACGCCGCCGATTAGCTACTTAAATATAAGAATTCTGTCGCTAATTAGCTACAGAATATTCTGTTTCTAATATTCGTTTCTAATAGTTTCCGTCGCTAATAATTTAGACAAAATTAAAAAAATAATAATTTTAGCGACGGGAATTTCCGTCGCTAAAATTATTAAAAATATATATTTGCAATAATAATGATTAATTTTAGAAACGGTCGTTTCCGTCGCTAATTTTTATTAAAAAATATTTTTATGATATTAATGTTTAATTTTCCAAACGGAAGTTTCCGTCGCTAATTTGTATTAAAAAAATATTTTTATGATACTATTGATTAATTTTAGAAACGGAAATTCCGTCGCTAATATATACAAAAAATAAAAAAAACTAAATTAAATTAAATAAAAAAAACTAAAAAAATAAAAATGAACCTAATGTCACCGCATTGGCATCGGTGCGTTGTTTCTATAAGCACATCCATCATCCTTCTCCTCCTCACCCAAACCTCAAACCCATCCCCGCCCTTTCCCCCAAATCAATCAAACTCATGCAATTCTTCCAATTCCCCGAGTAATTCAATGATGATTCGAAAAATCCAAACGCCGCAAATGAGACAAATTGATAGCCAAATTTCCATATGACGATTGAGCATTGAAAAAAATCGTCCATCGATTCAAAAGCGAACTTGCCAAATACCATGTCCAAGCCATGACAGATTAGTTCATCATTGAGACCTATGCCTAGAATTAATCCATTATTAATAGATTTTGATAACTCTTGGGAATTATGATTTCTAGGGTTTCCTATGCCTTGTATTGATCAAAATTGGGTCCTAGGCCTAGAATAAATTGTGTTCTATGTTCCCTACGAGTAAATAATGTTCCATCTAACCACCAAATTCTTAACTACGGTTGTTAAATGGAGTAATGACCTAGCCCGAGAACTCGGGTTTATGATGCATTTAGCAACTCTATTGGATGACCAGCAGTCAAGTTTAGCCTATTGAACAATCGTGATCGATTCTAGCGTTTCCAGAATAATAATTCTAGACTTTTGAACTTGAATTGATTGCCTTGCTTGATCTTGAATGTCATATTATAGAATGACTAATTGACATGTGAGTTCGCTAACGGTTATTGATGAGAATAATTTACTTGTCTTGAGCGAGATCGCTCTTGTCGACCTCGGAGAATTTTGTTAAGTATACATTACTTGGCATTGCATGAGTTGGCAACACACGGAAGTTCCCATGTTGTAATCATATAAGAGCATCGGTGACTATCTCTCCTCGGAAGATCGATGTAGATACCCGCACTATAACGCTTGTATTACGCGGCCCGGCTCTCCATATATCGCCACTTATGTGAAACCATCACGGATATATGACTCTATGCTTATGTGACTATATCTTGCCTTGTATATTGCATCTTGCCATGACATGCATGATTAATAGCTTACAAGTCTTTATGACTTACCCGCTTTAGATCTTGTTGACTTGTTCGTGCATTGATTCTTGAAGAGGTGGTTTTGATGGCCTCTTACTCTTGTTCATACACCAAGTCAACTAGACTATGCTTGGGTATTTGTGTAGAACTTGATTGTAAATCTTATTAGCTACTAGTAGTTTAATACTTGTAGTACTTGTAACACCCTTTGGTTAACTTGTTATTATTCCTCTACGTATTAGTCTTCAGCATGTTATTAGCTCTTATTTAATCCTTGTCCATAAAAGCCATGTAGTGTCGCCGAAGACTTGGTTATAATCGGGTTGAAAAGTTTTAAAAATACCTCGTGCTACGTCTCTAATGTTGCGTCACGTCGTTTTTATAAATCAAGTCCTTGCATGTTTAATTGCCTACTTGTTTCCTCCTTATTTGACTTCCCATCTCTGGGATTGTTTTCTATAGGGGGATCGGCTTAACTTCATCAATTCCTGAGTAATTCAACCGGATGAAATTTGAGACAAATTGAAGCCAAATTTCCATGATCATTGTTCAAAAACCATTGTCGATTCATTCAAATACATTAGGCTCGTCAAGAGCATATCCATTGACATGACGTGAGAGATCTTTATATAGATAAGGCCGTTGATTAATAAATCCATGAATGTGGATGTCATTGCCAAGCTTATTCAACATTGAAGCTCATATATCTTAAAGAGTCCAAATCAATCAAGCATATTATAGCTATAGCTAATAATCTATATATTATTATTATTAATATTAATATTATTAATATTATTATTATTAATATTAATATTAATATTAATAATAAGAATAATAGTAATAATAATAATAATAATAATAATATTATTATTATTATTATTTTATTATTATTATTAAATAATAATAATAATAATCATATTAGTATTAATATTAATATTAATATTAATATTATTCCATAAGTGATATCAAACGGGGCCAGAGTGTTTGAGATTAGGGTTTAGAGTTGTATTTATACCTAGGGCTTTTTTTGTGTTTTTAGTTATCAGCTAATTATAAATACAATACAATTTACATTGTGTTTGTTTATCTTGAATTTAATTTATTAAATAGAAAAAACAGTTTTATTTGATTTTTTTCTTAATTTATAATTTCAATTTATAGCTTTTATCTTTAATTTAATTTAATAAAAAAAAGTGTGTGTGCGTGATGCATAATATAATATTATTAAATTATCAAATCCAATTTAATTTAGTTAAATATTATTATATTGTATAATATAATATTATTAAGTTACGTTATGTTACATTACGATTGGAGGCGGTGATGGTGAGAGAACTTGGAGTATGTGAAGATCTGAGAGAGAGAGAGAGAGAGAGAGAGGAGATGCGTTTAGATTTTTAGGGTTAGATAATTAGTAAAGTGTATTTATACTAGGGTACTATTTTTGTTTTTCTTTTACAAATATTAATATTAATATCAAATAAGTATTTTTAGTAGTTAGTTATGAAAAAATCAATTAATCAAATTTTGTGAATTTTTAAAATATTTTAAAAGTTTAATCACTCCAATTAGGGGTGGGCATTCGGATTCGTGTTTTTCAACCACCGGTTTGGATAGAAGAAAAATCCGCACCAACCAAGAGATTAGTAAAAAAACCCGTGGCCCGAGGTTGAGGCAAGTGGTTACGTTACGTTACGTTAAGTCACGTTAAGTTACGTTACATTAAGTTACGTTAAGTTAAGTTAACTTACGTTACGTTAAGTTACGTTACGTTAAATTAAGTTAAGTTACGTTACGTTACGTTAAGTTAACTTACGTTACGTTAAGTTATAACATTTCGCCAATAGGCGTAGCGTGTTTTCATGTTATAATGGTCCATCGTACTCCATTATACCATTTCGCCAATAGGCGTAGCGTGTTTTCATCGTTTATACCATTTCGTTAACGTTTTCATGTTATAATGGTCCAAGTCATTATAACTCCATTATTCACCCCAACAATATACATGTTAAAATATTAAAAGCTTTGGTTCGAGATCGTATCAATTGTTTTTCGTTTTGTTTTTTTTCTCACATCCATGCTTTTAATTTCTTTAAAAAACTAACAAAACGTTAAGCATTTTAAAAAAAGAAATAAATAAACAATACACTTTCATAGACACACTAACTAATAAATATTTAAACACAAAATTATTCACAATAAAAAATATTCCTCCCCGTCTCAAAGTTGTTTTGTTTGATCCGACACATGGATTAATGAAAAACAATTGACTTCATTATTAATATTGGTATGATGTGTAGTTTTCTTTAAAGTCCATATTCATGTGACTCATAATTACATTAGGAGGAACAATTAAAAATCGAACGATAAAAATGTTGTCCTAAAAAAAAAAACTTTTAAACTAGACAAAAAATTGGGACATTCAAAAAAGGAAAACATGACAATAATTTTGGGACGGGGAGAGTAAACAAAATCTAAAAACTTAAACTATTAGTTAATTAACAAAATAATCATCCATATCAAATTATTATTTATTTATTAAGTAGAAAGTGAGATTAGGGGGCCCTTTTTTGGTGTAAAAAGTCGGGGGCCCTAGGCGGCTGCCTAGTGAGCCTATGCTCAGGGTCGGCCCTGATTATAACATTTCGCTAATAGGCGTAGCGTGTTTTCATGTTATAATGGTCCATCGTACTCCATTATTCCATTTCGCCAATAGGCGTAGCGTGTTTTCATGTTATAATGGTCCATCGTAGTCCATTATACCATTTCGCCAATAGGCGTAGCGTGTTTTCATGTTATAATGGTTCATCGTACTCCATTATAACATTTCGCCACTAGGCGTAACGTGTTTTCATGTTATAATGGTCCATCGTAGTACTCCATTATACCATTTCGTCAATAGGCGTAGCGTGCTTTCATGTTATAATGGTCCATTGTAGTCCATTATGACATTTCGCCAATAGGCGTAGCGTGTTTTCATGTTATAATGGTCCATCGTATTCCATTATACAATTTTGCCAATAGGCGTAGCGTGTTTTCATGTTATAATGGTTCATCGTACTCCATTATACCATTTCGCCAATAGGCGTAGCGTGTTTTCATGCTATAATGGTTCATCGTACTCCATTATAACATTTTGCCAATAGGTGTATCGTGTTTTCATGTTATAATGGTCCATCGTAGTCCATTATAACATTTCGCTAATAGGCGTAGCGTGTTTTCATGTTATAATGGTCCATCATACTCTATTATATCATTTCGCCAATAGGCGTAGTGTGTTTTCATCTTATAATGGTCCATCGTAGTCCATTATAACATTTCGCCAATAGGCGTAGCGTGTTAAGTTAAGTTACATTACGTTAAGTTAAGTTAAGTTAAAGTTAAGTTACGTTAAGTTAAGTTATGTGATCCGATTGAGTTTTAGCTGATCGGGACTGGTCGAGACCCGAATACCAGAATTTGTTTGCCACCCTATGTTCGTAAAATATCAAATCGATCTCAACCGCTCAGATCTACTTTGAGTTTGAACTAAATTGAACAAAACCAGTACAAATCGACTTGTCCAGTTTCGAAGTTTAGTTTCACGGTTCGATCTCATGGTTCATTCTCGTGATTCAATCTCGTGATAAAAACTGTAAAATGTAAACTTTAGCCTTTATGTAATCTTAATTGTCAAATGAAATATAGAAATCCACTAATTAATGTTCAACAATCAAATCCAAATAAATTTTGCTTTGTAGTTTAATTGTGTTTCAATATTGTTTGATTCAGTTGATTAATTCCATTAGATGATTTTAAAGTTCGACAAATACTATGTTTAAAAAAATTGAGTAAAAATAAAAAATTCTAATGATTAATGCGTATATATATATATATATATATATATATATATATATATATATATATATATATATATATATATATATATATATTAAGGAATTGGACAGAGACAACACAGTGTAACCACATACAAATGCAAAATGACTTTACTTAAGAACTAAATTGAGTATATTAGCGACGAAAATTCCGTAGCTAATTTATTAAATTTAGCGACGGAAATTCCGTAACTAATTTATTAAATTTAGCGACGGAAATTCCGTGGCTAATTTATTAAATTTAGCGACGGAGTCATTCGTAGCCAATCAGAAACGGAAATATTGATATTAGCGACATAAATTCCGTCACTAATGTTGGCACACATTTCCAAAAAAATTTGACGACGGAGATATGTAGAATATTCTTAAAAGATGCTTTTTGGCGACGGGCAGAATTCCGTCGCTAATATTAATTTAGAAACGAAATTCCGTTAGAAACGAAATTTTCCGTCGCTAATAATTCCATCGCTAATAATTCCATCGCTAATGTTTTCTAGTAGTGGACCAAATCTTGGATGTAAAGAGCTTCCTCATCATCTGTAGATGCTCGGGAATTAGATTGGGATAAAGGCTAGAGTATATGGCTGCTCACTTCCACTTTTATAAATTTTATTCTGGAACAAAGGAAGACGAGTGAGATCGAGTGGAGGAAGACGTGTATTATTGGATTATATATATATATAGTGCATTTTAGCGGTTGAATAAAAAATATGGGAGTAGAGCGGTTACAATTTCACAAAAGGGGGCCGGCTCGCAATTATTCCAAACATTTAGGGGTGAAATTATGGCCAGTTCATTTTACAAAGTTTCTAACTTCTCCAGCACTCCGTCTTTTTTTTCAACCGTAAAAGATCATTTTTCGAAATATTGTTCCAAAAATACCATTGTCTCCTTCAACAGTCCCGACAAATACATTGGATTCGAAAATCACCAATTTTACGGAAGGTAAACAATTTTTTAAATTCATTATGTACGAAAATGTAATAGATCTGGATTGGGTTGAAAGATTTTTCAGTAGGACAAAGGCGGAGGAGGAAGGGGAACAAGAAGGCTTACAACGAAGGAGATGGAAGAAGAAGGTGGAGGACATGAGTCTGGTTCATTATGATTTTGTATTGTGGTGCAAAAATAGATTAGATAATATTTTCCATATCGCGGAGCAAAAATTAATTCATCGCGGTGCAAAATTGGATTTTGTAATAAAATTGATACATCACGGTGCAAAAACTGATGCAATTAAATTGATGTATTACAGTGCAAAATTTGATGTGCCTCCGTAGCGCTTTTTTGGTTCATTAAGGGTATCATAATCATTTTGCCCCAAAAAGTGACTTTTTCTGGTAAAATAATGGAATAATTGCGGCCTCGTACCATTTTCTGGAATTATAAGCGCTCAAGGACCCCTTTTTTTATACCACAAACCTTTATTTTCATAATATTGTTCCAAAACTGCCCATGACATGTTACTTTGGTCTCTTCTTCCTCTTCGTCTTCCTCCCCTTCTTCTCAAATCTGCTCACCATCCAGTTTTGTCTCCATCTTTTTTTTCTCCATCGTCGACCTCCTTCCATCTTCTACGACCGTTTTGAAACTATAAATAAAAAAGTTGAAGACTCCTCCGTCGGCATGACATAACTTTTGATTTCGAATAAACCACGTGACCCACCACATATCAAATCGAAGCACTTGACAACATATAATTAAGGCCAATCAAACTATGTTTAAACATTATTTTGGGCTTTAGAAGTTTTTCCGATGCCCAATTTTTGTATTGCGATGCCCAGGTTTGATTTGTGATTTTTGCATTGCGATGCCCAAATTTTGACAAATTTCAATTTTGCATTACGAATGCCCAATGTTTTCATTGTGATTCTCAAATTTGGGCAGTGGCTTTTTGCTTTGCGATATCCAAAATTTTACAGTTTTCAATTGTGCATTGCGATGCCCAAATTTGGGTAGTGGTTTTTTGCATTGTGATGCCAAAATTTTGATAGATTTCAATTGTGCATAGTGATGTCAAATGTTTTCATTATGATGCCCAAATTTGAACAGTGAATTTTTGCAATGCGATGCCCAAATTTTGACAGATTTCAATTCTGCATAGCGATGCCCAATGTTTTCATTGTGATGCTTAAATTTGGGTAGTGGCTTTTTGCATTGCGATGCCCAAATTTTGATAGATTTCAATTGTGCATAGCTTTCATTGCGATGCCCAAATTTGGGCAGTGTGAGTGCCCCGTTTTTAACCGGTTCCGCGCCAATGAAAGGTGGGGTGGTTTCGAAACTTTAAAACGCGTGAAATACGTCCGACCTCAATTGTGGATTCAAAAATGTGTTACAGAGTCGCCACCTCTATTTTATGGTTAAATAGAGAAAAACCAAAATTACTAGAATATATGGGTTCAGGGGGTTAAGTTACGAATTAGAAAGAGGTTAGACACCCAACTCGCCCTTTCGGTCTCACAATGGGTTTATCAATATGCTTGTTTTATTTTATACACTTTGGCTCAGAATAATACATTTATATAAGACAGAAAGAAATAAAGAGAAATTACTTTACATTTATTAAAGAAAAGAAATCCAAAATTATAACTTAAATGATACAATTAGAGAATAATTACAACAATTTTATAAGCTATTTTAAGGATAAAACATCTATACTAACAACAAACTTTATTTACATTACATATATAAGCATGAAAGAAACTTATTAAATAATAAGAAACATAATTATTTATATATTTAATATATATGCAGAAAAGAAACTAATTAAACTGTAAGAGATTATATCTACTTTACATTAAAGTAAAGACAGAAAATAAACTAATTACAATAAAAGAAAAACATAACTATTATTACATTTAAAGAAAAGATAGAAAAGGAACTAATTTAAACGGAAAGGAAATATAATTATTATTACATTAAAGTAAAAACGGGAAGGAAACTAATTTAAATGGAAAGGAAATATAACTATTATTACCTTAAAGTAGAAACAAGAAAAGAAACTAATTAAATGACAATGAAATATAACTATTATTACATTAAAATATAAACCGAAATGAAACTTAATTAGATATTTATATTTAAGTTATAGATTATAATAAATAACTAAGGGGACAAAACTTACCTCCCGGAACGTGAGTGTCTGAACCCGGTATGCCTAGGCTTCAGCCCACTAGGCGATCTACCTGTGCTTCCCCGTCCCTCCGAGAAATGAAGTCTTTTTGTTTGTTTGCTATTGCTCGATTTCGAGCAGCGTGGCTGCTCTTTTTAGTTGTTTTTGCCTCGGGATCCGAACGGCACAACTGTTTGCTTTTGCTTGATTGTTGTTGTCGTCGAGTCTAAAATCGGGCAGAACAACTGCTTGCTTCGGCTGGATTTGACGTTTGGATTCGGGTAGGACAAGTGCTCTTTTTGAGATTTTTGAACTTGTGAAATAGGGTGGAAACGTAGTTAGATAGCTAGGGTTCACTTTGGCCGGAGAGTTTATGTGTTTAGGAGAGGTTTCGGTAGCCTAGCGGAGCTTCGGGGTTGGATGGAAAACAACTGCGTAACTTCATAGCGTTCTCTCCGTAAAATTGGTGTGTTGAAGCATAGGCCGAAGCCTCGTATTTATAGGTTGAGATTGGGCTTCTTTAACAGTGAACGATCATCATATATTTTATCTCTATGCATAAAATGCTTGTACCGCTCGCTGAAAGGGTTGCACTAAAAGCCAACTGCTATACTGTTTGGAGGTTGTGGGCGTGGCGCCCAAATGTAGTATAGGCTACGCACATTTCAACTTCCCCCTTTTTTTTGGCCACTTTGCCCCCTGATGTTCATCATTTGTCGCTTCTTCCGTCATTTTGCACTTTGGACCTTGTAACTTAACATCCGTTAGTCCTTTTTGACAGGTTGTGATATTTTACAAAATGTTATAAACAGGGTATGAAATTGAGGTGTCTACAGAGCCCCTCAACGATGGAGTTTACGAGTAAACCGAAATTTACCAAGTAAACGAACATCGTTGATAAGAAATAGACTCCCTAATTTCGTGGAAATTATAACAAGGAAGAATGCAATATGCAGTAGTTTATAATGCAACAGTTTAGGATGTAACATTTTATCTCATGCCCTAAACACTTTTAATGGTTTGTTGGGATATGAGCATATATGATGCAAATGAAATGCTTTGATGGTCGTGCCTACTGAGTAGGCTTCCTACATATCCTTTTCAGGAATCAGATCAAACGTAATTCGGCTCAAACCGACAAGTAAGCAATTAGCACTGGGTGGGATATCGTGCTTCCAGGGCGAAACCTTCCTCGCAAAAGCACGATGATGGGGCACACGGTAACTACATTGCATCTCGGGGACGGACCCTCTCAAGATACGATGGTGGGATGGTCTTTGCCCCTAGGGATTTAACCTAGTAAACACGATGGTGGAAGTCTATGCTCCTATGTGTTTAACCTAGTAAACACGATGTTGGAACGTCTATGTTTTTAGGATTTGACCTAGTAAACACGATGTTGGAATGTCTATGTTCCTAGGGGTGGACCTAGTAAACACGATGATGGAACGTCTATGCTCCTAGGGGTGGACTTAGTAAATACGATGTTGGAACGTCTATGTTCCTAGGGGTGGACTTAGTAAACACGATGATGTAACGTCTATGTTCCTAGGAGTGGACCTAGTAAACACGATGATGAAACGTCTATGCTCTTACGGGTGGACCTAGTAAACACGATGTTGGAACGTCTATGTTCCTAGGGGTGGACCTAGTAAACACGATGATGGAACGTCTATGTTCCTAGGAGTGGACCTCGTAAATACGATGATGGAACGTCTATCCTCCTAGGGGTGGACCTAGTAAACATGATGTTGGACCGTCTATGTTCCTAGGGGTGGACTTAGTAAACACGATGATGGAACATCTATGTTCCTAGGGGTGGACCTAGTAAACACGATATTGTATCTTCTGAAATTTCGTCGGCGATGTTATAATATATGCACCTTCATTGGCATGATTTTTTTTTATGTGCCCTCGTTGGCAATATCGATGATGTGCCCTCATTGGCATGTTTGATTTATGTGCCATCGTCGGCGAGACTGATGATGCACCCTCTTCGGTGATATTGATGATGCGCTTTCATCAGCGAGATTGATGATGTGCCCTCTTCGGCATTCTTGATTTATACGCCATCGTAGGCGAGATTGATGATGTGCCCTCGTCGGCGAGACTTGATGATATGCCTCTTCGGCATGCTTGATTTATGTGCCATCGTCGGCAGGACTGATGATGTGCCCTCTTTGGCATGCTTGATTTATGTGCCATCGTTGGCAGGATTTGATGATGTGCCCTCGTCGGCATGCTTGATTTATATGCCATCGTCGGCAGGATTTGATGATGTGCCCTCATCGGCGAGACTTAATGATGTGCCGTCTTCGACAAGATTGACTTATGTGCCATCGTCGGTAAGATTTGATGATGCGCCCTCTTCGGCGATATTGATGATGCACCATCGTCGGCGAGCCTAATTTGTGTGCCATCATTGGTGAGTTTGATTTTCCATCTTCGGCATGCTTGATTTATGTGCCATCATCGGCGAGATTCGATCTGCCTTCTTTGGCAGGATTGACTTATGCGCAAAGTCAGCGAGACTTGATGATGTGCCCTCTTCGGCATGCTTGATTTATGTGCCATCGTCGGTGAGATTGATGATCATGTGCCCTCTTCGGTATTCTTGATTTATGCGCCATCGTTGACGAGATTGATTATGTGCCCTCTTCGGCAGTCTTGATTTATGCGCCATCGTTGGTGAGATTGATTATGTGCCCTCTTTGGCATTCTTGATTTATGCGCCATCGTCGATGAGATTTTGATGATGTGCCTTCTTCGGCACGCTTGATTTATGTGCCATCGTCGGCGAGATTTGACGATGTGCCCTCTTCGGTCTTCTTGATTTATGTGCCATCGTCAGCGAGATTTGATGATGTGCCCTCTTCAGCATTCTTGATTTATGTGCCATCGTCGGTGAGATTTGATGATGTGCCTTCTTCGACATTCTTGATTTATGTGCCATCGTCGGCGAGATTTTGATGATGTGCCCTCTTCGGCATGCTTGTTTTATGTGCCATCGTCGACGAGATTTGATGATGCTACTGAGGATCTTTGAGAAGAGGTCCTTAGCGAGATGCTGGACGGATGTAGGACCCATGTGGGATGACGGAGTTGCTTGTAATGCTTCGACTTGGCTTAGGCGAGAACTAGTATGATTGAACTGCAAGGTGCTGGCGATGCTTTTGTTCAACTTCAGCAAGCTTTGACGGAGATTGGTGTCCACGGTCCTTTGAGGGTGCAGGTAGAAGATATGCATTTTGCATGGGGGGACGATGTGGGAAATACTTGACAAGATAAGATGTTGTAATGCCAAGATGCAAGCTAAGAAAGCATGCATATGGAAAAAACTCTTCCCGTTTTTTATTTTTAAAAAATTGAATTTATGACATGGATGTGTGCCCATTGTTTTCTTAAACATGCTAAGACAAGACGGGTTAGGGGATGCAGATGTGATAAGAGGGATTAAGATGCGACTTTTGGCTTTTGAGGGTTATGAGTATAGGAATTGATGGTTATATTTGAGATGGAGGTGGGTGAATTTAGGGTTACTTTTCAGTCTTTTGACTAGCACATCATTCAAGAAAGGAATTCAATCACAAGATCAGTAAATCCTACTAATCGATGCCTCGGAGGGACCATTTTTTTCTTTTTTTTTCATCTTTTTTTTGTTGCTCTAACTTTTTCCTAGGCTGCCCTTTCGGGTTTTCAACCTAACGAGCCTTTACCTTATAGGGAGCCAGTCTTTCAATGCAAGCGAAGATAAGACGATTATTCTTGAGGGATCACGATTTTGTAGCTTTTTCGTTTTTTTTCAAGCGAGATGGAAAGGATAGCTATTTCTGAGGAATAATAAGATCCTTTATGTACTGAAATGAGTTCAGCGGGAGAAGCCCAGGATGAATTTGATCAGCCAATATTTTGTAGGACGGGAACGTTCCTGAAGAAATTAACTGGGGAGAGCCCCAGAAAGACTCGATTGAGAGAAACTTTTAAGGGAGAAAGGAACGAGTATGCTCAGAGAAAGTGGGACGACTCTAATGGACAAAAAAAAAGAGTCCTGATCCAGAGTTTATCGCTAAGTATCATAAGTTTCATGGACCCTATTTAATGTTTATATTTTGATAATTTTATATACTTTTAGCAAGAAGTTATGTCCTGGATCTAGATCATATTATAACCAATTGAAACAAAGCTATAGGTGGCAACTGAGTTAGTGGCATAATGTTTAAGTGTTTGGGATGGATTGACTTTAGGGTTGAGGATTTGATTGGTCTTTGGTTCAAAGACATTTTGGGCTGTGGATTTGGTTATTTTTGGAAAGACGATCAGAAGCTATCATTGGTTGGCCTTTTAGGCTGTGGGTTTAGATGGGAAGTTGGTTTCTGGACCTGGTAATTATTAGGAGATCGGCTTTTGGCTTTGGTTGTGGGTTATGGGGTTGTCCAAGAGTGATTGTTTTTTTTTTTTTGCGAGAGAGAGATATTTTGAGGAAATCGCTCAGGAGAGGCTTCTTTTCTTTTTTTCTCTTCTTCTTTTTTTATGCATATGCCTCATTTTTTTTTGAATTTTCAACCTTGATCTTTATTTTTTTTCCTTCTTTCTTCTCTTTTTTGTTGTTGACCTTTCAGAGTAATTTGGGAGAGTGCTTCAAGAGATATCTGTCTTCTCTCTCTTGGGAGAAAAAAATTGTCACTCTTGGTGGATATATATAAGGGTGGAGCAAACCCAGTTTTTGGGACACTGATCTTAGAGATGGTTAGGCTTTGATATATGGTGGTAGCCCCCAGTGTGTCATTTAATAGCTCGATCGCAATGGGTCGAAGATGACATTTCACCAAGACAAAAGGTTGCTTTATCGAACTAACATTTTTAATTGTTTATGGGTCCATATTTCGAAATGACTCATGACCAACCCGTGTATTTTTATCATGTTTTTACATGAGTCAACTTGTCATTCATTTCTTTTTTCTTAGCAGATTCTTCGGCGATAGGTGGTGTTCAAAGACCAAGAAGAAGACTTGACAAGCTAATATAGGAGAAGTAAGAATTTACCATACTCGAATATAGATAAATACCTTTGGAAAGCATGATTTGAAGACTTTGTTGGACTTTTGAAATAACATAGACCAAATGGATTAGTGAACATACTCTGCAAGGGTGTAGGCATCAATATGGGAAAAAGAGACACCCATGGGTGGTTTGAAAGCCCCAGTCCTGAATTGTTGCGTACAATCCTTGAGTCGTCTGACTTTTCTGGATTTCCTGGCTTTCCCAGCTTTCCTTTCTTCCATGGCTCCTAGCGATCTTTTTTTTTTTTTTGAAGTGGTAGGTCTTGACATCTCAAAGTAGGACTTACTGCCATTTGTTTTTGAAATCGAGAGTGAACGATGCACTAATCAACTAGTGAGTCATTTATGAAAGGTTAAGAGGGAAGAGTTTGAAGATGAAGATTAATGATAATAGTGACGAGATTTTCTGTCTTTACATGTGGAAAACAAAAGGAAAACACATAGAAAACACCTCCTTTATTTTTTTGAAGAGTAAATCAAAGTATTTGACCGAACCCGAACGCTGCCTACGTTCCTCATTTCGAGGCTCAGGTCATCGTAGTTCAACTCTGTCAGAGAAATTTTCATTTTGCTAAATTTTTTTTTGATTTTTTTGAATTTGAAAGAATAGTTTTTTTTTTTTTGAGAAAACAAAATCTTTTTTATATATTTATTTTTTAAAAAAATAATTATTTTTTTTGCGAAAAGAAACGATTTTATTTGAAAGGAAAAGAAAACTAAATATTACACATGATTTTTTTTTATATAGAAAAACCCGTTTTTTGTTGCGATCCCTGAAATGGAATGTGACGATTACGTACCTTTGGACAATTCTCTCAGAAGATCAAATGATAGATAATCAATTCTTTAATTTTTTAGCCCATGTAAAATTGTTAGTGATATCAAAGGAAAACAACACAAAGGAAAACAACAGAGATCCCAATATGTATACAAACAAAAACTGTATTAAAGGAAAGGAAAAAAAAAACATTTTGATGATTTTCTTTTGAAAGGTGGAGTAACAGGGAAAATGTGTGCACCAAACGGCAAAAATGAGCGACCTTACATATAAAATGAGTACAATATCTGACAAAATTGTTCAAAATAAGGAACGATCCCGCTCAAAAAAAGGTGGGCGTAGCCCAACATCAATTGGGCGCTACGCCCAAATGGATTGTTCATGTTCACTTATTAACTTTGTGCACTTTAACCTTTCACCTTTTTTTCTTTTATCACTTAGACCCCCTCTTGTTCCCTTTTTGTCCTTTAATTCCCTTTAATCATTTCATGTTTTTTTTTGAAAGAAGAAAAAGACTATATTTTTTTAAAATAACTTTGAAAATAATTTCTTTTGGAAAACACTCATGTTTTTTAAAAGGATATTTTTTTCCTTCTAATTCTTCTATTTACTTTTTGGTTTTTGAAACAACCCCCTTTTTTGTTTTATTGTTTTTTTTAAACAACCATTTTATTTTGTTTTTTGAACTTCTGAAGAAAACTTTCTGCTTTTTTCTTTTTTTTTTTGGAACATTTTTTTTGAAAAAACAAATTTTTTTCTTTGCTTTGAGAAAATGAGTTTCTTTTTACTTTTTTTTAAAGAGATAATTTTTTTTTAATTTTAGAAAACAAATTTCTCTTTTTTTTCTGAAAGAGTGACTTTTTTTTTCTCGAAAGAATGAATTTGTTTTGTTTTGAATTTTTTTTAATTTGAGAAATGATTTTTTAATTCTTAAGATTGAAAATTATATACATATAAGAAGCCAATGAAATATAAAAGAGCAAAAAAAACAAGCATATTTCTATTAAAGGAAAGAAGATTTTGTTTTGTTTTTTTTAATAATAAAAAAATGCAAACATTTATGGATGTACAAATAATATGGCATGGAGCATATATATTCATGGATAAATGATAAGATGAATGGACATGTGTAGACACCCCAAATTCGTACCCCTATTTTATACTGTCCAATAAATATTGCAAAATGGACTACTAATTATCTCTTGTATGTTTCATAAATAAAAATACGAAAAGATAAATAAGAGAGAAAATAAAATAAAAAACAAAACAAAAGAAAAAAGAAAAGAAAAGAAAAAGCAAAAAGAAAGAAAAACAAACAAAAAAAACAAAGAAAAGAAACGAAAAAGAATAAAAAGAAAAGAAAAAAAAGAAAAAACCAAAAGAAAAAACCCCTCGGCCTTGGGTTTCCCACCTTTTCCTTACCCACTAAGCGCCTCTCCCCCACCTATAAATACTCCTCACTCCCACTTTCATTCCCCGATTCTCATAAAAAATTTCTTTCACAATTTCTCTCTCAATTCTCTCATAACCAGCGGCCCACTCCCCATCTCCCTCACGCAGTCACACATATACTCCCTCCACTCGTCTCCCTCTCACTTAATCGAAACCCACACACACACAATCTTACTCTCTCTCACCCGCACGCACATACACACAACTCGCACACACACACATAAATACATAAACACGCACACACAAAAATACACATAAATATATACCTTGGCGTTGTTCTGCCTTAACGAGCTAAAAAGGTCAAAACTTAAGTCTAGGTTCCGCTCAACTAAAAAGGCCAAAACCTACCCAAATAAAGGCGTCACTCGCCGAGTTGACTAGCCCGACCTCAAAACCTCAATCAAATCCGGTTCAAATCCAGGTTCAATTCAGTCGGTTCAATTCAAAACAAAAAAAAGACTCCTCTCCCAGAGAGAGGCGAGCACACCACCGCTCTAAAAGGTAATACCTTTAAGGCGTATTTTTATTTCATTTGTATTTTTTTTCCTTTTATTTATTTTCAAAAAGTTATATTTTAAATCCGGCACAATGTAGCCAATATAAGCCGTTGTCTTTGCCGGATTAGATTAGGAAAAATTATGTAAAAGCCGTTATAATGGCCAAATATTCTTAAATGTGTTTGTAATTATTGGAAGGAGGCGGTTGAGTCCAGTAAATAATGTAGCCACGAATGTATATGTTTAATTTTCCCTTGTCAAAATAAGACCTTATTTATTTGCTAGATTAATATAACAATGAGCATATTTCACCAAAAACGCTTTGAGACGAAAGGGCGAGTTGGGTGCCTAGCACCTTCCCAACTCGTAACTTAGCCCCGAACCCGTTTTCTAAAATCTCTGGTTTTCTTTACGGTTTTCCTTTATTTTTGCCTTAAAATAAAGGTGGCGACTCTAAAACTTTCGGATCCGGTGGGGCCACGCAACATTCCCTCTTTGCACTTTCTGTTCTCCCAAAAAAGGGAGATACGGGAATGGAGGGTGATGTATTCTCATATCACGATATCCCCAAACAAGGGATAACTTGATGCGGAAACTTCATAGCTCCCATAGCGATCGATTGGGCCATAAGGCCATTTTAATAAATCCATAAGTGGGGCGTCGCAATATCTTTTCTTGCACTTCTCTATTATCCTGACGAGAAAAAAAAGGGGAGAATGAGAATGGAAAGGTAATGCATTCCCATATCTGTTATCCACGAAATAAGGGATAACGACATGAGGAAACCTTTAGTTCCCATTTTGGATACAAAATCCACTCGAGGCAGCAGAGGCACATTCCAACGTGCTAATATAGACGACTCCTCTCGCACTTTGGATTTCGTCTTCCCCTAAACAAGGGAGGGTGGAGCGAGCGGTGGTGTCCTCCGCACGCAGCGCACCTAAACAAGGCGCGCATGAGGCGCGGTCGCACCAGAACCTCCACAGTTGGCGACTTGGGGAGTTGTTTTATTTTAAAATGGAGGGCTAGACTCATAAAATAAAACCTTTTTGGCTTTTCTTTGTTTTTGGGCGCAATATGCTCGTTATATTAATTTACGCATTTTAATAAAGTGTTCCCATTACTGCGTGGCTATATTTGTGGATATGATCCTCCATCGGCGATAGTCTCGTCAGATAGCCGTTATAGGCATGTTCGAGAGTATTAAAAAAATCAATCAAATAAAAAAATCCAAAAAAAATATATGTGTATATATATAAAGGCGTCTAAGTATATTGGCCGGAAACTCCATTGATACCCTTAAAGCATTCGAATAGAGTGTGTATCGCGAGCATACAACGCCAGCGTACTGGCCGACCAAAATTTTTCAAACACTATTATATATATATATGATATATATGTAATGTTTCTTTTATTTCAGGGCTTCAAAAAAAAAAAAAAGGGGCTTTACTTCCCATTTATTCTCTTTCATTTATTTCTTTCACACATTTTTCTTTTCACTTTATTACGTAAATCAGATATTTGTACATCTCAAGGCATTCATTATGTCATTTTATTTTGGGGCATAGGACCAAAATTTGTAATTAATAGGGATAGATAGTTTCCCACTTTTCTTTCTATTTCTTAATGTGATGTGCTTATTTGCTCGCGGCAAACTAAAAAAGCCGAGAAAATCCACACAAACAAAGAAGACAGCCAAATTTGTTTTATTTTCTATATCTCAGTAAAATAAATAAAGATTTTATCGCTTAGATACCGCACACACGTGCACGCATGTAAATATATTCGAATCGTTACTCCTACACCATGGCGGGCCTACCCCGCGTAAGCCAACGTTAGAATGCATATAGTTTTTCGTGACACTTGCATCGAAGCCGGTTTTTGCATTTTTGAATTGTGGGTCAGCCCGTCAAAAAAAAAAAAAAAATCATCAAAAAAAAAAATCGAAAAATATATATGTTAAAAAAACAAGTTCGAAAAAATAATAAGCGCAAACAAAAAAATCAATAAATAACAAACAAGGGCCGATTGAGTAATTCTCATATGCTCGACCTAGACCATTTCGAATGGTGGATCCCCGAAAGAGTATAGCTCTTCGCCTCGACCACCCCACCTGGGAGTCGAAGGCGTGGAATACGTTGGTCCTATACTGGAGAAAGAATCCACTATTCCAGAAAAGTCCCTCAGAGACTCAAAATAAAGGTCAGTGCTTATCCGGCCAATTGTAGGGAAAGCAAATAATAAATTAATAATAAAATATTAATAAAAAGGCACGCCTGTGACTTCAAGCCCATATAGCCTCCATCTAGCCTTCTCTCGATACCTACCAAACCCCCATTTTCCTCGTAGACTGCCCGAATTTGGAAACGCAGATAGCACCGGCCGGTTGATTCGAAGATAATACGTAAATCGATCGAGGGTATCGGGCTTTCAGATCGACGAGGGCGTAATCACCGGGCCTTCAATGAAATGCATCCAAGCAAGATGGCGTAAGAAAGTGAACAAATGCCCATGGAAAGTACAAGTGTTCGTGGCTCAGATATGTTTCGCCTCGCCCCATGCGATGCAGAATGGTTTGACCAAAGGTCGGGTGCAATGATAAGTCGATGGCTAGTCCGGTACGTAGTCTAAAGTCCGTGGTGAGGTGAATTCTTCCCCTACTATTCCCAAGAAGCATCCACATCTCGTGCTTCCTAACCCAACTCCCACCCAAACACCAACCCACCAAATACTACCGTTATCCCAAATCCCAATCCTCCACCAAGTCCCTATTACCCAAATATCTACCCTTATCCGCCTTATCCACAATATATTCTCCCCCAAACACCCGTAACCCAAATGACCTTCCTTTTCCTATGACTAACCCACTCTAAATAGCCCACACATGGACCCAAAAGCTTTAACCCACCAAAGCCAAGTTACCACATGTTTACCTCCTAATGATCTCGGTCGCCTCAACTTAAACCCACCAATCCATCCATATACTACCCAAAGCCAACCAATCCAAAATCCCTATATCATCCAAAACCCATAACCCAAGACCTTTATCCAACCTAATACCCATATCCAAATTTAATCCTTATAATGCCCAAATTCCATTAACCCAAAACCCATTAATCGCCCAAAACCCACCAGCCCAAAAATCCCTATCTTCAACCAAAATAACCCAGCCTTCCTAAATCCAAAAACAAGATATATACCAAAAACCAACTCCCCCACCCACCAAAATGGAGGCCGACATGGAAAATATGAAGGCCATGATGCTTAAACTCCTCAATAGGGACTTACTGGCTCTAACATTGCAACCATCGCCACTTCCCTCAAAATTCAAAAATGCCCGACATAGAAAAGTTTGACGGGACCGGATGCCCCAGAAGATCCCGATTCCCTAAGCTTGAATCGAGCAAAGCTCTGATTTCTTCTTCGTTGATTGCTCGCTTGACTTCAGAGAGTCCAAATGTATGAGAGACCACTAAGACTAAAACACTTTTAGAGATGTCATTTAGTGGCT
>CM028379.1:70133683-70412756 GCA_013146195.2 Codonopsis lanceolata | reverse complement strand
TACTCAGGATGCAGATTATGCGGTCAAAGTGGCAGAGAAGAAGCACTGTGGGACTTGTCAATTCCTTGGAAATAGACTTGTCTCATGGTCTTGCAGAAACAAGGATCGGTTGCAAACTCGACTACATAAGGCTGAATACATTCTTTACGCAAGCATTGCTCTCAACTTCTATGGATGAAGCAACAACTAGTGGACTCAACATCAAGGCCTTGCTAATCATGTGTGACAACACATCAGCAATTCGGTCTCTAAAATCGATTGATGCACTCAAGACCAAGCACATTGATATCGTTATCACTTCCTCAAGATCATGTGGAAAAAGGTAACATCGGTTTGGAATATGTTCCAAGCGAGCATCGATTAGCGGACATTCTCACAAAACCCTTGGATGCCACGGGTTTGCTTATTTAAGGAGAAATCTTGGTATGATTGATCCCTCTTGCTTAAATTCAAAGTTATTTGTTAATGTTTCTTTCATAAGGTAGACTTAGTTTTAGACTAATCGGAAGGCGTAAGTTCTCCTTCTTAGGAAGACTTAAAGGTCGATATTCTTACTTAGTCTATTTTTTTGCTAAAGAGGTTTCTAAAGCAATAAAGGGAGTCAAGGATAAAATTTGGTACTTAAGAAAATATCTTAAGTTCCGCTTTCTCAAACTAAAATTTTCTAGCCTTTAAATAGTCCACGAACCGTCTTTTGCCAAACTTTCTGGAACCCCTTTGACAAATTATTTCTCTCTCTATTCATACTCTTTATGTGTAGCGCTTTACGCAAATCAAGTATTTCTTGTTTCTTCTTCTCATCGACAACAATGATACGTTCTTCTCTACTCTCGACTTGAAACTTATTGTTTTCTGTTTTGCATTTCACTTCATAACCTAAAAATTGCTTTGGAATTCAAGCGGTCATTTTCGAGTTTCATACAGTTTCGCCATTGTTGTTCTTTCAAACCTAAGAATACCGATGGTTTATGTATATTCATCGTTTATTCTTATGAAAACCTACTGTTATATTTTTCTCGGTGTGGATTCTCTAAACATTCTAGGGTTTCAAGTTTTTATCTCAAAAATTCCAAAAATTTGAAAACCTTGAAATTTACGCTTGTTTAGTTATTGGTAAAAAGCCTAATTTTTGGTTGTATTTCTTTCGAGGCAAAAGCTAAGCACGGCAGCGGAAAGAAACAAAACCCGAAGCCGTCATTCTTCACGGTCGGATGTCAACCTTAGGGCTATCCAACCTTTCCGCCGCCCGTGACATCATAGTCGCTCACGGACCCTGGCTATAAATACCGAGGAATGTGCATTGACCTTGTCGATGCAAATACGATAGCGGCTGAGTCAAGCGTGTGAGGATATGAGCAGCCTACGGGATTCTACCCTCTTACGCCTCAGCGACAAAAATTATAGCATCTTTTTGGCGGAAGAATTCTATCGAAGAATGGAGCTCATGAACAAGACCGCTCTACGAGGGATGGATTCGAGGCGTCCCGTCTCCATTACCGCTAAGTCAATCTCCACTATCATCGGCGTGCACTACGGTGGAGCTCTTGCGGCAACCATGGCTGTACATGCACAGGAAGCAATGAGGGTAAAACCTCTGAGGGAACCTCGAGGGAAAATGCTCGGGGAATCTTTTCCCTACGGGCGTATCTTGCTCAAGCCACTTATTGACAAGGGCTTACGTTCAAAAGTGGAGCACATGATATGTTTACGGCCCGACAAATCAACTTGACGGTCTTATTATTTCCAACTCGTCTCAGCTGGGGGGCCATCATCTTCAACAATTAAAAGCGGTGGGTGGAGAAAGCCAAACAACCCCGCTTGCAACCGCCCCTGAGGCGATCAATGCCCTACAGGAATGATGCTAAAGTCAACTCTTCCTTAAAGGAAGATGAATTGATTGTAGTGGCCAAGGAGAAGCGACTAACCGTTCTTCGGCAAATATTACGAATCACGAGAACAAGCGAAGGCAATGAGGCCTACTGCAGTCTCCGTAGACAAAGTGACCAAGCTGTACCTATCTTGGTTACTAAAGCTGACATGGAAGCACTGGCGAAGGCTAGGCGGAACCTTGAAAATCTGCAAAATTGATGATCAAGTGGTGCGTCCTTCGCCAACAAGCCAAAGACTTGGGCGATGAGGCGGAAGCATTTGCTACGGACCAAGATGGCGACGAGCCAACAAAGAAGACAAGGTAGGAAGAGGTCACTCCCAGCGAAGAGGAGCCGAGGCCAATGGGTTAGGAGATAGATGAAGGAAGGCGAAAAGAACCCGGCCTACGGCCAGACCAACTCCTTCCTCTACCCAAGCCCAAACTTCTGGCTCGGCCAACCTCTCAAACTTCGACAAACCACTTCCACCGGCCACTTACCCAGGCCGTCAATCAACCTCACCATCTCCCGCTTGCTCCCAGAGCCAAAAGCGGAGACTTCGTAAAACCTTTGAAGACCGGCCACGGCGATCTCAACCTCTACCAATAGGCGGGTGAGTCTCCTATTCAGCCGCTAAGGAAGAAAGAGAGCTACCGGTCCCAAACCTACGCAGCTGACAAGCTACCACTAGGCAGCCCGACTGACTACTTGCCGTGCTTGACCATCTACCAACATGACCCTCAGCTGTCAACCCTTCATCTATTCCTCTGAGTCATCTACTCGGAGGAATTCACCACCTCACGGAGGAGCCTATCCCTCGGGAGGCCTCGAGTCGGAGGAGCCAGCGGAACCCCGCTCCTCTCTCGCTACCCCTTGACTTCTCACGGACCCGATCTACACCTTCCTCACCTCCCAAATCAGCGTGGGTCCCAATGAGCACAATAATAAGCTAGAAGGGGGGTTGAATAGCTTATTAACACTTTAAAACTTTTTAAAGTAAGTTCCTTGAAAGTTACTTGCAATCTATGAAAAGAATCAAGTAGCGGAAGACCTTGAAAATTGTTCAGTGCAGATAAGGACTAGGGTAGACCTTTTCTGACAGATTACTTAAGTTCTGTTTGAAATGGATGAAGTAAACAATGAAGCGAGTAGCGGTTCAATAATTAAGCAGACAGAAGGAAATAACACAAGTATTTTGGGATGGTTCACTATAATGAGTGCTACGTCCCACCACCAAGGCGATAACCTTGGATTTAAATTGTGCACTATGTTTTCCACTTAGATCAATTACAAAGAATATCTTAATGGATCGTGTACAAAATATTGACTTGTGTTTGGGTCTAGGGAATTAAATATCGTAAATACAAGATATTTAATTAGATGCGTAAAATATAGTTAATGGAAGTAAACAACAAGAAGAATAAAACAATAAATGTTGAAGAGCGGCTTCTTGTTGTTGATGAGGACTTCTAGATCTGCTGAGGATCTATTGAATGCACCGGTGAAAGACTTGGAGTTACGTAGATTCGAGCAATTCTTTAAGTGTTCGATTGATTGCATAGCGGTTGTCTCGATCCAGGTCTTCAATGGCGTATTTAAAGCAGTGCATTTCAAAAGATCCGTTGAGAAGGCGAAGACTTCAACGACTCTTTTCATAAATGCATTAAATGCATGGAAATTTGTCGATCCAGGAATTTCGTCTTCACAGATAACTAGAAGCGATAATCATTTCGAGATCTTCAAAAGGTGGGCGATTTGGTGTCGATCCGAGATGAAGCGAGAAAGTAGGGGGCCGATACGCTTTCTTGCTTTACATTCGCTCAGACGAAAGTATTCACCTTTTCGCCGAAAGTTGCTTTCGGCGGCTTGACATGTCGAAAAAAGACTTGGATTAATTCAAATATCAAAAGAGAATAAGTTTGAATTAATCCGCCTAGCTTTGATCCGAGAGGACACGTAGAAGCGGATCACCGGGCGGACACGAGGTCTACCGATCTTAAGCTTTTCCGAGCTTCGGTGGAGAGAGTGGTCTTCCGATGTTCCCGAAAGGTCCTACAAAACTATACAAGGCAAAGTTCTATACACGATTTGCCACGCTAATCGATCGTACCGATTAGCCATCAAGTATAAAACTAAAGTAATGTCTTGTCTTGTCGATATAAATTTAACATAAGAATCAACACCAACCAACTTCATCAACCACACCATACCAACTCAAATCCTCTCACCCACCATTAGGACTTCCCGCCAAGTTCCTTTTCGAACTTTTCGTCAAGATGCTTGAACTATTACACCTACCCATCAACCTCCTCAACCTTCTCAACCTTCCCTTAGAAAACCAAAATCCCTCTTCTACCCCCCGCCTTCTTTACGGTTTTCTACCGGCCGAATCCTCCCATATCGGTGAAAATTCGACAGCGATATGGGCTGATTCCCCACCACCCCTCCTCCACCTCCACATGTATCCATATCTTCCTCTTCTTCCTCATCCGACTCTTCCTCTTCCGACTCCTCTCCCCCTCGACCACAACAACCCTTCCGGCCACCATCTCCGGAAGAAGTCATTCATATTGGCCATGCTTCAACGTAAACTCAACCGACCAATGATGAAATTTTGTCTCTTGGGCGCCATATATGAAAGCGCGCTTACAAACATCTCTACCGCTACCGCCGAAATAGCCACCGCTTGCGTCAAAGCCAATGACCGCCGCTGCGGCCCTTCTCGACAATTCCAAGAGGATACTCGCTTTGGACAGATACGACACGACTTCAGATGTCAAGATCAACCTTGAAGCTCAGCGAGATGAGTGTGTTCAGACCGCTCCTCCCTTTCTATGAGCTTTTCCATGCCATCACTCTCCATCTCGGGCCGCCTCCTCATTCTAGAGCTCAACCGCATTGCTCGTGACTCTGCTCACAACGTCATGAATGCCAACCGTGATCGTGATCTGGCCATCACGGAGAAGAAGCAAATGAGGTCAATCAACGTAATCCGATGGAAGAGAACGCCGTCTTCGGAAGAACCGACTACCGTTCTCGTTCCACGGACCTCACCGATGCGTATGGCGAATATGAGCGAAGAATGGAAGAGCTAGAGCGAGAACGAAGGGAAAAGAGGCTGCACAAAGGCAAAGGGAAAAGACCTTGGTAGTTAATGTATCATTTCTTCCCTTACCTTTGTATTTATCTTCATTTTGAAAACTTCGTGATATGTAAACTTCTTGTTTATAAAATACGTAAGATTACTTGGTTTTTCAAAAGGTTATCTTGTTTATATTCTTGTTGCTTTATATTCTTATACTGCTTAGAATTTAAACAATCGGTTTAAATTTATTTGAGCCGCTAATCTGTGCTATTCTATGTTTTTTACCTTTGTATGCACTTAGATTAGTCCCTTACATTTGAGGTGTTATTCGCTTTTGATAGAGGCATGTCTTACATTACTCTATATATAAATTTCTCGGACATGTTATTATCTATCAAATAGTCTGCTTTAAGCCCTCATTTGTAGTAATGATGACCGGATATAAATAAGAGGAGATTGTTGATTCTTATGATAGATTTATATCCGCTTTCAAGACATTACATTAGTTTTATACTTCAGTGGCTAATCGGGCTGCGTATCGATTAGCGTGGCAACTGTGTATAGAACTTTGCCTAGTATAGTTTTTATAGGACTTCACAGGTTCAGCGGAAGACCTCTCCACAAGCTTTATCGGAAGACCTGCCTATCGCCCACAAACGGTAGACCTCGTGTCCACCTAATCTTCTATGACGTGTCCTATCCAGCAAAGATTAATTGGATTAATTCAAACTTATTCTAATCATTGTTTGAATTAATCCAAGACATTCCCTGACATATCAAGCCGCCGAAAGCAACCTTTCAAGCAGAAGACTTTTCGTCCGATGCGATGAAAGCGTGAAAAGCGCATCCCCCCAGTTCTGCGCAACAACTCTCAGATCTGACACCTAAATTGCCCACTTTTTTTGAAGATCTCAGAAATCATTCCCTGCTCTAGATATCTGTGAAGACGAAAATCCTTGACTGACAGCCCCATGCATTTAATGCATTGATGAAAAGAGCTGTTGAAGTATTCGTCTTCTCCAACGGATCTTTTGAAGTGCACCTGCTATAAATACTGCCATTAAAGACTGGAACATAAATACACATACAAAGAGAGGATCAATCGAACACTAATAGGATCGCTCTGAAACTCCACAACTCCAAGTCTTACAGCTCAGTGCTATCAAGAGATCCTAAACAGATCTAGAAGTCCTCGTCAACAACAAGAAGCTGCTCATTAACACTTATTGTTTTATCTTCTTGTTATTTACTTTCATTAACTATACTTCTGCACGAATTAAATATCTTGTATTTACAGATATTTAATTCCCTAGACCCCAAACACAAGTCAATATTTTGTACACGATCCATTAGAGATATTCTTTGTAATTAATCTAGTGGAAAACATAGTGCACTATTTAAATCCAGGTTGACTGCCTTGGTGGTGGACGTAGCACTCTTTATAGTGTGAACCATCCCAAAATAATTGTGTTGTTTCATATTTGTTTGTCTGTCGTTTGATCTATTCTTTACTGTGATTATCTTTATCCATTTACAGCAGAACTTAAGTAACTTGTAAAGGTCTACCGGTAGTCCTTATCGGCAGACCTGGAACAACTACCTTGAAGGTCTTCCGCTACTTGAATCTTTTCGATAGATTGCAAGTATCTTTCAAAGTATTTACCAAAAAGTTTTAAGTGTTTAATAAGCTATTCAACCCCCCCTTCTAGCTTATTATTGTGCCCATTGGGACCCACAGTCGGACCTACTAAGGTAGGCTGCCTACAAATCAGACCAAACGTAGTTCGGCCTAGCCAGAACAAGCATGCTGCGACGGTCGTGCCTACCGAAATAGGCTTCCTACGTATCCTTATCCAAGGAATCAGACCGAACGTAGTTCCCCACTAGTGAACAAACAAGCATGCTGCGGAAAGATAGTTGTAATATCCATTACAATCTAGTGAAAATAACGCACATCAAAATGCAATATCCATTGCATCGCCAAAAACCCAAATGCAATATTCATTGCATTACTACAGAAACAAATGCAATATCCATTGCATCTCGACACTAGACGCAATATCCATTGCGTCGCCACAAAACCTAATGTAATATCCATTGCATCACAACACTAGATGCGATATCCATCGCATTACCAAAAAGACGGATGCAATGTCCATTGCATCGCAACGCTAGCTGCGATATCCATCACATCACCAGAAAGACGGATGCAATATCCATTGCATCGCAACGCTAAATGCGATATCCATCGCATTACCAGGAAGACGGATGCAATATCCATTGCATCGCAACGTTAAATGTGATATCCATCGCATTACCAAAAAGACGGATGCAATATCCATTGCATCGCAACACTAGATGCGATATCCATCGCATTACCAAAAAGACGGATGCAATATCCATTGCACCGCAACGCTAGATGCGATATGCGATATCCATCGCATTACCAGAAGGACGGATGCAATATCCATTGCATCGCAACGCTAGATGCGATATCCATCGCATCACCAAAAAGACGGATGCAATATCCATTGCATCGCAACGCTAGATGCGATATCCATCGCATCACCAAAAAGACGGATGCAATATCCATTGCATCGCAACGCTAGATGCGATTTCCATCGCATTACCAAAAAGACGGATGCAATATACATTGCATCGCAACGCTAAATGCGATATCCATCGCATCACCAGAAAGACGGATGCAATATCCATTGCATCGCAACGCTAAATGCGATATCCATCGCATTACCAAAAAGACGGATGCAATATCCATTGCACCGCAACGCTAGATACGATATACATCGCATCACCAGAAAGACGGATGCAATATCCATTGCATCGCAACGCTAAATGCGATATCCATCGCATCACCAAAAATACGGATGCAATATCCATTGTATCGCAACGCTAAATGTGATATCCATCGCATTACCAAAAAGATGGATGCAATATCCATTGCATCGCAACGCTAAATGCGATATCCATCGCATTACCAAAAACTTGTACGAAACCTGATGCAATATTCATTACATTTTCATGAAAATTGATGCGAGGTCCGATGCAATATACATTGCTTTTGCTGCTGCTTTTCTTTCTTCTTTGCTTTTGCTGCACTTTCGCTTTTGCTGCTTTTGCGACGCTTGCCGCATTTTGCTATTTTTGCGACTTCTGCTGCTTTTGCGACTTCTGCCGCTTTTGCTACTTTTGCGGCGCTCATGCTGGGGGTTTTCTTTCTTCGTTGCAATTCTGGCTGTAGTTGGAAAATTTTCCCCTTTTGCTTCTGCATTTCCAGCTTTAGCTGGAAAATTTTCTTTGTTGCTGCATTCCAGTTTTAGCTGGAAAATTTTCTCTGCTGTTGCATTTCCGACTTCAACTGGAAAAATTTTCTTCTTCTTTTTTTTCCTTTTTCTCTCTTTTTTTTCTTTTTTTTTAAATGCTTATCCCAGCATAGGAGAAACGATGATTATGAAGTGTCACGGCAAAATGCTGTCGATGATCGGCTTATGTAGCTTTTGATGATGCTGCTGAGGATCTTTGGAGGTGGTTCTTGGCGAGATGCCGGTAAAACATATTTCAAGGGCCAATGCGGTAGAAGACCTGATAAGATGCAGTAAAAGGATGCAAGCATACGAATGAAACTTTCTTTTTCTCTTTTAAAAAAACTTTTGAATGTGCATGTGTATCATCTGTTTCTTAAACATGTTAAGACAAGATAAGGTAAGGTGATGGAAATGTAAATATAAGAGCTTGAGATGTGGCTAGTAGTTGGCTTTGAAGGGTTATGAGTATAGGAGCTGATTGTGATATTTAAGATGGAAGTGAATGGAGTACTTCTCAATCTTTTGACTAGTGCATCATTCAAAAAAAGGAATTCGATCAGGATTAGTGAGCTCTACTAATCGATACCTCGGAGGGACCACTTTTTTTTTTCTTTCCCTTTTTTTTTTTTTTTTTGCTTGTTTCTTTTTTTTCTTTTTTTTTTTATGCTCTAACTTTTGCCTAGGCCGCCCTTTCGGGTTTTCAACCTAGCAAGCTTTTACCTTATAGGGAGCCAGTCTTTCAATGTATGCGAAGATAAGCCGCTTATTCTTGAGGGATCACGGTTTTGTAGCTTCTTCGTTCCTTCAGGTAGAGATGGAAATGATAGCTGCTTCTGGAGATGATGAGCCTTTATGTATCCAATGAGTTCAGCGGGAGAAGCCCCAGGATGAATTTGATCAACCATATTTTGTATGACGGGAACGTTCCTGAAGAAATTAACTAGGGACAGCCCCAGAAAGACTCGATTTGGAGAGACTTTTGTGAGAGACAGAAATGAGTATGCTCAAAGAAAAAGGGATGACTCTAATGGACAAAAGAAGAGTCATGATCCAAAGTTTATTGCCGAGTATCACAAGTTTTATGGACCCTACTTAACTTTTATCTTTTGATAATTTTATATGTTTTTAGCAAGGAGTTCTATCCTAGACCCAGATCACGTTATAGCCGATTGAAACAAAGCTATAGGTGGCAACTAGGTTAGGGTATAGTGTTTAAGTATTTGGGATGGATTGGCTTTAGGGTTGAGGATCTGATTGGCCTCTTGCTCAAAGGTATTTTGGGCCATGGATTTGGTTATTTTTCGGAAAGGCGATCACAAAGCAATCATTGGCTGGCCTTTTAAGCTGTAGGTTTTGGATTTTGTTTCTGGATCTGGGGAGATCGGCTTTTGGCTTTGGTTGTGGGTCATGGGGTTGTCTAAGAGTGATTGATCTTTTTCCCCCTTTTTTTTTAAGAGAGGGATTTTGAGAAAGTTGCTCAAGAGAGGCTTCTTTTCTTTATCTCTTTTTTTTTAGATGTATAGGCCTCCTTTTTTTCGTGCATAGGCCTCCTCCCTTTTTTTTGTTGATCTTTCGGAGTAATTTGAGAGAGTGCTTGAAGAGATATTTGTCTTCTTCCTCATGAGATAAAAAGGTGGTCACTCTTGAAGGATATATATAAGGGTGAAGCAACCCCAGTTTTGGGAAGCTGGATCTTAGAAATGGTAGCCCCTAGTGTGCCATTTAATAGCTCGGTCACAATGGGTCGAAGATGACCTTTTACCAAGACAGAAGGTTGCTTCATCGAACAAAGATTTTTAATGGTTTGTGGGCCCATATTCTTGAAATGACTCATCACCAACTCGTGTAGTTTTATCATGTTTTTTCATGAGTTGACTCGTCATCATTTATTTTATATATATATATATATACTTTGGCAATATGTGGTGCTCAGAGATCAAGAAGAAGACTCGGCAAGCTAATATAGAAGAAGCAAGGATTTATCAGACTCGAATATAGATAAATACCTTTGAAATAACAGAGACCAAATGGATTCATGAGCATACTCTGCAGGGATGGGCTGTAGGCATCAATACGGGCAAAAGAGATACCCCTGGGTTTGAAAGCCCCTAGTCTTGAATTGTTGCGCATGATCTTTGAGTTGCCTGGCTTTTCTGGATTTCCCAGCTTCCCAAATTTTTCTGCTTTCTTTGTTTTTTGTTTTTTTTTTAAAGTGGTAACCCCTGACATCTCGAAGTAGGACTTTACTTTATTTTATTTTATTTTTTTGAAATCGAGACTGAAAGATGCACTTATCAACTGGTGATGCATTTATGAAAGGTTAAGAGATGAATTTAGAGATGGCAATTGAGAATAATGGTGAGGAGATTTCCTGTCTTTTCATGTTTTTGGAAACAAAAGAAAACACATAGAAAAACCTCTCTTTTTCCTTTTTTTTTTTTTTTTTTTTGCGATCATTGAAATGAGATGCGATGATTACGTACCCTGGACAATCATTTCAGGAGAATAAATGATAATAGTCAAACTTTTTATTTTTCAGCCCTTGCAAAATTGTTAGTGGTACCAAAGAAAAACAACAAAGATCCCAATATCTACGAAAACTGACATTGAATTGAAAAAGAGTTGTTTCTGAAGATTTTATTTGGCAAGAGGAGGTTTAATGGAAAGAGTTTTCTAGAGGTGTATACAAGAGGGTATGCTAGGGTCCTATGAGTCTAAAGTCTTCCTTTGTCTTTCTTTCCCTGAGTGACCAACAACTTCTCGTACTAAATTATGTCCTGTTCAAATTCTTTCTCAATGTTTTTACTTGGGTGATACTTGATCACTTTTTATTAATCACGGATGTGGGGCTTCTCAATGACATGGCCATCAATAAGATCTTGGATGGCACTTTTGAGCTTATAACACTTATCAGTGGGATGGCCACTGCTACGATGATAGTACTCGCAATACACTGCGGTACATAAAAATAGATACCGCAGTGCAATTTGGATTAGATATATGTGTGAGAACCCCGTTTTGAATCTCCCTTCGCGTGAGAGATGAGTGGTTTCAAAACTTAAGTGCGTGGAATACGCTTGGTCTCATTGAGGACTCAAAAGTGTGCTTATAGAGTCGTCACCTCTATTTTAAGGTTAAATAGAGAAAACCCAAAAATATCAGAAAATATAGGTTCGAGGGCTAAGTTACGAGTTGGGATTGGGTTAGGCACCCAACTCATCCTTTCGGTCTCACAATGGGTTTGTCAACATGGTTAGTTTATTTTAAATTCAAAGGAATATAAAATAAGATTTATATTTATTTAACTATACAAAAAATAAGTAAAATAACAACAAAATGAACTATTTACGCAAAAATAACATACTTTTAAAAGGAAAAGAAATAACGACTATTTACATTATATGAAAACTAACTAAACAAGAAAAACTTATTTTACATTACAAATATATAAAAAAAACAAGGAAAACCAACCATTACTAATATTTAACAGACAAGAATATTATTTACATATGATATATATATATATATATATATATATATATATATATATATATATATATATATATATATATATATATATATAATTTAAAAACTTAGAATAAATAAATGCAGGAACAGAACCTACCTCTTGGGGTGTGAGAGTCTAAACCCGGTACGCCTAGACTTAGGCGATCAACGAGTGCTTCTCGTGTCCTTCCGAGAAAGGAAATCTTTTTATTGTTGTTGTTTTTGTTGTTGTTGCGTGTGTAGGCGGGATGTTGCACTCTGCCTAGAATGGGCAAAGGCAGTAGGAGTATATTCATGTTTTGTAGAATTTGGACAGTGTAACAATTGTATTTGTTATTTCTTGCATCTTACTTTGGGCAACCTAACGGCAAGGTTTGATTTATTTTACTCGGCTTGTGGGGGCAAGGACTCAGAGATAGTCTTGGTAAGTGGGGGCTTGGTAAGGAGCAGGCTGGCAGCAAACAAGCAGGGGCTTGGCAAGGGTAGGTAGGCTGGGCAAGGCTTGCAAGGGGTAAGGCAGACATTCCTTCTTCTCTTCTGTGCAACGGAGGGAGAGAATGAGAGAAAGAGGAAACTTTTTGCTTCTCTTGGTGTCTAGAATGAGGGAGGGGAATGCCTCCTATTATAGGCAAATTTAGAGAAGGGCTATCGGCTGAAAACTGGAGCAGCAACTTAAGAAGGCAAAAAAGCGAATTTTGGCGCCGCACATGCAGATTTGGGCGCGACGCCCACATTTGCATGCGTTGCGCCTCAAATTGCTTTTCTTCATAAAAAGTTTCATTTTCACCCCCTGCTTTGTCACATTTGTTCTTTTATGCCTTTTCAAGTTCCCTTAGATGTTTAGGCCTTTGAAATGTAACGAAAGTAATGTCGGTTAGCCCTTTTTTATTTGAAACAATATTTCTTAGAACATTATAACATGGATACGAAATTATGGTGTTTAAAATAGGTATCGCGGTTCACAAATTAATTCATCGCGGTACATAAAAGTTGGTATCGCGGTGCAATTAGATTAGACAATTAAACTATTGAATCGTGCTGCAAAAATTAATGCAATAAAATTGATGAATCGCGATGCAATTAGACTAGACAATTAAACTATTGAACCAATGTGCAAAAAATAATGCAATAAAATTGATGAATCGCGGTGTAAAAATTAATGCAATAAAATTGATGAGTCGCGGTTTAATAGTCAATGCAACGCGATTCATTTCTCTAGCGCGCCTCATGCTTATTAAGGGCATCGTAGTCTTTTACCTCAAAAGTGTCCTTTTCCGGTTTGAAAAAAAAAACGAGACTATAGTGATTAAAAACTTTGAAAAGTGGACCGACCCGTAATTTTCGTTAATCAAACATATCGCACCACCAGGCCCATTCATTTTTTTTTTTGGATAAATTACAACTCGGTCCACTTTACTAAATTTTCAACCTCTTCTATGCCTCTTTTTTTTAATGGGTAAATTCTGATCGGCACCTTTTTCAAAAATTTTAACCCTTCCAGTACCCTGGGTTTTTTTTCAACCGCAAAAGACCATTTTTAGAAATATTGTTAAAAAATATCATCCCTTCAACAGCTCCGGCAAACACATTGATTTGAAAATCACCATTGTTGGATCTGTGTTGGTTGAAGGATTTTTCAGTATGGACGAAGGCAGAGGAGGAGAAGGAAAAAGAAGGCTTACGTCAAAGTAGATGGAAGAAGAAGGTGGAGAACATTGTTTGGTTCATTATCATTTTGAATCGTTGTACAAAAATTAATTAACCGCGGTTCAAAAATTGTTTTATCAAAAATTAATTCATCGCGGTACAAAAATTGGATTGGGTAATTAAGACTATGTATCGCAATGTGAAAATTGTTTCATCCTAGTGTAAAATTGGATTATGTAATTAAATTGATGAATTGCGGTGCAAAATTTGATGCAGTTAATTTTTTATCGTGGTGCAAAATTTGATGTAGCGCAATACACTGAGTAAGTTACATCTTTAGCGCGCCTTCGGTTCATTAAGAGTATCGTAGTTATTTTGCCCCAAAAATGACTTTTTCCGGTTGAAGAAAAAAGAGAGAGGCTACTTTAACAATTAAAAACTTCAAAAAGTGAACCGACTCGCAATTTCTCATTTTTAAACCCTAAAGTCTACTTTCATAAAATTGTTGCTAAATTGTCCTGTTTTTCCTGGCAGCTCGCAGGAGCGAAAGACGAGGCTACAATGAAATTCCTTTTTCTAAAATTTCTCCAAACTAAGGATATTAAGGGGCTAACAGCTATAGATATCCTCGCCTTCGATTTTCCTCCATCACGCCCCGTCACTTCTTCAACTTTACAAACTAAAGAAAGAAGGCTTGCTTATAAATATGCGTCTCATAGAAGGGCAATCAATTATTTCTCTTTTTATTTCTCAATCACAACTTGGGTGAGCTACTATCAGCTCCATTATAAATTTGATTTGACAGACGCATTGCAAAGGGGAAAATGCAGAATCTCGTCAAGGGCACCAAAACTCTCCATTTCTTCCTTAATTACTAAATCTGTTCTTTGAATTCCATAAGAGGGCACAACATCCATTTGTTCCTTTCTTCTTTGTCAATATTGGCAGTAATCCAGGTAAAGAGTGAGATTTCGAGAGTCTGATGAGTCTGAATCACTGGTGAGAAATGTTGTCGGGATGTCCTATTTGTTTCTCTCAGTCTCCCTAATTTTGAATTTCAATTGTGATGCATCGATTTAAAATCATGATGTATCACTATATTACACAATCTAGAATTGTGCATCGCGATGTACAATTTTGGATATCGCGATGCATATAATTTTGTGAATCAAAATCATGCATCGCACGACATCTTTCTTAGCCAGCTTCTCACACTACCTCTAGAAGACCATCTTCTGACTTCTATAATAAAAGACAGTACGATGGGAAGACCTTCTCCAATCTACACTATTTGGTTAAGGCGAAAGTCACTCATTTTCCACGCCTTGAAGCACTATTGCTTCCTGTTGGTAAATAATTTATTTGTCTTAGTATCTTCAAAACAGATTTCTAGATGAAGTATTGAAACGAGGTATGCCGAAGTAAATCTCCTTAAGACAAATATTGCCTCCGTAACGGTGCAAACCGATGATTGGCAATTGTCTCCCAAGATACAACGTTTCTTCCAAAAGTTAGACTTACACTTACTAACCTTTGACGACGAATGAAATTAGTTGACTTGTTCTTCTAAGACTGGAGGACGAAAGATGAAGAAAAGAAACTTGATTTCTTTTGGAAATAAAACACTGATTTTCGGATGTCTTGGACTGAGAGAAAAATTGCTTTGTTACTTCGATGTGTTGAAAAAACTAGAAGAGGGAGTCCATATATAGTGTAGGTCGAGTCTATCACCAACTGATGCAACTTGTGGACTGCCAACTGAAATGTTGTGACTGTCCAAACAAATTGCTTTGTTTGCTACTTCGATGAGTTGAAAATTTGCTTTGTTACTTCAATCAATCATGCCTGCCCATCCAAGACTGATGTCGTGCGCCAACTGCCGCCCACAACCTGAAGAGGTGCGTTGGTCCGTGACGAGTCACGCCTCCTGCTAGCCTCTTCAAGCCGCCCACTGCCTCCATAAAATGGAAAGGCACCAATCGCTCCTTTCCATGCGACGATGCCTACGTGCGAAGTGCAAAGTGCGCCTCGAAAGCCCAATGTGAACTTTGCAACGTGCACGGGCTCGAGCGAGTGCGATGCGAGTGCATGAGCGTGAGCGTGAGCATGAGCGTTTGTCCAACCAATGGCTAGCAAAGCTAGCTAGTGCGCAAGACATGGCTACATGGCTTGTAACTTAAATATTACTCTCCATAATCTCCCACTATATATACTAAGATACTTTCTACTATATATCCAATGTGGGTTTAGACTCTTTTGTGGTGACTTAACCATTCACCCATTTATATTGACCCCAATATTCCAACAATTCCCCACATGAATGGAAGAATTCGACATAGAAAGGAAAGAAGAAGAAGAGCATTGCTGAAAAATCAATGCATCAAGGTAGGTGGCTTTCGCTTTGAACCTTCTTTAGTAAGAATCTATCGAACTTACTTGGCTGATCAGTATACGTAACGTATTGAACTTTCAGACGTTATTGCAAGTTTAAACAATAGACCAAACACACTAACTCTCATATCAGATTTTGGTTCTTTATTGTGTTCATTATTTCGGCCCTGAACTTTCTTTGTTCTGCGAGTGCTTTAGAGAATTTGCCTAAGAAAATTCTCAACGAACCGGCCACGTTCACAATTACATAGGTGATGTGCTATAAAGAGTATCCTACATTACCCCACTTGTACTTATTTACAAGATATAGTCATCATTAAAAGCAATAACTTAACCTCTACCATATTGTAGGCAACACTTTTACATTATAGAAATGGGATGAAGATAAACTTCCAAGTGCTTCTCTCAAATCAATCATGACTAGTTTTTCCTATTGAACCCAGTCCATGGGATCTCTAGTCGCCAGGTTAGGTTTCCATCAAGTTTATTTAGATTTGTTTATGTTTTAGCCCCATTTCTTTTGATGCACAGTTTATTTTCTCTTTAGATAAACCTTTAGTGAATGGATCCGCAAGGTTATCCTTTGATCGCATGAAATCAATTGAAATTGTTCCATTTGAGAGTAACTATCTAACGGTGTGATGTCTACGACGTATGTGTCGAGATTTTCCGTTATATATAAAAATTTCTGCCCTAGCTATAGCTACTTGATTATCACAATGTATACATATAGCAGGCACGGGTTTTAGCCATAGAGGAATATCTTCTAAGAAGTGTCTAAGCCATTCGGCTTCTTCTCTAAGCTTTATCTAAAGCAATAAACTCAGATTCCATCGTTGATCGAGCTATACAAGTTTTCTTAGAAGATTTCCATGATATGGCACCTCCACCGAGAGTAAATGCATAGCCACTAGTAGACTTGGATTCATCTGTATCAGATATCCAATTTGCATCACTATATCCTTCAACTATCCGAGGATAATTGCTATAGTGCAATGAATACTCTCTAGTTTGTTTTATGTATCCTAATACTCTTAACAATGCATTCCAATGCTCATTATTAGGATTGCTAGTAAAACGACTTAGCTTACTTACAGCGTAAGCTATATCCGACCTTGTTCACTGCATCAAGTTCATTAGGCTTCCAATGATTTGGGAATACTCTAATTGTTGTTTCGCATTCCCAGTATTCTTGTGAATAACTATATGAGGTAAAAAAAGATTATTAGTCTCTTTAATACCATGAGAATTAAATATCTCAATCATTTTATCCACATAATGTATTCGAGATAAATTAATTCCATTGGAAGTTTTAGTGACTTTCATTCCTAAGATTACACCTGCTTCACCCATATCTTTCATATCAAAGTTATTAGTGAACATTTTCTTTGTTTTGTTTATAACCTCAATGTCATGACCAAATATGAGCATGTCATCTACATATAAACAAACAACTACATATATGTTACCAAATTTCTTGGAGTATACACACTTATCACATTTATTTGTGATAAAATTATTCATAGTCATGACATTGTCAAATTTTTCATGCCATTGTTTGGGAGCTTGCTTCAAACCATACAAGGACTTAACAAGCTTGCACACCTTGTGCTCTTGTCCTTTTACCTTGAAACCTTCGGGTTGTTCCATGTAAATTTCTTCATTCAAATCACCATTTAAAAATGCAGTTTTCACATCCATTTGATGTATCTGCAAATTATACAATGCTGCAATGGCTATTAAGATTCGAATTGAAGTTATTCTGGTAACAGGAGTATATGTGTCAAAGAAATCAAATCCTTCCTTTTGACGATATCCTTTGGCAACAAGACGAGCCTTATATTTATCCACGGAACCATCTGGTCTTAGTTTCTTTTTGAAAATCCATTTGCATCATATTGGATTAGAACCTTTTGGAAGTTCAACCACTTGTCAAGTGTTATTACTTAAAATGGATTCAATTTCACTATTTACAGCTTCTTTCCAGAATGTGGATTCTGAGCTGTTCATGGCTTCTTTAAATGATTGAGGCTCATCTTTAATCATAAAATTAGGGATAAAATCTGGACCAAAAGTTTTAGCAGTTTTAGCTCTTTTGCTTCTTCTTGGTTCAGTATCCTTATTATTTTCAGAAGCACTTTCACGTGGTCTCTTAGGCGTATTTTCACAAATATCCTTTTTCATAGGGAACATGTCCTCAAACAATTCAGCATCACGAGATTCAATTATTGTATTGATATGAATGTCATTTATTTTAGATTTATGTACTAAGAATCTATATGCACTAATATTCATTGCATACCCAATGAATATACAGTCAACGATCATAGGTCCTAACTTTGACCGTTTAGGAGGTGGAACGGCAACCTTTGCGAGGCACCCCCACACTTTGAGGAATTTGTAGGATGGATTTCTTCCTTTCCACAATTCATATGGTATGGAACCAGTTTTCTTGTGTGGAATTCTATTCAACACAAAGTTAGCAGATAACACTGCTTCCCCCATCAAGTTTTGTGGTAAACCAGAACTTACAAGCATGCAATTAACCATGTCTTTTAAGTTCTATTTTTCCTCTCAGCAATACCATTTTGCTACAGAATATAGGGTGTGATGAATGATTCCAAATTTGGAATATAAGTCACTAGACTCAATCGATTCATATTCACCACCCCTATCGGACCTTAATACTTTAATCGACTTTTCAAGTTTATTTTCAACTTCATTTTTGTAAGTGATGAAAGCATCCATTGCTTCATCTTTACTACTTAACAAATAGACATAACAATATCTACTTTGATCGTCGATGAAAGTAATAAAGTATTTCTTATCGCCTCAAGTTAGGACAAACTTTAAGTCACATAAATTGCTATGAATTAAACCCAACAGTTGGTTAGTTCTTTCAATTGAGTTAAAAGGTTTCTTTGCAAACTTTGCTTCAACACAAATTTCGCATTTGTGATCTTTCATTGAATCAAGTTTTGGAATAAGTCCTAAACCTACAAGCTTTCTTAAAGAAGCACGATTCACATGTCCTAAGTGACTATGACATAAATTAGAAGACTCGCACAAGTAAATAGAATTATCAATTTTATTAATAGCTTGTGGGTACAAATAGGTGGACTTCTTGTCCACTACAAAAGCATTTGCCTTAAACATGCCATCCAGCAAGTATCCTTTCCCAACATACATCCCTCCTTTAGTAAGTACAAATTTATAGGATTCAAATACAACTTTAAAACCTTTCTTACTAACCAATGAACCAGAAATTAAATTCTTCCTTATGTCTAGTACATGCATCACATCGTTGAGAGTAAGCTACTTTCCTGATGTGAACTTCAAGATCACCTTTCCAATGCCTTCAATCTTGGAGGTTGCGGAATTTCCCATATAGAGAAAATCTTCACGTCTCATCTTCTTGTATTCCGCAAACAAGCTTTTGTCGGCACATATGTGATGAGTGGCTCATGTGTCCACCCACCAATCCTTGACGTTTGACACCAAGTTTGCTTCACATACAACAGCGGACAGACTTACTTCGGAAACACTCATAGAGAGAGTATCCACTTCTGTCATGTTTGCTTAGGGAGGCTTCTTCTTCTTGCTTCGGAAATCCTTTGCCCGGTGACCGTTTTGCCCACAATTGTAGCAGTCCCCTTTGAACTTGAAGCATTTGTTGTTGCTGACATTACTTGTCTTCTTGTTCTTAGAAGAGTCATCACGCTTTCTTTTATTGTTCTTAGGCCCAGAGTCTTCAACCATGTTAGCCTTTGCTTCCATGTTCCGTGTAGCGGCTCTCTTTTCTGCACCACGATTGTCCTCTTCAATATGAAGATGAACAAGCAAGTCTTCCATTGACATTTCCTTGCGCTTATGCTTGAGATAGTTTTTGAAATCTCTCATTGAAGGAGGCAACTTCTCGATCATACATGCAATTTGGAAAGACTCGTTCAATTGCATGCCTTCAACTTCAATGTTATGCAACATAACTTGCATCTCCTCAACCTGATTCATTACAGTTTTAGAATCAATCATTTTAAAATCCAAAAATTTTGCAACAAAGAATTTCTTTGTTCCAGCATCTTCGGTTTTGTATTTTTTGTCGAGAGATTCCCAAAGTCCCTTTGCAGTTTGAATGGAGTAGTACACATTATACAATGTGTTGTCTAGTCCATTCAAAATATAGTTCCGGCATAGGTAATCCGCATGTTTCCATGAATCAATAGCCAATTGTGCTGCCTTGTCAATTGTACCTTCCGCTACAGGACATTCTTCACGCAAGAACTTCACCAATCCAAGCGTTGTGAAATAGAACAACATTTCTGTTGCCAACACTTGAAATCAGTTCCATTGAACTTTTCTGGTTTCTCGTACTGCGGGACCGATGGCATGAGAAGTTGATTTGCACTTGAAGTGCTTGCAAACGCACTCGGAGTGGTTGCAACAGTTTCACTAGTGGATTCATTTCCATTAGCCATTTTCTGTAATGAGACAGAAAATCAAATTAGAAGGGAGATGAAGTGGAAAGATAAACAAAATAAATACTTGTAATATTTGTCTTAAGAATGTTGGTAAATAATTTATATGTCTCAGTATCTTCAAAACAGATTTCTAGATGAGGTATTGAAACAAGATATGCCGAGGCAAATCTCCTTAAGACAAATATTGCCTCCGTAACGATGCAAATGGATGATTGGCAATTGTCTCCCAAGATACAATGTTACTTCCAAAAGTTAGACTTGCACTTACTAACCTTTGACGGACGAACCAAATTAGCTGACATTGCTCTTCTAAGACAGGAGGACGAAAGATGAAGAAAAGAAACTTGATTTCTTTTGGAAACAAAACATTGATTTTCGGATGTCTTGGGACTGAGAGAAAAATTACTTTGTTACTTCGATGAGTTGAAAAAACTAGAAGAGAGAGTCTATATATAGTGTAGGTCGAGTCTGTCACCAACTGATGCAACTTGTGGACTGCCAACCGAAATGTTGTGACTGTCCAGACAAGTCACAAAGGTTGCCCTTCGAGTTGTGCCTATTCTGTCGAGCCTACTATGAATCTGGACAAGATATGTACTGACCCCAACTGCCGCCCACAACATCAAACGGTGTGTTGGTCCAATGATCAGTCATGCCTGCCCATCCAAGACAGCTGTCATGCGCCAACTACCGCCCACAACCTAAAGAGGTGCATTGGTCTGTGGCGAGTCACGCCTCCAACCAGCCTCTTCATGCCGCCCACTGCCTCCATAAAATGGAAAGGCTCCAATTGCTCTCTTCAAAGTGCAAAGTGCGCCTCGAAAGTTCCCAATGCGAACTTTACAACGTGCACGGGCTCGAGCGAGTGCGAGTGCGAATGCATGAGCGTGAGTGTGAGCATTTGTCCCACCAACGGCTAGCAAAGCTAGCTAGTGCGCAAGACATGGCTACATGGCTTGTAACTTAAATGTTACTCTCCATTATCTCCCACTATATAAACTAGGATACTTTCTAATATATATCCAATGTGGGTTTAGACTCTTTTGTGGTGACTTAACCATTCACCCATTTATATTGACCCCAACATTCCAATACTTCCAAGAGCTTGAAGTCCATACATAGTATTTGTAATTCCTTTTTTAGTTGACGATAAGGAAGCTTCCTTCCATTCTCGCTCTAAATCTGTAGTCAATCAATTTTGAATTTGATGCAGAATAGAAGCTAGAAGATCCTGATGCAAAGATAGATAAAAGATATTCACATGAAGAAGTGCGCACAAAAGGTAATCATAGACCAACCTGAACAAAGTTTGATTTTTGGGTTAACTTCACCATTGGTCTCTGTACTTTGAACGAAATTTAATTTTTTGCATTGCGATGCATGATTTTGTGCATCGCGATGCATGAAACGAAGCTTTGCGTATGAATGTTCGGTTCATTAAAGGTATGCTCATCCTTTTGCACTAAAAATTTCTTCTACTAGTTAGAAAAAATCGTGTGCGAATTAACCTGTTAAATAAGGATGGGAGGCGACCGGCCTAGTTATCACCTTTTTTTTCTTTGATCAAGCCTCCTACACCACCAAGCCTAATCGAGAAGGACGGAAAGAAGCCTGGTACGGCTTGACGAGGAAGGGGAGTCCCATAAAGGGTGTATCCAAGCTCGGTTGAAAGACTAAGGTTCAAAGAGCAAGATCGATTTGGAATCGCGATGAATATAATCATGCATCAAAATCATTCATCGTGATTCAAAACCATGCATCATGATTGAATTCTATGCATCGCGACTCACGATTTTGTACATCGCGATGCATGAAGTGAAGCTTTGTGCGCGTCTTTGGTTAATTAAGGGTATTCTATTTCTTTTGCATTAAAAATAGTCTTTACCAGTTAAAAGAATGTGCAGGGATGTTTAGCGGTTGGAAATTGATGGGAGGGGACCGGCCTGAATCCCACCCTTTTTTTTTCTTTGACAAGCTTATCACACCACCATGCCCAATCACACTTTTTGTTAGTTGATCAAGCATATCATTAAGTGTCGTACCACCAGACCCATTCACCATTTTTGTCTTGGATCAAGCCTGCTGCACCACCACGCCTAATCACACTTTTATTTTTAAGGCCAAATGCATTTTAGTAAAGTTACAGTCGTAAATGTTGTATTAAGTATATTCTAAATGTTGTGCACCTATAATGTGTTAAATATAACACTTCCTAAGAATTTTATTATATCCCTTCACTCAATTTAAGTGTAAAAGACAAACGACTATATTTCCCTTATAAATAATTAAATGAGAAAAGTATTCAAAAAATAATAATTTAAAGAAAACATCTTTATAATATCATGTGTCTTCATTATTGTAGAAAATGACTTCTCTATTTATACAACTGATTCTCTTGAAAAATTGTAATACATGTGAAGGAAATTGTACAATTTACGACACAATTTACTTAATGGTTTGTTTGTCTAATGGAAAAAATAAATAGTGAAATTATGTATTACTTCATGATAACATCGAAATCATATATTTATATATCTAAATTGATGTTTAGATGCTGGAGAAATTAGATAATCATTTTTAATCAAGTGCTCCAAATAGATTTTGAACTCTCTTTTTTGGTGTATAATTTTTTAATGGAACTTTAGACAAAAAAAAGTTTGCAAAAAATTATGAGTTTCAACATTATTGTGTTGTGGTTTTATAAAATTAAATTATTTTGTATTAATATCGATTCCGTGCATCATACAAGTGACTAATTACATTAAAAACAACTTAAAAGTGTTACGCTTGGCACAAATATACGTAATTATCTCCAAAATAATTTCAATTTATATATCCTGCACAATCTCCTCCCATGCGTCTCTTCTTCCCGAAGTTTTCCCACAAACAATGGGGTTGAGATCTCATATATTACAAAGTACGAGTATATCCTGATCACACCAAATAAAGGGTGACTATACGTGGTGTGTACGTGGGACTGGTCCGGATGGCGAGGTGTCACTATGAGTGCTGGAAAATGGATATCTGGCTGGTTTTCTTACTGGTTTCCCCGATTCTTCTTAAGCCTCGTATCTGTGACCTGAGAAACAAGAGAAAGCACCGGTTAGGGAGCTGGGAGGTTATCCTAGCTAAAGCCCTCCGGTGTGAGAGTCAGTGAAGGGATAAAGTAGGTGAGCACTGGCGTCCCCAGAGATCACCGTGAATAGTTTGTGTGTTTTGTGCAGTAAGATTGCAAAGTGTGAATAGTGTCGTACCTCATGAAGTTGGCTACGTTCTCTATTTATACTCCTCTCCAGGCTTGGCTTGCAAGACAGGGAAGGACGGCACGTTGGGGACCAAATTTGTTGGTCGGCCGAGTTGGCTGGGCCTCATTGGTTCCCACTTTTGTCAGGTATGTCAGAGTATCAGGAGAAAGTCAACTGTGAGTGGTGCGGCGGGTGCAGAGCACGTTGGTGTCTCTCCAATTAAACCGAACCACCTGGCGTACTTTGTACTATGATGACATTTCTTCGTTCAGGTCGGTCTAGTCTCCGGGCCAACCATGAGCTCTCATGGTCGCTTGATCGGTCGGGTTCGCGTCCTCGTTTATTATGATGTTTGGTCATGATTGAGGCCGGGTCACTCCAGGTTGGCCTAGTGATGCTCGGCTTGATCGGAATGATTTTACTCGGACTGGCCTTGGTCGGCTTGATCGTGCTCGGTATGCTCGGATCAAGGATGATCCTCGGCTTGACTAGGTCGCTCTGGCTAACACGTGTTGGCCACGTAGGAAGCGGATTATTGAGCCCTTTCAGTTGCCCCCGAATTTTTAAGTGCGAGGATTTATCCCAAGCTTGGAAAGTATAACTCGACTTGTCCCCGATTGAGGTCTCTTTTGTTGATCAAGGCTTCTTCGTTTTAATTTCGGGAATACACCGAGGATGTGCTCGACGAGTTTCTCGGGGCGAGCTTGTTTTGGTGGTCGAAACGGTGGCGTCGGTTGGAGTCACGTCTCATTAATAGCACGTTTCCCGAAGCGTCATTTAGCCGGCTTTTTGCTTGATTTTCGGAATTACGACACCGCTACTCCTCTATTTTGGCGACGTCGTTTCGATAATCGGGGCCACGTGTTGCGCAGCGATTGGTGGGCTAGGGTCCGCGTGCTCGGAGTCGGGTCGACCCAGTCATTCGTGGGTCGTATAAAACCGAAAATTCTGGCGTATCTTCCACACTTCTGTCCATTTTCTGATTTTCCTGTTTCAAGCGATTTCCCGGCGTCTCTAGTCTTCTAATAGATTTCTCCGTTCAATCCCTCTCTCGCCGTCTTTGACTCCTCAAACATAGTGCTTTAGGTCCGTCTGTCCTCCCTGGTTCTTTTACTCTCACTTGTGACCTCTTTCTAAGCAGTTTTGGGTGAGTTTCAAACGCTGCATTTTACTTTCCGGCGAGCGGTTATCGGCTTCTGCATTTTTGTACTAACGCCGGCGGGTTTCTCCTTTCAGGTTCCCGTTTTTCGTTCCTCATTCTTTTCCACTTTCGCTTTCCTCTGTTTCAGGTATCCTTCTGCCTCCTTGTTTTAGTTCTGCATTTAGTTTTTATTTTCAAGGTATTATATGAGTTCTGGGTCTGGGTCCTCGCGTCGCACTCCCGACCATTCTTCCTCTAATATAGCATACAAATTTCCTTCCTCGTCTTCCTCGTCATCTTCTCCAAAAGTCCCCTCTCCTTCGGTAGTCTCCTCGATAATGAGGACCAAGAAAGCGAATCCTGGGGTAATTTATGCCCGGTCTCCCACCCTTTCCCGGGTGTACAAGCAAACGGATGGCAACTAGGAAGCCGTTCTTCCCAGTGAAGTGAGGAGGCTGCTGTTAGCCGCTGGCTACAACTGAGGGGCTTCCTGAGGGCCGAGTCCCTCGGGAGGTCGAGGACCGACCTCTTGGGTCTCAGATGTATATTTGCGAGACGATGGATCAAGCCTATTTTGATCTCTACCAAATTTTTTACAGCGAGTTCGAGGCACAAAGGATGGTGAAGAAGAACATGGAGCTGGCGAAGAAGAAAAGGAAGAAAACTGTTGCCGGTTCTTCTTCGGCACCCGAGGCGGAAGATCGGGTGAGCAAGACGAGCAAAAAGGCTCGAGCTGGAAAGTCTAAGGTGAGCGAGGATGTTGTGGAGGAGGGCGGCAAGCCCGGGGGTAGATGGTTAAGAGGGTGGCGTAATCACATTAGCCCCGAGGACGTAGAGACCTGGAGCAGTCAATTTAATCATAGTCCCAGGGATTTTTGGGGGTACCCGCCTGAATTAAGCTTGTCCCTTCCCGAGTTGAGACTCCTTCGAAGTGGAGTTGGTTTTTATATATCCTTTTTCGAGGTAGGGCTTCGACTGCCCCTGGATCCCTTCGTATGTGAACTGCTCGATGAAGCCAGGGCTCATCTCTTGAATATTTTTCTTAATATAACATAATTAACAAACATTAAAACTTCAAATTTATTAATAGCAAATATCACCAAATTATTTAAAAATAACGATTACAATATAAGGTTAAAATTTAAAAGTAAAACCAACAATTTAATATCATTCGACGGTTCAAAAAAAACAAAAAAAAATACTTAATAGTTGAATAGTACTTCATAGGTTCATTAACAAATTACAAATTTACTATACATAACTCAATAATTCATAGGTCAATTAACAAATTAAAACACTGTTTATTATGCATGATAGCATAACCTTTTGATTAAATAAAATGTCATGTCATGTTTGTCTTTTTTTTGTTCGCTTATTTTTATTTTTTTGGGTTTCTTTTTATTTTTTTAAATTTTGGTCATCTAACACGGTGTTGATTGCCGAAAAAATTAAGTTTATTATTTATACTAAGGGTTAGGGTTATAAATTATAAATTTCATAATATTAGTACATATGTATACTTTTTTTCTATCGTAAATTTTTTAATGTAAATTGTATTATTTCTATATATTATTTCGATCTACTTTTTTTTGTCATATAATTTCTACAATTATAAAGTTTAAAAGGTAACTTTTCGTTAACTTTTTGTTATCTTTCTAACAGTTGTCACGGTTAGGATGTAAACTGAGACAAATGGTAACGTTAGATGGCATTATGGGACAAACTTTAGATTGAGATGTACTTTGGGATTGAGTGGATACTTTGGGGGTAATTATATTTTGGCCTAATTCGACCGGTATGAACAATTAAACCACTAACCATGCACAAATCTATTTGTCTATCTATATCATAATTTCGTTTAGTAATTAACTACTGACGAAAAATTCATTTTTACCAAATATAACTACTGACTAGGATTAAATCTCAAAAAAGTTAACTACTGGCTTGTGTACAACAGTTAATTCTAGCAACATTATTGAGATTTTACAGCAGTAATTAAAGCATGTGCCATAACTAAGATTTTTATTATTTTAAGGTTTTACTAGACATTTATTGTTTTACTGAGATCCTATTTTACAGTTTTACTGATCATCTCCATACTGATACCGTGTTATAGGCACGGGCACGAAATCTAGTGTGTGTATATATATATATATATATATATATATATATATATATATATATATATATATATATATAAGGAGAGGTGCGATTTTTGAAAAGTTCTCGCTAAAATTCACTTTCCAAAAATGACAACACTTTTATTTTGTTTAAAATTAGTTTTGCTTTGGAAATAAAAACTACATTTTTTGTCATTATTATGGTTAATTAGATTAATCAATCCAAAAACTTTTTGCTTTCCTGTATTATAATTGATTAAACTAATTAATTGAATCATATTTTAATTTATTTCAAAAAATCTCCGCTTCCCTTGGAACCAGATTAATTTAATGTTGTACTAGTACTTTTACCCGTACCGATGGCACGGCGCCAGTTTGAGAATTTATCAATAAATGAAGCAGATAATGTGAAAATGAATTAATATTTACTTATAATTTGTATAAGGGTTGGATATATGTACACTACACAACGAAAAAGGGAGAAAAACTCAAATACGTAACAAAATAAAACATTTTACTACGATATTTATTTCATAAAAAAACCAAGAAATAAATATTTTAATTGTAACTATTGTAAAAATACGAAAAGTAAATTTTATTGAACAAAAACTCAGTCTTCTTCTTCTGGGGGTTCTTACTTAACAACAATGGAAACCAAATTAATAACTTTGTCAAATTTTCCATGAGATGCAATAACTTTGTCCATTATAAATAAATCTAAGCCAGACATAAATTAAACTGGGGTTCAGTTGATTACGATAACAATCAATTAAAAAACTACAATTAAATATTTGTAAAACCGTAAATGTCACTTTATTATTAACGAAGTACTAAAAGTATTATTTTCTTTAAAAAATTGATTTTCAAACGAGACCTCTTTACCCGGAACGGAGGGATTAATTAATAATTTGTATATAAAATTGCGGGCTGAACAAACAAAACGGGCCGGACAAAAATTAAATTAATCAAGTTAATTACGATAACAGTTAAAAAGAAAAATTACAAAACTTACGATTTTTTTAATTTTTTTTATTTGTATACGAAATTGCGGGCCGAATTTTCAGTTGATTACGATAGCAATCAATTAAGAAACTATAAATAAATATTTTTTAAACCGTAAAGGTCATTTTATTATTAATAAACTACTAAAAGTATTATTTTCTTAAAAAAATTGACTTTCAAACAGGGTCTCTTTGCCCGTAACGGAGGGATTAATTAAAAATTTGTATACGAAATTGTGGGCCGAACAAAAAAATGCCAGACAAAAATTAAATTGATTAAGTTAATTACGATAACAGTTAAAAATAAAAATAAATAAATATATCAAATTACAAAATTTACGATTTTTTAATTTTTTTTTTAAATTTGTATACGAAATTGCGGGACAAAAAAATTAAATTGATTAAGTTAATTACGATAACAATAAATGTAAAACAATAACAGTAAATGAAGCAGATAATGTGGAAATTAATTAACTGTAAAACAATAACGGTAAAACTGTAAAACCATAAAACAATAACTCTAAAATTGTAAAATCGTAAAATAATAACTGTAAAACAGTTATAGATACAAACGGTTATAGATCCGTGAAATTAAATTCTGGCCAGTGATTGTGTTTAATAAAAACAAATCCTGACTGGTAAATAGCTTTTTGTAACTCCCTGAGCTCTTTTATATAATAGATAGATTGATTTTATTCATAAGCTTCTACCGAGCTAAATTGAGCTAAAGCCCATGATGAAATTTCAAGAAATAACATATTTACAATTAAAAGTTTTAAATCGAAAGGAATTAAGAAAAAGAGTGTCAAGTTGATACCTTCTGAGCCAATCGAGGAAGAAATCCCACAAACCCATTTGCAAAACAAAATAATTATGGTATGGAAATGAATCTGGGTGTTGATTATTTCATAGTTGTGTCCGGGGTATTATTTATTGAAATGTTTAAATTAAATAGATCAATTTTATTGGGCCAGATAATTGATTCCCTGATTCAGGGGGATTTTGGAGAAATCGTAGGGGAGTTGGAATCGTATAAGGAGAGGAGGACGCAGAGCGATAAGGGTTGTGCGGGGAATAAATTACAGTCATTTGATATAAGTAAAAATAATCAATCTCAGTCGCTTCAAGTTGATACCTTCTGAGCCAATCGAGGAAGAAATCCCACAAACCCATTTTCAAAACAAAATAATTATGGTATGGAAATGAATCTGGGTGTTGATTATTTCATAGTTGTGTTCGGGGTATTATTTATTGAAATGTTTAAATTAAATAGATCAATTTTATTGGGCCAGCTAATTGATTCCCTGATTCAGGGGGATTTTGGAGAAACCGTAGGGGAGTTGGAATCGTAGAGGGAGAGGGGGACGCAGAGGGATAAGGGTTGTGCGGGGAATAAATTACAGCCATTTGATATAAGTAAAAATAATCAATCTTAGCCGCTTCAAGTTGATACTTTCTGAGCCAATCGAGGAAGAAATCCCACAAACCCATTTGCAAAACAAAATAATTATGGTATGGAAATGAATCTGGGTGTTGATTATTTCATAGTTGTGTCCGGGGTATTATTTATTGAAATGTTTAAATTAAATAGAGCAATTTTATTGGGCTAGATAATTGATTCCCTGATTCAGGAGGATTTTGGAGAAACCGTTGGGGAGTTGGAATCGTAGAGGGAGAGGGGGACGCAGAGGGATAAGGGTTGTGCGGGGAATAAATTACAGCCGTTTGATATAAGTAAAAATAATCAATCTCAGCCGCTCTTTATCCTACTGAGCTCTATTGTATAGTAGATTCCTATTTACTGCATAGCAATGAACGAGAACCAAATTTGGATTTTTTGGGCAGTTGAAGCATTATCTTGGCAATTGAAAAACCGATAAAATAAAGAGTCGTGCGAGTATTATAATTATAGATAACTAAAAGCATTAGTAATCTTACATTTACAAAAGATTGAGTATAGACAATGGATATCAACACGAGTCTTCTTCAAAAAAGCTGCTGAAGGCTCTCAATGAAAAGAAAATTGAGGTTAGTACTATGACATCATATTTAGAATCACATATGAATCTTTGCATGTTTCATTTTATAACTTAATAATTCTCATGGAAGGCATAAAGATATGTTTGCCAGATATTTACTACCAACCACCAAACACAAGTCAAATATTTTGTACACGATCCATTAGAAATTTCTGTAATAAAACTAGTGGAAAACATAGTGCACTTTCAAATCCAAGGTTGTCTGCTTTGGTGGTGGACGTAGTACTCTTTAAAGTACGAACCATCTCAAAATACATGTGTTCTTTCTTCTTTCGCATTTACTGTTTTATATACTTATCTGTTCTTTAACTTATTTCCTTCGAACATCAAACTTAAGAGAATAGCCAAGTCTACTGGTAGTGCTTACCAGCAGACTTAGCCTGTCTTCCTTTCAACTCTTCCGCTACTACAATCTTTTCTATAGGTTGTTAGTACTTGCTAAAGGAACTCTTCTCGAAAAGTTTTTAAGTGTAACTAAGCTATTCAACCCCTCCCCCCCCCCAACTTTCTAGCCTAGTATTATGCCATTTGGGACTAACAGGTTACATGCTTATGAGCGCATGAATGAATATGTATGATTAAGTTTAAAATTTCACCTAAGTTAGTCTAAAAAGTATCGTTCAAAATTGCATTAAACATGTTCAATATACCTGGAATTATTTACTCAATTGACATTAAGCACGAGACAACGTGATTTATTTACTTATGAGTCAAGATTGTTATATCAGTTCATTTTTTGTCATGAAGCGCAAAAACATGATTGTTTTCTTGCTCGCATAAGTTAAAGGCATCAAACAAACCTCAATCTTATTAAATGGAGAAATATGCTTGATTTGCAAATGATGCACCTAAGGCTTCAGGTATAAAGTCCATGTCAATAGAGCCTTGGTTTTCCCCAACAACTTCACCGTGCTCAAGCACATTACGAGCCTTCTTAAGCAGTAACTACTTAGAGATCTAAGCGACCAAAATGAGCATATCATATGTCAGCCTCTGCCCGAGAGCCAACCGTATTAACCAGCGATACTTCTCGACTTCAAGATGAACCCTCGCATTCAAGAAGTAGGGGCTACACCAAGGAAGTTAAAGCATGATACACTCCTTTTCGAGAAGTTGATTTAAGAGCTTAAGGTTTGACTTGTACCCAAGCCTTGAGCGTGGTTAAGAGCTTAAGGTTTAGCTTGTACCCATATCTAAAGCGTGGCTTAGCGTGTACCTAACCCATGGGCATTGTTTAGCATGCTAGTCATGCTCAGGGGAAGGAGTTGGTTGAGAGCTTAAGGTTTGGCTTGTACTAAGCCTTGAGCATGTTTGAGAGCTTAAGGTTTGGCTTGTACCCAAGCCTTAAGCGCGGTTGAGAGATTAAAGTTTGGCTTATGCCCGAGCCTTGAGCGTGTAGTCATGCTCCATAAACTGAGGGCTTGTCGTAGCATTTATAAAGTTTTGATGCATAAAAATATTGTGCCCAAGACACATTATCCTCGGATTTTGCTCTAAGCATGCATGGGCTATCTACTCGCAAACTCGTAGCCAATTGATCACGCGCCTGCACGTGCTTTATATCATATTGTCGACGAGTTGACCACATCGTGTCTACCTGCGCTTATGCTCCCCGCTCGAGTTTATTCGCGGTTGAGCTCTGCATTGTCCTCCTGCTCAAGGTTACTCGCGGTTGAGTTGTACACAACGCCTACCTGTTCTTATGCTCGCTAGCTTTTTAAAGGCAGTCCCGCTCGCAAAATCGAGTACAAGGACTTGCCCTTGGTCCAAGTGGCGTTCTGTTCGCTAGCTTTTTAAAGGTAGTCCCGCTCGTAAAGTCGAGTAAAATGACTTGACCTTGACCCAAACGGCGTTATATTCGCTAGCTTTTTAAAGGTAATCTCGCTCGCAAAGTCAAGTAAAATGACTTGACCTTGGCCAAGTCGCATTCTGTTTACTAGTTTTTTAAAGGTTGTCCAGCTCATAAAGTCGAGTAAAAGGACTTGACATTGGCCCAAATAGTGTTCTGTTCGCTAGCTTTTTAAAGGTAGTCCTGCTCGCAAAGTCGAGTAAAAGGACGTGACCTTGGCCCAAGTGGCATTCTGTTTGCTAGCTTTTTAAAAGTAGTTCTGCTTGCAAAGTCAAGTAAAGTGACTTGACCTTGCCCAAGGGGCGCATTGCTCGCTATAGAAAAGAACTTATACAATCAAGTTATAAGGCTTACTTGTTAATCAAAATGTACAATGGCGGTCAAAAGCGACCAAAGTCGTGACTCATCCCAGCACTTATGTTATCTTGTCTGCCAAGATGAAAGTGATTAAGCCTCGGCCGTCCCGAGAAATTAAAGAAAATCACGAGCGAATAGTACTCTTTACCCTCGAGATGAATCTCGAAAAATAATGAGTAGGAGGCTACTGATGTGTAAATTTTGGATCCACCTCAATGGCGTTTTGGGCCTCGTTTAATGGTCCACTATATTTTACATGATGTCCGAAGAATTGGACCGGGCCCATGCACGACGGGCTGAGCCCATTTCCTCGGGTATAAATAACCCTCTCTAGTTCATAGAATGGGGGTCTCTTCCTCGTTTTCTCATTCAGAATCACACACGCGCTTGAGGGCTATGTGCCCTCTCTTTTATACACAATGTACTGATAAACACGCCAGAGAGTTTTTTGCGGGGGCTCTCCCCGCTGACTCACAGTGTTTATGTTATAGATAATATAGCTAAATATCCATCACCGACGACACCATCACCGCCAGACGGCAACTCTGGCGATCCACATACCTACGCTACCTTTGGCATCCACGGTATGATTTATTTTGGATTTATCAAATACAATAAAAAAAACTTAATTTTTACTTCCAGAAAATTGTTCATTGAGTTTAATATTGTGTGTGCATATAAATATGTGGTAATTGTGGAAGGGGAAGTGGGTGAAGTGTTCGAACATTTGATAAATGACGCACGAAAATGAATCTGTAAGTTATTTTCCTGAAAAAAATATTTTATTTTTCGTTGATTTCGAAAAAACTTTTACATTAATTACATTTTTCAATGATTACTAAACACTAAAAAATGATGAAAATCTTTTTTAGTTAAATAAACCGAGCCTATTATTTTAATTTTATTTAAATAAAAGGTAAAAGGGTGATTAGAGAAAGTTGTTGATTAAGGTGAGAAAATACGAATAACCATCAAACTCAGTGTTAAAATAAGTGGCAAATAGGGGATATTAGATCTGGAGATCTGGTGCTCGAATCTAGTACCAAATATAGTACATAAATTTTTACAGTATAACAAAGTTGTTAGCGTCCTGGCTTATGGGATAAGCACAAAGCATGAGATGAGAGCTGGCAAAAACCGGTTAAGGCGTGCCCATAGATATCGTAGTATTTCTTCTCCGCCCACAGACCAGATAGATAACCACAAACCAGTCACCGGTTTTTCTCTCTTTGGTGAAAAGCAGTTTTCATATGCTGACTCAGATTAAAGCAGAACACGACTTCCCGAAAACCAGGAGCCACGCAGGTGGGCCATTTCTTCCATGATATGTGGCGATTCGACCGCACCCTGACACTATCACGTGGCCTCCACGCGCTCCGCCCTTTTGTAGTTTGTACCCATCTGCATGGCACCCCCACCCAACGTCGCCCACGCCACTCCACCTGTCCCCCCCACTATCCTTCACCTTATCCCCAATTTACCCTCGACTCTGCTACAGGACAAGAATGCAAACCTCATTAAAGTGTGTTTCATTGTCCTATGGGCTAAGGGAGCAGCTTTTGTGTTCAACGAGGTTATGAACAGTGAGGGGGCGTACCCACCAATGAGGGGTCAAGTGTGGTCAAAGTGATTGGGGAGTGTAGCCACGCGTTGGGGTTGAGAGTCGGGGTGCGTATTTCTTTTGATTAAAAAATAGAAAATCTAAGGGCTTGTAGCTCCCCAATTCCATGAATGTGGAAAACTGGTTTTGTAAATAAAATTTTGTACCGCTCTCTTGGAAACAACTGCGGCCTCTAGTACCACCCAAAAACCCAGCGGCTTCTCTCTCTACATATATATAACTGCACCCCGACCATTCTTCATATCATAATTCACTTTCTCTCTCTAAAGCAACAAGTAACAACTACCCAAGCACAATGCGAATGAGTTGTAATGGCTGTAGAGTTCTCCGGAAGGGCTGTAGCGATAATTGCAGCATCAGACCTTGCCTCCAGTGGATCAAATCCCCTGAATCACAGGCCAACGCCACCGTCTTCCTTGCCAAGTTTTACGGCCGCGCCGGCCTCATGAACCTCATCAACGCCGGTCCCGAACACCTCCGCCCTGGTTAGTAGCGCTAATTTACAAATAATAATAAGACCCTTTTATTTCAATTCTGACCATGTTTGTTTGGTTGTTACAGCGATTTTTCGATCACTTTTGTACGAGGCCTGCGGGAGAATTGTGAACCCCATTTACGGATCCGTCGGGTTGCTTTGGTCCGGTAGCTGGCAGCTTTGTCAGAATGCTGTTGAGGCGGTTTTGAAAGGGGCTCCGATTACCCAAATTGCGGCGGATTCTACTGATGATGCTAACAATGGGCCACCGCTTAAAGCTTATGACATCCGTCATATTTCAAAGGATGAGAACTCGGCTGGGTCGAGCGAGCTTCACCGGGTCAGGACTCGGTGCCGGTTCAAGAGGTCTGCTGCCAAGGGGAAGGCTAGTCGGGGTTGGGTTGGATCCGGGGAGGAGTCGGGTCACGAGGAGCTTAATAACAGGGCGTCTAGTCATGAGTCTTCGCTGAGTCACCAGTCAGAGGTGGCTCCAGCTGTGGCAGATGATAGCCGGGAGTCGGAGAGCTTGGCTTCTGTGGAGACGGCAGAGGCTTCGCCTGAGTCAGCTGGGAAGCAAGTGGAACTAGTTGAGGATGGGGAGATTGAGCTGGTCCAGCTGGAGTTGACTCTCGGCTTGGAGCCGGTTGTACGAAGACGCAGTGCCAGTCCTAGGAAGGTTCAGTTTGCAAGGCAAAATGATTCATGCGACGATGGGGTGTGTAAAATGGAGTTAGGGCTTGATTATCCGGCGTAACCGAATGTCGGAGAAGTTAGTAGCTTAGTTTTTTGACGGCTCGGCTCAAGTGCTTTTATTTATTTTTTATTTTAAGTTGCTGGTAGTTGTAGTTGTAGTATTTTTTTTTCTTTTTTCTTTTTGTCTATATACCTTTTTGCCCTTCAAGGATAAAAGTAATGTACAAACGTGATTACAGAAGAGGGATATGTAATGTGAACAGAGAGGGACAAATCAAGGGTTTGGTTGAATTTTGCTGAGAATGAGTCCTTTTTCGTGATTTATTATTATCATGCGTGCACTATGCATTTTGGGGATTCGTCCTGATACGATATTTTTTTTTATATTTTATTTTTGAGAAAAAGGTAACAATTATTATCGAGTTTTATTTTTTAATTTTATTTTTGAGAAAAAGATAACAATTATTAACGAGTGACCTTAAATATAACACAAAAAACATTAAATATTATATTTAATTAAGGGTCTAATTACTAATTAATCATCTTATAAAAAAAGTTACAATTGAGCTAAATGGGTGATACTGGAGGCCGCGGTTGTTTCCAAGAGATCGGTACAAATTTTTATTTATGGAACCAGTTTTCCACATTAATAGCAAACGTGAGAGTAAGGCTCCTGTTTGTTTCACGGAAAATAACTTTTCGAAAAATATTTTCTTCATTTTTTTGGTGCTTGGTAACCTTAGGAAAATACAGTCAACGTAAAAAAATTTCCGAGTCAACGAAAAATAAAGGCTTCTTTTCCGAAAAATAACTTACGGATTCATTTTTCGTAAGTCATTCTCCAAATGTTCGGGTACCCTCCATCTCCTTTCACAATTGCACATATTTACTTACATACATAATATTTCACTCAACAAATAAATTGTTTAGAAATATAAATAAAGTTTGTGCATACTATTTATAAATTATAATTTTAATAAATGCTTAATAGGTTCGAAAATTAGTATCACCTATATTATTTAGGGACATCCTAACAATTGTCAATTTTCTATTTTAAAAAGTTTTTTTTTTCATAAAAATTATCACAAAATTTATTTGTAATCGTGAGATTGAAAAATGATAAACATTGATTTGACACCACTAATGACAAATTGAGGGTTAATAAATAAAAATTACTTAAAGTTCAACACTATTTTATATTCAATATGTGCATTAATATTATAATATATTTTTTTGTATTTTTTCATATATAGTTTTCGGTAACATTTTCTAGGGACATCCTAAACATTGTCTATTTTCTATTTTAAAATGTTTTTTTCATATCAATTATCAAAAAAATTATTTGTAATTGTGAGATTAAAAAAAGATGGACCTTATTAAAAAAAGATGGTTCTTATTGATTTTCTAGGGACATCCTAAACATTGCTTATTTTCTATTTTCTATTTATTTATTTATTCATATATTGTTTTCTGTGACATTTTCCATATGTTTGCCAAATACCCGTAAATGTTTTCTGACATATTTTCAAAAGATTTACCAAACACCTGAAAATGAAATCTTTTTATTTTCCGAAAATCATTTTATGGAAATGATTTTCCGTGAAATAAACGGAGCCTAAGTTGAAAAATATTTGCCGAGAGTTTGAGGATTGAAGTTTGAATTAAGCTGTAGCGAGATGAATTGTTCCCAAAAGATAGGCCAAATTACTTTTTACCCCCCAAAATTTCCACCAAATCTCAGTTTACCACCTAAACTAAGGTTTGTCCAATTTTAGTATTCAAGGTTGCCATTTGTCCCATTTAACCTACTCCCGTCAATTGCCGTTAGAAACTCGGCGTTAAATCGCACGTGGTCTTCACGTGCGGGATTCTTTTCATCTTTTAATAGAACTCTCTCTCTCTCTCACACACTCTATGTCCCTCACTGTCTCTTTCTTTCTCCTCTGGACTTTGCTGTTCACGCAATTTTAACGAACAGATCATGCCGAGTTATGGAAGCGATGGCGCCAATCATCGCCGACACGGAATGGCCAACGAATATACAGGATGAGATTCCAAGCTCCTCGAAAATGTCGATAACGTCGTAGGCGTAGCCTTCGAGCGAAGAGTAGCGCTCGAAATCGAAGTAGTTGGGATTGGTATTTCCGGCATCGATGTTGTCGCGAATGACACTGTGGGTCCCAATGAGCACAATAATAAGCTAGAAGGGGGGGTTGAATAGCTTATTAAACACTTAAAAACTTTTAAGTAAGTTCCTTGAAAGTTACTTGAAATCTATAGAAAAGAATCAAGTAGCGGAAGACCTTCAAGAAAGTTGTTCCAGGTCTGCCGATAAGGACTACCGGTAGACCTTTTACAGTTTACTTAAGTTCTGCTGTAAAAGGATAAATATAAACAATGAAACTAAACAGTTCAAGTATCAGACAAACAGTAAGGAATAACACAAGTATTTTGGGATGGTTCACACTATAATGAGTGCTACGTCCACCACCAAGGCAGTCAACCTTGGATTTAAATTGTGCACTATGTTTTCCACTTAGATCAATTACAAAGAATATCCCTAATGGATCGTGTACAAAATATTGACTTGTGTTTGGGTCTAGGGAATTAAATATCTGTAAATACAATATATTTAATTCGTGCTGAAGTATAGTTAAAGGAAGTAAACAACAAGAAGATTAAAACAATAAATGTTGATGAGCAGCTTCTTGTTGTTGACGAGGACTTCTAGATCTGTTGAGGATCTATTGAATGCACTGAGCTGAAGGACTTGGAGTTATGAAGTTTCAGAGCAATCCTTTAAGTGTTCGATTGATTCTGTACAGTTGTCTCTTTGTTCCAGTCTTTAATGGCAGTATTTATAGCAGGTGCACTTCAAAAGATCCGTTGGAGAAGACGAAGACTTCAACAGCTCTTTTCATAAATGCATTAAATGCATGGGGCTATCAGTCAAGGATTTTCGTCTTCACAGATATCTAGAGCAGGTAATGATTTTCTGAGATCTTAAAAAAGGTGGACGATTTTGTGTCAGATCTGAGAGTTGTAGCAGAAAGTAGAGAATTTTGCTTTTCCTTTCATCGTTCGAGACGAAAAGTCTTCTGCTTGGAAAGTTGCTTTCGGCGGCTTGACATGTCAGGGAATGTCTAGGATTAATTCAAATAACATATTGGAATAAGTTTGAATTAATCCAATAAATCTTTGCTGGATAGGACACGTCGTACAAGAGTAGGTGGACACGAGGTCTACCGATCTTAAGCTTTGAGCAGGTCTTCCGGTGAAGCTGTGAAGAGGTCTTCCGTGAACACGAAAAAGTCCTACAAAAACTATACAAGGCAAAGTTCTATACACAGTTGCCACGCTAATCGATACGCAGCCCGATTAGCCACTGAAGTATAAAACGAATGTAATGTATTGAGCAGATATAAATCTAACATAAGAATCAACAGACACGATACTCGTCGAGTAGGTGAGGCACGAGGTACTTCCAGACTAATTGATCGGTGCCGAAACCGTGGCCGAGGACAATGGTTTGGTCGTCGGAACCTAAGATTTTTACATTTTGTGCTTCTTCAACAACTGGAGCGAACTCGAATAAATTATGGGAGAGATTGAGCGAGTTCAAGCTGGGGCAAACTCTGAAACTCGAGAGGTCGAAATCGGCGGGAGGCCGATTCTCACCGGATCTACATAAGTGAGAAGAGGACTACATTCGGATCTCGCCGAAGAGACTGCTCCTGAGGCTGGAGTTTTTGAGATAAAGGGTCTGTAAAGTTGGAAGAGGTAATAGGCTGGAAGAGACTGAAATGAAATCAATGGACAAGTAAGTGTTGTTGAGATCTTTGGAGGAGACTCGGGATGAGTTGTTACAGTGACGGTGAAGGTGCGAGGATTGTTGATAGGAGCCGGTTCGGAAGGGAGTTGGTTTGAGAGTGAGAGTGAGGATTTGAAGGATAAGAGCTTTTGGGTGTCACCATTGATGGAGGAAGCTGAAGCTTGAAGAGGAAGAAAGAGAAAGGTGAGAAGGAGAAGAAGAAGTGATAATGAAAGAAGGGATTTCATCTTTGAAAAAGTATGAATTTTGTGATGGGGGCTTTTTGTGCCTCTCAGGATAATAATAGAATGAGAAAATACGATAATACCCAACACGTGATCTTCCACGTGCAATTTAACGGCTTCATTCAAACGGAAACAGACGGGAGGGGGTTAAATGGGACAAATGGCAACCTTGAATGCTAAAATGAGACAAACCTTAGTTTATGTGGTAAACTGGGATTTGGTGGATACTTTAGGGGTAAAAAGTAATTTGGCCCAAAAGATATTTAGGTCTTGTTTGTCAATCCATTACCCATAAACCTATCCAATCCAACCTACTAATTATTCAATCCAACTCATTAATAAAATAAATTTAAATGAGTTATCCAGTTTAACCCATTTAATTTCTTGGGTTCACTAACTTGAATAAACACAGCAATTTAATTTGAAAGTGAAACTAATCGTGAAAACTCTAAACCTAGGTCTCTCTCTCTCTCTCTCTCTCTCTCTCTCTCTCATCAACGACCACAGGCGACAGGAAATTTCATTCCCTACTCTGGCCTCCTTCTCCTTCACGTCGGCCGTCCTGTTGTCTTCCTCCCCGGCCGCTTCAATGGACAGTACATTATTGAAGGCCTCTCATCTGGATTCATGTTCGTGCTTGGCGGCCTAGGGGTTGTTCTTATGGACCTTGCACTTGATCGGAACTGGGTCAAAAGCATCAAGATCTCATTTGCCTCTGCTGGTATCTCCTTTGTTGTCATTGCCTATGTGAATTAGTAGGAAATTGGAGTATGAATTAGTAGGAAATTGTGAATCTTTCCTCAAATAGAACAGTATCAGAGTTATGGATATTAATCACTTGTCAAATGTTTCCCCCCCTGGTGTTTTAAGACATTGGACTTTAGATAACGTGAACCTTCCACTCTGTATCTCCTCAATTTCTAGGAACTTGTATCACAATTTTGCCATTTAATTTGTCTCTTCCAGAAGATGGCCTCGTCAAGCTCAATAGATCTTCATTTCTTTCCCTTTTCTGTCCTCTTCCTTCCCTTCTCTAGCAGGAAGTTGGAGGGTTCTCGTGATCTCTGTGAAGTTATCATCATCAGTTGGGCTTATTGTGTGTGTCTGTCATCATTTGTGATATCTACTCCTTCAGTCACAGTACATTGTAGGACGCCTCCCATAATTCTCCACTCGATTTTTAATTTGTTCTTTTAGGGCAAGTCCAATGGTGGTACTTGTCTATATGTATCAAAACCAAAATTTGATACCTATTGGTTATTATTTATTGGTATCAAATGATCATCTCCAACCATAGGTACCAAAATGAAGGGTATTAAAATTAGGTGAAGTAGTAAGGAAGTATCAAATTTGGTACCTTTCCTAGTACCACACCTAATTTTGATACCTTTTACTTTAACCATTGAAGAACCTAATACTTTTACATAGGTATCAAAATTTGGTTTTGACTCCTACCATTGGACTTGCCCTTATGTATTAATTTGACTGGTGAAACAATTAAGAAAAACAAAACTTGCCTTGGGATTCATTTTTCATAATATTCGTTAATTTGTATTTTTTCATTCTATTAACACTTGGAGATGTTCTTAATGTTCCCTTCTGGCCAAGAATATGTTTCTCTACTGCTCATCAATCATCATCTTGTGCAAGTTACATTTTTGTATGGTTTTGAGAATTTATTTCCCTGTTACTACTGAATCTCTAAGTAAAGAAGGAAACCCTGGTTATTTCGTCATGTTAAATGGACAATTAGTTGATGAATGTCATGTCGACAGTGTTGTACCATTTGCATGAATAGTTTTTTCCCCCTTCTAAACTTAATTGAGTATGGGTGGAAGGCTGAAGGGAATAAAGTAGAACATTGAAAAATGACTATTTGTGACCCCGCTATTTGGGAGGGCCAAAAAACGGTTCCAAATACTTTTTTTTAGGAAGGGAGAATTAGTAGTCACAATTACTTAGTATTTGACACTGTTTTGTAATAGTCGACCCAAATACTAGTATGGGGAAAACTAATGATATAGCCAATGCCCTTAGATTTTCCTTACTTGTGAAAAATCGTAGCCATAAGTCAAAGCCAAAATCAAACCACGGTAGTTTGAAATAGCATGATGGAAAACTTGAGAAAAGTTATCCTTGTGTTTTTCCCTAGATTTTTTCAGCCTTGAGTAATTATCAGGCATATCTTGGCCTAAGAAGAATACAACGTAGGCCGAAAGCACTTGGAATAATGCTGGCATGGAGAATGCAATTCTTCAGGTTGTGAATTTAGTACCACCGAAATTGTCATGGATTATCGAGAACACTAGGGCATGATCAGTTGAGTGGCCCCACTTCCTAGATTCCTCCAACCTCTGGACACCCCGTTGGTCACCTCCACGATACGGGCGGATAACATAGAACTCATCCAGAATTGTATTGAAAGAAAAGTAGCTAAAGAAAAGTAGGTAAAAAAAACGTACTAGTGGAAAGCAACAGGGGAGTTGGCAATTGAATTAAAAAAACAACAGGGGAAGATATAACTGTTTTATCTCACTCAAAAGTGTTGCTTCTCCAATAGATATGGTTTCTTCAAGTAAAATGATATACATGACATAGCTCTCTCTCTCTCTACTACTACAAAATTAGGATACAATCAATCATATGCCTACATTCATGTTCCGAGGGGTGCCAAGAATGTAACTTCTCTAGCAGCAACTGCTCTATAATTACACACAAACACACACAAAATGGGGCTCCTCATCTACAAGATTAAGCATATATCTTCCAAATTGTACAGCTCTGTCCCCACTCTTTCACCTAAAGATGTTTGAACGATCCACCATTGAGCCTTTCCATGTGTGCTTGCAACCCAGATAATGCCTTCTCGTCCATTGGAAGAACCCCACTCTGCTGCATAGGGTTATCTTAGGAAGCCCGGTCTGTTGAACGGGGAAACTGGCCATGGTTTAAATTACCATTAATGTTCATCAACAGCATGTGTCCAGTCTCCGGGTTCCCCCTATATGCTAATTGGATGCTTTTCACCCTCTCTCTTATCGCATCTAATATCCCACTGGTAACTGCAACAAATACATCCAGTAAAGAGTTAGCTCATCTACTTGTCTGATGTTCTGTTTAAATAGTTTCTCAAAAGATGTTCTCTAACAAAAATGCTTTCCAGAAAAGAAAAGAAATGCGTGCTTCTTAAAACAATCTTTCGTGTATGTGTTGTAAATAAGGTTAGTTGTTTCATCTTCATCAAGCAAGTAAGAAAGAAAATGATTTCTACAAAACTTTCATATGATAATGCAATCTGTTCGGACAAAATAAGGAAATTAAAACAGATAACTAACCACCCGATGGGAATCTATCATTCCTTTGCTCCCCCAAATGCGGTCGAAAATATGACTCATCAGACATGGGTCCTCTTAAAACATTGAATGTACCATCTTATTCAGCATATGATGGAGGTAAACTAGAATTCGTGGGTTCAACTTTAGAATGAACAGATTTAGCGTCATTTAATGTATTTGTATGTACTGGTGATAAAGGCGTAAATTTAGAGGAGGATAGATTTAAGGCAACTGGGGGAGGGGTTGGCAAAGGTACACTAGATGGTGTCCTTCCAGCTGCTGCATTCTTCTCCATCCGTTTCAAAGGAAAATAAAGTAGCATAGTTGCTTAAGGCGAGCGCCTTTGGCGCCTTAGGCGAGAGTCGAGGTGAGTCGACACCTTGGCGCCTCAAGTAACCTAGGCGAATCGATGTGCAGAAGTCATGGAAAAGTCGTCGACTTTGACACCTTTTTTTTAAGGTGACAAGAGCCAAATAGTCTAATAAGGCACTCAGTTTTTTATTTTATTTTTTAAAACTAATTAAGTATGAAACGACATAGTTTAGGTTTAATTTACTATAAATATAAAAGAAACCCTAAAATAACCCAACACTTCATTCGACCACAAAGAGTCTAAGGACCAATTAAAGAGTCTAAAATAATTCACCATTCTATTTCACCATGTTTCACTTAAAGAGTCTAAGGACCAATTAACTAATACATCTAACTCAATTGAGCCACTTAATATACAAATGAATTATGTCCCCAGCTTCCTTCCACATAAAACTGGTACCGTGGTACGCATGCTAATGGTGATTTTGAAAGGCGATAATATAAGACAACAAACAAAGTAATATGTAGACCGAACTAATGAATATCAGAATTGGATTCATGTGAACTCAATCTCTTATATTTAGGTAAAGTATACATATATAACATGAGAAGAAAGCATTATACATACTCTGCAGAATGCTAGTTGTCATTTTTAACATCAACAATTCCTGTAGCTCTAGCAGTGTCGAAGTAAACAAGTCCTCCACTGCTGCCACCGATCATACCCTCCATCAAAAAAATCTCATGTCTTTAGACGGTCTCCAATGCTGTTTCCTCCGGTGTATGAACCAGTTGTTGATTTGCTTCTGGTCTAGACCAGTGATCTCTGAGAGCTTTGTTTTCTCCTCTTCCTGTACAACCATTTATTTTCTTAGTACAAGCTCAGTATCTGTTTAGGGATGAGAGAAAAAGCACTGAAGCTGCAGACCATCAGAGTTTCATAGGTAGTAATATGATTCCAATGCATTGGCACCTTCACTTAAAAACATTTTTTAACAACCTCATTGTCATCAAAGCCTTTGAGCATGTGGAGTTTTCAATGATTAAATTGAGTTGATGGTCTGCCCCTCAATTCATTCTACCTTAAAGCCAATTCATTATATTATCCTCCTATTTAATTTCTTTTACTCCTTTATTTCACTTATCTTTCTTCTCTTAACTCCAAGTGTTCTCGCTACCTCATAAGATCCTCTGGAAATTGAAATGAAAAGGGTAATAAGAGCATTATCACTTTTCTGAATTTATTAAGAGATTCTGGTTTATGGCAGGTTGCAACTGAATTTGAGGTGCAATGGGCAAGTGACACTGTATAAGGATGGGAAAATGATGCCCAGGAAAATGGTGATTTTACTATTGGATATATTACAGAAATGTTTTCTTGATTCAGTTGCGTCACATAAAACTTGTAGGTTAATTTCCAATCTTGTGGTTGACATTGTATCTGCGACTTGCGGCAACATTGCATTTGCTTGTGCCCAACAACCGGTCTGATCAATCTTATAATCTATGTTTAGTTCTTGTAAACAATTTAATGCATTACTGAATTTTTGAACTTTTAGTTACCATTTTGCTTTGACAGGTTATTATTGGATATTTTCTTGCAGGGTCTCTTGTTGGACCTGGAGGGTTGAATGTAGTCGGTCAAATGGTGCATGTATGTTAATTTTCATTTTCCTTTTCCATTTCCAATTCTTAAAGTCTAATGTATTCAATTGGATGACATTTGTAGTTGTGTGGTGGTAAACCATCTGAAGGGGTATTTGTGGGTGCATTTCTTTCAATGTCTTCAACTACAGTAGTAATAATCTATGTAGTCTTGGCTCTTGAAGTGCTGACTTTCTGGTTTTAAACTAATGAAATATTAAAAGCTCCAATTTTATAATTTTTTGGTACAAGTCCTGAAATTTTTGATGGAAAAGAATAGTATCTGTGCCTTTCATGGATAAGTTACTATTGGCATCCTCATTATACAGGTGCTCAACTCTTTCTGTTGGTATGAATATTGTTAGAACCTTATTGTTGAGTATTCACGAAGATGTAGTTTCCTCCTATATTTCTTTCCAAGTTATTTTGTTGATGGGACCCTAGTAATGTGGTTGTTATACATTTTTTGTGACATTAAACCAGCAAAAGAATTACTCATTGACAAATCTTGTTCACTTACATTTATGAGAAAAGTTTTGATTGCTGGCTTTTTAAATATGTTTCTTTTGTAGGACTGTGTCGTGGGTTTGTTGTTTGCTCTTCTTCCGTCCTTGGTGGAACTTTTGGTGTTCTTCAAGGAGTGATCTCTATGACCAAATCGTAAGTTGATTGTGAATATGTTACACAAATGGCTCCGGATCTAGTGTAGAGCACCCTTATTTAATGTGTACGCCCTTTTGTAAAAAGTTGATTTTTTTGTATGATTTACGCTAATTATATTATTTACATTGTAGGCTCGGATCAACCTTCCAAATTCTCCGATCGATGACTTCAACTAGCAAATTCTAAGGAAGATATTTTTGTTTTTGAACGGATGTTGATACAAATTCCTAGTTTTGATTTAGAATATTTGCTTATGTTTTTGATTTGGATACGTAGGTTTGAGTTACTCGATATGACTTTGTATTGAGTATTCTTAAGATAATTAATCACAATTTTTTTTAAAAAATAATCGTATGGTGATGCTTAGATTGATTACTATAACACACTAAATGGTGGACTTAGTGTTATTGTTATTGTGTTTGTTTAAATTGGAAAAAATGAATGGTGGTGGGTAAATATATTATAAATAATATAAAAATTCTAAAAGCCCGTCAAAGTATTTGGGAGGGCATCAACCGTGTCAAATACTATTTGGGAGGACATCCAAACCGTGCCAAATACTATTTGGGAGGGCACCCAAATTGTGCCAACTACTATTTGGGAGGGCATCTAAACTGTGCCAAATACTATTTGGGACGTTTTATCCAAAACCGTCCAAATGTGTGTTAAATGGCACCACCTTGCCCAACCGTCACCTTTGCTGTGCCAAATACTTTTTAGGGACGGTTTCGACCCGAGACAAATGTATTTGGCACCATTGTATTTGTGAGGAAGTCAAAACCGTCCCAATATCGTCCCAAATACCTTTTGTGACAGTTTTGACACTATTTGGGACGGTTTTTGGCCGTCCCAAATACCCAAATTTCTTGTAGTGTCTTAGGCCTTCTGGAGAACACCATCAACAGCAACTATAATGGCATCAGCAGCTACTAAAATTGCCTAACTTAGCATTCTGTAAGTGCTTTTATAATGTGTTTGTGTATCTCGAGAATAATCATAATTTGTTTCGTGTCATAATCCTAGAGGCAAATTTGATTTATTTGTTTGTTGTGTGTTATTTGTGTTGATTTGTATCCAGTATTTTTATTGGTATGCTGTGTGAATTTGTGACTTATAGGTGGTTGCTTTCTCTAATAGTATTTTTAGATTTTTGTGTCTTTGTCTTTGGCTGTACTTTTTTATACTTTCTTTTTAGAAGATAAACTGATGACTCCATCCTGCATGCTGCTTGGTGGGTTGTATGCACAATGAAAAATTGCCTACATATTTCAAATAATAATTTGTTTGTAAAAATGATTTATGAAATAAACTAGTAGAACCTGGCTAATAGAGATCATATGTGCTTATGTACTTGGTTACAACCTAAATGATTTAATGGAGAGTTTCTTATAGTTCATTAGCAGGTGTTATTCATTTCCTTTTCCACTGAGACTAGATATTGCTTTAGGTGCTATGCCCAATGGCTAGACCTGGTAATTGATGGTGCAACTAAAGATAGTATCAAGAAAGGGAATTTACAAGATGCTGGGGCATATTTATATGTTAAGTCTATTTCTGGAGGAACATACACTGACATTGCCATTTGGGTTTTTTACCCTTTCAATGGGGCAGCAAGGGCTAAAGTGAAGTTCATAAATATTGACTTGGGAAATATGTTGGTGACTGGGAACATGTAACACTAAGGATTAGCAACTTAAATGGGGAGTTATTGAGTGTGTTCTTTTCGCAACATAGCGGGGGTCAATGGGTGGATGCTTCACAACTCAAGTATGGAAGCGGGAAAAAGTCGGTCGTTTATGCGTCGTTACATGGCCACGCGACATACCCGAAGCCGGGATTGGTGTTGCAAGATTTTACATATTGGGTAAACTATTAAGCTATACTTGACTTGACAAAAGATGTATTTCGATGATTTGTGTCGACATAGGAATGGTGGTCATTTTTATTTCTCATTGTATTTCGATGATTTAATATTCGCTCTCATGTTTAAAAATTCAAATTACGAGAAATGCTATCACAGATTCGTTCCTATGGCAATTCAGATTATGAGATATGTGGAGAATGAGTTTGAATTTCGAAGGCTTCTTGTAGTGTAACACCCTTCACTAACCATGCTTTAGAAGTTGAGACACAACATAATTAATGGGAAACTTCAAGGCAGTGATTGTGCACCAGTGAAATCTTTAACTCATACTCAAAGTCATGTGAACTTGCAACATTTATATTTAGATTTTAGGTACATGATAGTAACAATCGGTGTGGAAATGTTCATTTGTAGTTCTAGTTCTGTGATATAATTTGTATTGTTCTATGCGGCAGTCCTGTTGACAAATGTTCAAGTAGATATATGTTTTTGTTTATCTTCGACATGATTTTGTTTCAATTCTTATGGATGTTATTTCATTGTTTAATGTGTTGGAGGTATATTTTATTTATATACGAATGACTTAAAGTTCAAATGGGTTCACCTGTCTTAACCCGTCCTATTTGACCCATTTATTACTTTTGTGTTGTACCGTGTCGCATCGCGACCCTTATGAGAAATGTCTGAAATATATTTTGTTTATTTTCGACATGAACATTTTCTGCACTTTGATTAAATTCTTATGGACGATTTTTTGTTGTTTAATGTGTTGGGGGTATATTTTATTTATCTATAAAAAATATAAAAGACGGGTTAAAGTGGGTTGACCCGATTTAACCCGACCCATTTATGAACCGACCAATCTGACCCATTTAATATTTGGGTTGTGGCAGGTCATAACCAATTTCAACTCATTACACACTCCAACCCAACCCAATTGACACCCCTAGTCACGGCTAGTGGTTTGGGGTTGATAGCTAGTGGTTGAATGATTTATGACTGATTTGATGATAAACAGTTTGTTGCAGCCGATGAAAAGCGGCTTATGAGTATATTTGTTAAATAAACTAAAAATTGTTTATTTATAACAAATTGACCATAAACGCTAAATTTTCAAATCAATTAGTCACTGATTAATGAAAAAAGTGTCACTTTTATCTTTAAAAACTCAACATGTGATAATATTTAATGAATATTTATTTACTAAATCATACTTAAAACAATAAAAATAAACACTCCTACACCATTAGTATGTGTAGTTTTTTTACTTTAACTTTTATTATTTCCTTGTCAATCTATATTACAATAGAGCTCATTCTCACACATGTACAATTGACTAAAGCTATTTAGAGGTTAAGATTAAATTATCTTAAAAAATTTAATGGTTGGGATTCACTCTTACATTCACATGTGTGAGAGTAGTTATCTACTTTTAACTCTCTATTTTCTCACCATGTTACAAAGTCACCCCCTACAATTAATATTATGAGCAGTCACACCTTGAGATTAATCTTCTAAACAATTATCCCTTACAAACATTAACCTTATATTAATATAATCTCACAATAGAGCTTAATTACCACTTGAAGTAATGTACCCCTCAACTGTAACATTTTTTAAAATCGCACTTTCTATTTAGACGTTAGCGTTTCAATTGACGAAATCAAATATGCGAATGTTGAAAATATTTACTATATAATAAAATGAATACATGATTTATAATATTTCTTATCCAACATTAAATGTTTATTTAAAAAATCCTTGAAATTAGCATTCCTAACTCTTTTTACATATTTATGAAAAAAAAAAGTAAAATTGTAATTATCAAAAATTTATTAATGAATATTTTTCTTTGTGTTTTCAAGAAATTAAAAAAGCTTAAAATTTTGGTTTTTTACTTTGGCTTTTTAATGCATAAAGGGTATTGTATCTAACTTATTGACTTTTAGCTTATAAGCAGAAACAAACACTTTAAATATGTAAGGATATGTTAAGATCTTGCTATCCTATTTATTTATTTATTTATTTGCCAGTTTTGGTCCTATTCTTAAGCAACTCAACTTGGTGTTGGATTAAGTTATATTTTGGTCCCTGAACTTCACCTTTCTTCCTATAAATGTGATATATGTTTTTCATTTCCTATAGGCTTAATTATCTTTTTGGTCACCCTACTTTCACAAAAATCTCAATAAGGTCACCCTACACTACCATTTTGCACACTTTGGTCACCTTACTTAACAAATAGTATCAATATGGTTTAGACTGTGGATGTCGTTAACGGAATAGCTTGAAAAGACATAAATACTCTATGTTAAAGACATAAAAATAATAAAATATCCCTCATAGAATATACCCCGATTTCATAGAACACTAACCCCAACAATTCAACACAAACACAACCCTAAGAGCTAGTGAAGAAGAGATCTTGAGGCTGAGGCTAGTCTCTATTTCATAGAACCCTAACCCCAATTTTATTTATGTTCTTACAAGATGCATAAAAGGAAGTAGACCTTGGATACATAATAGAAAGATAAGCCGATATAAAAAAGGAAGCCATCGAGATGTGAAAGGCTATGGCCAAATCACGTACCTATGCATATATCTAAGCCATGGACAAACAAGTCTTTCTTGGAGATTGATCAATTTTGTTTGGATAATGTTTAAAGTTTTTGTTCTCTAGATCTCATCTTAGCTCGACCCAAGACTTCGACTTCAACAGACCCACTTTCCCCTTTCACTTGATTTGGTCAACGACCCCTATTTGTAAGGCTCATGATGCGCTACGGAACCTTACCGCGCCGGGGGACCAAGCAGGGCATCGCTAGCAGCATAAGAGCCGCCTCCGCATCAACGGCTTCGTGCCTTTCGTTCTCCTTCTATTTTTTCTCCTTCGTAGACTTTCCAGATGCATCTGATCTGCTCGGATAGGATCTGGTTTGGAAACTTGACTCTGTCTAGTTACGTCTCAAAGCTTTTCTTATTCTTCTTCTTTTTCTTATCTTTGGCAGCGACGTCGGCTTCCTTTGGCAACTTCTTCCCGGCCTTCGGCTTCTTATCCGCTGGAGCTTTTTCAACGAATATCGTCTTCTTCTCCTCCGCCAGCTTCTTTTCTGCCTTGGGCACTATTAAGGTGAGGAGTGTTATGGAGAGAGAGAGAAAAAAAAGAATTTAGATTTAAGAGAGAGCTTGAGAATTTTGCTTCAGCTTGCTGGCCAGATCTCATATAAGCCTTCCATCTGGGTTTACAGATTTTTTGAAATCAAATTGGGAAAGAAGATGAAGGCATGGAAAAAAATAATTAATTTAATTGGGGTTATTTTCGGGTTATCACAAAAATATTAGACAACTTAGCCTAAAAAATAGACGGAGTGATTAACGTGTCGCTATTTGTTAAGTAGGGTGATCAAAGTGTGCAAAATGGTAGTATGGTGACCTTATTGAGATTTCCGTGAAAGTAGGGTGACCAAATAGATAATTAAGCCTTTCCTATATTGGTCTGTAGACTTCACTTTAGCAGGCATATTAGTCCCTCAAACCGTTATCTCAAACAAAATCATTAAAAAAAATATCTGAAGAGACAAAATTGCTCTTAGTCAAGTTTGATGAAGATCCAGGTGGCTAAGTTGTTGTTGAGATGAAAAATGAAATAAAAAAGGAAGACAATAAATTCTTTTTTTCTTTTCCATTTCTCCCCACAACCACCCACCTTCTTCCCTTTCTTTTCCCCATCCACACCCATACCCAAATTCATATTATTTATTCTCTTTTCCACCTTTCAAACCGTTCAGTTCATGTTTTTATTCAACGCAATGTTTGATTCAATTGAAATTGGTGGAGAAACCCATGAGGTAGAGAGAGAATGTATTCCTCTGCAAACTCGAGTTCGTCGGAGAAGAAGCAAGTGTGGCGGTGAGTGTTGGAGCCGGACGGAACTCAATTCCTTACCCACCTCAAATCTCATTTTCTTTATTTGAACAGGGCTTCTCTTTCATTGTTGTTCTTGGAATAGAAGGTTTAGATGAAGTGATAGTTAATCGATAAGAATCCAACTAGAATTGAATTGTAAAATTGAGAAAAATTTAAATACACTAGCGTAGGTAGTATTTTGTTTTTTGTTTTAAAGATCACTTATTTCATCCTTTTGTATTCAATTTTTGTGCCTTGATTAATGAATTTTAGTAGTTGTACTAATTGAATGATATGTGAGTTTGAAATGATATGATGTGCAACTTTTCCCATCAAATCATTTCGAATTCGCATATTATTCAATTCATATTCACGTGGAAATTCCTTCATCCCCACCCGCCGCCCAGTTTTATTTTAATTTTAAAGTTTTCTTCTCTTCCATGAAATTATGCTTCTAGCTAGGTCCCCATTGAGCTCTTGATTTGGTTGTCCTTCATATATACTATGTTGTAAATCCTTTCAAATTTTAGATTTGAATATAGGACACTAACCATGTAAATTACTTTAAGCAGATTGCATACTTTGTGGAGGTTCGGTTAGAAGCAAGTAATGTGAGCCATGATAAACTGACAATATTAAGGCCTGATATGAGGTAACTTAGTGTGGTTGGTGCTGTCAAGGTTGCTGTGAGTAGTTCGTCAATGGCAGCCAACAGCTCCAACTCTTAACATACAAATTTGTGCTTTTGAAAACTCACAAGTGTTTCAATGGTGATCTCGTCTAGTAGTAGATGTGGACTGATGAGCTTGGCCCAAATCTTGGTCATGAGCCAGGCACGTGAGCCTTCACGTGATAGTCACGTGGAATGCAGAGACCAAGAAAAGTGTCACCCGGGTCAGGTTGAAGATAGCTAATCCCTTCTGACCAGGAAACCTTATACAAGTTTGTTCGAGCAGAGAGCAAGGCTGCCCGGACAGACAGATAATCATCCTGGACACAACGGATAACTCTCATGCCTGAGATTTTAGCTACGACTCTGTCAGTTATGCGGTCAAACCGCATTTATGGCCATGAAGGCCGAAAATCTCTCCACTAAGAAAAATATTGCACAAACTTGATTTCTCGGGCAGGATGCTCGGGTGGTCCATCAAACTCATGGAATTTGATATAGACTATCAGCCCAAATGAGCTATCAAAGCACTTGCGTTAGCATATTTTTTGGTAGAAACAAGTTTCTCCAAGAATGAGGAAAGCATAGTTCCAACCCCAAGTTTGGCCACTGAGCAGGAAAATTATATTCAAATCAAACTAGCACATTGTTGGGAATTGTCTGTGGATGGTGCGGCGAGCAAAGCTTAGAGTGGGGCCAACATCTTGCTGGTTACACCCGATCAGGCAGAAGAATTTGAAATGGCTCTTCGTTTTAAGTTCGCAACCTCCAACAACCAGGCATGGTATAAAACCATGATTGTTGGACTCGAGCTCGCGCTGTACATAGACATTGATTATGTTACTGTGTACTCGGATTCCCAATTGGTTGTGAATCCCCTATCTTGGTAAAGTATTGTGAGTTAGTCAAAGAAATTTTGAAGAACTTCAAATTCTAGGAGATTGTAAGAATTGGCCGATTAGATAATATGCGAGCAGACTACCTCACCAAAAAACCGAGGATGAGCTCTCGGTGTTAAATCCATTGATAAGAAAATGATGATAGACATTGAGCCAGCGAGCAGATGCTAGATTGATGAGTATAAAGATTTTATCGAGCAAGGTATCCTACCAGAAGATAAAAATCGAGCAAGAGTCATTCAAAATCAGGTCTACCAATATTTGGTGGTCGGAGGAGTTTTATACAAGCGTTCAAAATTTAGACTGATGCTTCACTGCGTTCGGCGAGAAATGACTCAAAACACTTTTGTATAGGGTTCACCAAGGAGCCTGTGGGGGTTATCAAGGTGCCCAAACTTTGGCACATAAAATATTGTTCGTTGGATACTATTGGATCACACTTAGAAGAGATACAGATTTGTATGTACAGAAATGTAACAAGTGTCAGAGATTTGCAGACATTCCCAGGTTGCCTTCAACCGAGCAGAAGTCAGTAATTGTGGCCTAACAATTCGACATGTGGGGAATAGACCTGATCGAACCTTTTCCCTCGCATGATCTCAGTTTAAATATGCAGTTGCAGCCATTGATTACTTCACAAAGTGGATCGAAGCAAAATCATTGGCCATTATTACCGAGAACAACGTCATCAATTTTGTGCATGACCATAACTGGTGTCGCTTTGGGTTACCCAGAGACATTGTCTCCAACCATGACACCCAGTTTTTGGACAAATTTTACAGCAGAATGTACGAGAATGTATGTTAAACATTAACATTGTTCCCCCACTTGGGAGGAATTAACCTCCACGAGCGAGGGAATATAAGTGTCATGTGTGGGCATGGGATTTTGAAGAGGTTCGTTCATCCAGATGCCCTACTTATATTTCCTCGCTCGTGGAGGTTAATTCCTCCAAGTGGGGGAACATTAGAGAGCTCGGCAACCAGGTCTTTGACCCCATCTCGGGTCATAGGCATCATAAAGTTGGCCCTCAACCAACTGGGCGTACTGCTCCTAGATGGCTCTTCATGTCGGGGAGGAGGTGGTGGTAGCCCGGTGACAGGAGGAAGTAAAGTGGTGGGAGAAGGTGAGATGGTAGATCTCCCTTGAATTGTTTCTTGGGGAGCAGCTTCATTTGCTCTTGATCGGGTGGCCCGGTCTCCTACTCGAGTATCCTCCTCAACTGGTCGTTTGCACAAGGCCTACTCATTCGGTGGAGCTTGCATGGGGGAGGGAGATTTCAGACCTGAGCTAGAGGCTCGAGAAGTCTTTTTACTCATCTCAGAGAATGAAGATTTGGGGAGCTGGATAGATCCTGGCTGTTCACGCCCAAGTAGTACGTCATTTCGGTCCGCATTCCTATCCTTATGAGCAGCTTTGCCCTGATGAAGGACATCTTTCACCATTGTCAAAAAGGAAGACAAACAATTTAGTGACAACAGAGTTTACCAATTGGGTGACCCCCCCCCCTTGAGGACAATTCGGGCATTCACTAGGGAAGTTGTTCGAATGGCAACCTCCCCAATAGGGATAGGTCGTTTCCCCCCCCCCCAATATCAAGGAGAGGCTCGGTTCCTCCCAAGGGAGCAGGATACATCCCGGTCAGACGCAACAATGTGGGATCTTGCACAATGGCTTTCTAGTCTATCAACCACTTTTAGCCTTACTTGGTTATTCCTAGTGCATTCCTCAACATTTACAGGCATATTTCCTCCCCAGTGAAGGTTGCATTCTTGTCATAGGTGAGGGGCTTCAATTCATTGGGGGTTGGTGCAAAGGGCCATCCTACCCGAGACTCAACAATAACAATCTTTTTATCTTATTCCTCAACTTTGTGGGGGAATTAAGCGAACAGCTTCATCGCGTCAGCCTTTGAACGACCAGTGATTCTGCCCGACCTATTGTCCCGAGTGAATTGAAAGAGCTTTCGGAGCAAGGTCAGTTTTGGCTCAAAACCGATTAGTCGGCAAGTCGTGGCAAAAGCGACCAGAATGGGTGTGGTTGTCAGTTGAAGGTCACAAGGGACAATGTTAGTCTTTATTAGAAACTCAACAATGAAAGGGTCCAGATGAAGACGCATTTAACTCAGAAAAACTCGTAGAAGAAAAAAACTCGTTTTTTCTGATTTCTCATGGCTTCAGGAGTCATCTCGGATTCGTAAGGGACTCCTCAATAATTTTGTTCGGATGTTCTAATCGAGCTAAACTAGTTCGCGACTTCGGCCAAATAATCCATTGTTTCCCAATGGACAAGGGAATTCTAGTTATTATAATTCTCATTTCAGTTTCTCCATCCTGCTCGGGAACGAACAACCAATTCTTCCTCATTATTTTGAGCCCTGCTCAGGCTTGCTTTAGCGTTCTCACTCTCCTGCTCGGTAGCTGGCGTCATTGACAATCCTCATGGAACTAGCTTGGCTACCCGCCTCTTGGGTACTCTCCTAAAAAACATACACCTCTGAAGAGGTTTATTTAGAGTCTATAGGAACGGAGGTCTCGGGAACTCCGTGGTCATAATCATACGTCTCCAGTTCGATGTCAGAGTTTTCATCAAACAATCGAAGAGGAGAAGACATCCTACACGAGATCGAGGGAAAATCTTGATTAAAATGTCTTAACCGAACTCATGATTTCCCCAGATTTTTCTCGATCTCCATGAGAATTATACTAATCCAGAAGGAAGAACCCTCAAGAACTCAACCTAGAAAGATGAACAAGGAGGAACACACACAGATAAACCAAGAAATTCTAAACATTTTTACATAAACCTATAAAAAGGAAAAAGAAGAGTTGAAAAGGTAATTACTTATTGGTTGAATGTGGATAAGCTTGTTGGAAGGAGAAATCTAGAAACGGTCCAGTTTGAAGAAGAGGGAAGCTTATTAGTCGGAGAAGCAAGGTTCACTACAGAAGGCGTCGTCGGTTGCAGAGGAAACTTGGAGGCAAGGATTCGGTAAAAAATAAAAAATAAGGGTTAGGGTTTCACCTTTTATAGGAGAGGATTGGAGGAAAAACACTCAAATCATGCGCCCAAAGTCTTTCAAAATTTGAATTAAGACGGTTGCGATACACCAGATCAAATTCACCATTAATGCACGTCTTGAAAAGGCGCGGTCCATCATGACACTATGCTTAGCCGACGTCACCTTACAAAGACTTCCTAGTTTCCCACAACTGGTGGCTCAGCACGTCAACTATCGCCAATGAAGCAACATCCCTGGCTCAAAACACATTAATCAAACAAAAATGAACAAGTGTTTTGCCCCCCAACTCGAGCCACTACAAAAACCATTACAAGTATGCTCCTCGCACCGAGCATAAATACTCGGTGAGCAAGGAACATTGGGGCTGCTGATGAGCTCGATCCAAATCCTGGTCACGAGCTAGGCACATGAGCCTTCACGTGATAGTCACGTGGAATGCAGGGACCAAGTCTTGTATTTCTTCTAAGGTGTCTTTGTTTTCACTGGTTTTCACAGAATCATACCCATCACATAAGCCCAGATATCCTACGATCTACGAAGAACGGTCCAGTACCAAATTGTGTAGCATCATAGGCAGAACCCACAAATCAGACTGTTGTATATAATTGGACCCTTGTTAATATCCAATATAAAGTATTAGTATTACCACTTTCAGTTATGTTTTGCCGTTGTTAGCTAAATCATATAACTTGATTTAATGCGCAAAGATCATAAATTGTATCGAAAGTAAACTCATTTTAGAGATAGAAAGATCATATATAGTAAACACTCAATTTCCCATACTTATCATCCAAAAATTTCTCTTTTTCAGATCTTTGCTTCGAAATATGAATCCCTCCCTCCTTGTGTATGATTTTCATGTATTTCTAATTTGAATGCATTGCTTCATGATGCATGCCGTCGGCCAAATTAGAAGAATCTATGAGAGGGGGAAATGGAGAGAAATGGATTGAGTGGGGGGCGGGGGTAGAGATTAGAGAATGCAATGCTTTATAGTAAAATGAAATGATGTCAAAGATGTCAAGCTCAGTTGCCTTGGTTTTGGTGGAGATGATGGTGATGGTAAAGGGGGAAGAGAGAAGAAAGATATGAATCTGGGTGTGGGTGTAAGTGTGTAGACACCCAATTTCGTACCCCTGGTATGTGACATGTCATAAAATATCAAGACCTGTTAAAAGGACTAACGAATGTTAAGTTACAGGGTTGAAAATGCAAAGGAAAAAGCAGGATGCATAAAAAGTGAATTGCAGGGGCCAAAGTGCCAAAAACCAGAAGAAGAAAAGGTTGTAAGCGCTGCCCACAACCTATCCAGGTGCCACGCCCAAGACCCCTTTAGGCGGTGCCCCCACAGTCCCGAATTCACTGTTGCAGTTAGCCTAAGGTGCAATCTTCTCAACGCAAGGTACAAGCCGATGAAGCACAAAAGGAAAAACTTAATGACGAAGGAAGCCCTCCTCCTAGCCTATAAATAAAGGCATCCGGCTTCAGAAATTTACAGAGTGAAAAACATAGTTCACGCAGTGAGATAAACTTTCATTGCGCAACGCTCCCGAGAGAACGCCGAAGAAATCTTCCCTTCTAGCCCCGAAGCTCTGTCAAATCTCCCCTAAACACTAAAACTCTCCATCCAAAGTGAACCCTAGCTACCCAACTAGGTTTCCGCCCTATTTCACCGGTTCAAAAATCCTCAAAGGAGCAGTTGCCCTGCCCGAATCCAGACGTCAAATCCAGCCGAAGCAAGCAGTTGCTCTGCCTGATTCAAAACGCAATATCAAGCAAAAACAGGCAATTGCTCTGCCCAAATCCAGACGTCAAAATCAAGCAAAAACAAGTAGATACTCTGCTCGATCTCAGACTCAGCAAGCACGCAAAGCAAGCAAGCAAAAACAAGCAGTTGTGCCGCCCGATCTCGAGGCGAAAATAACTAAAAGGAGTAGCCACGCTGCCTGAAATCCAGCAACAACAAAACAAAAAAAAAGACTTTCTTTCTCAAAAAGACAGGGGAAGTACATGTAGACCGCCTAGTGGGCTTAAACCCAGGCGTACCGAGTTCAGACACTCACGTTCCGGGTGGTAAGTTCTGTCCCCGTAGTTATCTATTATAATCTATAAATTAAATATAAATATCTAATTAAGTTTTCGGTTTATAATTTAATGTAATAATAGTTATATTTCATTTTCATTTAATTAGTTTCTTTTCTTGTTTTTACTTTAATGTAGTAATAGTTATATTTCCTTTCCATTTAAATTAGTTTCCTTTCCGTTCCTACTGTAATGTAATAATAGTTACATTTTATTCCTGTTTAAATTAGTTTCCTTTTTGTTCTTACTTTAAATGTCATAATAGTTATATTTTTCTTCTATTTTAATAAATTTCTTTCCCGCTTATACTTGTAATATGAATAAAGTTTGTTGTTAGTATAGATGTTTTATCCTTAAAATTGCTTATAAAAATGTTATAATTATTATCTAAGTTGTATTATTTCAATTGTAATATTGTTTTCTTTTCTTTAATAAATGTAAAGTAATTTATTTTTAATTCCTTTATATATATATATATGTTTTGTTCTGAGCCAAAATGTATAAAATAAAACGAGCATATTGGCAAACCCATTGTGAGACCGAAAGGGCAAGTTGGATGTCTAACCCCTTCCTAACTCGTAACTTAGGCCCCGAACCCATACAATCTGTTATTTTTGGTTTTTCTCTGTTTACTCCTTAAAATAGAGATAACGACTTTGTTATACATATTTTGGATCCACAAAATGAGGCTGAGCGTATTCCACGCGCTTTAAAGTTTTGAAACCACCCGCTTCTCAGTCACGGAGGAGAGGTCGAAAAACGGGGCACTCACAGAGTGGGGAAAAGAAAGGGAATAAGGTATTATTTTCCTTTTTTATTTCATTTTTCATCTCATCAATAACTTAGCCATGTGGATCTTCATCAAACTCACTAGGGGCAATTTTGTCTCTTCATATATTTTTAACGATTCTGTTTGAGATAATAGTTTGAGGTACTAATATGCCAGCTAAAGTGAAGTCCACGAACCAATATAGGAAATAAAAAAACATGTATCCCCTTTATAGGAAGAAAGGTGAAGTTCAGAGACCAAAGTATATTTTAATCCTCTTGGTGTTCTACTTTCTTGAATTATTCAACGTTTGTTTCGAAGAGTTTATCTAAATAGATTGGGATCATAACTAAGGAGTGAAGATGATCAATATTCCTGTTCTTCCATATCATCAACTTGATAGCAATGAGATAAGTTGTAGATTAAACGTAGTTTTTCTACCTGTCTCTATGATACATTGTCAGTATCATGATTAATGCATGTATACTCGAAGCTTTGTAGCAAAATGTCAAGGCCTGTTTGTTATGTTTTCTTGCAAGTGTTAGGTGTGAAGTATTTGGTTACTCAAAACAACTTTCATTTATGCTTTTGGATGTTTAGTTATGTAAGTGTGTTAAAAAAAGTGAGACTTTTTCATGATGGGCATCATAAACTTTACAGTCAATAAAATGTATTTTGTTCCTTAGTTTTTGGGTTTTCTACTATTTTCGTTGATTAGTGTACATTGATTTGACCCCTACAAATCTCAAACATATATTGATTCAGTTTCATACTGCTAGAGCTTACATAGATCAATTTCCATACTGACATCGTGTCATTGGCACATGTACAAAATCTAGTTCTAATTATTAAGGGATATATAACTAGCATTAAAGCTGGTCATAATTGTAAAAATGGTTGAGCATAATCAATATGTTAATAGTAAATGTGAGGGTAAGTTGAAATATTATGGAGATTGTAAACATAATTTTTTGAAAGTACCCTCTTAAAGTGAAATATCTCAAAATAGTATGGTGAACTCTTTGGGCGAAACGGAGGGAGTAAGAATTTTACAAAAATAAATTTTCACTTTTCATTATCCAAAATATTGAAAAAGTGCAAATACCTACAAGCATACGAGAAAAAAGAGAGCAATAAATCAATAATAATGAGGTTAAAGAGTAATAAAACTAGATTTTTTACTTAGAATATGGATAGAATTGACCCAATGATTATTATGGTTGAACTTGTATTTTTTAGATCTGCAAGGAAAAACAATTAAGGTCAAATACATGCATTGCCAATAAGAACTAGCTAAGAGTCGGTTTGGTGCAACTTTTTGAAATATTTTTTTTAAACGTTGTTTTATTTCTTCAAAATGCACCTTTTCCCTTATAAACGTGTTTGGAATTCAGTTTCAAAAACTATTCTCTAACATTTGTAAAAAAATAACAATTTTACCCTTCATAGTACAACATTTGCAAAAATATATAATAACAGAGAAACTAGTTCACTTCAGTCCCTTTTCCTTCAATAAATTTACGCAATGTCCCCCACCCACCTCTCGTTTCCAAAAAAATAAAATATATATACATTTAATTCAACCTCCCATTTCTTATCTCTTTCTCCATCTTCTTGTTTCCTTGCCCCATCCCTGACTTAAAGTTTCCATTCTCAGTTACCATTAAAGATTGTTTAATTTTACACAAAAAAAAAAAGTAGCAGTGGTATAGATCATACCATTGATATATCTAATACTCCATCTATTTCAGACAAAAAATCCACTATATTATTTTTGGATGTTTCACATAAAGAGTTCACTTTCAAAAAGTATGCCTACAACTTTCATAATCTTTCACGTTTACCTTCCACTTGTGTTGTAAGCATATTGATTGTTACTGTGTATTTTTTAAATTATGACCAACTTCAATCACATTAATATATCTCTTAATTATTAGACATTTCAAATGGGGACTCTTTGGGCGTAACGGAGAGAGTATCAAATTAGTAGCAATGAAGGCGATTAGTTAAGGAATGACTAAATTTTCTTAATTTGCTTTGGAGAAATGACCATAACTCAGTATTTCAGGTCTCCCTTTAGAAAAAAGTAGGCCTAAGCTGTCGCCAGATAAGATGTAGGAACTGAAGTCGAAGGTGTCACTCTTTCAATTTTTTGGACGTCTTCTAAGTTGGATCGACTCGTTTTTCCTCTTTTTTTCTTGTTCAAATAACTAAGGATTTGAAAGAACTTAATGAATCAATATGTAGTTTGGTGATGCAATTTTTGGTTTTGACATGCGTTTATCGAGCTAGATGCATGCATCAACGTGCTTCGTGGGTCGTAGGTACCCTGTTATGAAACCGATTTTGGGTTATTTCATTTATGTTTATTTTCTCTTCATATTTATTGCTTTCGTTAGCTTTTCCAAGTTTGGGTTCAATACAATGGATTTAGGACTAATTGGACTAACATGGGATTAACGAAGGACATTTAAGTCATTTTGAGGTTAAAACACATGAAGCCATACAATTATGGGTTGATTTTCTTAGAGACGTATGACTCCTGATGATTAACGACTTAGTTCTCTTATTTACAATGTTTTCTTTAGAAACCCTATCCCTAATCCTCCCAACGCTTGATGTAGCCTAAAATGACTACTAAGCATATAAGTACTCTATTAAGGACATCTCCAATGGTGAAACTTTGAAAAAGTTTTTCAAAGGTTCTTTATGTGCCACATCATCTACCACATTAAAATCCAAAAAATTATCTCTTCATGGACCTTTTTTCTCCACAATGGTAAAATAATTTTACAACAAAAATGTTTTAATGTCGGAGCCCATTTTTTTCTCTCTATGAACTACTACTTCCCTATTAACCTTCCACAATAGTAAGGTTCTTAGCTGATCCGGATTATACCTCTATAAATCTCGTATGAACCTTAACATTTGAGATGTCCTTACTAGTCATTTTTATCGCACTTAGTAGTCACCACTGCTTATCATGATATAATTAATACTTCTAAGAAGACTTGGTACGATCTTCCTTTCCTCATCATCTCCCACCCCCAATGAAAAAAATATGAAGTGCAACAATCTTACAACTGATGTGGTATCATAATTTAATAACAATGCAACAAATTAACAACCTTGCTAGTGTGAGAAACAAAATTACATACTCCCTCCATCCTAGAAAAAATGTTTCTAATGAACAAAACACAAGGATTAAGAAATATAATTAATGATGTGTTGTAAAATATATTGTAACAATAATACTCGTTACACACTCTCTTTCAATAATTATGTATTCATTTTTCTCACTCTCTCTATAGGATGTGCAACAATGATAGTATTAAATGAAGGGATAGATTGAGAAGAATGATATAAAATTTGCACACCAAAAGTCTTTAGAAACATTAGTTGAGATATCACTTGTCTGTCGGTCCTCAAGCCCCTTTCCGTTATTTTATTTTATTTTATGGATAGATAGGGCGGGTTGGGGTCCTTGGGGATGTTTCCAGTTTTAGACTCTAGGCGTAGGCTTTTTGTGTGGCGATGTTCAGTAGATTTTAGGGTGAAATTATGGCCGGTTCCTTTTAAAATATTTTTAACTCCTCCAGTACCCCGTTTTTTTTCAACCGCAAAAGACCGTTTTTTGAAATATTGTTCCAAAAATGTCATTGTCTTCTTCAATAGCTCCGTAAAAACATTCGATTTGAAAATCACATTGTTGCGCAATAAAAGGGGGATTGAATGATTCATTATGTACAAAGTTGTAATGGATCTGTGTTTAGTTGAAGAATTTTTTATTATGACGAAGGCGAAGGAGGAGCGGGAAGAAGAAGGCTTACGACGGAGTAGATGGAAGAAGAGAGTGAATGAAATAATCTGGTTCATTATTATTTTGTATCGCGATGAAAAAATGGATTAGATAATATTTTATGTATCGCGGTGCAAAAAATTAATTTATCGCGATATATAAAAGTTGGTGCAATGCGATTCAATTTGGATTAAGCAATTAAAATTTATATATCGCGATACAAAATTTGATTCATCGCGGTGCAAAAAATGGATTTTGTAATTAAAATTGATTCAATTTAAATTGATTCATTGCAATGCAAAAATCTATGTACTGCGCTGCATTTATGTAGCGTGCCTCAAGCTCATTAAGGGTATCATAGTCTTTTTGCCATAAAAGTGTCATTTTCGATTGAAAAAAGGATAAAATTCTAGCCGGTCTTATTTCCAAAGTTTCTAATCCTTTCAGTACCTCGTTTTTTTTTCAACCACAAAATACTATTTTTCGAAATATTGTTCCAAAAATACCATCGTTGCCTTTAATAGCTTCGGTAAACACATTAGATTCGAAAATCACCATTGTTGCGCAACGAAACTGAGAAACGATTTTTTTGATTTATGAAATACGAAACTGTAATGTATTTATACTGGGTTGTGATTTTTCAATAGAGACGAAAGCAGAGGAAGAGGAGGAAGAAGATGACTTACGATAAAGGAGATGGAAGAAGAAGGTGGAGGACGTGGTCGGTTATTTATGATTTTGTATCGCGATGCAAAAATATTGGATTAATGTATCGCGTTGCAAACATTGATGTATTGCAATTCAAATATTGATGTATTGCGGTTCAGATATTGATGTATCGCAGTTCAAACATTGATGTATCGTGGTTCAAAACATTGATGTATCGCGGTGCAAAAATTGACCAGTCAATTAAACTGATGAATCGCGATTCAAACATTGATGTATCGCTGTGAAAAAATAGACTAGGCAATTAAACTGATTAATCGCCGTGTAAAAATTAATGCAATAAAATTGATGCATTGCGGTTCAATAGTCAATGCACCGCGATTCATTTTCGTAGCACCTGATGCTCATAAAGGGTATCGTAGTCTTTTGGCCCCAAAAGTGTCGTTTTTCGGTTAAAAAAACATGAGACTGGAGCGATTGAAAACTTTGAAAAGTGGACCCACCCGCAATTATTCCAAAAAAAAAAAAGAAGAAAAAATTGCGGGTCGATTCACATTTCAAAGTATCTAATTGCTTTCGGTTTTTTTTTTTTCAACCGAAAAAAATACGTTTGACGCGAAAATATAGCGATACCTTTAAGGAACATGATGCGGGCTACATAAATGAATCGTGATGCATAGACTATTGAACCACGATTCATCAATTTTATTGCATTAATTTTTGCACCGTGATTTAATAGTTTGCCTAGTCCTATTGTATTGTGATTCATCAATTTTATAGCATTAATGTTTGCACCGCGGTTCAATAGTTTAATTATTTATTCTAATTACACCACGGTACCAACTTTTATGTACCGCGATGAATTAACTTTTGAACCGCGATACATATATACCTAATCCAAGTTGCATCGCAGTATCAACTTTTATGCACCACGATAAATTAGTTTTTTAACCGTGATACATAAAATATTATTAATCTATTTTTGCAGTGCGATACAAAATGATAATGAATCAGACCATGCCATCCACATTCTTCTTCCATCTCCTCCATCGTAGGCCTTCTTCTTCCCCCTCCTCTTCCGCCTTCGTCTTAGTGAAAAATTATTCAACGCAACATAGATCCATTATAGTTTCGTACATAATGAATCAAAGATCTCTATTTCGTTGCCCAACGATGGTGATTTTCGAATCCAAAGTGTGTTGCCAGAGCTGTTGAAAGAGACAATGACATTTTTGGAATAATATTTTGAAAAGAGGTCTTTTGCGGTTGAAAAAAAAGAATGGTGGACTTTTGAGGTTAAAAACTTTGGACAATAGACCAACCAAAATTTTACAAAAAAAAGGGTGAAATTCGGGCCGGTCCATTTTATTAAGTTTTTAATCGCTAAAATACAATCTTTTTATTTTCAACCGAAAAAAGTCACTTTTGGATGCGAAAAGACTGCGATACCCTTAATGAACAATATGCGCGCTACGACAAGTTTATATATTGTGGTGCAAAATATTGTGACGAATGAAATATTCTTTTTTTTATTTTTATTATTATTAGTTTGCACTGCGTTTCACAAATTCAAGAGCCAACAAAGTTTTGTATTGCGATTTACAAATTCAAAAGTTAGTATAGTTTTGCATTGCGATTCTTTTCCTAAAATTATTGCACCGCGATATATTTGCACTTTATACTGTAATTTATTGAAATTAATTACCTTTTTGTACTTAAACAACCTTTTCAAACCGCGATTCAGAAATCTTTGCATCGCGATTCACAAATTCAAAAGCTAGCATAGTTTTACACCGCGATTCACAAAATTAAAAGACATCATAGTTTTGTATCGCGATCCTTTTCTTAAAATTGTTGCACCGCGATATATTTGCACTTTATACTGTAATTTATAGTAAATTAATTAATTTTTGTACTATAACAACCTTTTCAAACTGCGATTCAGAAATTTTTGTACCGTGATTCACAAAATCAAAAGCTAACATAGTTTTGTATCATAATTCACAAAATTAAAAGTCAACATTGTTTTGTACCGCGATTCTTTTTTTTATATATCGCGGTTCAAGAGCATTAAATTAAAAAGGTACAACATATTTACATGTTATTTAAATATCAAGAGCCAGAATATTCTTGCACCGCGATTTCATTTTTTATATATCGCGGTTCACATGATGGAATTGGAAATAAAGAAAGTTATTGTTTCTTATACCACGATTCTTTTTCTTAAAATTGTTGCACAGCGATATATTTGTACTTTATATTGTAATATATTAAAAATTAATTAATTTTTTGCACTTTAACAACTTTTTGAAACCGCGATTCAGAAATCATTAAACAAAAATAAAAATTTCATATAAAAAGTGGTTTTTGAACTGCGGTTCAAATGTCTACTCATCGTTAAACGTTCATTAAAGGTAACATAGTCATTTTCCTATTAAAAGTGACTTTTTCGATTAAAAATAAATAAAATGTACCGTAGCAATTAAATTGTTTGAAAAGAGGATCGACTCTTAATTTATTAAAAAAAAACACATAGATTTGAAGCGATAGAAAACTTTGGAAAGTAGATCCACCAGCAATTTCAGGAACCAAAGTTCCAGCCCAACAATAGGTTGATGTTTAGGCCCATTCGGTCCAACATCGAAGAGCAAGAAAAATAACAAAGAGAAACAAGCCCTACGCTGCTAATCTTTCTTTGTTCATCGCTCTTCTCCAAAATGGAGAGCTTCGCCAAGCCTCAATCACAGTCGTTTTAATACACACTCGCACGCTCTCCCTCCTCCATCAAAACTCCACCTCCCTCTCTTTCGCGGTATGTTTCCGGTTTTCTCAGTTGACTAGCTTTTTTCTGTTCTTGAAACTTTCTTTTTACGATTCCGGGAAGATTTAACCTAGTTTTTTTTGTAAACGACATTTCCATACTTCGTTAGCTCTGTGCTGCAACTGTATTGGGAAATTGACTACTTCTTGGAAAAAAATTCTTGAAATTGAGCTCAATCGAGCAATCGGGGATGTACTATCTAGCAGTTTGATGTCTTGATTTACTGAATGCATATGCTAAATAATTATCGAGAATTGAAAAACGTCATTTTAGCTTTATTGACAGAAATTCTCAGTGACTTCAAATTCAGTTCGTAAAGATGTTCAAAGTACTATGATTTTCCTTCAAAGGTGCTAGGGTTTGTATTTATTGGTTTTAGTAAGTATTCCAATTTCTGCATCGAGGATTCGCTTCTTCCTTTAGGATTTGGGATTTCTTGATTTCAGTGGGAGTTCCATTGACTTATCTAGCACTTCATTCCTTTTATATTTATTGTAAATACAGCAAATAAACATTATGTGTAGACCTGTAATATTGAATTTCGTTGATTTATTTATCTAACTGAAGCATTTGGTACAAAGGAAGTATTTACGTTGGTGATGTTATCAAGTGCTCCCAGAGTGATATTCAAATTTTTTTTTCACACTGGTGATAGTTTCCTTGGCATTGGTTACTGTTTCTAAACTAAACATTTCAAGAAAAACGGGGCTCTCAATAGTGTTTCGAGGGAACTTGTTAGCATTTCACTACGTGGTTTTGCCTTTGACACAATTTTTTAGCTTCCGATTGTTTATCCCTTTTGGATATTGAAATGATTATTCATTAGCTTAGAGATGGGCTTTAGACAGTTAATTTTTTTGACTTGGTATTATGAAAGATTGATCAAGATGATAACATATAGGTTAGTGTCCTCTCATTTCACATTGATCTTGTCAACTCCCAGTCCATTAATCCATTGTTCCTATATTGTACCCAATTGCCCATTTAATTGATTGGTTTCCTAGATGATGTAGACTGCGGTTTTTTTGTAAGAGATTGTGCTCTTTTTGTTAGCTGAATGCTCGCTTAATAAATTCCAATTTTTACATTTTTCAACTTTTTTTTTTCAGTTAACTACCTTAACCTTCTCCCCCAAGCAACCTTTTCATTGAATGATCATGCCCATCGATCTGTGCTATCTTTTCCTAAAAATGGATCACTCATGACCAGTCCTGAGCATTAGAGCTGCATTTAGGACACGCAATGAATTCCTCTACAATCTACATTGCTATAGCCTATATATACTTGGAGAGCTATTAGAAGTTCACGTACATAAGTGATGATGAAAACAGCTAAAGAATCATACTTGTTGTATATTGACTTCCTTCTTAATTTAGAGTTAGTGGCTTGTGTCATTGTGGATGAGAGGGAAGGAGTTTGGACATAGATACATGGTGCTACTAGAACAATTAGCATATGTGACTATTTCTAGATGCGGTTGGGGACAATAAAGAAGCGCCATATGCTTTTGATACTCGTTGAAGGCCCCACATAATACTGGGTAAGAACAACAATAGTTTTTCTCTTACTAAATAGTAATCTTAGGCGAACATAAGCTTTTATTTGCAAATCACCCTTAAACACTCATCAAGTATTCACGTTTGCCTTTGTTGCTAGTCAAGATTATGAATAATTTGATACCCTGTAATTATATACTACTTTTGTTCTTAGACGAATGTCGTGTTTGGCCCCCGGCACATAGATTAAGTAAAAATAATTGACTTGATTATAAATATTAGGATAGTTTGTATTTTCCAAGGATACCCATGTGAGAGTGGGGCCCATCAATTAAAATGAGAATCAAATCGAGGGTAAAATGGCAAAGGTAATTTTCAAAAAAGGAAAGATTAGATAGTTGACACTTTTTTGGAGCAGCCTATAAAGTAAAATTGGATTCTTTTTAAGGAACAGAGTGAGTAATTGTTATTAGTAGTAATCAGTGTTGTAAACCTTGTTCATTAAGGTTATCTAACGGTAACAGCAGAATCCATTTTTGTTAACCACTGTTATGGGTCTGTGTTATGGGGCATCGCCTCATAACGGTCCAGTAATGTTATGTAATGGTTGGATTGGAATGGTTGTCAAGTAATGGTTTTATTAGCTTCGTAACAGATCTATCGAAACTAATTTAATGGTTCCGTGAACTTACGAAGGGTGTTAACCATATATATATTAACAGCTGGAAAAGGTTAAATGGATGCACTGAGACTAGAAGCCTTGGTTGGTTATACAAATGCAAGCACTTTACCATGCTACCAGCAGTTTATCCGCCTCACTTGATATCTTCCATAACTTTAATTGACTTAACCAGCCAAACTTCTCCATATATATTCCTTGTAACATTTTACAACTTTTAAAGTGAAAAATTAAATTGATACGAGATTCGTATACTGGTGAATTGCAAATCATCATATATTTTCTTTGAAATACTACTTTATTGAAATAAGTATAGAATATAAACCATGGGAACTATGATTCCTTTAGCTAAGAGAAATTGGTTTTGATTAAGTTAAGCATAAAAATAATATGTATTACAATTTGCATCATTTTGAATTTGAAACAGATTTGAGAAAATACATGATTTTAGAAGGCTAATTCTGCGCTTCTGACTCCTTTTGTGTAACATCCTTATGCTCCTTTTGCGACAAACTAAAAGGCTGCGATGATCAGCCGCAGCTTTTACTCCCTCTGTCACAAAAAAGACCCTCTTGTATGACTTTTCACACAGATTCTTAACTAACTTAACTCAACTAAGCCTTTTTCCCAATCACTTTGGGTTGACTACATGAATACTTTTCCACCATTTGATTCGGTCCAAAACAAGGTCATTACACACGCCACACTCATTCATCCTTTTCTTTATTATGAATGTCCAATTTTGTTTTGGTCTTCTTCTATTTCTGGTCCTGTTGATGTTGATACACTTGCACTTCCTAACGGGTGCACTAATTGGTCCTTTTACAAAGTTAAGAAAGATTATAAATAAGTGTTTATTTTTCTTATGTTAACCCTATTAATTCTAGCAAAATGTTGTAGTTACTTCATAAATTGCGTAAGAAAGTTATTAAAATTATACAATTAATGAGGGGTATAGTAGGACCTGAGGAGCAGATTGGTAACTAGGATTAAGGTTGGATAGGATTAATAAGCCTACTTTTCGGATGTTTGGGACCTAATAGTCGGTTAGTACTAAGAGTGTGTGCTATCCGGATAAATCCCTTGTCCCCTTGTTAATTATTCCAAGGGAGAGGGTGGTATTATTAACGTCCTCGCTAAAAAAACGTGGGACTAACATTAAGTTCCAAAACTACCCCGATATTAGTACTAGTATGAATAGTGAGGGATTGAGGGTGCTTATAGTACCGGGATTAGTACTAGTGCTTGTACCTACTTGACTACCAAACATGCCTTAAGATAATTAATTGCTCCACTTTTGGAAAGTGGACAAGCATTTTGAGATGAATAGAAGTAGAAAGGAAGAAACTCTTTTTGGGATGGAGGGAGTATTTAAATCCTTCATAGAAATATGACCAAGTATTCAAATGGTAAAACTAGTTTTGGCATTTGTAGTGAGGAGTCACCACAACACACCAAACCAAAGTCTCATTTGACATTTATTAGCTGGTACAAAAAGACAAGTTTGTTTTGGATATTTATGCTAATGGGACCCAATTACAAAGATGGTGGAAAATCCTAGATAGTTGATGAGTTATTTGCAGAAGGGATTGGAGATGGTTAATCATTTCTCGATGTGTTGTGAGTTGGGAAGAGAGTTGAAAGGAATGTTGTTTGGGTTCAATTGAGATGTCATAATCCTCCTGAAGCATGGCCTTTGGTTCAGCTTGCAAGGCATTGAGGATGATGTGAATGATGTCCCATCTATGTTTTATGTGGAGTGTGTGAAAGGAGAGGTATGCTAGTTACTTTGAAAGGCAGAAATGCCCAGGCATGCATTACCTTTGCCTCACACAGATTGAAATAAGGCTAATTAACTTGAATGGGTGAAAAAAATAAAAGCAAGCAGACTAGAAAGACAAGTTCGTATTTATATACCTAAAAACTTAAATGATACATTAATGAGTGGAAAAATTGTAATTAAAGCGGTTCTCTGGGAGGGATCGGATTCCCACTCTAATTACAGCTATTGATGGAATCTGCATATGCACTAGGCGAGGAATGAAATGTTCCATCCTCTCTCTCGTTATAAGGTTGTACTTCCATAACCTTATTTTGTACTGTACGTAAGTCGTGTCATAGTGTGTTCATTTCCCAAGTACAAGAGGTAAAGCTCATTAACGCAAAAGGTTTTAGTTGAACATTCCTTTAAGAAACATGATTAGGCCTATTTGAAAGCAAGTTTCTTAATGGCCCAACATTGGTAAAAGTGAAGCATCCAAACTGGAATAGACTAGAACTGACTATTTCAGCTTTGATTGGTCTGGACTTTGGAGTGGTTTGGGCTTAAAAAAATTAAAAACTCAGAAGTATTGGTTTGGTCCTGGTTTAGCTGTAAATCCCAAACCTTGCCGGGTGCTTTGAGAAGACTATGGGCACTTTTGATTTATTTGGTGCTTTTTGACCTTTCCATAAATAGTTACTCCCACGTTCCAAAATAAGTGTCCCCGTTTCCTTTATGGAAAGATTCTTTAAGCAAATTGTATAATGCTCCTATTAGTTGTGAGTTAAAAGAAGAGAGACCCATTGATTTGAGTTTGGCACTACTACGGGTATTTTGAGGGCATTAAAGGAAAATTATATAGAGTCAACCTCTTTCTTAAAATCCTTGTATAGTCAATTAGGGACACTTATTCTGGAACGGAGGGAGTGCATTTTTTTGATCTAGTTTTGACTATTGAAATTTGTTTAATCTCAAATCTTATTACAGTTAAGTATTTTATGCATTTTTGTGGTTTGAAGCCTAAGTTGGGTTCAATTTTCCAAGTTACTATCATGGTGAAGAGACTTCACTGTTTTGCTGACATTTCTGTTCTGTTCTGTTCTGTTCTATGATTCTATCCATCTTTCTTCTTTTTCTCCTAATATCAGCAGTTATTCATCCCCAGGTTTTTATCCTGTTCATTTGTGCTTTAGCAACTGGTAAGTAGAAATATGGAAGTAAACAGGCGGCCTTTCTTCAAGAAACGCCCTACTCCCCAGTTTAAGAAGAAGAGTGGTAACAAAAGAGGGAAATGGAACGACTCTAGCAGCGAACAAACTCCTGGAGGTTCCGAATCTTCCGACACAGTTTATCGAATACTCTGCCACTCCAGAAAGATTGGTAGTGTTATCGGAAAAGGTGGTGGGATAGTGAAAGCTCTGAGAGAAGAGACTGAAGCAAAGATTACAGTTGCAGACACCATTTCTGGCTCAGATGAGAGAGTGATAATTATCTACAGTCCTTCTTCAAAGCTCCCAAGAAAGAACAATATTGACAACGATGATGAGGATTTGGACACCGGGAAAGAAAATGATCGTCTGGAGCTACACTGTGCTGCCCAAGACGCTTTACTGAGAGTTCACGATAGAATAGTTGAGGAAGACATAATTGGTGGAACTGAGAACGACAATGATAATGAGAATGTGGTCACTGCACGCCTTCTTGTTCCTAACAATACGGTTGGGTGTCTTTTGGGAAAAAAAGGAGATGTCATACAGAGATTGCGAAGTGAGACAGGAGCAAGCATACGTGTTCTACCTGCAGAACAGCTTCCTGCCTGTGCTATGAGCACGGATGAACTGGTGCAGGTAATCCTTTGTGCTACTTATGTATAAATTTTTCTTCGCTGTTTTTGAAGCATGAGGAATATACTTGATTGCAGATCTATCTACTTGTTCTTAACTCTTCTTTTGTACAGTTGTAGAAGTACCCTTTTTCAGTACAGTTTTTGCCATTGCTATTTACACACATCTATGTCAACATAAAAGAATGGTCTAGTGCACTATGGCTCTAGCCACTTCAGGTGTAGGAAGTAGTGCCCAAAGCAAGTCCTGCTACTTGAAACTCGGCTTGTCTGCTTGAGTACTACCTTTAGTTAGCTTGTGTGCTAAATAGCTAAACTTGAGAACAATTCAAAGCCCTTCAATATTTTCTAGCTCAGCTCGAGCTTGCCTGACAATAAGTCCAAACATTTTATTTTATGATCAAGCTCTATGAACCGCCAACATTCTCCAAGGTCCTCGTGTCTGTGTCAGCAACGTTGTTGGTCGCCAAGTCGCCAACATATTATTACTCTGAGTCGTATCAAACATGCTCCGAAGTGGTGATATTATGAATTATTTTAAGTTGGCTATATTGGGACTCGCATGTGAACTTGAAAGGCCTTAAAGTGCAATTTTTGTTTAATACAGGGCTAAGGTTTCAATATGCGAAAACTAATGGATTTAAACAGCAAATTGGAAGAGTCGCAAGTATTCAAACATAAATGAATGATACCTGTGGCCCTGTTACATATATATTTGTGTATATAATAGTTGTAAGACACGTCTTAATAATTTCGTGGTCATGTCAGATTGTGTTAGCCTCTCAGAGTTGGTGCTTATTTCAAAAAATAAAAAAATGAAACCAAACTATTTGGCTTGGTTTAGCACAGCTGGAGGTTTCCTCATGTTTGATAGAGAAGCAAACTCAACTAAAACTTTATTTCAAGCCTATTTATTTGGCTAGTCAAACTTGAGCTAGTAATTTTGTTCTGGGTTCAACTTGCGGTCACAGTTAAGGAAACTGTCTTTGCCAAGGCTTGGGTAAATGGGTATGCACTCTTCTGAAAAAGTCTTTCAAACTATTAACTGCTGAGACCCGACCTTGGACGCTTTTATGGGTGAAAGTCGTCGTGGCTTGGCTGGAAAATAATTGATTTATGATTACGTGCTTCATTACCTAAGCTTGCTTTACTACTTTAAATTCCTGTCTTTATTCAGGGGAATCTATTTCTGTGCTTCATCACAATTCAGATGTGTCTATACTGATGTAATCTTACCCAAAATTTTATCTATATGCATTTCTGTTTCGTTCCAGGTTTTCATCGTCGAACTGATGTTATTACTTACAATGTTTTACAAATCTTCTTTGTTTTGTTGTGGGTGTGTACATTTTCCCCATTTAATGTAGTCTTGGCGTGTGTGCCTCACTTCAATTTGAAAGGTTGATTTGTGAACGCACTCAAGAGTTGAGAAAATGATGTGGGCAGATATTATGGGTTTATTCTTTATTGTTATTTATACATATGATTTATAGGTGCATTATCCGAAAAGAATCTCTCTCATTTCTAGTGATTATGCAGATATCTGGTAAACCTTCTGTTGCAAAGAGGGCTCTCTACGAAGTGTCTACTTTGTTGCATCAGAATCCGCGCAAGGACAAACCCCCTTCTAGTTTCCCCATGCCCCATGGTGGTCAGGGTTTTCATCCCCCTGGTCCTCCCATGGCAAATATGCCACCTCCGGGGAATCCAATGTGGTCAGGAGCATAACTCAAATGCCCGTGGCATGCCACCAATGCCATGGATGGGAGGATATGGTAGTGAACCTTCGGGATTTGGGCCTGGTGGCGTTGATGATTTTCCTCCAGCTCATGGTGGGGAAGCTCCGAGTGAGTTTTCGATGAAAATTCTTTGCTCAGCTGCAAAAATTGGAGGGGTGATAGGCAAAGGTGGCTCCAACGTAAAACAGTTACAGCAGGAGACTGGTGCTAGTATTCATGTTGATGATATATCAGCAGAGTCAGATGAACGTGTTATTCGTGTCTCTTCAATTGAGGTCAGTCGTTCCTACAACTTGTTCTGAACACTTACTTTTGATTTTGTTTGTGAATGTGCCAGCGGTAAATCATCCATGATGAAATTTTACCAGGCTTTGTGGAATCCAAGGTCAAGAACGATTGATGCGATTCTTCATCTTCAAGATAAAACAAGTGACTACTCCGAGAAAGGAAATGTTACTACGAGACTTCTTATTCCATCTAGTAAGGTTGGTTGCATTCTTGGACAAGGAGGTCATGTGATCAATGAGATGAGGAGGAGAACCCAAGCAGACATCCGTGTTTTCTCCAAGGAAGATAAGCCCAAGTGTGCAGGCGAAGATGAGGAGCTTGTGCAGGTGATGCATAGGCACCTGCACATTATTATTATATTGCAAGATGCCATGGTTATCATATTATACTGGTTATGTGGTGCTACTTTGTTGCTTTTACATGGCTTTTGCTGTATATGGTTCAATGATCCGTGCTGTTCTTTCTAACAATTTAGGTATCTGGGAACTACGGTGTTGCTAAAGATGCATTGGCGGAGATTGCGTCAAGATTTAGAGCAAGGTGTCTGCGAGATACAAAAGCAGGCACAGAACCTGTTCCTATTGGGCCAGGTCCAGGATTTAATCCTCGAGGAAATTTACCTGGTGGGCGGCCACCTCCACCTGCAACTATAGGAGGTAACCGCCATGGGGGATATGATAGCCGCTCCGGAGGATATGATAGCCGCTCTGGAGGATATGAACCCTTTAAGGTCAGTTTATGAAATGAACAAGTGTACTGAGTTTCTTTTGGGGGTTAATGTGTAGGCTTCGATGAGTTAGCTGTGCTTTATAATATACTTGGTCCCTAATTTTTTCTAAACTGCTCCATTGCTCCATCCGTCACAAGATATTGAAGAACATCATTTTATTTATATTTCTTTATTAAAATGAGAATGCTACATATTCTAAGAGCTTATGACTACTCAAGTGATATAGAGAATGAGAATACAGTTGCTGAAATCTATACATGGTAAAATTTGTTGGGAAAGATGGCAAACAAAGTTAAGCTCAGCTGGACGAAATATTTATGATTTTACATTGTCATAAGCTTCTCTATTGATATATTTCTTCTATCTTTGGCCTTTTTCTTCTCACGATTTTTATTTAAGCACTATCTTCTTACTTTCCCTGACAATGCTTGAAAATTGGAAATTTATATCTTCAAAAGCAAGATAGTAGGCAAAAATGGAAGAAGAGCATCTCTTTTTACTTCTTCCAGAGAGACTACGATTTGGACTAGTGTTAATGATAATCCATTCTGCACATAGGTGCAGGTTTGGATCTCATCTGTGAGGGATTTGATATTAGGCTACCTCCTATTGTACTGCTGCAAATGTAGGTTTACGTAAAATCAAGACATTTTTTTGGCAGGAAATATTGTTATTAACTACCATATTTTTATTACATGTATGCGGATGCTGTGCACAGCATATGGTCTTCTTACATGCAGTGTCATTGATATGTATTCATCCAATATCAAGGTACTAAAAGGACAGGCCAGAGCATGGAGATCCGATCACTGGGGGTAGGGAAGGGTTGGTGGACACAACCACCATGCAAGCCTTCTGATAGTGTGGGTTGAATCCACGCATTCAGTTTATATTGGTGCACCCTTGTATGAGTGCATTTACACATCTAGTTACTACTTATTTATAGTCATGCAGCTTACTTGATGTATGTTGTACAGTTTTAAGTGTTGTTCATAATGTGCAGTTTTATGTCTGATTCTTAAAGGAAGTAGGCCAGTTACTCTGTCCGAAACTAGTGATGCCTGAATGTAACATACGAAACACTAAATCAGTTGAGCATAGATCAGGGGTAGATATTATCAAACATATGAAGGATGAGAGTTTGAAAAGTTCCCACTTTATGAAATGTCAATATATTAGACTAACCTCCAGAAGGGCTGACTTTAATCCTTGGACTAAGTAGATTGAATATATGATTTCTATAGTGAAACATTTTCTGCTCTGTTCGGAAAGAGAGGGAAAGGAAAGGAAAAACAAAGTCAAATGAAAATGAAAGATACATGATCCTTTTAATTAAACTTGACATTAGCATTATAGTAAAAAAATTGCCTTTTGTTTTATTTTTCGAAACCCCAAGGGGTGGGAGAAATGGCAAGGGCACTCAGATATCGGGCAAATATGTTGAGGTCCTTGGTTTCCAATCCTCATACCAAGGTGCCATACTTATCTATCCAAAAAAAAGGAGTTTTGGGAAGTATTAGTTCTATTTGGTTTATCTTTCTTTAAGTTTAATATGCCTTCCTTTTCCAGTTTTCCCTTGCACATTTTGTTATCCAGAGAGACAAACCATTTTCACCAATGGTTCCCTGGAAATGGTTGCTGACAGTCTATTGGAGATAGCTTCTGGGAAAGCAAGCTCATTGAACCTAGTTCACCTGTCAGTGATTATCTTTCAGTCTTTGGTGGCTGACCGCTCTTTCCTAGGTTTATTAACCTTTGTTTGGTTGGCATCTTTTGGGGTGTCATGTTTCTTCTATTTTGATTCCCTCTTCTGTAGATTCAATCTCTCTAGTTCTTGCAGTTTGCTTGGGCTAATTTTTTTTACCTTGGGTCTGTTATCACCATTTCCATTTGCAAGATGATTCCATTTCCTCAATTGACATCCACTCTGTTATACTTCACCTTATTTTCGGTATTTGTAACGCATACACATGCATCTAAATTGGTAAGTTATATCATGGCACACACTTGGACTCAATCATCCTCCATGTACCTGCCCCTTGTTTAATTTTTTTTTTGGCATTTGGGATCAGCCACATAATATAGAGTAGTGAATGGCGGAGATAGGTTCATGTAGCCGCCCCATGTAAGTGGGACTAAGGCTGAGTTGAGTTGAATTGAGTGGCTATACCTTGTGCTCATGAGCTTATCTGTTGGCTTGATGCTACAATCTGGAATTCCCCCCGCCTTGTGCTTGTGTCATGAGGCAGATGATATTTTTAAGTTGTTGTTACTTGTGATGCGTTGGTAGTATATATCTGTTCATTACTCAAAAAATTGTGCTGGTATATTTGCTGGCTAATCTCTTACATGTACTTGGGTTATTATGTCCCTTACCTCTCTTTCTCTCTATATAGACACACAGTTTTTCTGATATTAATCTTTTCTCCATTGACTGGCATGAGTTCAATAATCACCTCAATCACATTGCTAATTTTTTTTTGATGCTATTATGAAGGGTGGACGGGAATATGAACCTCGTGGCTATCCCGCCGAGTATGAACCTCGTAGCTATCCAGCTGAGTACGAACCTCGTAGCTATCCTGCTGAGTATGAACCACGGAACTATCCTGCTCCTCCAAGTGCCTCTGGGTAGTATATTATTATAATGTTGAATGTTTCTGGATTCGAGTTTTGATTAATTAGCTAAACAGATTGAGTTTGTTTCATGTATTCCAGATACCCAAGTGTCAATAGCGCTATGGAGGGAAAGATGCCCAGCCATACTCTAGGTTCTCATATGGGAACAGGAGTGGGCAACACGGGGGAGGTGAGTTTTTTTTTTTTTTAAATTTTAAATTTAATCTTTCTTAAATTGCATTGTGCATTTGTGCATATTACATCAATATTATGTGATTGTCTGGTAGATGATTCCAATGGCCTCACATAGGTTTTGAGGTAGCATAATTTATTTCATCTGTATCAATTACTTAGGTTGAAATACGAAAAGGTTTGGGAGCCTAATTGCAATGACTTTGATCATTCAGGGATCAAAGATATTTATTGGTATATTCTTGTGAACCATTGTTTTTCTTTGAGCTTGAGCCATTCCTCCAACAAGCTTGTAAACCTAGCAACCAGAGGATCCTAAAAGTTTCATGTTTGTTTGCAAGATTTTTTTTTTTTGATAAGTAAGAGTAATTATGAAATAAATATGCGCCAAAACAGGTGGCGCAGCCTATATATACAATCAAAGATCACCTACACAAAAGCTATACAATAGTGAATCTATCTTAAGAACTCAACAAAAAACTGTCCACTCTTTGAGCTCCATCTGTACACCAGAACCTAGAACCTGATTGTTTCTACCATACTTTCCTTCCATCTGTCTACATTATTCGATGTACTGTTTTCAAAAGCTCTGCCATTGCGTTCAGTCCATATGCCCCAGCAAACTGCTAAAGGAGCAACTTCCCAAACATCTTTCTTCCTTTTCTTTTTCTTATAAAAGGACCATTCGCAGAACATTTCTTTCAGTGTCCTGGGAATTCAGGCTATGTTGTACAGTCCGAAGATGCAAGACCACAAGACCCTTGCCATAGAGGAGTGTAACAGCAAATGATTCACTGTTTCTTCACCTTTCTTGCACATATAGCACCAATTTACATAAACCTTCTTTCTTTTTCTCAAATAATCTCCTGTCAAAAGAGCTTCTAACGCTGCCTCCCACGCAAAAAACGTCACCCTCCTAGGTGCCTTTGACTTCCAAATGATTTCACACGGAAAATCACGGATATCTCTCTTCGATAAGGCGTCATAGTAGGATTTCACTTTGAATTTTCCGCATACTGTTCTCTCCCACAAGACCCTATCCTCCCTGTCAAGATCAACATGTATACCATACAGAATTTCGAAAAGTTGTTCTATTTCTCCAAGCTCCCAGTCATGCACATGCCTCCTAAATAAAAGGTTCCAGCTGATTTTATCAGGACATCCACATCCTTGGCAGAGGAAAACAGGTTTGGAAATTTTTGACTCAATTCCCTACCCTCACACCACTTATCTTTCCAGAACCTAATCGAATACCAACCTCAAAAGAAATGAATTTTCGTAAGTTCCTCCACCCTTTGCTAATCCCCTTCCACGCACTAGTCCCGTATGGGCTCGAAACCATCCTATGAAACCAATGATGCTCTCCTTCACCATACTTATCCATCACAATTCTTCTCCATAAAGCTTCGGGCTCTACCATGAATTTCCATAACCATTTCTCTATCAGCGCCTCATTGAAAATCTTTAATCCCTTGATCCCCAATCCCCCCTCTTCTACACAAGAACAGACCATGTCCCAATTCACTAAGTGATACTTCCTGTCCTCCCCACTCCCTTCCCACAAAAAATCTCGTTCCAGCTTTTAGCAACTGGGGAAGGAATCGTAAAGATAGACATGAAGTATGTAGGAAGATTGGACAAAGTGCTCCTGAAAGAGTAAGTCTACCACCTTTAGAAAGAAGTTGTCTCTTCCATCCCGCCAAACGCCTTTCAAATCTTTCGACGATTGAATTCCAAACTGCTGCATTTTTAAACTGCGCACCAAGAGGTAATCCCAGATACTTCATCGGAAGACTCCCAGATTTACAGCCAAAGAAGGAAGCTAGTAGCTCTGTCGTCCACCTTACCCACCGGGATGATTTCACATTTCGATATGTTGATCCTCAAACCTGAAACTGCCTGAAAGAACAGGAAAGTCAGATGAAGATACCCAAGCTGTTCCTTATTCGTCTTGCAAAACACGAGAGTATCATCAGCAAACACTAAATGAGACTTGAAACCTTGAATAAACCTCCCTGCAACTGCCTTCTCTAGAAGTTGACTCATCGCCTCCATAACCACTATAAACAACAAAGGAGAAAGAGGATCCCCCTGCCTCAAACCTCTCGAACTGGCGAAGAAACCAGTAGGCTCCCCATTGACCAAAACTGAAAATCTAACCGTGGAAATGCAGAATCCAATCCAACGCCTCCACTTTTCCCCAAAACCCATCCTCTCAAACAGATAGATCAAGAACTCCCAGTTTAAATGATCATAGGCCTTCTCAATATTTAATTTGCAGAGTATACCTTTGATCCCGCTTCTTTCCCTCTCATCAACTATCTCATTGGCTATCAATCTGCATCCAAAATTTTCCGACCTGCCACAAATGCGTGCCGGGACTCTGACACCACTTTACCCACTACCTTCCTCAACCGAATGGTTAAGACTTTTGAGACAATCTTATAATACCTCCAATCAAACTAATGCGTCTGAAATCTTTTAACTCGTCTGCTCCTGCCCCTTATCGGAATAAGAGAGATCAAGGTAGCATTTAAACTTTTCTCAAAGCTCTCGCTGGAATGAAAAGAGTGAAACACCTCCATAATATCCTTCTTAACCACATCCCAGCACTTCTGGAAGAAAGCCAATCGGGGAGCTTTATCTCCTTGCAAATTTCGCACCGCTGCCCAGACTTCCTCCTCTGTATAGACCCCTTCTAAAAGGATGTTATCCTCGAGACTAGGGGATTTAAAAGACATACCATCCATCCTTTCCCTCCACCCTTCCTCCTCCGAATACACGGCTTCCTCTCAACATTGTAGGAACCCCATCGCTCTTTGATCCAATCCAAGAAACTTGGCTCCGACAACCACATATTCTCAAACCTAAAGGGAGTCTTCCCTTTGCAAATCTGACCACGACGGAGCAAAATCGGAACGTGATCAGATATCATCCTCGGCAGACGACAACTCTGCAAAGGACCCCCAAATACCTCTGCCCAATCTGAGGACCAGGAATCTATTCTGGAGCATTGTAAATTGTCCCCAACCCTATACCAGGTGTATGCTCCCCCTGCTAAAGGCAAATCTATTAGAGCCTCTTTGTTTATAAAATCATGGAACACCTCCATATCTTGAGAAATCAGCCTTGACCCCCATCGATCATTTGGAAAACGGACCACATTAAAGTCCCCCCCTATACACCAAGGATACTGCCAAACCTGCCTAACTGACAGAGAACTACGTGAAGTATCTGAAATCGGACCATAAACTCCTGAAAAAATCCAGTCCTCCCCCTCCACCTTAAACAAGCAAGACACCAAGTGCGAGCCAAGCCTCACCCCCAACTTATAAAGGAATCGTTTATCCCATAAAATTAACACTCCCCCTGCAGAACCCACTGCTTCTAAATGCTCCCAATCTACCCAATTGTTACCTCCCACGCTATTAACAACCTTCCTGTTCACCTTTTCCATTTTATTTTCTTGGAAGCAAACAACATGAGGCTATCATCTTCTTATTAAAGCCTTGATAATCTTCCGTTTATTCAAATCATTAAAGCCATGAACATTCCAGCTAATAATCTTTAAATCCATATTAAGACACATTTCTTTTTCTCCTCACTTGTTCGTTCACTCCCCCATCACATTTTATGCAAGATTGTTTAAAGAAGTGTTAAAGATCCCTAGTCCTTCTCTTGCCTTACGGAAGCCGACTCCTTTTTTTTTTCTACCTACTTTGAACTTGATCTCCTTTTGCATTTTTAATTCCGAGCCAAACACAGCAAACAACATCCCCCCTCCCCCACGGTCCTGGAAATTATCTCGGGTTACTGGGTCTTACCCCTGACTTTTTTACCCAGCAGCTAACCTGCGTGGACTAAAAATAGTTGACACTTTACTTGGACCATCTAAGTTCCATTCTGAAGAAATGGAAAACAGTCATGAACGACACACACTCGTCAAATAGATCTTTTGGACCATTCTACCCCTTTGTCTTCATCCTCTAAACCAACTGAATTCTTGAGTTTGTGATTCAACACACCACAGGACACTCCACTAGATATCATTCCACCCTCTACAACTGTCCCATATTCAACAATATAATATATGTCTATGTGCGTGTACGAGTGTGTTCAACAGAACTCTGAAATAAATAATGCTCGAAAAAAGACAGGAAATTTGTAAAAGCCAAGTTTTATATCCATGTTTGCTTTAGAACTGATTCATCTTCACATGCAAACACTTGAACCCCCCAACCCCCCTAAAAAAATCACTGAAAGAAGAATAGAGAGAAATCCCTAAAAGTATTAGCATATGCGAAGGAAAAACAGGAAAGTAAATATGAAAAACGCACTTACCTGAACATTGGTTATTACATTTATTCCGTCTCTTCCTAATGCAGGAATTAGAAAATCTTAAATGCAGATTTACTTGCCCACAATCCTATTAATCTGTAATTTGAATCAATAATTACTATTGTAAATCAAATTTTATCACTCCACCCCTTCCTAAAGAAAGAGTTCAGTATTCCTTTTTACGCTGTTTCAGAAAAAAAGTGTCCACTTTGCAGTCTTCCCTTTTTTGAATGTTACTTTTACCATTTTATCGTTCATTTGTTTGCTAATGGGCCCCACTTTTCCACGAGCAACATTGGGAAGTCCAAAGGCATACAACTATTTACAATAGAGTCAATTGGCTTTTCTTAATCTCTGTGCCGAATCAAAAGAGACTTTTTTAGGAACGGAAGAAGTATTTTCCACCTTATCTGATACTTCAACCACACATCTTGATGCTTCTTATGTGGCTTCTTAGCTCTGCCAAAGGAAGCTCCATCTGTCAAGCATCTTGGCTACACCATCAAGTTGAACAAAACAAATTTTCTTTTGACTTATTAAACATTAACTCTTTGGATTTTAGTTTATAGTGAGATTATGAGTTTCTTTCGTCTTTTAAGTACAATACTATTTTCCCATAATCTGTACGGCAATTGTAAAAGCTGAAGAGAGTGATTGGTGTTCACGGCCACGATGCCTATTTCTGGTTTCCAGTCTTTGTTACAATGATACCGGCATTTGTTGTGGCCTTGCATGATTGTATTGCCTTCTTAGTTTTAATCCTTAATTTATTTACTTTTTGAAATAGAAACATAAACCTTACAAGCCACAAAGGTTGGGGAAACTAGCTGGTGGATTTTTTATGCATGATTTTTAATTTTAGGCAATACCATTGGTTGTTAACATTGGAGGTGTAGCCATGGTGAAGGAAGTAGTTCAGGCTGCATGCACAATGCTAGTTTAAAGTTTTAAACTGAGAGATGAACTTGATAAACAAGACTTTTTACGATTTAATTTGAAAAGGTGGTTTGGTCATAAACTATCTTTAAAACATTTAATTAGCTCATTGAAAAGTGGTGGATATATATATGTGTGTGTGTGTGGATGGATAGATAGATAGATACGTACATCCATACTCCCTCTATCCCCAAAAGATGGTCCCAATTGACTGGTTAAACCTTTTTGATATTGTAGCTTTATTTGTTTGCACCTCATTTAAATTGCACTAAACGAACATTGTTTTTAAGGAATGGGACTACTTTCTTAGGGGGCAAACCGAAAATGAAAATGAGACTATTTTACTATTTCATTTCTAATGATCATGTATATAGAAATACCAATGAGCGCCTGCACTTCAATTCAAGTCACTTGTTTGGAATTTTTACTTGGAAATAGTCTCATGCTTTTAACCACCGTTGGTTATTTCAATGCAAAAAGTTTCTGTTAATGGATGGTGAGCGCTTGGTTCTTGTTGGCATGGCGCTGTACATATAATTATCTTGATAGTTGTGTTCAAATTTTAATTCATTATTCATTCACTGCCATGTATATCAGACCTTGTATCCTGTGATAACTATATATATAATTTTTCAACTTAATGGAGAGGAAGAGGTGTTTGGAATTTGAAAATTAAAAGAACCATAACTTGGAAAATCCTTAATTTCAAAGCAATTATTAAATACTCCCTTCGTTCCACACTTCCACCCAAAGAGTCCTTGTTTGAAGAGTCTAGTAGGATATATAAATAGCATTAGAGTTGGTCATATTACAAAATACTTAATATTAAATCTGGAGGGTTAAGTTGAATTATTATGGAGATTGTAGACAATTTTTTAAAGCGGACTCTTTAAGTGAAACAACTCAAAAAAAATATAGACGACGCTTTGTCTGGAACGGAGGGGGTATAAATTAACATTATTTCTTGGTTGGAATCTAGACTGCAGGATCCAGGCTGAAACTCCAAGATCCTTATTCAGGTGGTCCAGAAAGTGTTGGTGACATTCGTGGCTCTTCTCAGCATTTAATTGCCCAGAATGTTTACCATCAGGGTTATAGTGGTTCTGGTGGACAAAACATCAATCCACCACAGAGTTCATCGTACCAGAACAACTACAACCATCCTCAGCAAGGTGCCTACCCTGATTACAATTCCTCACAAACTCCATACCACAGCACTCCTAATAATCCTCAGCAGCCGTCCTACGACTACTACCAAAACTACCAAAACAACAGCAATAGCACTCAGCAAGCCCACCATAGTCAGAGTGTACCAAGTTCTTACCAATACTGATACTAGTTTTGGGCACCCTTATGTACCATATTTTGCAACAGTATTTTACCAATGTGATAATTGTTGTCTGAGTTAGTAGAATGTTGACCTGACGGGTAGAGGTATTAAGATTTTAAACAAGTTTGAGCATTCCATGCCTAGTTGGGACCCCCTTAGATTAGTGGAGCCCCACCCCTTGTTCCTGATTTAATATATGAGGCTTTTACGTTATTTCCATTTACAAGAACCATTGAGGATCCACTTGTTTTCGTATTCTTTGAGAAGCTAGAAAGGTGTCCGGATTGTTTACTTGATGGTGGTTGAAGTCTTTTTTTTTTTATTTATTTTTTTTATAAATTTGCTTGTTATTTTTGTGCTTGTGTGGGTATGAACATGCTATATTCTTTATATCTTTTGTGAAGGACGAAGCCCCCCTTATTTTGTAGATCAGGGTTTTGAACCTTACAACATCAAATGCCAGTAATAATAGTGGTAGTAATTAGTCATGAGCTGGTCATTTCTGATTAATGAAGAATGAGCTCAAAGGAAGAGTGGCCTCCCCACCCCCACTAGGCCACTAGCGCTGTGTATTTGCCTTCTCATGAATAGTCATTTCTTTTTGTTGAGAGTGGGTTTTGTTTTGGACGCATTTAATTGCATGGATAATAGGTGAACAGTGGAATAGTAATCCATTATAGCCAAATGGATGGGCGGATAGATACGTTCATTTATCTTCAATTGGACGGATGAAGGATGTGTTCAGATTGAGAGGCTGGATTTCTGCCCGAGTAGGTCTCTTGTGACACCATTTTATGGATTTTAATTAAAAAAAATGGAGTTTTACCCTCTTACAGATTAGTTTTTTTTTAAACATATATGGATCGGATTAGAGAGATTTGTGTAACAGAAAATGTCTAAGTTTTTGTCTTTATGTCCTAAGTTATTGATCCATCATTGATCCTGTTATCAGGGAAACCCTCAATGACATGAGCTACTTATTACTCCCTCGCTTTCTAATTAATTGTCTTTTTTTTTTCATTCCAAAATAATTTTCTTTTTCATAATTTTTTTGTCACTTCATGTTTACTTTTTCTACATATTTAAATTATGGTCACATAGACAAAGATATTAAAGAAAATTATATGTTACACCAATATTTATAATAACTTATTTTTTCCCAAATGATGTGTTGTGTTAAAGAGAACGATTATTAGGAAAAGAGAGTATTTGTTGAGCCTAAAAGTGTATCGTTCCTGCATCACTAAGGTACATGACCTATAAATATAAATTTTTGTGGTAGAGGGGATTTAGAACTCATATTTATTGGGTCAATTAGGCTGGTAATTGGGTGGGTTGGGTTGGGTTAGAATGAGTAATGGGCTGAAACAGGTCGAAATTCATTAGAACCCAAATGTTAAATGAGTTGAAATGGGTTAGGTTGTAATGAGTTGGATTGAAACGAGTAATAGGTTAAAACGGGTTGACCCGTCTCAACCCAAAAAGTTCTCTAAAAAAAACATAAATTTATAACATAAAAAGTCACCGGTCGAAATAGGTAATGGGTTCGACCCGCTTTAATTCAACCCATTTCGTTAATACTATTGGATCGAAATGAGTTATCTACTTAAACCCAAAAATATTAATGGGTTGGGTAATTTGTGGGTTAGATTGAGTGGGTTAATGGATAATGAGTTACAATTGTCAGGTCTAGGATTAATCATTCCATGTTGTGTGTAGTGCCACCTGTCAATTTTCAATAGTGAAGTTGCGTTACCTTAACAACCAGGCACCATTTAAGAAATACTACATCCGTTTTTTAATTATCGTTCATTTTGATTCATCACATCGTTTGAGAAAAATATAATTGACTGTATTATAAATATTGGTGCAATGTGTGGTTTTTTTTAATGCTTTTAAATATATAATCATAATTAAAATATGTAAAAAAAATAAGAATAAAATGATAAAAATATTTTTAAAAAAAGAAAATTATGAAAATGACAATTACTTTAAAAAACGGCGGGAGTAATTGTGTTTATGCATCCAAAATAATTGTAAATAATAGGGTAACATTTAGATATACTCCAATGTGGCATGAAATATATAATGTGGGCCAAATTGAAATTGGATTCCCTAGTACGGTAATAGTACTTTAAGTCTATCTGAATTGTTTTTGCATTTCAGACTTGTAGTTAGTGTGTTAAGCGTGGACTGCAATTTGTCAACTTTCTCCATACACAATCATTTCATGTACTTGCACGTTTGACCTTATCCATTCTTCTATATAGAAAACCCACCCTTCCAAATTGCAATTCCATTTCCATTTCCATTTCCATTTCCATTTCCATGGCCAGTCTATTAACAAAATGAAACGTAACCTATGTAGCTAGCTAGCCAGCCAGCGACAGAGCGTAGTGCTCTTGTTCATCTGAATGCTTATATCATGGCCTCAACGTAATGCATGGAAAGTGTCTCCTTGGCTTTTATAATAATATATTTTCCGTTTTGAACAAAAAAATTTCGTTTAAAAATCAAATTTTCAAAAAAATTGATACTTTTAGTAATTTATTAGTAATATAATGTCACTTTTATGTTTTAATTAATATTTTAAAATGAGTTCTTTAACTCACATCTTAAAATGAAATAATCAACTATTTACCTAGAACGAAATAAATATTAATTATACGTAAGAACCTATATTATAAAAGAGATAATTAGTTGCTCAGATTCATCCCAACTGAGCCAATTGTAAATAACTCCCTAACAAATAACCTCCTTAATTATGAATCGAGTTTAAACTGCGTCCTTCAATTATAATATTTTCTTAAATTGCACTTTTTATTAAGGTAATATCGTTTCAATTGACGAAATTTACAATATACTAACAACGTATTGTATACACGAACACGAGGATGTAGTTAATATGATTAGAGGATGGATTGTATAACTTCCTGAATCCTGATCGATTTAGATAATGCTCTGTATATATATATATCTATATGTGTGTGTGTGGGGTTTTGACTGGGAAAGTAAAATTATCTTTTTTTCATTTCATCAAATGTCAAAAGAAAACTGTAGTAATTGATGTAAGATGTCACCTATGCACTCCTCGACTCATCATTTACATCTTGAAAATCACATCCATCTCTTATAGTCGACCCGACTCACACATTTTGATCATTTCAGAACATCAACATATATAATCATTACAAATATTATCCAATTAACCTCAAAATAATTAATATTCTAAATTAATATTTACGATATACATTGATGACTTGAAGGAAATCCTCAAAAACACATGTAAAAGTAGCCCGTAAATGTTTTCTATCAGTTCTGAAGATCAAGGGTGCTAGGAAAATGAAGAGATTAAGGTACCGTTTGGTAGCCAGGATTAAGACCAGATAGGATTAATAAGCCGAGTTACCTGATGTTTGGTATGCAATAGATGGTCGGGACTAATAACACGAGTTATCCAAATAAAGTCATTATCCCTCTCGCTATTAATACCAAGGGGGAGGGTGATATTATTAACGCCCTCACTAAAAAAAAATTGGGATTAACATTTTTAATGTCAAAACTACCCCCAATATACAAGTGAGGATTAATAGCGAGGGCACTAATAGTACTAAGATTAATAATATTGTTTATCCTTGTCCGACTACTAAACAAGCCCTAAGGAGAAAGCTTTCTTTGAGGATAGTCTTATGATTTTAACTTCTTCAACAGTTGGAGTTGGATATAGGGTGGAGTTGTTTACATCTCAAAGTTTTCTATCTACACATCATTTTCTGTATTAAAGTGTTGTACCTTGTGCTGTATGTTACAGGAAATGCGGTGTAAAGAGTAAATTTTGGGATGTAGATAGCTCCACCCTTGAATATAATGTTAAATAAAACGTAAAACTTCATTTATAGATTTTAAATTTTGATATTTTTGTCTTCATAATAAAAATAAAAAAAATAAACCATGAGAGAAAGAATAGCATGCACATGTAAAGAGTCTCCGTTTAAAAATCAAACTTTTTAAGAAAATAGCAATTTAAGTAGTTAATTAGTAATAAAATGACACTTTTATACTTTAATGTTTAAAAATAAACTCTTTAAGTGAAATATCCTTAAATAAAATAGTTGAATTTTTACCAAAAACAGAAGGAGTGCTAATTAGCTATAAAAATGTCATTTTCCTTAAAAAAAAATTGACTCTCTCTTTATAAAAAACGGAGGGAGTATGAAGTTTATCTTTTGCTACAATTTTTTTTTTTTTTTGAGTTGGGTACTACGTTTTGGTTCTAGAAAGAGATTCGAAGTAGTCTTTTTATTCATTACAGGACAAGAATATGATTGTCTACTTGTAATAATTATGGGGTGGGATAATCACATTCTCACGGGCTTAGCTTAGTTGGTTAAAAGTTAGTAGATTTGAAACAAAATCAAAGATCGAGTCCTAACAACCGCAATGTGGGGGTTTCATCATCTTGTGGGGTGGCTCCTTATATGTACTAGGCACGGATCCTCCTAGATACTTAATCGCTGAATCACCGTGATTTTCTCTCTCACATTCTCATGGGGTTGGGGTGTGGGGGCTCTCGGGGGGGAGAGTTTTCCCTTTTTTGGAACGGGGTGAGATAATCACATACCAATATTTTCTCTCTACATCTCAATTCTATATACACCCTATTCATTTAATCAAATTTCACACCTTACTTTTTACATCCTACATAAACTACCTATTCTACTTTTAATCCCTTTTACCCTTCTACCTCCGTCTCTCCTCCATTCTCTCTCCCTCCCTCCCAGCGTCCCATGGTTTCTCTCCATCCCCTCACCTCACCCCACCTGATAAACAACATCTATCCTACATCTTTACCATCTTCAATCTGGTCGGTCTTCATCTACCTAGTCTCTTTTCATAATTTGAAGCTACTCTTTATCTTTTCCATCGTCAAAAGCATTGAAAGTTTTAGGGTGGAATCGTGTTCGGCCACTATTGGCCACACACTTTAGTGGATGTGCGGTCTGTTTTTGTCGGACACCACAATTTTTTTTTGCGAAAAGGGAGAGGATCAAGAATATGGGAGGAGATGATGAGACGTGAGGGAGAGGAGAGAAAAGGGAGGGAAATGGAGGAAGGAAAGAGAATAAATAAAGAAGACTTGAAAAAATGTTAGCCGGAAAAAAAATGGATGAAAAAAAGAGAAAGATAGGAAGCAGATGAAGAATGGAAGAAGAAATGAGATGTTTATTCGATAAATTAGTATGATGACATATTCGTAATTTTTGAAAATGAGGTGTAGAGAGCATGGAGAAAATGTGCTACCACAACAAACGTATGGCTCCCTATTTTTCTTTTTATCAGATGATTTGATTAATCGAGGGAATTTAATTTAATTAAGGCTAACTACTTCAAAACATATCATAGTTGTTAATTTCGTATCAATTTATTTGTTGGAATGGTACGTACCACATGTTTCAATTTTATGCACTTTTTTTTTATTGCAATTTTAATAACCATTTATGATTTCATGGTACAAGTAGACAACACTTGGAGTAAATTTTAATTTTACCAAATTATTCAATTAAGAAACTTTAAAACAACACAAATTAGTATTATATTGTTCCAAACAAACAAAATCTATCAATCTTCCCATAATAATACGGAGCATTTCATTTTTTTGACCTAGATAATAACGACATTTAACATTTAACTAATTACATAATTTATCACAACAACTTAAAATATATATATATAATGACAAAGGTATACTTCCCCCTCAAAAATCACACTTTTGAATTTTTGACTTTTGAGTTATAATTCCACTCTTTCTATCTCCTATCTTCTTTCATTTGGTTATATTTCTCTTTCTATCTCTTGTCTTCTCCATACTTTCTCTATTATCACCACCATCTCCTCTATTTTAATTATATTTAAACATTTTTCTCTATTTAAACAAAAAAATAGTAACTAAAACAAAAATAATGGTTCCGGAGTCAAGAAAACAAAAATATAAGAGGTTAGTAAAATAAAAATAATTTATAGAACAAGCCACTATAAAAATATAAGTTACATAATCAACAAAACAAAAATAATTTAATGCGGAAGTTAGTAAAATAAAATAATTTACGGAACAAAAGTTTTTAAAAAATTCTTATAAAAAAAGTAAAACAAAATTATGTTAATAAAATAAAAATATTTGATGGAACAAAAATAATAGTTACAGAGTCAATAAAACAAAAACAATTTAACCTGAAATTACTAAAATAATTTCGTTATTTTTTATTTTAGCTTATTTTCTTACTAGAAATTTATTTATTCATAAAATACAAATATAATTTAATAAAAGTAATCATTCAAAATGAAGAACTTATTTGAGTTTAGATTTTATTTGTTGGGCGGAAAAAATTCAAGTTTGTTCGAAGACATTAAGAGTTTTTGAATAGTATAAAGTGTTCATCGTTGTTAGGTCATAAATTGACACTTAAAATTGGTGTTCCAATAATGTTATATATTGAGAAACATTAACCATGTTGTAGGGTTGAACAATGGAACAAGACTAAGCATCATAAATCTTGAGGATCATATTATTGAAATAAATTTTTTGAAAGAAAGCAATGTTGGAGAAAATGTTTTTATCCTAAAATTGTCATTAACTCCATCTGATGTAAGACTGTCTTTCATGTTTCAAATAATACAATTACCATTGCTGGTATCATATATAATAACAATTAACAAGTGTCAAAGGCAATAATTACAAGTAGCCGTAGGTCTCTTTTTGAATAAAACTAGATATTAATATGTGGTGAAAATGAAAACCCAACTAATAAGATAATAAACGCTGTGTATAAAGATTTTTTTAGAATTTATAGTGATTAGTGATACGCTTATGTGTAATTGCTAATAAATCGATTATTTTTATTTTATTCTTCAAGATTTTTTTATCCTCTTTATTTTGTTTATGTATGATTTAGTTGACGTGCGTTTAACGCACGAGTTAAAAAAACTAGTTAAAATTAATGCTCATCATTATGCTCCATAATTATAACAAAAATGCTCTAAAAGCAACTCTATAATTGTCACCTTTAACTAATTACCTTCAACAATGACTTCATTCAAGCAAACAACCATTGATTGTTATCAAGAAAATAAATTTTGTTGCGATCCAGCAGAAACATGAATTTTATCCGGTGCATAGTTATGACTAAAATGATAAGTAGCCAGTTTAACATTGATTTGACCAAAAAGTTAGTTTATTAGCAAATACACACGCGACTACGAAACAAAATTGATAACTTTGTTGAGAATGAGATGTCTCGATTACTCTGACAAATATATAATACAAGACCACATGTATCTTATAATTATATATTATATAATACAATACATTTCATCAGTTTCACACTTATAATTGATAAAAGCTAACTTTTAACGATAACGATGAACTACACATACACATGTATCCTTCAATTAATATTCTGAGCAATCATTTATTTTTTTCTTACTTTTTTTTTCTTTCCTCCTATTACAAATTAAATTCAAATCTTCTATCTCACTTCATGTCACACTCGCTATCTCATTAAAACTTAACTTTACACATTTTCTTTTATAATTTTACTTGACCTTCTTTTTACAAGGACACATTTAGAATTAAGATTCAGTGGAACAAGGAGTGTGACAAGATGCATGTGTGATAAAATATTTCAAGCATTACAAAGTCATTCCTTACAAAATATCAAACATGCATAGATCTTTCTCTCTCGTCCAATGAAATGGAAGTTCATATCTTATAATTACACTGTGCCATATACACGAACATAAAGACTCATAAACACATAATGTAGTTTTTAAAATAGTTTTTGGGTCCATTTGGATGAGTTATCATTCATTTGTCTCTTTATTAACTAGTACTAACTAGCTAGTATAATATATATTTATGGGAAAAAATATCAACAAGTCCAGCCAAAAGATTTATATGCCCTAAAAGTCCAAAAAGATTAATTCAATGCTATCTACAATTAGATTCTTGGGTGAGAAAACATTGATGACTTTTTTTAAAAAAATTGAATAATTAACTTTTGCATGAAAATAATTTTTCCTAAAGGGGCGATATTTATAAAAGATCTAAAGAGAACTTTGAAGATCGACCAAATCAAATTATTGGTCTAATGGGAAATCCATTTAGATTTATATGTTTCCATTGAAGCATTGAAGGTGGTTTAGTCAAGCTCAAGCTATTTACAGAAGAAGACAAAGATGGAGAGAAACATGGTTATAGAGTGATCAACTACTCATGTACACTTGAATTACTTTAATATTAACACTACTAGTACTACCACTCGTATAAGGAAAATCATCTTTAAAAATAAATCATGTTGTACATGATTAATTTGGTAGCATACAAAGAATAAATATAAATGACAAATACCATCTCTATCTATAACTTATAAGAGACAAAATTTAGTAAGGATTAGGGTTTTATTTTTGAACTTAAATTCAATTGTCACATCACTTAAATCAATTTAATTGATCCGGCTCAATGAGGGTAATATGGTAATATTTCAAACAATAAAAAAATGTTTTTACCTAAATTAGCCTTTTTCATTAATGAAAAAAATCATGCGGTTGTGAAAATGGGAAGTTAGTAACAATTAATGAATCTAATCAATATAAACCAAAATATGTAGATGTTTTTTTAAAATGATTTAGAGAGCTGTAAATGCTTTTGATCAGAGTATATCAATTTGAGCCATTTAACAATACTCTAATGCTCCTATATACATGAAATACAAGGAGGCATAAGATTCTGGAGGCATGCAGCGTGAGTTCGATACTTGGTGGAAGCACTTTGCTTTCTTCTGAGGTTGGACCTTGTATGTGTTATCAGTTGCAATGTTCTCAAACCCTGTATCATTTCGGGCACATCCCGCGATTTTCCTGGTAGTAGCAATGAGGGACCGAAACTATTCCCCAGGATTCAATCTGGTTAAAAAAACAGGAAATACAAGTGTAATTATTAAAGTAGAGATTAATCATCCACTAATTAGCTCTTAATATGACATCAAGTGTTAATTTAATCAAACTTAAAGTGATGGGGAGGCAGTTTATGGGTGGTGGAGGACGGAGAGACCATGGTGGCGCATAATTTGATCACATAAAAGATTCTATCCTCAAAACTTGTTTATCAATAAATTAATGATTAAAGTCCATTAAATAATGTTTAATTTCCTTAGCTTTGACTCTATTAAGTCACACTTCTCCATGGATGGGACTTTACAACCCTTTGTGCATACGTTCCACTATATAGATTTGTTTTGTTTGTGTAGAGGGTGGGTGTGTGACCTACCACTTTAGAGGCACTCAATCCTTCTTGTGCAAGAGGAAAAGATTTAGTATAAAAATAGAAAGTTTAACACCTAATGATTATCATAGAGATAATCTCTTTTATATATAGAGGATGTGATAAGTGATGCTGGTATAAAGGTTTTAGTTTTAGACTCGGAACCTTTCCATTTGTTATTTTTTTTATTTTTTTAATTATTAGATTGTGGTTCATATATCTCTCTTTAGTGCATTACTTACGTCTAATGTGTGTATCAATGGTCATGATAATACATCAACATATTTCAATATATACAAATTTAATACTCACTCTGTTGTAGCTAAAGAGTCCACTATACTATTGTGAGATATTTCACATAATGAGTCAACTTTAAAAAAAATATGCTTACAACTTTCATAATATTTCATCTTTACCCTCCACTTGTATTATAAATATATTGATTTTTTTTAAAAAGAAAAAACAGGGCAACACCTGCTGGATTTTATTAAAAATCAAAGAACAAAATACAAAACATCAGGGGAACAACCAGCCTTACCCATATAAAGGGAGGACGAAAGAACCTTACCTCGAAAGAGGAAATACAGAACCAAACAACAACTAAGAACCACCCATATGAAAAGAATACAGACACAAAATAGACTCTTGAATGTGTATGTGTGTTATCCGTTTTTTAAACATGTTAAGACAAGATAAGACAATGTGATGGAAATGTAATATAAAAACTTGAGATATGGCTTCTGGTTGGCTTTGAAGGATTATGATCAGTATAGAAATTGATAGTGATATTTGAGATGGAGGTGGGTGAAGTTTAGGGTTACTTTTCAATCTTTTGACTAGTGCATCATTTAAGAAATGAATTCAATCAGGATTAGTGAGTCCTATTAATCGATGCCTCAGAGGGATCACCTTTTTTTTATGCTCTAACTTTTGCCTAGGCCGCCATTTCGGGTTTTCAACCTAGCGGTTGGTCTTTCAATGCATGCAAAGATAAATCGCTTATTTTTGAGGGATCATGGTTTTGTAGCTTCTTCCTTTTTTCAAGCGAAATGGAAAAGACAATTGTTTCTAAGGAATAATGAGATCCTTTATCTATCTAATGAGTTTGGCGAGAGAAGCCCCGAGATGACTCGATGAACCAAATTTTGTAAAATGAGATGGAAAAGTTCTTGAAGAGATTACCTGGGGACAGCCCCATAAAAACTTGATTGGGAGAGACTTTTAAGGGAGAAAGAAACGACTATGCTCAAAGAAAAAGAGATAACTCTAATGGACAAAAGAAGAGTCATGATCCAGAGTTTATTGCCGAGTATCACAAGTTTCATGGACCCTACTTAACATTTATCTTTTGACGATTTTATATGTTTTAGCAAGAAGTTCTGGACCCAGATCACGTTATAACCGATTGAATCAAACCTATAGGTGACAACTAGGTTCGGGTATAATGCTTAAGTCTTTGGGATGGATTGGCTTTAGGGTTGAAGATTTGATTGGCCTTTGGTTCAAAGGTATTTTGGGCTGTGGGTTTGGTTATTTTCGAAAATGCGATCAAAAGCGATCATTGACTGGCCTTTTAGGGTTGTGGGTTTGAATGAGAAATTGGTTTCTGGACCTGGTTGTGGGTTAAGGGGTTGTCCAAGAGTGATTGATTATTTTTTTTTATTGCGAGAGAAAGAGATTTTGAGGATATTTCTCAGGAGAGACTTTTTTCCCCTTTTTTAATTTATGCATATGCCTTTTTTTTTTCATTTTCAACATTGCTCTTTCTTTTTTTTTTTCCTTCTTTCTTCTTTTTTTTGTTGACCTTTCGGAGCAATTTGGGAGAATGCTTGAAGAGATATCTGTCTTCTCTCTCTTGGGATAAAAAAAGTGGTCACTCTTGGTGGATATATATATAAGGGTGAAGTATTGGTAATGCCCAAGATAGGCCCATATGGCATCATTTTAAAAAGCCCAAGATCAGACAAGCCCACGGGCATCGATTGAACTTAGATGGGCTCTCCGATTGATTTTCATGTTTTAAAATTACACATAATTTTAAAAGTCTTGGCAAACCCGAACCATGACACCTACTCACCTAGTTCCTCCAAATCCAAATGACTATACACAAAAATTACATTATGTATTATGTAATTATATAATAGACTAATAGAGCCGAAGGAACAAATGTAGGCAAGTAGAGCTATCAAGGAACGAATTGATTTGTTTTAAGTTTTACCGCTTTTAGGTTTCAAAGTTTTAATTTGCCTTTTGTTTGAGTTTGACTATTTGTATTGGTAATTTGGTATATCACTTAATCACTATATAATAATATAATATTATAATTGACTAGTCACTATATAATAATATAATTAACCGAAGAAAGGTTATTTTTTGTTACCGTAATGGTATAATTAATTAATTATAATATATTTATAATTTTAAAACATAATGACCGGCTTAGATGGACATTAGAACTTGAAGGCAAGCCCACGGGCATCTAACATTTCTAAAGCCCAAAGTTGCCCATTTTAACTGGAGAGCCCCGCTTTGGGAAGTCGATCTTAGAGATGGTTAGGCTTTGGTATATGGTGGTAGCCCCCAGTGTGCCATTTAATAGCTCGGTCGCAATGGGTCGAAGATGACCTTTCACCAAAACAAAAAGGTTGCTTTATTGAACTAACATTTTTAATGGTTTGTTGGTCCATATTTTTGAAATGACTCATTATCAACTCGTGTAGTTTTATCATGTTTTTACATGAGTTGATTTGTCATTTTTTTAAAAATTAACAGATACTTCGACGATAGGTGGTGCTCAAAGACCAAAAAGAAGACTCGACAAGCTAATATAGGAGAGACAATAATTACCAGACTTGAATATAGATAAATACCTTTGGAAAGCTCGATTTGAGGACTTTGGTTGGACTTTTGAAATAACAGAGACCAAATGGATTAGTGAGCATACTCTGTAAGGATGAGCTGCAGGCATCAATATGGGCAAAAGAGACACCCCTGGGTGGTTTGAAAGCCCCAGTCCTGAATTGTTGCTTATGATCCTTGAGTCGCATGGCCTTTCTGGATTTCCCGGTTTTCCAGACTTTTCTGATTTCTTGGCTTTCAAAGCCTTTTCTTTCTTCCCTGACTCCCTATCAGTCTTTTTTTTTTCTTTGAAGTGACAGACTTTAGCATCTTGAAGTAAGACTTACTGATTATTTTTTTTGAAATCGAGAGTGAACGATGCACTAATCAATTAGTGATGCATTTATGGAAGGTTAAGAGGGAAGATGAATTTGGAGATGGCAATTGAGTATAATGATGAGGAGATTTCCTGTCTTTACATGTTTTGGAAAAAAACACATAGAAAAACCTCTCTCTTTTTTTTGAAGAGTAAATCAAAGTATTTGATCGAACCCGAAGGCTGCCTACGTTCCTCATTTTAAGGCTCAAGTCATCATAGTTCAACTCTATTAGAGTATTTTTTTTAAGCAACCTTTTTTTTTTGAATTTGAAAGAATATAGATTTTTTCTTTCTTGCTTGGGGAGAACGAAATCCTTTTTATTTATTTATTTTTAAAATGATCATTTTTTTTGCGAAAAGAAATGATTTTTTCTTTGAAAGGAAAAGAGAACTAAGTATTACACATGATTTTTTTAAAGAAAAATCTCATTTTTTTGCGATCCCTGAAATGAGATGTGACGATTACGTACCTCTGGACAATCTTCTCAGGAGAGTAAATGATAAATAATCAATTCTTTTATTTTCCAGCCCCTGCAAAATTGTTAGCGGAACTAAAGGAAAACTACAAAAATCTCAATATATATACAAACAAAACTGGATTAAAGGAAATAAATTTTTTTTTTTGTTTTTGATGTTTTTTTTTGAAAGGTGGAGTAACAGGGAAAATGGGTGCACCAAATGGCAAAAATGAGCGACCCGACGGATAAAATGAACATAACATTGGACAAAATTATTCAAAATAAGGAATGCGCCGTGCAGGAAAAGGTGGGCGCAGCCCAAAACAAATTTGGGCGCTGCGCCCAAATTGATGTTCATCTTCACTTCTTCACTTTGTGCACTTTAACCTTTGACCTTTTTTTCCTTTATTTAGACTATTTGAATTTCCTTTTAACGTTTTGGTCCGTCTAATTTAATAAAATTGATTTTTTTTGGGAAAAACCCCTTTAAACCTTTTTTTTCTTTTACTCTTTTTGATCTATTTTTATTTTTTTTTTCAAATAAAACTTTTTCCTCTTTTTTCTTTTATTGGAACATTTTTTTCTTTTTTCTTTTTTGAAAAAAACGATTTTTTTCTTTGTTTTGAGAAAACGAGTTTCTTTTTCACCTTTTTTGAGAAAAAAATGATTTTTTATAATTATTTTGGAAAACGAATTTTTTTTAAAGAGTGACCTTTTTGTGAAAGAATGAATTTTGTTTTGTTTTGATTTTTTTTTAAATTTGAAAAATGATTTTTTTTGTTGTTTTTTTTAAAGATTGAAAATTATATACATGCAAGAAGCCAAAGAAATATAAAAGACAAAAAAAAACAAGCATAATGATATTAAAGGAAAGAAGTTTTTTTTTTAAAGATTGAAAATTATATACATAAAAGAAGCCAAATAAATGCAATAGAAAAAATTATATACGTAAAACAAGCATATTGATAACCCCAAAGAACGTGAAGTCTAGCCCTCTTTTTATCTTTTTTTTTAAGAAAACAATTTAAATCCCCAGCAGAGTCGCCACTGTGAGTGCCCTGTTTTAAACCGGTCCCCCGCTACTGAGAAGCGGGTGGTTTCAAAACTTTAAAGCGCGTGGATTACACTCGGCCTCAATTGTGGACTCGAAAAATGTACAGCAGAGTCGCTATTTTTATTTTAAGGATAAATATACCAGATTGTATGGGTTCGGGAGCTAAGTTACGAGTTAGGAAGGGGTTAGGCACCCAACTCACCATTTCGGTCTCATAATGAGTTTATCAATATGCTTGTTTTATTTCATACACTTTGGCTGAGAATAATACATTTATATACGACAGAAAAAAATAAAGAGAAATAACTTTGCATTCATTAAAGAAAACAAAACAAAATTACACCTGAAATAAAATAATTTAGAGAATAGTTACAATATTTTTACAAGCTATTTTAGGAATAAAATAGTTATGCTAGTACAAACTTTATTTATATTTACATGCATAAGCTGGAAAGAAACATATTAAATAATAAGAAACATAACTATTTATATATTTAAAGTATGTGCAGAAAAGAAACTAATTAAACTGTAAGAGATTATAATTACTTTACATTAAAGTAAAGACATAAAAGAAATTAATTAAAATAGAAGAAAAATATAACTATTATGGCATTAAAGTAAAAACAGGAAAAAAACTTATTTAAACAAGAATAAAATGTAACTATTATTACATTAAAGTAAAAACAGGAAAATAAACTAATTAAATGAAAGTAAAATATAACTATTATTACATTAAAGTATAAACTGAAATGAAACTTAATTAGATATTTATATTTAATTTATAGATTATATTAAATAACTACGGGGACAGAACTTACCTCCCGGAACGTGAGTGTCTGAACCTGGTATGCCTGGGCTTAAGCCCATTAGGCGGTCTACATGTGCTTCCCCCGTCTTCGAGAAAGGAAATCTTTTTTGTTTTTTTTTGCTGTTGCTAGATTTCGGGCAGCGTGACTGCTCTTTTTTGTTGTTTTCACCTTGGGATCCAGGCGGCACAACTGCTTGTTTTTGCTTGTTTGCTTGCGTGCTTTTTGCTATCGCTGAGTCTGAAATCAGGTAGAGCAACTGCTTGCTTCGGTTGGATTTGACGTCTGGATTCGGGCAGGGCAACTGCTCTTTTTGAGTTTTTGGAACCGGTGAAATAAGGCGAAAACCTAGTTGGGTAGCTAGGGTTCACTTTTTTTCGGAGAGTTTTAGTGTTTAGGGGAGGTTTTGGCAGCCTAGTGGAGTTTCGAAGTTTGATCGAGAAGTTATCAGCGTAACAACTCTCGTCTTTTCTTCCTCCGTAAAAATTGTTTGTTGAAGCACTGGCCGAAGCCTTGTATTTATAGGCTGAGATTGGGCTTCCTTAACAGCGAAGGATCATCAGATATTTTATTTATGTGCATAAAATACTTGTACCGCACGCTGAAAGGGTTGCACTAAAAGTAAAGTGGAGAAGTGAATTAAGAGAAGTGGGGTGTACCCTACACCCATTATAGGCGCGGCGCCTAAATGTAGTATAGGCTGCGCACATTTCAATTTTCTTTTCTTTTCGGCCACTTTGCCCCCTCATGTTCATCATTTGTCTCTTCTTCCGTCCTTTTGCACTTTGAACCCTGTAACTTAACATCTGTTAGTCCTTTTTGACAAATTTTGATATTTACAGGATGTTATAAACATGAGTACGAAATTGAGGTGTCTACACCAGTTCCATAGAATTTTTCTATGTCAGACATTTTGAATTTTGAAGGCAAGATAGTTGAAGGTTGTAGAGTTAATGATCGTGTAGAGAACTCTCATTTGCTTACAACTTTGAGCATCATCTTGATGTGCATAAAAACACAATTCGGGAAAGAATATATGGTCGTATCAAATAATAAAGTGTACATAAGTACGAGTTATCGATCCTACAGAGAATGTACGTAATTTTCACTCCGACTAAGTAACAAAATTGGGCTAACTAAAATGGAGGTACACGAAATGGAGGTTTTCGACTTTAGAGGATGATTATCCCTCCCTAGTAAAATTAATTAAGTGGGTAAGTGGGGAACCACTATTGATCCTCTTTAAAAAAAAGAAAAAAAAAATTGGGCTAACTAATTATATTTGAGCGAAAAAAAAAATGAATTAAAATCTAAAAATATAAACAACCTAAGAAAGCAATTAAAATCTAAACTAATGCACAAGTGGTTTGGCAACAACAAATCAAGATAAAAAGATAGTCGGTGTTTAATTTTAATCATTTTTCTGCTTCACTTTAACTCAAGTCTTAGTAGTCGGGCGCCCAAGATTATTCACTACGGGCACTTGCAACGTATATCAAATCTAGCTACAACTCCTAGCTACGGACTCTCGCACCTTATAACATAGGAGAAAATAGCCGCGTGTCAAAACAAACACCCAATGACTATCTACGCACGATCTCCTCTCGGTCTCACGTAACACAAACAATTATTGCAATTTTCGGAATTAATAGGACGGGCTCTCGCATCTTATCCTATAATCTAGTGATTATCTAATGGTTTGCTACACCATCAAAAGCATGAAGAACACACAATAATAACCAAACACATGTGTAATATTTCGCAAAAAGAAATTTTCTCTACTTTTCTACAAATCATGTCGGTAGCCGAGACAAACACAATTGGTTAACTACAGGCTCTCGCATCTTATAGTCAATCCTAACCTCCTCGACCTTGCGAATGACTAAGGTGGTTAGATTGCGTGTTGAAACAAGTCTCACAATGGCTATCGGTGTGTGTCACAAAAACACCAACTATTAAATTGATTGGTTCGAAATGTAAAGGTAACTCTTGCGGATCCTAAATATTTCTAAAATCATTTAATTAATGTTCAATTAATTAAAAGCAGTAAACCCACAAAATAATAACCAAACATGAATGTGTTCTAAATAAAGAGAGAGATTAAATTTAAATCACTACATTGGACATAGAAAAATAATTGCATTCCATAAATCATTTAAGCACAAACCAATTCAACATTCACAAAATTAATCAACCCAAGAAAATAAAATAAATATCATAAAAACATGAGTTGAAAGAATTAAACCAAATGTTACTCGAATCCGGGGTTGAAATCTCTTGCAAATGCATCATTGGCCCTTGATTTGAAGTTCCAAACCTTCAAAGGTGATCGATCTTCAAAAATTTGGAGAGAAAATGGTGGAAAATGGGGTTGGTGCCCCATTTTGGGAGCAATGTCCCGAAAATGGGGGCTTCAAAATTGCATTAGGGCTGCTGGATTGTTTACATGAAAAGGGCAATTGAGTGGGGAACAAGCTAGGGGTAATTTAGGAAGATCATGGAGGAATTGGGGGCAAAATGGAGAAGAAAGAGGGACTTGGGCCGGCTGGAATGGAGGGATGGTGGTTGGGCACCCATGTCAAGAGGGCGCGGGTCACCCGGGTGAAAAAATGGGTGAGGGTGTGAGTGGAAGTGGGCTGTTTGGCCGGCAGATGACGTAGCTCCTCTGGATGTTCGACAACTCAAAAGGGCGCAAGATATAGACTTGGCGCCGGCCTCCCCTCGGTATTTGTAAGTTACCTCGGTGCCCCTGGCTATCTGGAATGTTCGCCGAGGGTCCTTCCCTGCCCAGGCTTTGCAATCTTGTCCCCTGTTAGCTCCATTAGCCTCCGTTAGCTCCCATTTGCCTTGGACTCTTAACAGATTTCAACGAACTTTAACCGAATGATTCAAAGCTCAACTTTAAGGCCCGAAATTGTCTTGAACTTCGTGCTAAACACAATAAAAATGCTCGATTATACATAGAAACCTATATTAAGAACAAATACACAAATAATAATATTTCTAAGACACAATTAACTCAAAATAATGTAAAATAGAAGGAAATTCCTAGGAAAATTCATGGAAATCTTGGGCTCATCACATCTCTTTAAGATTCTCGATATCTATCTCAACCTTTGAAGGGGTGGTGTTTTCAAGGGATTTGTTGTAGTGGTATTTGTGGCCAACTGTGGTGTTTGGTAAATGCTAAGAAGAGGTGCAATGTTTGCAACCCCTATTTGGTGATCACAATTATTGAATGGGAGATAGGTCGTGACTTGTCCCTGTGGGACATAACTTCTGGGGTTTGCATGTGGGCTGCTTTGGAGCGGGTTGGTGGTGGAATATGGAAGATTTCTGGATGCTGATAGGGGGTATTGGTGTTCCGAGGAGGATAACCGATGTTGATGTTGGTATTGGGAGGAGGTTTAGTGTATTGGTATAAAGAGTAGATGTTTAGAAAATACGGGTCAGTGTTTTGGTTTTGAGGAGGAAGGTTGGAACTTTGAGTTTGATGATTGGTAAGTTGGTATTTCAGGAAGGTTGATATTTTGGTATGGAGGGTTGATATTTGGTATTTGAAGGTTTGTGTTTGGGGGAACATTTGAGGTTGATTCTTCATGGGGTTTCACAGGGGAATGAGCGTTTTCAATGTTTGTCTTTAAGCTTTACATGAGGTTTGCTATCTGGCCCTTTAGGTTATCGGTGTGCGCACTCAGATTTTGGTCCAACCACTGATGTATAGCAGGAGTATAAGCATAACAAGGAGCCCCTGTATCTGTACCCATAGAAGTCTGTTTGTTTTCGGTAGCCATTCTACCAAAATATGTACCCTTTGAATTGATCCTTGTAAACACCCAAATTTCGTACCCCTGATATGTGACCTGACATAAAATATCAAGACATGTTAAAAGGACTAACAAATGTCAAGTTACAGGGTTTAAAATGCAAAAAAAAAATGTAAAAGAAATGAAAGGATGCATAAACAATGAATTAAAAGGGGCAAAGTGCATAAAATTGAAAGAAAAAAAGCTGTGGGCGCCGCCCACAACCCCTTCTGGCGCCGCGCTCACAGCCCATATGGGCGGCGCCCAACAGTGCCAAATTCCCTGTAGCAGTTTGCCTAAGGTGTAATTCTCTCAGCACGCGTACATGCCAGCGAAACACAGAAAGAGAAAACTTAACAGCGAAGGAAAGCCTCTCCCAGCCTATAAATAGAGGCCCCCAGCTTGTGAAAAATCACAGTTCACCTAGTGAAAAAACACATTCAACGCGGTGAGTTCTCCTGAGAGCGCTGAGAGAATTTCCTCTTCTAGCCCCGAAACTCCGCCAAATCTTTCCCAAATACTAAAACTCTCAGGCTAAAGTTAAACCTAGTTGCCCTGCTAGGATTCCGCCTTGTTCCACCGGTCCAAAACTTTCAAAAAGAGCAGTTGCCCTGCCCGAATCCAGACGTCAAATCAGCAAAAAGCAAGCAGTTGCTCTGCCCGATTTCCGACGCTAGCAAACAAACAAAATCAACAAAAGCAAGCAGTTGTGCCTCCCAGATCCCAAGGTGAAAAGCAACTTTCGGAAGTAGTCACTTTGCCATAATCCCCGCAACAGCAAAGCAGCAGCAAAAAGACTTCCTCTCCCTGAAGAACAGAGCGAGCACACCCTAGGACCTACCAGAAGATAGTTGGAATGAGATAAAACCCTCACGCTTCAAGAGGTAGGCTTATTAAAGTTTTTATTTATAAAAAGTGTTATTTAGACTAGTCCAATTTAAGAAAAAATAAGCAGTTATGCTGCTCGAAATTTTATAGAAAATAACATTAAAAAGAGCAATTATTATGACCAAAATTTTATAAATGTATTTGTAACTCAAGGAAGGAGGCTGTTGTAAGTTTGTAATAATTTCTTTATATATATATATATATATATATATATGCTTTATTTCAATTGTCAAATAAATATAAAAGAACATATTTAAGCCAAAAACTATTTTGAGACCGAAAGGGCGAGTTGGGTGCCTAATCCCTTCCCACCTCGTAATTTAGCCTCCGAACCCTTTACAAATCTGGTTACTTTTGGTTTTTCTTTGTTTTTCCGTAAAATAAAGATGTTGACTTCATTGATTACATTTTGAGTCCACAATTGAGGCCAGACGTATTCCACGCGCCTTAAAGGTTTTGAAACCACCCGTTTTCACCAGTGGGGGAAAGGTCGAAAATTAGGGCACTCACAATGACGACTCTGTTGGGGATCTTGTTTTTATTTTAAAGAAAATAAAAACGGAGGGCTAGACTCATTTTTCATAAAAAATATAAAAAACAAGTTTTCTTTTGTTTTGACTAAATATGCTTATTATATTTGTTTAACAATTTAAATATTACATTTTTATATATCTGTATATATATTTGTGCAAATAACCGTAAAACTTGCAACAACTTCTAGGGGCGTGCATGATTTTTTCAGAATCGGACCGAACCAATAGAACTGGACTGAATCAATCAAAACTGGACCGGATCAATACTTTGGTTTGGTCCTGGATCTGAATTTTTATAAAACCGGACATTTGGGTTGATCCCGGTTCTCAAACAAAAAAAATACAGAATCGGACCGAACCGACCCAATATGTTATTTATTTATTAATAATAATAATATATATATATATATATATATATATATATATATATATATATAAATTACTTATACTTTCTTTATTCTACTTTTTAGCTGGTACTCTTTTATTATTTTCTTTCCACCGGTTTGTTATGCTATGAGTTTATGAGTTCGACATTTTTAATTGTTTGATGCACTTTTATCGAATGCTTTTTAATTTTTTTTAATGAAGTTTCAGTCTTCAAAATTTTATTATGTATTTGTATTATACAATTAAAAAGTAAAAAAATCATAGTATTGGTCCGGTCCTGGTTCTCATACATTTTTGATTGGTTCTGGACCGGATCAATGTTTTGGTTCTCATACATATTGGGTTGGTTCCGGTTCTAAATTTTTTGAGACCGACACTTTTGGTCTGGTTCCGATTTTCTCTTTTTTTCCAAAAAATGGACCAAACTGGACCAAGCTCACCCCTAGCACCGGGTACTGTTATGGAAAAAAAAAGGGGATAAAAAATAGAATTTCGGCTAGGATAACAAAAAAATAAAAGAGAGCACGGGCTTATTATCGCTTTATTTTTTTTTATTCTGTTTTATTTATTTATTCCGCGTAAAATATGTAAATATTATTTTATTCTGCCATTTTATTTTGAGATTATGACCAATTTGTAATTAATAGTAACAGATTGATTCCCAACTTTTCTTTCTATTTATTGATCTGAATGGCCGTTACGCTCGCTTGCGTTGTCCTTTCGAGGATTCAAACTAATTAGCCGAGAAAATCCACAAAAAAGAGAAAGATAGACCATTTACTGCTTTATATCTGAAAAAAGAGACTTTACTGCTTTTTAGATACCTCACACACGTGTATGCACATAGAAATATTCCGAACTGCTACCATACACCATGGCCAGCCTACCCCATGCATCATCCAACGTTAAATGCATATAGATTCTTAGGACACTTCATGGACCGATCAGTTTTTATATATCTGAATTATTGACCAATCATTGTTGCAAAAAAAAAAAACCAAACAAAAAAATATATGAATAAAGATATGCACAGGGGCTGACAAATGATTTTTATGATATTCGACCTAGATCATTTGAATGGTGGATCCCGAAAAGAGTATATACCCTTTGACTGAGATCAGTTCAATCTTGAGGGGTCAAAATGTAGGTGGAATACACAGGTTCTATACTCTGGAGAAAGAATCCACTATTTCAGGAATAATCCCGAGACTGTCAAAACAAAGCATATGCTTGTCCGATCAATCGTAGGAAAAATTGATTAATAATAAAAATAAAATAATAAAGGCACACTGTACTTGAACCCAAAAGCTTGGAACCTTCCCTTCTGTTAACCCTTTTCCTCAGAAACCTAGCCCAAATTTAGAAAGGAAGAGATAGCACCGGTCGTTTGATACGGGATAAAGGCACAGGGGTCAGATCAGAAAATATCAGAATCAGTTCAGAGGATACAGATTTGGGCGGAATGGCCGCCAAGAATGAATAGTTTACCGTGGGTATTGATACAGGGGCTCCAGGGTACGCTCCAATTCTGGCTATGTAGCAATGGTTAGATCAGAATTTGGGTGCACAGGCTGATCGCATATTGAGCCAGATAGCAAACCTCATACAAGGTCCAAGACCCAATAGTGAGGGAACCACTTTCCCTGCAACCCCTCAAGAAGCATCTACTTCTCATGCTCCTCTAAACCTAAACCCTAAGCCAAACACCAACCTTCCACCAACCGCCAGCGCCTCAATCACCAATTTCTCACCAAATACTTATTACACTCTTTCTTGCCAAACCCACATATTCTTTCCCAAACACCCATATACCCCAAAATCCAAGTGGCCTCCCATTTCCCATCACTAACCTACTCCAAAGTAGCTCATATATGGACCCCAGAAGTTATACCCAGCCAGGACAAGTAAAGACTTATTTACCTTTCAATAATCCTGGTCATCAGGCAGAAACCGCCAATAACCTATCTCCTTAAAATTCCTACCAAATACCAAGCAAAGAATAAACCCAGTTGCCCCCAATTCCTCTAATATATACCAAAACCCAGCACCACCTCCCACAAAAAATAGAGGTAGATATGGAAAATCTAAAAAGTATGATGCTCAAAATCTTGAACAAAGGGGAATTTTCTACGCAGGCATTAACCCTACAACCCTCAGTAGTATTGCCCTCAAAATTTAAAATGCCCGACATAGAAAAATTTGATGGGACTGGATGCCCTATCTCCCATTTAAAATCTTACTCTACCGCTATGTAGTCAAGGGGAGCTAGCTTCGATGCTATAGCTTCCAATTTCCATTTGACCTTGGTAGTGGTTGCTAAACAATGGCTTATGCTAGCAGATAACAGTACAGTTGCTACTTGGGATCAAATGGCCAAGAAATTCCAAAAGAGATACAAAGACAACAGTAGCTTTGAGAATAAAAGGGAACTTGAGGCATGCACCCAAAAAGAAAAAGAAACCTTTGCAGACTTGGCAACCAGGTGGAAGAGGAAAGTTGCCCAAACACTGGACAGACCCGGTCCATCTGAATCAGCCCGGTTGTTTATAAAGAACCTCCAACCAATTTATCTTAAACGCATGAGGTATCTTCCCTATGGTGATTTCAATGCCATCATGGAAATAGGAATCCACATTGATGAAGAAATACATACAGGGTTCCTAGAAAATGATGCACTTCCAAGTTCATTTTGCTACTCTGAATCGGAGGAAGAATCTACGGAAGAAGTCAACATTGTAGAAAGAATTCCAATTGGTAAATACAGTAATGTGCCATGGTTATATGAGACAGATAAGTCTGCCAATTCTGTTGAGAGAAGCATTAGTACTAATAGAAGCTGCATAGGACTTTACAAAGGAAACAGAAGGCATTACGATGAATTGCATGCTCCAATGTCACTGATACTACATGAGTTAATAACACAAGAAGTCCTTAAGCCCCTTGATAACTACAAACCTCCAAACCCATTATCCGCCAAATGGAGCCACAACAAGTATTGTTAATACCACCAATTCAGTGGTCATATCACATACAAATGCTTTTCACTCAGGAATGCTATCCAAAACCTTATCGATGATAAAATCATTGAGAAGCCGCACCCATAATTGATTCTGATAAAAAGTGATCAAGCATCGCCCAAGGAACAACATTGAGAAAGAATTTGGATAGGGCAGAACGTTAGTACAAAAAGTTGTTGGCCACTTAGAAAAGGACAAAGGAAGACTTTGGGACTCATATAACCCTGGAATACCCTTTTGTATACACCTCTTCAAACCCTTTTACCTTTGAATCTCCTCCTGCCAAATAAAATTTTCAGAAAGCAACTTTTGCAACTAAGCGTCAGTCTTCGTAGATTTTCCACATATATCCTCTTTCTTTCTCAAGTTACCTATTTCTGAATATCCTTGGACATGTTTTCTTCTAAGGGATGATAAATTGACTCACTTAAAAACACCTAAATCTACACGAGTTGATGATGAGTCACCTAGAAGATATGGGCCCGCAAACAATTAAGAACACATGAAATCCAAAGCAGGCAAGTCGTCTTGATCGGAATTACCTTCGACCTATTGCGGCCGAGTTGTTAATAGTATATTGGGGCTTCCTACCATAAACGCCAAAACCACTCTGTAGACACCCCAATTTCGTACCCATGGTATGTAACATTGGCATGCGATATCAAGACCTGTTGAAACTTAACAAATGTCAAGTTACAGGGTTTTAAAAATGCAAAGTACAAAATAGGATGCGTAAAACAGTAAAATGCAGGGGCCAAAATGTCAAAAAAGAGGTAAAAAAGGACTCCAGGCGCGGCCAACATGCCAGGTGGGCGCGGCGCCCAAAATCCAAGGGTTCGGCGCCCAACTCCTTAACAGTGCACTCCGTCTTAACGCATTATACAAGCCTTCAAGCGTGCGGTACAAGCTGGTGAAGCACAAGATGAAAATCACAAATGCCAGCAGTGTCCCTTCTCTTACTTATAAATAGAGGTGCTCGGCTTCACTTTTAGGACGGGAATTTTTCTCACAAAAACTCTGCGCGTTTATTTTACGCAGCGATAGAAAGTGATCGTGAGATAGTGAGTGCCCCCTCCTATAAAGCCTCGAAGCTCTGCCAAATCTCCTCCAAACACAAAACCAACCGGTCAAAGTGAGCCTTAGCCCCCCAGCTAGGTTTCCACCATATTCCCCCATTCCAAAAATCCCAAAAAGAGCAGTTGTTCTGCCGGAATCCAAAGGCCAAATCCGTCAGAAACAAGCAGTTGCTCTACTTGATTTCCGCCAGCAGCAAGCAAACAACAGCAAAAAAACAAGCTGTTGCTCTGCCCGTTTGACGGTGCCCAGAAGCAACTTTCGGAAGCAATTATTCTACTCGAACCGCAGCAGCAGCAAAAGACTCCCTCTCCCGGAAGGACAGAGCGAGCACACCAGCGCTCTTAAAGGTGAGCCTTTAAGGGTTTTATTTATAAAAAAACTATTTTCATTCGGCCCAATGTGAAAAAATAAGTTGTTATGCTACCCGGATCTATTTAGAAAATAGCATTAAAAAGAGCCATTATTATGGCCAAATATTTTTAAATGTATTTGTAATTACTGGAAGAAGATGGCTGCAAGTCTGTAAATAATGTAGACTCAGATATATTTGCTTTTAATGCTTTATTTATATACTTGAAAAATATAATAAAAGCATACTTTAGCCAAAATTGTTTTGAGAGCGAAAAGGCGAGTTGGGTGCCTAACACCTTCCCAACTCTTAACTTAGCATCCAAACCCTTTTTTTTTACAATCTCTGGTTTATTTTTGGTTTTTCTTTGTTTCTCCTTAAAATAAAGATGACGACTCTGTAAAAACATTTTGGATCACAGTGAGGCCCGCAACATCATTTCTTGCAATTTTCCGTTTTCCCTAAATAAGGGAGGATGAGATATGGGGAGCCCAAAACACTTATAGCGATCCAAAATAAATCTAAAGTCATGGTGAGGCTCGCAACATCCTTTTCTTGCACTTTTCCGTTTTCCCCTAAACAAGGAACGATGAGAATGAAAAAGGTGATGCATTTTCTGTGCCTTGTCTTCCCCTAAACAAGGGAGGGTAAGAAACGGGAAAACCCCAGGCACTCATAATGATTTTAGGCGATTTTTAAAAAGTCCATGGTGAGACAGTGCGTGTTCCCACACGCTCTCGCAACATCATTTTTTTGCACTTTTCCGTCTTCCCCTAAACAAGGGACGATGAGAATGAAAAGGGTGATGCATTTTCTGTGCCTTGTTCTCCCTTAAACAAGGGAGGGTGAGATACAGAGAAACCCAAAGCTCTCATAATGGACCAAAAATCACTCGGTGACCGAGGTGTATTCAACGCGCTTTTTGACAACACCCTTTCCGCATTTTTAATTTCGTCTTCCCCTACACAAGGCTGGGTAGAATGGAAAGCGTGGTGTCCTTCTTCATGCCGTGTTCCCCTAGAAAAGGGAGCGTGTGATTCGGGATATCCCGGGGCACCCACAGTGGCGACTCTGCTAGGGAGATCGTTTTTATTTTAAAATGAAAATGGAGGGGTAGACTCAATAATTGTTTTTTAGTTCATGGCTAAAGTATGTTTGTTATATTTCTTTAGCATTTTAAATATTGCGTTCTTATATATCTGTGTATATATTGGTGGATATGATCCTCCATCTTGCAGCAGTTTCGTTTCAGTCACCATTACAAGTATATTTGAAAATATAAAAAAATATAAAAAAAGAATAAAATATATTTCCGGGCATCATAACAAAAGGGCTGGAGCTTTATTTTATTATTGCCTTTTTCTACTCTTTTTTTTAAAATTATTTCTGTGTGCTTTACTTTTATTGCACAAAATATGTACATTTTATTTCATCCTGTCATTTTATTTTGGGGATTAGGACAAATATGTAATTAATAGGAATAGATAGATTCCTCATTTTTATTTCTATTTATTGATGTGATTGGTTGCTTGCTCGCGCCCAAACTAAAAAGCCGAGAAAATCCACAAAAAACAGCAAGACAGACCATATATGCTCTATTTATTGCTTTATATCTAAAAAAGAAGAAGAGACTTTTACTGCTTTCTAGATACCGCACACATGCGCACGAATGTAGATATATTCGAACTGCTACCCTAGACCATGGCCAACCTACCCCTTGCATCAGCCAACGCTAAATTGCATATAGATTCTCAGGACACTTCATGGACCGATCGGTTTTTGCATCTCTAAATTATTTGTCAGCTCCTGTGAAAAAAAAGAGAAGTTAAAAAAAAAAGAAGAAAAAAAAATTCGCAAAAAAAAATGAAAACAAAAAAAAGAGATGTGAATAAAATAGACACAGGGGCTGACTGATTATTTTTTGATGTTCGGCTTAGACCATTTTGAATGGTGGATCCCAGAAAGAGTATAGGCCCTTCGCCGGAGATCAGTCCGATTTTGGGGAGTCGAAAGGCAGTTGGAATACGAAGGTTCTATACTCTGGAGAAAGAATCCACTATTCCAGGAATAGTCCTAAGACTGTCAAAACAAAGCAGGTGCTTGTCCGGTCAATTATATGAAAAATAAATAATAATAATAAAAATACTAATAAAGGCACATTGTACTCCGAGCCCAGAAAGCCTTCAGCCAACCCTTTCTGATGCCTTCAACCCCCATTTTCCTCGAAACATCTGAATTTAGAAAGCGAGATAGTAATGCCGGTTGATACTGAGATACTGAACATAGAAATCGAATCGAAAGTGTCGAGTCGAGATCATAAAAGGCGAGAATCGATTAAGAGTGCAATTCGGCGGTATGGCGGCGAAAATGCGATGGGCTATGGCACAGGAGGCTCCAGGTACACTCACTACGGCTATGAAACAATGACTAGATCAAAATTTCGGTGCACAGGCTGATCTTATAATGAACCAGATGGCAAATCTGGTGCAAAGTTTAAAATCTAGTGGTGAGGGAACCTCTTCCCTTGCAGTCCCTCAAGAAGCATCAACCTCCCATGTTCCTCCAAACACAAATCCCCACTCAAACACCAAACCACCAAATACTACCATTACCCCAAATCCAAATCCCTCACCCAGTCCTTACTACCTTACTACCCAAATATTAACCCTTTTTTCATCCTACCCTCCATATCCTTTCCCAAGCACCAATATCTCCCAAAATCCAAATGACCTCCCTTTTCCCATCACCAATCCACTCCAAAATAGCCCACATATGGACCCAAGAAGTTATAACCAACCAGGCCAAGTAACAACCTATTTACCTTTCAATGATCCTGGTCGCCAAACAGAAATTACCAATAACCCACCAACCCAAAATCCTTATCCTGCCCAAAATCCTTATCCAACCCAAAATCCTTATCCAACCCAAAATCCTTACCAAATACCACAGCCAGAAATTAACCCAGCCTTTCCTAATCATGCCAACATATACAAAAAACCAACTCCCCCTTCCACCAAAATGGAGGCTGACATGGAGAATTTGAAAAATATGATGCTCAAAGTTCTGAACAAAGGAGAATTTTCTACGCGGGCATTGGCATTACAACCTTCGGTAGTACTGCCTTCAAAATTCAAAATGCCCGACATAGAAAAATTCGATGGGACTGGATGCTCTATATCTCACTTAAAATCCTATTCCACTGGCATGCAATCCAGAGGGGCTAGCTTTGAAGCTATGACTTCCAATTTCCATATCACCTTAATAGGGGCTGCCAAGTAATGGTTAATGTTGTCAGACAATAGCACCATGGGTACTTGGGACCAAATAGCCGAAGGGTTCTGAGAAAGGTACAAAGACAACACGAGCCCTGAAAACAAACGAGATCTTGAGTTGTGCACCCAAAGGGAAAAAGAAACCTGTGTTGAGTTTGCAGTCAGGTGGAAAAGAAAGTTAGCTCAGACGTTGGACAGACCTGATCCGGCTGAATCATCCAGGATGTTTATAAAAAATCTCCAACCTATTTACTTGGAACATATGCGGTATCTCCCCTATAGCAATTTCAAAGAAATAGTGGAGATAGGAGTCCGTATCGATGAAGATATACAGACTGGGCACTTAAAAGTCAATACGCCTTTCAGTTCTTTCCGATACTCTAAAGGAAAGGCAGCCGCATCAGGACCAGCCGTTAATATGGTAGGAAATGTATCAGCCAATTTTTCTACCCAGAATTATAGCACTGTTCCATGGTCCTACGGATCAGATAGGTTTGTCAACGCAGTAGGAGGAAACAATGGCCCGAACATAAATTTCAGGAATCAGAACAGAGGAAACCGGTACTATGATGAATTGCAAGCTCCCCAGTCTGTGATATTGCAAGGGCTAATGGCACAGAGAGTGCTAAAGCCGTTAGAAGACTATAGGCCGCCGACTCCCCTGCCCAAGACATGGAATCATGCCTAGTACTGTGAATACCATCGCTGCAGTGGTCACTTCACCGATAAGTGCTATATGCTCAGAAATGCTATCCAGGACCTAATAGATGATTAGGTTATTGAAAAGCCTCCTCTCAGACCAAATATAGTCAATAACCCCCTGCCTCAAATCAATATGATTGAGGTTGATGAAAAATTTTGTGTACCCAAGTTCGAAATAAATAAACACCCCTTACCATATATCATTGTTCCTTTCTCTCCATCTCTATCCATAAAAAAGCCTAGTTGCAATATGCTCTCTTGGGACACTATCCTGGGTAGCCAAAATACCTGTAACCTAAAAAAAGCCACTTGGGTCGGTGGGGATGCCTGCCACCTCACTAGATCTGGCCGAGCCTACCAACCAAACTTGGAAAAAGGTGACCACTCCGGCAAAGATCAAGAAACAGATACTGGGCTAAAATGGTGGAAGATACCTTGCTAGCTCAGATGAAGAAAACTCAGGCCAACATATCTATCTGAGGCTTGCTTTGTGCTTCTAAAACCCACCGTGATACAGTGGCTAAATCTTTAAGTCAAGCGGTCATCCCTATTGAAACCTCCCCGAATGAGCTCACTCAAATGATCGGAAACAACATACACTTTGGAAATGTGATTATGTTTACTGATCTAGATCTGCCAAGGGAAGGAACCAACAACATTGATGCTCTCCATATCACTGTGGGAGTCATGGAAAAGAGGGTTCCCCGGGTTCTGATAGACAATGGTTCTTCTCTGAATGTATGTCCCACTAGCACGCTAGCCAAACTGGGAACAAAAATATCAAAGCTTGCTCCTTCATCGTCAGACAGTAATGGCATACGACAACGCTAGTTGATGTGTCCTAGGGGTGGTCACCTTAATGCTGACTATTGGGCCGTTAACCATGCTAGTAGAATTCCAAGTTTTGGACATACTAGCTACTTTCAGCCTGTTACTAGGACGCCCTTGGATCCATGGGGTAAAAGGGGTAGCCTCTTCGCTGCATCAACGTGTCAAATTTATCCACGATGATCATATAGTAATCATTTTGGCTGATAAGATCGTGGAAAACAAGGAAAACGAGGACATCCCAATCCTCGAGATAGAGCATGATGACACTGGTATATTCCTCAGTGGCTTTGAGGTTATCCCCCAAGCTATAGTCAACGCCATTGAATGTGTGTGAGAAACTGACATCACCAGGAAAAAAACTACATCCCTAGGAAACATGGTCCCTTTAAACATGTTTCAGAAAATGAATTATATGCCTGGTCTGGGTCTGGGTCTCGGCAGAAATCAGCAAGGACTTGTTAATTTAGTCCAAGATGAACTCAATGAATGTATCTCTCCTTTCGATCTAGGATACAAACATACTCCAGCTAAAATAGCTGCAGTTATGAAACAGAAATGTGAGAAGAGTAAGGTAGAGAGAGAAAAGCGTCATTACAAATATCCTCCTCTCCAACCATATAGAAAAACCCTAAATGGTTATTTTGTAAGGAAATTGGAGACATAAGCCTATCTCATGTTTACTGAGCCCTGGCTAGACCAAAATGGAAAAAGACACCCTAGTTGGGAAATCTTTGAAGGTGTCAGTCTCGTCACAGATAAAATGAAACAGGTTACCCTGGAGCCCTGTAGTACTACATATAAGACTGTCACAGTTGAAAATACTTGGTCTATAGACCAAGAAGATTATGCTCTGGCCCTGTTAAATGATGAATGTCTAGCAGACAGCTTCCTGGGTATGATAGATGTAGGCACTAATTATGAAAAGCTCCCTGCTGAGTTTGAGCCTATTACTGATAAGCCTCGCAGAATTGGTATACCACGGCCCCGTTGGCATTGCGATCAGTGGACCACCTCGGATATATTATTGCCCATCCTTTCCATAGCTTTACAGATTGGTCACCTACCAATCCGCTCCCTAAAATTGAGGATCTCAAACCCCAGGTCCTCAATAATGTAAATAACCCTGTACAATTTGCTATTAATGATAATCTAAATGTCTTTGCTTATTCCTTAGTTGCACCTTCATTAAAAGACGCATTAAATAATCTTAATAATGAGTCATTTGATGAAATAGACCCAAAAGATAAAAATTACTTGCTTGAGCTCGTAAAGTCAGTCGAGCACTAGGAAAAACATCAATCAGTGGCAAATGAAGACTTATCTACTATCAATATGGGGCTGAAGAATGAAACCAAAAAAGTCAAAATCGGCAGCTACCTGCAAGGCCCTGAAAGGATATCACTTATTGACCTCCTCAAAGAGTTCGTGGACATCTTTGCATGGTCCTACGAAGATATGCCTGGGTTGGACCCAGCTATCGTTGAACATCGGATCCCCACATATCTGGATGCTCGGCCAGTCAAGCAAAAGCTCCGCCGAATCAAACCAGAATGGTCACTACAAGTGAAGGAAGAAATCATGAAACAACTACATTTTAAATTTATTCGGGTAGTAGAATACCTGATCTGGCTGTCCAACATAGTGACTGTTCCCAAACCCAACGAGAAGGTTCAGATCTGTGTAGACTTCCGCAACCTCAACAAGGCGTCGCCCAAAGATGACTTTCCTCTACCCAATATTGATATCGTGGTAGATGCCGTTGCTTCTCACAAAATAAGATCCTTCGTCAACGGCATGATGGGCTATAACCAAATCAAAATGGCAGCAGAAGACCAGGAAAAAACATCATTCACCACCCCCTGGGGAACTTACTGCTATAATGTCATGCCATTTGGGCTAAAGAATGCCGGGGCTACATATCAAAGAGCTGCCACCGTCCTTTTCCACGACATGATTCATAAAGAGGTCGAAGTATACGTTGATGACATGATCGTGGACTCCAGCGATGCCAGTGGTGCTCATATCAAAGACCTTTGAAAATTCTTTGAAAGGTTAAGGAAGCATCAAATGAAGCTTAACCCTACCAAATGCACATTTGGGGTTACGAAAGGCAAGGTCCGGGATTCATGGTGACTGAGCAAGGCATCAAGATCAAGCCGGCCAAAATTAAAGCCATCATAAATATGTCGCAGCCAAAAACTCCAACTGAAGTCAAGGACTTCCTGGGCCGATTACAATATATCAGCCGTTTCATCAGACAACTGACATCCATATGTGAGCCCCTATTCAAACTCCTAAAGAAAAATACTGACCAGGTCTGGGACAAGAAATGCCAGCTAGCCTTTGAAAAAATAAAAGCCTACCTTACCAATCCACCAGTGCTAGCTCCTCCCCATACACATAAACCTTTCATTCTATATTTAACCGTCACAGACACGTCAGTAGGGGCAGTAGGGGCTATGCTTGCCCAAGAAAAAGAAAAATCCTATATTGAAAATGCCATCTACTTCATAAGTAGGAAGCTGCAAGGAAGCGAGCTTAATTATTCAGCATTGGAGAAAAGCTGCACCGGCCTAGTCTGGGCAACGCAAAGGCTCAAAACCTATCTGCAAGGATGATCCATCAAACTCATCTCCAGGATTGATCCTATAAAATACATCTTCGGCAAACCATCACTTTTCAGCCGACTAGCTAAATGGTCGTTTCTCCTCAACGAGTTTGACATCACCTATGTCACGCTCAAATCTATCAAAGGCAGCATAATTGCAGACCATTTAGCTGATCTACCTCTAGAAGCAGAAAATGTAGTTGAGCCCGGTTTCCCAGACGAAGGTGTCCTGGAAATTACTGATCATGACAACAGCTGGCAAATGTTCTTTGACGGAGCCACAAATAAAAGAGGCTTAGGCATAGGAATCTTGATAATCGACCCGGCAGATTCCCACACTGCGTTGGCCTTAAGGTTGGAGTTTGAATGCTCGAACAACATAGCTGAATATGAAGCCTGTATCGCTGGTCTAGAAAAAGCCCTCCAAAAAGGAGCCAAAGACTTGGAAGTCTACGGGGACCCCGCCTTAATCATAAATCAAGTCGAAGGGAAATGGAAGACCTAGGATCCCCGACTGCAGTTCTATCATGCCAAATTGACAGCACTAGCCGCCAAATTTGATAATATCTCGTTTCATTACTTGCCGCGAGATAGAAATCAATTTTCCAATGCCTTGGCCACTCTGACATCATTGGTCCAAATTCCCGCAGACACCAATGTCTAACCATTTGTAATAGGGAAGAAGGTCACTCCGGCCTACTGCTTCAAAATCAATGCTGCTCCTGAAACAGATCACGAGCCTTGGTATTCTGATATCGTAAATCTGTTTCAGAAAGGAGTCTACCCTCCCAGCCTAGACAAAAGGGGGAAAGTCTCCCTGCGAAGATGGGCATCGCAATTCGTACTCAGCGGTGGCAGCCTGTACAAAAGGCATTACCAGGGCCTAAACCTATTATGCGTCGATCAGGCAAAAGCCGAGCAAATCCTTGATCAGCTTCATGGTGGTACCTGCGGGCCACACATGAACGGGCATATGCTATCCAAAAAAGGTCATCCGGCAGGGATATTAGTGGAGCACACTAGAAACTGACTGTATCCGGTGGGTACGCCATTGCGACAAATGCCAACGTTTCGCAAATCTGCAGCACGCACCCCCGCATATCTTATACAACTCCACAGCCCCCTGGCCTTTCTCAACTTGGGGAATTGACGTCATAGGCCAAATTAATCCAAAGGGATCTAATGGCCATGAATATGTTTTGGTAGCCATCGACTACTTCACGAAGTGGGTAGAAGCCTCTTCCTATAAAATTCTAAACACTCGAAAGGTGTCCGAATTCATCCGGACCAACATCATATATCGATACGGAGTGCCTTTCGAGATAATCTCCGGCAACGGTACACACTTTGAAGGGAACGTGAATCGTCTACTCGACGAATTCAAGGTTTAAAGGCATAAATACTCCCCCTACCGACCACAAGCCAATGGTGCCGTTGAGGCAGCCAACAAAACACTGGAGAATATTATAAGAAAAATGGCTGACATGGGAAGAGACTGGCCAGAAAAATTGCCACTAGCCCTTTGGGGCTATCGCACTTCAGTTCGTACACCCACTGGGGCTACTCCCTATTCTTTAGCCTACGGCATGGAGGCGGTACTGCCCATCGAAGTTGAAATTCCATCATTAAGAGTAATGATGGAATCCGACATATCAGAAATTGACTGGGTCAAAGGGCGATATGAAGAATTAGCCCTGATCGACGAACGTCGGTTACTAGCCCTGGAACACACTCGAGCATATCAAAGGCGAATAGCTCGAGCGTTCATTAAGAAAGTCAAAGGCCGTGACATCCAAGTCGGAGACCTGGTGCTTCGCGAAAAACCCCCTAGTTATGTTGATACTAGAGGGAAATGGAAGTCTCCCTGGATGGGACCATACATTGTCAAAGGGATCCGGTCAAGAGGTGCAGTACTCCTCACAAACCAAGATGGGGAGGATCTGGTTCAGCCATTCAACCTTGATAAACTTAAAAGGTACTATACGTGAGCCGAATATATCCGGCAATTACTTCTCTCTCCAGCTCGCTAGGTTGAAAACCCGAAAGGGCGGCGTAGGAAAAAATTAGAGCATATAAAAAAACAACAAAAAGGAGAAATAAGGGCTCGCTAGGGTGAAAACCCGAAAGGGCGGCCTCGGCAAAAATTAGAGAATAAAAAAAGCAATAGGAGAAAAAGGAGAGGGAATGCAATTTCTGAAGTCCTTAGCATCTGATCTCCAGCCTGCCAAAGTCTTCAGTGAATATGGAGCCTTGACTGACTAAAAAAAAAAGAGAAAAACCACGACAAAGCTCGCGAAAAATATCAAAATATAATAATACAGGTCATATGGTGCAACTTAGGAATAATTACCTAAGATATTTGAGATTATGCATTTATGCATGTACATGTTTATTATTACTTGCTACCTATATACCCCTTTTTTCCCCCCAACCATCCTTTTATTACAGCTTAGCCCTGAAGCGGTCCATCAGTTCCTGCGACGTCCGCCCAGTCGGGATCATATACTCCTTCTGCGAGGCACAGAAGAGGCTCCAGTCTCACCAGCGTGAGAACCCCCATAAGTGTCCTCATCCTCTTCATCATCAGCGTCCCCATTTGTCCTGAACAACCGGATGACTTGGGCCAGCACCGTCATCCCTGTGGGCAGTGCTTCGCCCGCCAGCCTGAGGGGGAACAACCTCATCTGCTTGCCGGGATTGCTCCGCCGACTTGCATTGCTCAGACGAGGAGGCGCATTGCTAGGACCTGCCTCATTCGGATCATGAGACATTCGGGCACCAAGGCCATGAACCCGCCTTAAGTCCTCATGGAGAGCCTGAGGGACTACCAGCTCCAAACTTTCCAGATCCTCGCCTATTTCCATCAGGCGAGCATCCATGCCGCTATTTATTCGCCGGCCCAGCATCCGCCTCAGTACATGCCTAATCATGCTTGAATGCCCCTCAGCAGCCACTATAATCCATGACAGATATTCATGGGACAAGAGCATATAATCAGAATAGGCATAAGCCGCCTCCTGCGAGTCAAAATCAAGCTGCCATATATTGCGGATAAGGGTGCCTAAGTCCCTATCCATCTCCAGCTCTTCAGCCAAAAGAAGGCTTGCATCGGGAATGACTTGCTCCCTGCCAAATTGATGTAGGACCCTGTTTGCCAGATAAAATGAGGTACGCTTAATACCGGGCAGGATAACCTGGGCATAGACCCCGGTATGCATAAAGAAGCTACGGATCCGCCAGTGGCTGGCGACCCATATAATTTCCATGGAGCCGATGCGTAAGAAATATTCAATCCAATCGAACTCCGAAAATTTGTTTGGTGATGATGACCACGAGAGCCATAAAGCCACGGATCATATATTGCTCCCACCGGTACTGGGCCCATCACCTAGTTGAAGTGCTCCTCTAATCACATTTGAATCAGAAGAGGACTACCTGAAGGGAATAGCTCATCATTAGTCACATAGGCATCCATGCCAGACAAAGTCTCAGCCAGAATCACCGGGATAATATTCACCCGGCGATCCCGAGCCTGCAATTCCAGGTCCACGACCCACACATCAATTACCTGGGTTGGCCCACCAGCTAGATATCGCCCTGCAAGGCAAAGAAAAAGAGAAGCCAGTCGGCGCTACAGATAAATTAAATCATCTTCCCTGTACTCCGTGTAAGTACCGGGAAACACGGTCAAATCAAAGTTTACTCCATTGTAAAAACCTGGAGTAGCTTCGCGGGTTGTGCCAAAAAGCTCCCTTATTGCCACGTAAGGATGCCTCCGTGGAGAAGGCACGACAATAGGCCCAGTGGCTGTCATCCCCACCATGGCGCAGAATTCCTCGAAGGTGGGGCACATTTCATTCATGCCAAAATTAAAAAGATGGTCCTGAGTCGACAAGAACCTGGAAGCTCCTCGCAGCATATCCCAGTTAATGAAAAGGGTCCGCCCTAACAGCAGACATCGGTGCCCGTAAATATGCTCAAACCAGTCCCGCTCGTCTGACCGCAAAGAGAGGACCCAATAGTCGAGAGCATTCTCATAAATCTCTATCTCTAAAGTTGTATGAGTTGGTACGACCATCTCTGGACAAAAGACAAAATTTAATCTGTCAAAAAGAAAGGGGAACTGAGCAAAAGAGAAGTCAAAAGACTGAGCAGAAGGAAAGAAGGCAAGCTGATGATAAAATAAACGCTGCCTCGACTCTCCATTTATACTGAAAAAACCGAAGAAGCGGACGAATTCTGAACACAGTGCAGGAACAGTGCATGAACAGGGATTGCACAGGAAGTGGCCCTGGCGCCGCCTATACTTCTTCCTGGCACGGCGCCCATTTTCCTATGGGTGGCGCCAGGATCTCCATCGCTCCCCAAGCGCGGTATCTGGTTTCGGCTCAAGCCGTTCCTTTGGGTGCAATCGATCGAAAGAAAATGCAGAAACTATGGAAATAGCCTTGCTGCAATTGCAAAATATCAAGCACAGGAAGAGGCGGCTGCCTCTTCCTCCCCGCAGAACTCCAGAAAAGCCCACTTTTAAATCTGAAGGTGTATCTTTCTAAATCTCCATTCATAAGTTGCAGTGTGCCATTACCCCTAGATAATGATCTATTTTTCTTTTATGCATGAAATATTGAGTCTGCATTTTAAATTCTTGCATCATATAAAAATCATATTGCATTGCATAAAATATATATGTACAGAATTTGGTACAAGAAAAAAAAGAAAAAACTAATAAATGCAGGTAGCTGGAGCTAATGAGCGCGGGAAGATTGGCTTCGTTCAAGATTGCCACCCATAACTCGAGGACCGTGTCCGCCAATCCTGTATCCTTGTCCTTTCGCACGAGCACGACTCGATTCAACAGCCGCATCATCATCGTCATCATCATTCCGGCGCCTGGTCTGCCGCACTGCGTCATTCCCCCGGCAGAAGAATTCATCCACAAGCCGCTAATAAAGCTTGTTGATGCTGAAGAAGCCCGCAGCAGTTTCTTGTACGTCGACACGTTAACCTGAAAAAAAGTGTGAGACAGCAAAAGAGAAAATATATCAGTCTCCAAAAAAAAGGTGATGAAAAAAAAAATGGAATGATGCAAAAGAAAAAAAGAGAGCATAAAATAAAAAAAAATGTTTACAGTGAGAGCCTGCTCCGGAACGTGATACTCCTCAGGGATGTCTGCATCGGTAATAACTTCCTCCATGATCCTTCCGTCACGATGATATCGGAAAGTGGAGAAAGCATCAGCAGGCGCAGAAAACTCTAGATGCACGTCAAAGGCTGGAAAAGAAGGTCTCGGCCTGTTAGAGGCATCGGAAGCATGCTGGCCGCCACAAGGACATGAGGGGCAGGATGGAGCATAGTCCTCAGGAAATCCTCATATGCCATAACTGGAAAGTTGCTCTGAGGCATAAAAAATCTCGACAGGTACTAATACTTGTTCGGCAAGAAATCCGGCGCAATCACCCAAGGGGGAGGCATAGGAGGCACCACTGGGAATGTATGAGCGCAGAATGCTGGCGGTTGACCCGTTCTCCCATATATAATGAGTCAACCATGATGGATACATCGGTATCCAGCACCGGCTCATCTCCAAAGTAACCGCATAATGCCCCACCAGGCCCCTCTAAGGAAGGAAGTGCACCGTGCCTGTGTCCGAACTAGTAATCCTCTCCCGTACCCTCGCTGTATCCGAGCAGCCGCCATCCCGATCCAGCTTGACTCTTTTCGCATTCACGAACTCAGTCAAATAAGGTGGCTCGTGAACACGCTGATGCAATTGACCCGACGTGAAGTGCAAGATCGAGTAAGTCCAAACCTGCAGAAAAAAAAAAAGAACAGAAAAAAATCAGCGAAAGAAAAAAAAATGCTGCGAAAAAATTAAATGATGAAAAAAAAGCAAAGGCAGGAAAAAAAAGAAAAGATATCTCCCAAGCCGGAGCAAATCCATTGAGAGTCGACGAGTCATTGCGGCTGGCTCTATCCATAGAAGCATACAGCTCGGCCAGGTCCGCCTGCCCCCAGTCATAATCAGCAACGTGGTCCAGATCCTCCAGGCATCTCAGGAGGGAAACCTTCAAAAAAGTAAAGGAATTGGCAAAAAGAGACGATCCAAGAAAAAGAATAAAAATTCCCTGGCGACGCGAGCTACGGCCTGGCTATCATTCTCTGCAACCTTCCCGACATTCGCCAAAAGCCACTTCCTCACTCTGCCGATAAAGATCTCGTCAGCCGATTTATACTTGGGCACAAAGCCCAGGAGATCTTCCACCACGTCGTGGTGGTGACAGAGGGTATAGTCCGGTGACAAAGTTTTGCTAATACTGGTAGGGATACCTGTGATAGCAGCAAAATCACATGGGGTCAAGGTCGCCTCCCCCCAGCTAAAATGAAATGTATGGGTGGTATCCCACCAATAGTCTCTCAGCACCTCAAAAATGGGCAAAAAGCTGCGAAAGAGACGAAAAGCCCGCAAAAACGCACTAAATCCGGAGGACTCCACCAAAACTCGTGCCGCCTTGGGCATCAAGTTATATATGTCCAAAACGTTGGTACAACTCGCCCGAATCCGGACCAAGGACCTGTGCATCTAAAAAAAAGAAGAGAAGAGAACAGTAGCATATCTACATCAGAAAAAAATGAAGAAAAAGGAAAAGGTTTTTTTATCTTTTCATTTTAACCTCCTGCATATATAATTAAATTAAGCATGTTACATACATCGCATTTTCCAGATCATCATAAAATTTTATTGCATCTTTAGCATTCATAAAAAAAAACATATTGCATATTTGCATTCAAAAATTTTATTGCATCTTTTGCATTCAAACAAAATATTGCGTTCATGCATTCCAAAAAAAAAAAAAGAGAGAGAGAGAGAGATAAAAGTGTTTTGGCCTAAAAAAAAAAGGATAATATATCTTAGCATCCCTGCATAAAAAAATGTGTGTTGTATCTTTTGCATTCAAAAAAAAAATGCATCTTTTGCATCAAACAAAAAAAATGCATGCTTTGTATTCAAAAACTAAGAAAAACATTTGAGCATCCTTGCATAAAAAATGTGTGTTTTTCGATAAGGAAATTTTTTTTATTGCATCCTTTGCATTCATAAAAAAATATATTGCATTCATGCGTTCAAGAAAAAAAAATGTGTTTTTCGATAAAAAAATGTGTGTTTCGTATTCAAAAATAAACACATGTTGCACATATTGAAAAATGCCCATGCAACATGTTAGCAAGCATTTAATAAATTTTTTATGTCGCATTTACATCCCATAAAAATGATATATGCATGCATTAGCCATTCATCATTTCATTTATTTTTCCAAATAATTGCATTTTAGCATTATCAAAAATAAAATGTTGCAAATCGTAGAAAAATATTTCCATGGCATTTATTATGTCTCTACAGCATATGCATTCGTAAAAATGAAAATTATTGCATAAAATATTCCTGTTACATTTTGCATGCATCCAAAAATGTGCCCGAAAACGTGTAAAAAAATTCATCATATTTTCAAAAAGTCTATTTCATAGGCATGCATCATATAAAAATATTTTTCAGTCTAAACATGCATCATGTTGTCAAATTGTATCAATGATATAAAATATGCATCGTAGAATCAAATAGTGCCAACTATTTAAATTATGCATCGCAAAAATAAATCGCACAAATTTCATATTTTTCTATGAATAAATTGCCAAATTGCATCATTCTAGCATATAAATTGCATGCATAAGCATCATAAGCAGGATCAGATATGCTCCAAAAGCCCAAAACATCAGAGAAATCTAGCAGATCTGAAAAATCATCCAAATGGGTTTGAGGAAAAGAAACTTACAGTGGGATTCGGAAAATTTGAGACGCGGGTGTTCGATCGCGAAGGAGATTACTCCAATCATCCTTCGAGTAATAATATTTGACATGGTTTCGGATCAAATGAGGAAGTTCTTTCCTCTCTTCGCCTGAATCCGAGTACATCGACGCCTTTTCCTTTCGAGATCGCGAAGAAGAAGCCATTTATCAAGAAAAAACAGGTAAATTGGCTGAAGAAAATTGAGAAAAGGAGAAGAAATGGAAAAGAAAATGAATAGCAGCAGCAATGGCCGTAGAAAAAGAAAGAAGACGAAGAAAAAAGAAGAGAAGCAATGCTGCTTCTACTCCCTCTCCCGTCGCAAATATGAGGGAAAGAAAAAGAATTTTTTTCTTTTTCCCCCTCCGAAGTTTAAAGGTTTAGCATTAAGTCCTCAGGTTTCCAAAGTTGCAAAATGTCCCTTAAAGCTTAACGGAAAGTTAACAAAGTTAGATTTGTTAACAAAAATTGACGGTCATTCGTCCAAAATCAAAGGAAAGTTCATATCCCCAGCAGATTAGCCGCAAAATGAGCAGAAAAGCGTGAAAAATCAGCAGCAAAGGTAAAATTCTCATAAAAAAATGTGTGCAAAAATGCAAAGATAAAAGCAAAAGAAAAAAAAAAGAGAGCAAGCATAAAAAAATGTGCAAAAAGCAAGAAAAGAAAAAAAATGAGTAGCATGAAAAATATATATGCAAGCATGAAAAAGAAAAAAAAAAGAGCGAGCATGAACGAAAAAAAAAGGGAAGCAAGAAAGAAAAAAAGATGCAAAGAAAAAAATGCATATAAAAAGAAAAAAAAGAAGCAAAAATAAAAAAAGAAAACGAAGCAAAAAAGAAGATGCAATGAAAAAAAATGTGCGCAAGAAGCAGGCAAAAAGAAAAGAATGCAAGAAGCAGCAAAGAAGAAATTTCTAGCAGAAGTTGGAAAAGAGCAAAGAAGAAATTTCCAGCAGAAGTGGGAAAATCAGCAAAAAAGAAATTTCCAGCAAAAGTTGGAAAAACAACAAAGAAGAAATTTCCGCAGAAGCTGGAAATGTAGCAAAAGAAAAAAAATCTAGCAGCCGAAGCAACCGAAACCGCATAAGCCGCCGAAGCAGCGGAAGCAACAGAAGCCGCCGAAGCAGCAGAAGCAAGGCAAATTGTAGCAAATACACCAAAATCTGCTGAATCAGCAAAAGCAAGGCAATGGTATGAAAATGTAAAGTATTTTACCTTTTGCATGCATGATGTGTTCCACCATCGCGTTCGTCAAAGGGTCTCTACCTTTGAGGATGCGATGCTTTCCTGCTTTATAGGAGTAGCATATGATCATCTCCTCGCGGGGCGTAACCCCAAGGGGAAGAATGATCAACCCATGATGTGTTCCACCATCGCGTTCGTCAAAGGGTCTCTACCTTTGAGGATGCGATGCTTTCCTGCTTTATAGGAGTAGCATAGGATCATCTCCTCGCGGGCGTAACCCCAAGGGGAAGAATGATCAACCCATGATGTGTTCCACCATCGCGTTCGTCGAAGGGTCTCTACCTTTGAGGATGCGATGCTTTTCTGCTTTATAGGAGTAGCATATGATCATCTCCTCGCGGGGCATAACCCCAAGGGGAATGATCAACCCATGATGTGTTCCACCATCGCGTTCGTCGAAGGGTCTCTACCTTTGAGGATACGATGCTTTCCTGCTTTATAGGAGTAGCGTAGGATCATTTCTTCGTGGGGCGTAACCCCGAGATGAATGATCAAAAATTTGAATCTGTGTTAAGCCTTTTCTGCAAAGGGGCAGAGACCCCGGGACAATTAAGAGGCTATCATGCTTCGACGAAGGACCCTGTCCTGAGGAGATGATGCATCCCACCTTCGTGTTCGGCAAAGGGTTCGACCCTTTAAGGATACGATGTTTGATATGATTGTGTTCATTCTTTTCTACGAAGGGGCAGAGACCCCGGGACAGTTAAAAGGCTATCGTACTCCGACGAAGGACCTTGTCCTGAGGAGGCGATGCATCCCACCATCGTGTTTGGCAAAGGGTTTCGCCCTTTGAGGATACGATGTTTGATCTTGGCACTCCACCTAGCGTTGTTTGTTTGCATGAGGCCGAACTACGTTTGGTCTGATTCCTTTTATTAAGGGATACATAGGCAGCCTACTTCGGTAGGTCCGACCATCAGAGCACTTAATTTGCATATCTGCTTAAAAACTACGATAACCTGCTATAACCGACTAAATATGTCTAGGATATGTGAGATTTTATTTGCATTATAAATTGTTACATTATAACTAGGGGTGGCAAAATGGGTGTTTTGGATCAATGGATAATAGGCCATTATCCATGGTATCCATGGATAATGGCCTATTATCCATTGATCCAAAACACCCATTTTGCCACCCCTAATTATAACTGCTATATGTTGCATTTCTTCCCATTTTAATTTCCACGAAATTAGGGAGTCTATTTCTTATCAACGATGTTCGTTTACTCGGTAAGCTGCGGGTTACCCGTAAACTCCATCGTTGAGGGGCTCTGTAGACACCCCAATTTCGTACCCCTGGTATGTAACATTGACATGCGATATCAAGACCTGTTGAAACTTAACAAATGTCAAGTTACAGGGTTTTAAAAATGCAAAAGACAAAGCAGGATGCATAAAACAGTAAAATGCAGGGGTCGGAATGTCAAAAAAGAGGTAAAAAAGGACTCCAGGCGCGGCCAACATGCCAGGTGGGCGCGGCACCCATAATCCAAGGGTTCGGTGCTCAGCTCCTCAACAGTGCACTCCGTCTTAACGCATTGCAAAAGCCTTCAAGCGCGAGGTACAAGCTGGTGAAGCACAAGATGAAAATCACAAATGCCAGCGGTGCCCCTCCTCTCACCTATAAATAGAGGTGCTCGGCTTCACTTTCAGGACGAGAATTTTTCTCACAAAAACTCTGCGCTTTTATTTTACGTAGCGATAGAAAGCGATCGTGAGATAGTGAGTGCCCCCTCCTATAAAGCCTCGAAACTCTGCCAAATCTCCTTCGAACACAAAACCAACCGGTCAAAGTGAGCCTTAGCCCCCAGCTAGGTTTCCACCCTATTCCCCCGTTCCAAAAATTCCAAAAAGAGCAGTTGCTCTGCCCACATTCAAATGCCAAATCCGCCAGAATCAAGCAGTTGCTCTGCTCGATTTCCGCCAGTAGCAAGCAAACAATAGCAAAAAAGCAAGCAGTTGCTCCGCCCGTTTGACGGTGCCCAAAAGCAACTTTCGAAAGCAGTTATTCTGCTCGAACCGCAGCAGCAGCAAAAGACTCCCTCTCCCGGAAGGACAGAGCGGGCACACAAACGCTCTTGAAGGTGAGCCTTTAAGGGTTTTATTTATGAAAAAACTATTTTCATCCGGCCCAACGTAAAAATATAAGCTGTTGTACTGCCCGGATCTATTTAGAAAATAACATTAAAAAGAACCATTATTATGGCCAAATATTTTTAAATGTATTTGTAATTACTTGAAGGAGATGGCTGCAAGTCTGTAAATAATGTAGACTCAGATATATTTGCTTTTAATGCTTTATTTATTTGCTCAAAAAATATAATAAACGCATCTTTTAGCCAAAAAATGTTTTGAGACCGAACGGGCGAGTTGGGTGCCTAGCACCCTCCATCTTTACAATCTCTGGTTTATTTTTGGTTTTTTTTTTCTCCTTAAAATAAAGATGACGACTCTGTCAAAACATTTTGGATCATAGTGAGGCCCACAACATCCTTTCTTGCACTTTTCTATTTTCCCCTAAACAAGAGAGGATGAGAATGAAAGTGTGATGCATTTCCCGCATCTTGTTTTCCCCTAAACAAGGGAGGTTGAGATACGAGGAGCCCAAAGCACTCATAGCGATCCAAAATAAACCCAAGGTCATGGTGAGGCTCGCAACATCATTTTTTGCACTTTTCCGTTTTTCCCTAAACAAAGGATGATGGGAATGAAAAGGGTGATGCATTTTATGTGTCTTGTCTTCCCCTAAACAAGGGAGGGTAAGATACGAGAAAACCCAGACACTCATAATGATTTTAGGCGATTTTCGAAAAGTCCATAATGAGGCAGGGCGTAAACATTTTTTTTGCACTTTTCCTTCTTCCCCTAAACAAGGGACGATGGGAATGAAAAGAGTGATGCATTTTCTATGCCTTGTCCTCCCCTAAATAAGGGAGGGTAAGATACAGAGAAACCCAAAGCTCTCATAATGGACCAAAAATCACTCGGTGATCGAGGCGCATTCAACGCGCTTTTTGACAACACCATTTCCATATTTTTAATTTCGTCTTCCCCTAGACAAGGGAGGGTGAAATGGAAAGCGTGGTGTCCTTCCGCATGTTGTGTTCCCCTAGAAAAGGGAGCACGTGATCCAGGAGATCCCGGGGCACCGACACCCTCCGAAAACCTGAAACCCTTTTTAAATCCACCATGTGCCAAAACCCCCTACTGAAATTAAGATCTTCCAAAATCCCCAGCCAAACAACTATCCCCATGATCATGCTTCCCAAAACTGGGGCTGTTTTGCCTGTTTATATCCATCAAGAATGATTATCCATTTGTCCCAAAAGGAGAGATTCCCCAACTACTATGATGATACTCAAAGAAGAAAAGAAAAGAAAAACAGAAAAAAAGAAAGAAAAGAAAAAAAAAGGGAAAAGAAAAAAAAGAAAGAAAAAAAATCTCTCTGGAGCAAGTCCATCAATTTGTTCATCTCTTCCTTACACAAACTAGTTTGGGGCTTCTTGGGGAAAATCAACACATACACTTTTTAGATGTGGATCGAAAAAAAGAGGCCCACCATACCCAAAGCCCAAGCCATACCCAAAGTCAAAGACAAAAAGCCTACCATACTCAAAACCAAAAGCCAATTATCCATCTAGAACCCACACCGTGAAAATCCAACCAACGATCAAACTTTTGATCGCCTTAATTAAACAGAAACCAATTCCAAGAAGAAACCTTCTAACCAAAGAACTCAAAACTAATCCATCCCCAAATATTTAAACAGTACACCCTGAACCAGTCGCGATCAACAGCTCTGCTTCAATCGGTCATAACGTGATCTGAGTCAAAGATGAAAGCACACAAAAACATCAAAAGATAATTACCAAGAAGAGTCCATAACCCATCAACCTGGTGATAATCGGAAATAAAGTGAACTCTGAATTCTATCTCTTTCTTGATCAGTAGAGTCGTCCTCATATCCTATGCCTTTGATTCCCTCAAAAAAAATAAATAGAAAAGCTCACCTAGTGGCTTTCCCCCCACTTCTTTCTAGGGTTATTCTTCGTTCATATCCATAAAAACGTATCAATTGAGTATGCTAGGGGCTTTCTATCCCATCTTGAAGAATTTGTTGATTGAGTCACCATGAGGCTTTTCCCACCAAACTCATAAATCTTGCCCATGCAATCTCCTATCCCATGTTCCCTGAGCCATGAATTGTTGGTCATAACGGAAGATGCTTCGATTATGAAATCTTTGAAAAATCTGAATCCCACTACGAGCAAGATAAGAAAAGTTTCTTGGACTTAGTATAAAGAGAAGGTATTTTAAAAACACATATCAACCGAGAAAGTTCTGCCTCGGCCTTATTAGTCAAAGACTTCTTAGATGACAGGATCACTTATTATGCCTAATCCTCATCTGAAGCCAAGGTTATCACAGATAACCTGTTGCAGAGTTGGTACACTACTAAAGGGTCCCTCGTAATTTCTGCAAGCCGGGTGGATTTATTTTTGATACACTTTGCCCCTACCTTCCTGTTGATGCCAGACTAGTTATCTACCGATTTGTCAAGAATACCAAAGGTAGGGAACCTTACTTACAAGGCTAGACTATTTGTTTCGCTTTGGCGTCTCGCCGATTTTTCTAAGTTCCTTCAGATCTTGCTGTTTGACCACAGTGTTAAATCGTCCTATAGGCTTGGTTTTTGAACCCCCTCCTTACTTTCTTTGCCAAAAACCATGATATTTTGGTATCAAGTCAAAAGAAGGAAACGACAACCCTCCATTAAATTTATTCATTGAGAAACCTCACTAGATACCAGAAACCAAACAAACATATATATGTCACACCTCCTACGATTGTGGCCGAAGCTTCGAGTGAACCCCAATAAAGCGACAACCTCAGTCTTTTCACCTACTAGCCAAGAAGTACAATGTGTTTATAATTTTTTTTGCTTAAACAGTCAACCGTGTACATGTACTATTAACTAGTATTTACATGTAGACTAAATTGCAAAGTAGTGGAGTAAGTAGTTCTGCGACTTTGTTTCGCGCCACTATATCTGATCTCGAAACTTTTCCCACGTATTACTAACCTTATCGTCGTCCCCACATTTTAAAGGTTGCATCGTTTTTCCTATTATGGGGGAAACACGTTTTAAAGGTTGCATTAGCTTTCCCTTTTATGGGGAAAGGGCATTTAGAGGTTGTATCGTTTTCCCTATTTTGGGGAAAACACGTTTTAAAGGTTGAATCATTTTCCCTATTTTGGGGGAAACGCGTTTTAAAGGTTGCATCAACTTTCCCTATTATGGGGAAAGGGCATTTAGAGTTTGCATCAGCTTTCCCTATTCTGGGGAAAGGACATTTAGAAGTTGCATCAGCTTTCCCAATTATGGGGAAAGGGCATTAAGAAGTTGCAACAGTTTTGCCTATTCTGGGCAAAACGTAGCCGAGTCCCACCAGTTTTGTCTATTTTGGGCAAAACACAGCCAAGTCCCACCTGTTTTGCCTATTCTGGGCGAAACGCAGTCGAGTCCCACTAGTTTTGCCTATTCTGGGAAAAACGCACCATCCATCCCACCCAGTGATGGTTGTTGTTTGTTTGCTGAGGCCGAACTACGTTTGGTTTGATTCCTGAGAAAGGGATACATACGCAGCCTACCTAGTAGGTGCAACCATCAGAGCATTTAATTTGCATATCTGCTTAAAAACTACGATAACCTGCTATAACCAACTAAATATGTTTAGGGTATGCGAGATTTGAGCTACTGTATCCTAAACTGTTGCATCTATAAACTGCCGCATATTGCATTCCTCCCCATTATAATTTCCACGAAATTTGGAAGTCTATTTCTTATCAACGATGTTCGTTTACTCGGTAAGTTTCGGTTTACCCGCAAACTTCATCGTTGAGGGGCTCTGTAGACATCCCAATTTCGTACCCCTGATATGTGACATGACATAAAATATCAAGACCTGTTAAAAGGACTAACAAATGTTAAGTTACAGGGTTTAAAATGCAAAAAAAATGCAAAAGAAATGAAAAGATGCATAAACAATGAATTACAGGGGGCAAAGTGCATAAAATTGAAAGAAAAAAAGTGTGGGCGCCCACGCCCACGCCCAACAAGGCTTCCTGTAGTTGCCTGAGGTGCAATTCTCTCAGCACGCGGTACAAGCCGGTGAAGCACAAAAAGAGAAAACTTAACATCGAAGGAAGGCCTCTCCCAGCCTATAAATAGAGGCCCCCGGCTTGTGAAAAATCACAGTTCATGCAGTGAAAAAACACACTCAATGCGATGAGTTCTCCCGAGAGCGCTGAGAGAATTTCCTCCTCTAGCCCCGAAACTCCGCCAAATCTCCCCCAAATACTAAAACTATCTGGCCAAAGTGAAACCTAGTTACCCTGCTAGGATTCCTCTCTATTCCACCGACCCAAAAATCCCAAAAAGAGCAGTTGTCCTGCCCGAATCTAGACGTCAATTCAGCAAAAAAAAAACAAGCAGTTGCTCTGCCTGATTTCCGATGCCAGCAAGCAAACAAAAGCAGTAAAAACAAGCAGTTGTGCCGCCCGGATCCCGAGGCGTAAAGAAACTTTCAGAAGTAGTCACTCTGTCCGAATCCCCGTAACAGTAAAGCAGCAGCAAAAAAACTCCCTCTCCCTGAAGGACAGAGCGAGCGCACCCTAAGACCTATCGAAAGATAGTTGGTATGGGATAAAACCCCCACCCTTCAAGAGGTAGACTTATTAAATTTTTTATTTATAAAAAGTGCTTATTTAGGCTAGTCCAATGTAAGGAAAAATAAGCAGTTATGCTGCCTGAAATTCTATAGAAAATAGCACTAAAACAAGCCATTATTATGACCAAAATTTTATAAATGTATTTGTAACTCAAGGAAGAAGGTTGTTGTAAGTTTGTAATAATTTCCTTTTATATATATATAATGCTTTATTTCAATTGTCAAATAAATATAAAAAAGCATATTTAAGCCAAAAATTATTTTGGGATCGAAAGGGTGAGTTGGTTGCCTAATCCCTTCCCACCTCGTAACTTAGCCTCCGAACCCTTTACAAATCTGGCGACTTTTGGTTTTTCTTTAAAATAAAAATGGCGACTCTATTGATCACATTTTGAGTCCACAATTGAGGCCAGGTGTATTGCACGCGCCTTAAAGGTTTTGAAACCACCCGCTCTCACCAGCAGGGGAAAGGTCGAAAATCGGGGCACTCACAATCCTTATACTCTTTGACCTGACCTCTGTACTTGTATCTCATATCAATCGACCAATGTTATCTATTTCCTTCAAAATTTGGGCCAGGTTTCTGAGAAACATTGTTGAAGGTATTAGAAGGCAAGGTTTCGATAATTTTGGTTTAAGTACAATTTGCTTTTATAATTTAACTTTGTTGATTATTCCTAGAATTTATCGGACAAACATCTGTTTCGTTTTGACAGTCTGAGACTTTTCCTGGAATAATGAATTATTTCTCCAGAGTATAGAACCTTCGTATTCCATTTGACTTTCGACTTCCCAAGATTGGACAGATCTCATGTGAATGGTCTATACTCTTTTTGGGATCCATCATTCAAATGATCTAGGAAATACCATCAACGCTTTTAATCAAACCCCAATACATTTGTTCACTTTATTCATATATCTCTTTTTTTATTTACACAAGAGATTGGTTACTAACTTTGAGGTATAAAAATCGATTGGTCCATGAAGTGTCCCAAAAGATATATATGCTTTTAACGTTGGCTGAAGCAGGGTTAGGATGGCTTCACCCAGTTGATCCCTCTGTAAGGGGCACAAGGTGTTATAATTTCGGCCTAAGTCTCCTAGTTCATTTTCAAGAACCTGGATACCCAGGCGTGTTTATCATGTTAAAGAGTAATAGTCGGAATATATCTACATGAGTGCACGTGTGTAAGTTAGCTAAAAAGTCGTAAACTTTTTTTTTCCAGATATAAAGCAGATATAAAACATTAAATTTGGCATGTCCTTTTTGTTCATTTGTTGATTATCTCGGCTGATTAGTTTGAATTCCCGAAAGGACAGAGCAACAGGGCGAGATGGCCATTTAGATCAATAAATAGAAAGAAAAGCGGGAAAGCTATCTGTTCATATTAATTACATTTGGTCCTAATCCCCAAAATAAAAATGACAGAATAAAAGAATATTTATATTTTCAATAGGCATAATAATAAATGAACATAAAAGTTGCTTCTGCGTTTTTTTTTCTTTCCTTTTTTGGATTGCACCGGTACCAAAATGAATATGTTGCAAGATTTCCTGATCACACGCGCACATATATATAAATGCAATATTTAAACTGTAAATAAATAAGTAAGAACATATTTAGCAAAAAAACCAAAAATAACCATTTTTATATATATACAAAAAGAAAATGAGTCTAGCCCTCTATTTTTTTTTAAATAAAAAAAACAACATTCCCCAGCAGAGTCGTAACTGTGAGTGCCCCGTTCCGAACCTGTCCTCGCTACTGAGAAGCGGACGAGGTTTCAAAATTTTGAGCGTGAGGAATACATCTGGCCTCGTTGTTGACTCAAAAAAGTGTTTAACATAGTCGCCACCTCTACTTTAGGGTTAAACAGAAAAAAAACAAAAAAAATACCAGAATAAAAAGGTTCGGAGGCTATGTTACGAGTTAGGAAGATGTTAGACATCAAATTCGCCCTTTCGGTCTCAAAATAGGTTTTTAAGCTAACTATGTTTTTTCTATTTATTTAATATATACATATATATATATATATATATATATATATATATATATATATATATATATATATATATATATATATATATATATATATATATATATATATATATATGCGACAGGAAAACTAAAGGAAAACTTAGGAAAAATAAAAGAAAACTTGCAAGAGCTATATTTTAGAATTGTAATAAAAGCATATAGAAATTATACTATAATAACGACTTATTTTATAGCTATTTCTAATAAAAATTAAACCAGCATAACGACTTATTTTTATATTATTGTTAAATAGGAATGAAAATAACTTTGGGTACTTACCTCTTGAAGCGCAAGAGTTTATACTCGGGACAACTTTACTTTGGCAGGCTTTCAGGTGTGCTCGCTTTGTCCTCTTAGGGAGGGAAAATCTTTTTGTTGTTGTTGTTTGTTATTGTTGTTGTGGCTGAAATTTAGGTAGCGTAACTGCTTGATTTCGTTCCTTTTCATGCCGATTTTTGGGCGGCGTGACTGTTGTATTTGATGATTGTTGTGTCTAAAACCGGGCAGCGTAACTGCTTGGTTTTGCTGATGTCGTGTTTGAATTTCGGTTGCGCAACGGCTGCATTGATGGATTTTTGGAGTCGGTGCTCAGGGTGAGAACCTAATCGGTTAACTAGGTTTTCATCTGGACGGTGGGTATAAGTGTTTAAGGAGGATCACTCAGTCTAAAGGGGGAAAGTCATTTTAATAGCTAAATAGAGCTTTGTATCTTTCTTACTGCGAACTCTTTCTGTAAAATTTCCTTTATTAATTTATCCGTCCTTTTTTGCACTGGGCGAGCCTTGTATTTATATGTAGTGAAGTAGGAGACTTAACCATGAAGGAGCCTAATATATTTTACATTTGTGCTTGAATTGGCTGTACGTACCTTGCACTGAAAAGGTTGTACCAAAGAAGGAAAAATTAGACGGAAGAAGCAGAAATGGGCGCCGCCTAATACAGCTTTGGGCGAGGTGCCCATTATTGTAATAGGTAGCACCCAAAACTACTTTGGGCTGTGCCAAAACTTGTTTTGTGCCTTGTAGATTTTTCACTTTCCCCCTACTGTTTATTGTTTGTCTTTTTCCTTTTCTTGTGTCTTCTTTTGACACTTTGAACCCCCTGAAAATTGATGTTTGTTAGTCCTTTCAACTGGATTTAACATTTATAGAATGTTACAAATAGGAGTACAAAATTGGGGTGTCTACAATTCCATAATAGTCATGGTTTTAAGATTAAAAACCCTATATGCACGACTATTAGGAGAGTATCCCATGAACACACATTTATCACTTTTAGAGTCAGACTTAGAAAGATGATCCTATCATTCAATAAGTAACACACACACCCAAAAAACATGAAAATGTTTCACATTTGGTTTTCTATCATTCAAGATCTCATAAGGAGTCATGGTACAACCTGTCCTTAAATAAACACGGTTACCAACATGACAAATAGTGTTCAAAGTTTCGACCCAAAAACGTTTTGAAAGATTTTTAGAACCAAATAGGATTCGTGCCATCTCTTGAAATGTGCAATTCTTTCTCTCCGCCACTTCATTTTGTTGTGGAATTTTGGGAGCGGAATACTCATGAGTAATCCTTTTTTTTTTTTTTTTGAGTTTTAGACCATACAAGTTCATAATATGGAGATACCAAACATTAAAAGGCTTTAAAGGTATCAGATTTATCTTTCAAAAAGAATACCCAAGTATATCTAGAAAAATCATCAACACAAACAAAAGAGTACATCTTTCTTCCTAGACTCTCCACTTCAATGTGACCCATAAGGTCAGTATGAATCATTTCAAAACATCAAGGGGAAGAGCAATGTTGGATTCTAAGTTGTGAAACTTTAGTTTGTTTTCCTTTTGACACGTATCACATACACTAATATTCTTAGTGTTCAATCGGGGAAGTCCTCTAATAGACTCACATCTCACAAGTTCCTCAAGTTTTCTATAGCTAACATGTCCTAACTTTTGATGCCATAATTGAGTTTCATCAATATTTGCACTATGGAAAGTTTGAACAGAATTAACCATGTAACAATAATATGAGGACCTTGTACCTAGAAGAACACATTTGTTAAATAAATCATATACCTCACAAGAATCTTTGTTGAACTTTACTTGAAGATTGTCGTCACATAACTGGCCAATGCTAATCAGATTAGCCTTAAGCCCTTCAACATGATAAACATTGTTGAGTTTAGACAAACCATCAACATCCAAGTTCCTTTTCCTACTTCTATTATCATACCTTTTGCCCCTCCACCATAGGTGACCTTACCTCCATTACATAATGAGTAGTTTGTTAAATTCTCTTTTGTACCTGCCATGTGCCGTGAACATCCACTATCAAAATACCATGTACATAGTCTTGAAATTTTATTATACCAACATTGTACATGTTCTAAGGTTACAACTCCATATAAAGATATAATACCAAACCATAAATTGAATAAACAAAGAAACGTGAGAAACAAATATGCCGCACAGAAGCGATCGCCATGGAATGCGACCGCTTTGTCAACGGATGCGGCCGCCTTCCATCATGAGAAAGACTGCATTACCGATGGAAACTACATCCGGATTTCTGCTAAAGTGATGTGGTTGCATACTTTGACCTAGAATCAACAATTAATTTCTGCCAAACTTCCTCGGAGGACTTAGCCTGTTATAAGGGTAATCGAGGCACACTGTTGTCAACAAATGCGTACACCACAGTGGCTTGGTTGCGAGTTGCGACACTTAAAAGGAGCGATTAGTAGATGGAATGTTTCACGAGGGATTAATTACCGGCCAACTACAATGAACAAGGATGCTATTAATATTGTGGCAAAAAATTAGTACCCGTTCGTGTCCAATTAAGGTTTACTTTCACTTTATATCGTTTTCCTTGAAGACTCGCGTCTCGCTGCATGTCCACACCCACACACTTGGTGCTGAATTTACTTGGCCCATAGAAAAATTATAAGGCACTTTCCCGACAAAAGTTATAATGAAAGAATGTCAACAGTCATATATATATATATATATATATATATATATATATATATATATATATACTTAGAATATGATGTGCACTCTTTCTTTCCTCTTTGGGTCTAAATATGGTATCGAAAATTGACCTATGTTACGTCCTTCTCATGTTATTGTCCGGTCTAATTATTCCCCGGCAATCCTATAATGCTACAATGTTCACACTTGACGTTCCCCAGTCCCCACATTGTATATCATATCGTAATTCAGTCTTCCATAAAACCTCATTGCTAGAGATTGAGGTCTCAACAACAATAGCAATAACAGCTAGCTACCTAGTTGCCCACTTTTGCTGCGGCCTGCGGGTATTGGAAAAGGACAACCTCGGTGCCTATTTTTATTTGTAACATGACATTATTGGATATATATCGCGCGACATCAAATAACAACTTTCTACTTGCATTTTGATGTTGAAAGATGCTTTCGTGTTCTCATTGTCGCCTATGAAATAGAATTCCATGACGCGACTCCCCCCAAATACACACCTGAAAAACATTACCACAGCTTGTTGTCGGTTGATCATTTTCATTTTCGCCTGTTTTTAAGAAAGAAAAAAACCATCTTATATTATTGCAATTGGTATTGTTTTGAATTCATATCTAGGGTTTCTTTTTCTTTGTTTTTATTTATTCCTACATTTAACTATCCCTAGGTTTTGATCGAATCAACTAATTCAATGTACTCGGGTTTGAATGCATTTCTGTCATATTATGACCAACTAGGAGATAAATAATAACTTCATGAGAGCAACTAGTTTTGCTCCTCTAATTTAATCCATTTATGCAGCTGAAACTATTAAGTAATCAATCTTTTGATTACCACTCAAGTGTCCTTTTGTATTTATATTAATTATATATGTATTTAAGCATCGAATGAAGGTCAGTTGAGTCGCCAATAGGCCTAACGATCAGGTGAGAGTTGAGTATGAATTTGAGATTGAATTAGTGATCAAAATAATAGTGTTTGCCCCTAAGAGGGTGGCCCATGAGACCTCACAAAGTGTGAGGTCTTAGGTTTGATCCCTTCCCATACCTCTTAGGAGAAAAAATAAAAAGTGTTTATTGAAGCCATGTCACACTTTTTCGGTTTTCCCAAGTTGTCCTCTTTCCTAAATATATACACATAGCACGTAAAACCTTTTTGTGATTTCTAATTCTAGTACTAACTGTACTCAATAATTAAAAATTATTAGTCACTTTTTCCATCGATAGGCTATCATTAATTACTTAAAACCATTAAGAAGTATAACATTTTAAATTGATCTGTAGTATAAATATCTTCTTCGTAACAGATCACACATGGTTTACTTGTACTTGCACGTATTGTGTACCGGTAATTAGTAGGCTCGATGGATCAAAACTTAAATATGGTACAACTGGACATCACACGTTGGGTGTTCCTAACTCATTGCATCAATGAATGTCGTCAAAAATAATGCTCTCTTTATTTTCAAATTATCGTTCATCTTTTATTTTTCGTCAGTTTTTAAATAATTATATACTTTTAAAACTTTTCTTTTTAAAAAAGCACTTTTACCACTTTATCCTTACTGTTTCTACCTACTTTAATTATTACCACATATTCAAGAACATTAAAGAAAACCACACATTTCATCAATATTTATAATATAGTAAATTATTTTTTTCTTTAACGGTATGCCGGATCAAAATAGATAATATTTCGAAAATGGATGGAATAGTAATAAGAAAACAATTTAATTAAAAAATCAATAAAAATTGTAGGAACAATATATGATTGATTTTTATACGTTTGTAGTATGTACCATGTACCAACCAACCCCGTTGGGATAAACCACACGTGGAAATAAATGGCCAAAGTGGACAAAGGAATTTTTCGTACGTAGTGTGCTTAGACAGTGACAGAGAAATATACTTAATTAAACAGATAAATAAGGAACATATATTCAACCAATAAATACAAAGAAGCCATAGTGGATGAAGCAAATTCCAAACTGTAGTGGTGTTGGCAGATTATGGGGTGGGATGTTATAAAAAAAACCAATAATAATAATAATAATAATAATAATAAGAAGAAGAATAATAGCATGGATCATTCTAACTTAATTACAGGTCTTGAGTTCGAGTCATAAGAATGTAATTGTGTTAAAACTTAGATATGCAGTCCTACTGCCTTTATGATCATATCTTATTAAGAAATAAAAATTAAGACTAGGTGTCTGAGATGAGATGCCTTAAAAATCCTAAAAGAAACAAGTATCAAAGTCATTATTTTTAAATTTTTTATATTTTATTGATATATTTGAGGTTGGTAAAAAAAGAAGTATCAAGCCATTATTTTAATTGTTATGGAGCATGGAGCATTAAAAAAAGGTGGGGGAAACCATTTTCACCCATCACTTTGTTGTAATACAGATTCATTTGATAAGTCTTATCTCAATATATTACACTTCAACTTAACTAATCATTAAAAATGACAATACTCCCCAAAAAGTAAAATCTCTCGCAGTCTGTCATTTTATTAATATATCTTTGGTCTAATGATCATTACAAGCATTATTCCATCTCTATCTCTTCACATACTTTCCAAGAAAAAAAATTACTCTTATTAAATAATATCAATATTCTTGAAAGCTCAACTCCAAGCAAAGGAAAACAGAGAATTAAGTCAAAATTGGTCAAACTCAATTAACCAAGGGCTCCAAGCATACTTGAACTCCATACTTGGGTTTTATTGTAAGAACAACAACAGGTGCATGGCGGTATGTATCTGATATTTTGAAGTTGAATTTTGATATCAACATGGCTAAAATGATCTTAGCCTCCATCATTGCGAAAGCTTGGCCGACGCAATTCCTTGGCCCTGCTGCAAAGGGAAGGAAATGTCGGCCAGGTGCAAATGACTTGGTAGCAAAACGGTTGGGATTGAACTCGTTAACATCCTTTCCCCATATTTCTTCGCTGTGGTGAATGGCAAGCACGGGTATCCATATTGATAATCCCTTTGGAATGTGGAGGTCACCTAGCTTAATATCCTCGAATGCCATTCGAGGAAGCAATGATGCTGGTGGGTATAATCTAAGCGACTCATTTATCACCATATTCAACTGCAATTTGTTAATTTCAGTTATTCCGTCCGTCTCAGAAAAACATAATGCTAGTCGATAATTCTATGATGCGATCTTAAAAGAGGGTTAAGGGGAGGACAACCATGCATGGAATTTTCAAACTATTAAAATACAATAGTTTTGAATGAAAAATATTCAAGATATTAATCTATTTTAAAAGTCTTACGCCTGATTTTGAAATTCAAGATTGAATTTGGAAGCATAGGGACCTGTTTGCCAACGTTGATAAACAATAATCCAAAAGATGAAACAAATTATTTTCTTGAAAAGTTCCACTACCATTCTTCAGTGACTTGTGTATGTTCTTCACCTCCACTTTCTCTGTTCTTTTTATCATTTCCCTTTCATTCAGATACTGCTTTAATTTCTAAATTAATTATTAAATTCTTACGGATCTTTATTCGTAAGACGAAACTCCACTCTCTCACAGCTCAGTCCATGAACACACGGTGAGTTGGATAAAGAGGATCTGTCTTATAAAAAATATTCGTATGACCGATTTACCAAGTTTTTGCCGAGTATTTAATATTCATATAAGTATTTTTTTTGTTTCCAGATTTAAGTGCATACCAGGGTGAGTTTGGAGAGGTGGTCAACGGAGGGTGTAGCACCTTTGCAAACATGTTTGACCTCGGCTCGAACCTTTTCTTGCCAAGAAGGATTGCTAGCAAGAAGCATAATTGTCCAAGTGAGTAATAGAGCAGTGGTCTCATGTCCAGCAAAGAAGAAAGTCTTGCATTCATCCATTATAAGCTGTAAATTCAAACTAAATCCATTTCCTCTTTTCTTCTGCATTTCATTTAACAACATCCCCAACAAATCATTTCCGTACGAACTGCTTCTTCCAATCTCAACGCAATCCTTTCTGCTCTGTATTATCTCCATTAACAATCTCTCCACCTCCATCTTCAATGATTTTATCTCTCTATTGTATCTACTTGGAAAAAACCTGCAATTGATCGAAAAAGACGGCGACATTAATTAATCATTACGTGGTCTATTTCATCCATGAAATTACTTCGAAACTCAGTCACTCATCACTAGTCAATTTTCAATGTGTGTTCCTATGTTAAAACATACGTGTGATATCAAATTTCTTTCCACATCAGACATGGACAACATGAGGTAATATTAAATAATTATACGGTACAATCATTTAATGCATGCATGCAATATATAATTTCATTTCTATTCTACTGGAGTTAAAAACAAAGTTGACAGCTACGGTCAAGCATAAAGGAAAAAAAGATGGAATCTACGAAAGAGAAAATATTAAAACTCTTCCATGTAAAGAAGAAGAGAAAATTAAGGAGATAAGAATAAATATTTATAATTATTTGTCTCACCGGCTTCCGGGGAGGCACAAGTGCCGGCTGGCCTGAGCACAAAGGTTCTGTAAAACTGTTAATAAATGGAATATCTGCTTTCCCTTTTCGTAGCTACAGTCGAACTCGGTTCGGGATATGATATCGGCCGTTAGCCCAGTCATGTACTCGCCAATCTCGAACTCAGCTTGCCCAAACTTCACTGCATTTTCTAGTGATTCGATCATTTGCTTTGTGCATTCTACCATGTACCCCGCGTAACTCTGCACCACATGAAACCAGCCAATTTTTTATATATTGAACTTGCCACCCAAAACAAGTTTTGTTTTTTTTTAAAAAAATATTCCAAACGAGTACAAAAATTTCGGTAAAATAATTTAATTGGATGATATAATCACGTAGAATGGGATTGTTTCGGTGCGGCAAGCAGTTAAAAATAAGTTTGTTTATGTGGAACTTTATGGTAAAAACTTAGGTAAGACGGTTTTACGGATATATTTTGTAGGACTGATACTCCATACTCGACTCACGTGTTGGTGGGTTGAGCTGTGAAAGAGTGAAGCTCCGTCTTACAAATTAAGATCCATAAGACTGTTGTACAAAAGATTAGCTAACTCAAACTTTATAGTAAGAAAAGAAACCCGATAGACAAGCTGTCTTTGTTAAGTTAATGGGTGCCCGTGCCATATTGGAAATTACATTTATAAGATTCTCTTCTGAACATATATAAAAATAATAGACGCGTATACTATATATATGTATATGTGTGCATGTGTACCTTGAGTTTGTCTCCCATGAATGCGGGTGCAACGATGTGACGCTGGTGGTACCAATCATCTCCGTTGGCCATTAACAAACCCCGGCCAATGAAATGCTTTGATCCCTGTTGTTGGAGCCATGATTTCCCTGAAATGGTACTATGCTTTAACAAGAGCTCTTTGATAAGCTCGGTCTCAGTTAAACACATTCGTGGCTCCGCGCCATTCCAATATATAAATCTTTTTCCTACAATATAAATTAACCGGAAACAATTGATCAATCATACCAAAAAAGTGAAATTAAACATAAGAAAAGAATTAAAATTCATAATTTGTTGGTCGGGGTGGTACCATATAATTTAGACCATAAGACGAGATGGGGTAAAAGGCGGCCAACGATGTTGTGGTCGATTGACGGCATGTCAAGGGAGGTGGATTTGGAGACAAGAGAAGCCATGTCTAGGATGTTTCCAACGAGAAAACGAGGTTTAGGGCCATACACTCCTTGCTTCTCCATGATTTTCTTGATTCGTCGTGGTATTAGGCAATAACACGATATAGTTTGATAGGCAACTTTGATGAATAGATATAGACAAACAATTAACAGACTCAACAAAACTACCATTGCCATGCTATATATGTGTATGTATGTACACCAGGTTGTTGTGTCTTTTTGTTTTGGATTTTCTCTCTCACACTCACGGACAGAGAGAGAGAGAGAGAGACGTAGGAGAGAGATAGGAATTGGGGGCTGTGATATATGGAAGGAGAAGCTAGGGAGGCTGCCAATTTATAGTGCTTAAAAAAATTAATGGGGGCACTCACAAAAAGGTTTGGGGCATCATCCTCGTTAGAAAAATTAAATTAAAATAGGGTCTATTTTACATGCAAAAGGAGGATAGTTTTGGAATTTTGTCTTTCTTTGTTCCTAAATAGGAAAGGTGGGCGCTCACACTAAATATCATCTGTAACATGGAGTACTTGTAGGATATACACGAGATATATACGGTGTATATCTCCCATATAAACGTGTATATCTCCTATTATTATGTAAATCTTTGTAATCTTTTGTGTTAATCCTTTTTATTTTAGGATCTAGATGGCTCTCAAAGAGTTGTATATATGTAACCTTTATTTACTATACAAGCATCAATTAATAAAAAAATAAATGTTGTCAAATCTTCTTGCTCTCGTTTTCTTCATGGTATCAGAGCAGGTTATGTGATAACGCTTCAGCACACATATTTTTTCTTGTTGATTATTAGAATACGCTTCTTGATAATTTAATTATCACCTTGCATATTCCATATATATTGATTTGTTTGTCCCAATTACAAGTGAATCATCACAATTAGCTAAAAAGTCTGCGTACCGGTTAGTGTGGCAACTTGTATGATTTCACATAGGTCTTATATTAGGTGTAACCTGATCGAGTCCTACCTCCTATAAGATGATCAAAAGCAGACATCGTTTCATATTGCACGTAGCACCAGAAGACTTGCAGCAATGTCAAAAGCCTTCAGCGGCAGACTACACGCCACAAGTCAAAAAGCTCGTACCGGCAGACATCAACTCTTCTACATCGGTAGACCTGCTACCACTGGTTCGAAGCTCTCCAACGGCAGACTTAGAATCTGCACGTGCTACAGGGAAAAGTCAACTAGCCGCCCAAATCAAGATAAATATGTCCGTGCCTCATAAAGCCTGACATACTTAAAGCTATAAGACTTTCTCACACTCAAGTAGTCTGTTAAAGTCAAAAAAGCAATTACTTTATTGAACGACCACCCGACAAAGGCAAATGTACATCGACCTACTCTTCAAAGACCTATCAATCTAGTCTGACAGACAACGAGTTCCAAGATCTACAGGACGAAATCTTCGCCCCAAACAAGTCAGAGATCTTATGGACAAAGATCTTATATCCGATAGTCTTCAACCACTATATCTCCAACGGATAGAAATCTTCGAGTTCTCATCTCTCAACGATCATATTGATTCTCGCCTATGTATATAAACCATCTCTCGTGCTCATAGAAGACAAGTGTGAGGACAACACCTTGGCAACTACATAACAGTGTGAGCTACATCAAAGATCATCTTTCGATACACTGTGAGCAACGAGTAACTCAATCTACTCAAGATCTTCATTGAAAAGAAATCACCAAAGAGATCGTCTTCACCAACGCATCTCTGATTTCTACAAACAGATTGCAGTGAACTCATCCAGCTCCTTGCAAGACACTTTCAGTGGATTGCAAGGAAGAAAAGCTTAGAAAAGAGAGAAGAGTGATCAGAAACTTCAATAGGCAGAGATCAAGATCTGAAGATTGATGTTGGACAATGTCTGAAGAAAATGAAGAGCTGTTTGTAGATATTACATTCATATCTTCAGATTTGTATTCCTATACAAATGGTGTTGATTGTGCAATTATCAATCATCTTGGGAGGATGAGTGCTTTGCACTCAATCGTTCAGATATATTTGTATATCTGAACGACCTTAAAAATCATCTTCTCATAATAGTTTCTCGTTCTCGTCTTCCTATTGTCCTTTGCAAGCTTAAAAGAATCTTTGAATGGATAATCAAGCAAGGACTGAGACATAGGAAGAGAAAACCAGAAACTGTACATAGATTATTTAGACTGATGTAATATGTAATTTATCTTTGAATAAATTCATATGTTCTTACTAATGATTTATCTTCTAGTCCTTAAATATCTATGAGGTCTTTTTTTAAATGATTTATCTTTAGAGAAACCACTCTATACTTGATCTCCTAAACCTGCATTTGAAAGAAGAAATAAGTGTGCTGTTGTTCTGAACATATATTCGTGTACATCCACTTATGACTTCTCCAAATCATAGCCTCTTTACTTTCCGATGCATAAATCTTTTACAAGGCTTTTGATTTGAATAAACATATTATCGGCAGAGTTGTTACTCCTGCCTTGGGAAAGTCTACCGATAGCCTCTACCGGCAGACATACCCAACTTGATAATCTGTATCTGTCAACTAAACTATGCTTTATGAATATCCGAAAGAAAAGTTTTTAAATTGGCATTATAGGCTATTCACCCCCCCCTCTAGCCTATTTGAGCATTATTATGGACCAACACTTTCTTTATTTAAAATCGGCATCAGTAAACCATGGCCATCTCCGAGGAAAAGAAGACTGAAGAAGGAGGCTCAGGGGGAGCCAAGGTCGATGTGATGTCGCCCTATCACATCTTTGCCTCGGACAGTCCAAATACCGTATTCGTGAGCGATCTTCTACATGATGGGAATTATGCGGATTGGGTAGATGAAATGAGTAATGCTCTATTCGCAAAGAATAAGTTCGGGTTCGTAGATGGAACAATCCCTACCCAGAAGAAGGTGCAGCCGAATTAGGGTTATGGAAAAGATGCAACGCCATGGTAAAATGGTGGTTGCATAGTTCTATGGAAAAGGGTATTCGGAGCAGCGTCAAACATGCAAAGACCACACAGGAAGTGTGGGAAGATCTTGGTGAGCGTTTTGGGATCCAAAGCGCACCTAGAGCCTATGAACTAAAAAGGGAGATAACCCTAACTCGACAAGAGAAACTCTCGGTGTCATCTTATTACACCAAGCTGAAGGGTTTATGGGACGAAATCAATTCTATTTCTCCCATACCGAAGTGTAAATGCAACGGGTGTAGGTGTGAAGTGCCCAAGCAATTGGTGGAGATGAGGGAAAAGGAAAGCTTGTATGAGTTTTTGATGGGATTAGATGAGAGTTTTGGAACAATCAGGACCCAGATTCTTAGCACGCAGCCGATGGTGTCATTGAGGGTAGCATACCATTTAGTGTCCGAGGATGAAAGGCAACGATAGATTACAACGGCAGGGAGGCCAGCCATTGAAGCAGTAGCTTTTCAGATACAAGGGATGCAAAAGCCGAACAAGGATGAAAAGAAAGATGGGCTGCGAGAGAAACCGAAGTGTACCCATTGTGGGAAATATTACCACATGGTTGAAAATTGTTATGAATTGATTGGGTATCCAAACAACAAAAGGAAAGGATGGGATGGTCACGACAAAGGCAAGAAGACAGCCTATCTAGCCGACGCAAGTGATAGCCCCATTCCAGGCCTTTTAGCAATAAATTTCAGCAAGTTGGTAGAATTCTTCAACAAACAGCCAAATGATGAAAATTCCCCAACAGCAAACATGGCGGGTAAGATGGATAATACAACATCTTGGATCATTGACTCGGGTGCAAGTGAGCAAATAACTTGTGATGCCACTATTTTGCATAACCGACGAAATCCCAAGGATTCCTTGCCTGTCAAAATACCAAATGGTGATGCTATACCTGTCAAGGGCGTGGGTAGTACTAATCTACCAAATGGGTTGAAAATCGATCATGTCTTAAATATTCCGGATTTCAAGTGCAATTTACTTTCTGTTAGTAAACTCACGAAAGATTTAAATTGTGCACTGATTTTTTCCCGATTTTTGTGCTATGCAGGACTTAGCTTCGAGGACTCTGATTGGGATGGGTAGGCGACACAATGGTCTATACTACATGGAGCCAGTTAAGAGTGGTGGTACAGCATTGACAACAGTTATTGATTCAAGTACTTGGCACCAAAGACTAGGTCATGCAACTTCTTCAAGGTCTGATTATTTTAGTGGCATTTTTGGTAATGAAATAAAGGAGGATAAACATTGTGATTCTTGTTTTAAAGCAAAGTTGACAAGTCTTCCTTTTCCAATAAGTAGTATTCAGTCATTAGCTTGTTTTGACTTAATTCACTGTGATATTTGGGGCGCGTATAAAACTCCTTCTCTTTCGGGTGCAAGATATTTTTTTATCAATTATTGATGATTTTAGTCGAGGTGTTTGGATTTTTCTCATGAAATATAAGTCAGAGGTGTCTAAATACTTGACTATGTTTTGCAACATGATTCGAACTCAATTTGGAAAGCATATAAAAAGGGTTCGGGGTGATAATGGTCTTGAATTTCAATCACAACAAATGATAGCATATTACAATGAGCATGGCATGTTACTTGAAACCTCTTGCACTGACACACTTCAACAAAATGGGGTGGTGGAACGAAAATATAGGCACATCTTAGAGGTTGCTAGGGCCTTACATTTTGAAGCTGGGTTGCCAAAGAAATTTTGGGGTGAATGTATTTTGACAGCTACTTACATTATAAATAGATTACCCACAAAACTTTTGCAAAATAAAACTCCATTTGAAGTCATATTTGGAAAAAGGCCTAACTATGACCATCTTCGTGCCTTCGGTTGTCTTGCTTATGCCAAAGATAATAAAAAAAGGGGAGACAAGTTTGATGTTAGGGGACGACCATGCATTTTTGTTGGGTACCCATATCCTCAAAAGGGTTATAGGATGTTTGATCTTGAGAGCAAACAAATTTACACCTCTCGCGATGTGAAATTTGTTGAAAATATTTTTCCGTTCAAAAACATGCCATCAAAACCCAATGTAGATGATTCAGTTGCACGTCGAGAACTTGATTTGGAGGAGGAACTCAACATGTTTGATGGTACAGAGGAACATGGTAATCATTCACCTATTATCTTGGCCGAAGTGTCAGGTGTCCAGCCAGTTGAACAACCACCTAAGTAGACAAGGATCGGATGAACAGCATTGAGCAATTGAGGAAACAAATGTGCAATCAACTGGGCATACAACTTAGCACAATCAAAATGCAGAACCACGCTGTAGTGATCGAGCCAAGAAGCAGACCAAACATCTTGAGGATTATGTCATCAACCTGCCTAGCTCCATAGACCATTCGCCCTTTGCTCCCAATTCAGAAACCTCGGAGGTATAACCCTTAGCACATTTCGTTAATTATGATCGTTTTTCCCTTAATCATAAAGCTTTCTTGGCGGCTATCACTTCACGTGATGAGCCTAAATATTATTATCAGGCAGTAAAAGATGCACATTGGAGGGAAGCAATGAAAAAGAAGATCCTTGCCCTTGAACAAAATGGGACATGGACACTTGAAACATTGCCTACGGGAAAGAAAGCCATCGACTCCAAATGGGTCTACAAGATAAAGTACAAACCAAATGGAGATGTCGAACGATACAAGGCTCGGTTGGTCGCAAAAGGATTCACTCAAGTGGAAGGTATTGACTATCACAAAACGTTTGCTCCCGTGGCCAAGTTGGTAACTTTGAGGAGTTTGCTGGCCGTGGCAGTTAAAAAGGGTTGGATCATCCAGCAACTTGATGTCAACAACGCTTTTCTACATGGTGATTTGCACGAAGAAGTCTACATGAAGGAGCCCCAAGGTTTTGCTAAGGATGGGGATTTACGGGTTTGCAAGCTACGCAAGTCACTTTATGGGCTTCGTCAAGCTTCCAGGAATTGGTACCATAAGTTCACAAGGGCCTTGCTTGACTTTGGGTTCCATCAATCTCGGGCAGATCATTCCCTTTTTATTTTCAAGTCTAAAAGTACCTACGTTGCAGCACTTATCTATGTGGACGATGTTCTATTAGTAGGCAATAATTCTTCCAAGATTGCCGAAGTAAAGACATATTTGAACAACCAATTTAGTATCAAGGATCCTGGGCCGCTCAAATATTTTTTGGGGATTGAAGTTGCAAGATCATCGAAGGGAATTGTGCTTAGTCAATGAAAGTACACTCTAGACATCTTGGAAGAAAGTGGTTTGCAAGGTGGACGGCCTAGTGATTTTCCCATGGAACAAAACTTGCGCCTTAGACGACTCTCCACTTGTTGATGCTCCATAATTTCATAGACTTATTGGGCGCCTTCTCTACTTGAATGTGACTCGGCCAGACATACAATACTCGGTTAATGTTTTGAGCCAGTTTATTTCTAATCCTCGTCGCAGCCATATGACTGCTGCCTTCCGAATCCTTCGTTTTCTCAAGAATACCGCAGGACAAGGAATTTTTCTGCCTACTGATGGTGGCTTAGTTCTTGAGGCTTATTGTGACGCCGATTGGGGTGGCTGCCCAATGACCAGGTGCTCATGTACGGGGTATTTCATGTCTCTTGGTGGTGCACCTATTTCTTGGCGTACCAAGAAACAATCTGTGGTCTCTCGATCATCTGCTGAAGTTGAATATTGCGCCCTGGCTACTACAGTTAGTGAGCTATTATGGCTCCGTTGGCTTCTCAAGGATATCGAAACTCCACAACCTTATGCCACTACGCTTTATTGTGATAACCAAGCGGCAATACACATTGCTAACAATCCAGTCTTCCATGAGCGCACAAAGCACGTAGAAATGGATTGCTATTTTGTTCGCGAACGCGTTCAATCTCATGACATTTTCCCGTAAAATCTCAACCGAAAATCAAGTTGTCGATCTGTTTACCAAGCCATTGGGTGCAGCTCGTTTTCGCTTTCTTGTTGGCAAATTGGGCATTCGTAACTTACATGCGCCAACTTGAGGGGGAGTGTAGGATATACACAGGATATACACGGGATATATCTCCCATATAAACGTGTATATCTCCTATTATTATGTAAATCTTTGTAATCTTTTGTATTGATCCCTTCCCTTATTTTAGGATCTAGATGGATCTCAAAGAGTTGTATATATGTAACCTTTATTTACTATACAAGCATCAATCAATAAAAAAATAAATGTTGTCCAATCTTCTTGCTCTCGTTTTCTTCAGTACTACTTTAAAAAGGGATGAAAATAGTTACTTAATTGAAGTAAATACTTCTTCCGTTTTGGATAAAAAGTCTACTATTCTATTTTAAGATGTTTTATTTAAAAAGTGAATTTTAAAAAATTAAAGTATAAAAATATCATTTTATTACTAATGGGCTACTAAAAATGTTATTTTCTTAAAAAAATTGACTTTCAAACAAAGACTCTTTAATCGGAATGGACACAAAAGCACACATGTTTTAAGAAGTTTTTGTACCACTTGTTTGGATTAATTTGTTTGAATAAACATATATACTTTTTGAACGGCAACTTGTATTTTTTTTAACAAACATATATATTTTTGAATAATAGTATATATATATATATATTTGTAAATACAAAAAATTAATAATAATACAATTGTCATACGCCTATTTGTTAATGCAAGGCTTCTTAACCATTCGATCATAAATAATGCAAAAATTGTGTATAAACAACGTTATTCCCATTTTATCACTATCCAAATTTAAACAATTCGTGTGAATGGAATGATAAGATTAGGGTTGCGTTAGTTAGAACCCCGGTTCCTCAAAGTTGACCCCCCTTATAAGTGTACCCGCCACCTCATTTTAAAATACTTGATACCTATATGTGTACCCCCTATTTTTCTATTTTACCCTTCTGAGTTTTTAACACATTAACCCCCACAAAACCCAATCCCCCTCCCTCAAAACCCATAACAGGCAGTGAAACCCCTCCCCTCCAATACCCACGCCCATTCCTTCCTCAAGCCACAACCCACACATTTTTCCTTCCCAGCCCATTCCTTCCTCAAGTCTTCATCTCCTCCTTCAGTTCTTCATCTCCAAAACATTATCAAAAATGGAAAGAGGTATGTATATTTTGAATTGATTTTAGTTTGATTTATTGTGTTTATACAATGTATTAGTTTGTTGGATTTAGATATGAGTAGAATCACATTTTGTGTTTATATTGGTATTAAAATTTTGATTTTTGTAAGGAAAAATTCGGCTCTGAACTCTGGAATTAGGGCTTAATATTAGGCATCCCTCCTCCGAACATATTAAAAATGTTCGGAACTGAACTTCGAAACATTTTGATTATGTTCGGTGAATAGCTACCGAACATTTTGAAAAAGTTCGAACATACAAGGCTGAACATGTTGGATTAAAAATTTTGTCCAATTGTTTTCAAACAAAGGTAACATGTAAATCTGTTCGGAGACCAACTACCAAACATTTTCAAAATGTTCAGACAGACGTAGCCGAACATTTTGTAAAAGTTCCAATATGTAATGCCGAACAGTTTGGAGTCTATTTTTTTCAAAGTGGATGAGTATGTTAATCTGTTCGGAGACCCCCTGCCGAACATTTGAAAAATGTTCGAACTGGATTGACCGAACATTTTGAAATAGTTCGGTAGAACTATGTCGAACAGTTTGGCTTAAAAATTGTGTCTATTTTTTTTCTTCAAATTTGATGAGCATGTTAGTCTGTTTGGAGACCACTTGTCGAACATTTTTAAATTGTTCGGAGGAATCTAGTTGAACATTTTGAAAATGTTCGTTAGGAGGGTGCCGAACAGTTTGGATTAAAAATGTTGTCCATTTTATTTGAAAGTTGATGAGCATGTTAATCTGTTCAAAGACCCCCTACCGAACATTTTTAAAATGTCTGGTTGGTGATAGCCGAGCAGTTTGAAAAAGTTCGATAATAGTGTACCGAACAATTTGGATTTTAAATTTTGTCTATTTTTTAAAAAGTTGATGAACTAACATGTTAATTTATGAATGTCATGTACAGAGACATACCAAAGGAAGAAGAATAGACCCACTACCTCGATTCGAAAAGCAAAGGCTGAGGCACATGCCCAAGCCGAGGCACTAGCACAGGCCCAGGCTGCTGAGGCTTAGGAACAGGCATAGGCCCAAGCACATGGACATGCTGAGGAGGAAGAACCGGAACCAATGGAGGAATAGGGAGAGCCCCTGATTACTTTTCTATGTCCTGGGGGTCCATCAGAAGGCAGTGTACTTCGTTTCTACCCAAAACACATAGCTGTAGATATATATCAAGGGCTAGAGCGACCGGTGCTGAAGGTGAAGAACCACAAACAAAACTTTGACATGCGATATCAAGACCTGTTGAAACTTAACGAATGTCAAGTTACAAGGTTTAAAAATGCAAAAGACAAAGCAGGATGCGTTAAACAGTAAAATGTAGGGGCCAAAGTGTCAAAAAGAGGCTGGAAAAAGGCTCCAGGCGTGGCCAATATGCCAGGTGGGCGCGGCGCCAAGATCCTTAGGGGTCGGCGCCCAGCTCCTCAACAATGCACTCCGTCTTAACGCATTGCACAAGCCTTCAAGCGCGCGGTACAAGCTAGTGAAGCACAAGATAAAAATCACAAATGCCAGCGGTGTCCCTCCTCTCATCTATAAATAGAGGTGCCCGGCTTCGCTTTCACGGACGAGAATTTTTCTCACAAAAACTCTGCGTGTTTATTTTACGTTGCGATAGAAGATCGATCGTGAGATAGTGAGTGTCACCTTCTATAAAGCCTTGAAGCTCTGCCAAATCTCTTCCAAATACAAAACCAACCGATCAAAGTGAGCCTTAGCCCCCCAGCTAGGTTTCCACCCTATTTCCTCGGTCCAAAAATCCCAAAAAGAGCAGTTGTTCTGCTTGAATCAAAAAGCCAAATCCGCAAGAAGCAAGCAGTTGCTCTGCCCAATTTCCGCCAGCAGTAAGCAAACAACAGCAAAAAAAGCAAGCAGTTGCTCCGCCCGTTTGACGGTGCCCAGAAGCAACTTTCGGAAGCAGTTATTCTACCGAACCGCAGTAACAGCAAAAAGACTCCCTCTCCCTGAAGGACAGAGCGAGGCACCAACGCTCTTAAAGGTGAGCCTTTAAGGGTTTTATTTTTATAAAAAACTATTTTCATCCGGCCCAATGTAAAAAAATATAAGCTGTTATGCTGCCCGGATCTATGTAGAAAATAACATTAAAAAGAGTCCATTATTATGACCAAATATTTTTTTTAAATATATCTGTAATTCCTGGAAGGGGATGGTTGCAAGTCTATAAATAATGTAGACCCTGATATATTTGTTGTTAATGCTTTATTTATTTGCTAGATAAATATAACAAAAAACATACTTTAGCCAAAAACTATTTTGAGACCGAAAGAGCGAGTTGGGTGCCTAACACCTTCCCAACTCGTAACTTAGCCTCCGAACCCTTTTTTTACAAACTCTGGTTTATTTTTGGTTTTTCTTTGTTTCTCCTTAAAATAAAGATGACGACTCTGTTAAAACATTTTTGATCACAGTGAGGCCCGCAACATCCTTTCTTTTTCTTTTCGTTTTCCCCTAAACAAGAAAGAATAGGAATGAAAAGGTGATGCATTTCCTGTATTTTGTTTTCCCCTAAACAAGGGAGGATGAGATACGGGAAGCCCAAAGCACTTATATCGATCCAAAATAAACCTAAGGTCATGGTGAGGCTCGCAACATCCTTTTTTTGCACTTTCCCGTTTTCGCCTAAACAAGGGACGATGAGAATGAAAAGGGTGATGCATTTTTTGTATCTTATTTTCCCTAAACAAGGGAGGGTGAGATACGGAGAAATCCAAAGCTCTCATAATGGACCAAAAATCACTCGGTGACCGAGGCGTATTCAACGCGTTTTTTTTACAACACCCTTTCCGCATTTTAAATTTCGTTTTCCCCTAAACAAGGGAGGGTGGAATGGAAAGCGTGGTGTCCTTCCACAACTCGCGTTCCCCTAAAAAAAGGGAGTGCGGGATCTGGGAGATCCCGGGGCACCCACAGAAAGTAAACACAAAAACTGCTTCCCAACTATGGAGGGACACTCTTATTGCGACCAAAGTAATGCAGTTAAGGCATGTTTCATATTTGGAGAGTGATAAGGTATTGGTTAGTGTCTTTGTGGAGCGGTGACATGCAGAGACCAATACCTTCCATATGCCATTTGGTGAGATAACTATAACACTTGATGATGTGTTATGCATTACTGGTCTTCCAATTGCTGGGAAGTCGGTCTTTTTGGAAGGTTCAGTTTCTGCGCAAAGTTCGGTTGATTACGTTTGTCGGTATTTAGGAGTATCTGAAGATAAGGCAAGAGATGGAATGCGTGGTGCTAGAAGGCCGTCTGTGAGGCTAGAACTACTACGTACCCGTTTTGCTTCGGATGCATTGTCTGAGGATCCAGAAACGGTTGCTTTCTCTCTTTGCGCTTATTTGTTATACATGTTGGGTTGTACAATTTTTGCTTATAAGAGCGGAAGTAGGGTTAGCACGACATACTTGGAGTTCCTCAGCGATTTGGATGCTGTGCATACTTACTCATGGGGAGCGGCAGCCCTAGCCTTTCTATATAAACATCTAGGGAGTGCAATAGAGGTGAATACGAGACAAATGGTCGGATATTCCACATTATTGGAGGTAATTACTTGTATCTATAGTTAAATTAGTATACTTGTATTTATATTTTAATTTGTATACTTGTATTTATAGTCAAATGGTGTGTATTTTGTTAAAATAGGCATGGATATTTGAGTGATTTCGAATGTGTAAAGCTATTCCTAACGTGCACTATTACGAAGGTCAGGAACTTACAAGTCTTTATATGTATTGATTATATGTAGAAAATAACCATATTTTATATATTATTAATTAATTGTTTTTCAATTATTGTAGGTTATTTGGATGTCATATACCGAGCAACTTAGACAGTATTTCTTGTTTCATCGGATAGCCTTATACCATGGATGCATAGGATCAAATGATTATGTTGAGCCATACCACCATGATCGCGTTCTCAGACAGTTTGGATACGTACAGATGATTCCGGGATGATTATTGCCCCCGATATCGAGAAGAGAGGTCTGTTGGCAAATAAGAAGGTCTTGGCAATGCTCATCTGATACTTCGATATTTGGGAAAAACAAATCTTATCTGAGCAACAACTTAGTATAGTTGTCGAGTGACCATGGCAGTGTGCACATGGCTATATGGATTGATACAACCGTGTATCTCATCCAATCGTATGTAACCCTGAGCATCATTCCACCTTACAATGGACTGCTCCTGATGCAGGTTTACCAGATCCATGGAATATGGTTAGCTTAGCACGCGGTTTGTTAGAACCGATGGCGGTGCACTGGGAGGGCAACAACATGGGAGACCGGGACCGTCTACAAGTGGCCAAGCAGAGGGAGAGCAATCTAGGCGCCGTCGTAGAAGAAACACTTGATTGCGTTGATGCAATGACATTTTAGACAATTTTCATATGTAATTTAACTTGTTCGATAACTGGTACCTTTTATATCTTAACTTGCTATTATTAATAACCATAATTACAAAACTTGCTAGTTTAAAATAATAGTCTCAGTACTTCGCCCAACACGACTGTATCCTACACTATGTGAGTACAAATCAAGTTGAGTCTGAAACAAGTATTTCCACCCTGATGCACACTAGTCGTGAAATGAATCCCAATGTATAGATGTCGATGGTAATGGGTAACCCTCGCACAATAAAACTTGCAAATAAGCTATATATATCAACAAATTATATAATATAATTGTAAAAACACTTACGTAACTTGGGTTGTGTGTATCTCGATAAAATGGTCTTCATTTATTAATTCGATACAAATAACTTTAGGGAAAGTCTTGGCTACATTCCTCAATGGGAGATAAGTTACGGACATTCGTGTATCGAGACATACTAGAGCTACATTATATGTTGATGCAACCAAGTGACCCATTTCCGGTAAATAAAACTAATGTTTTCGCGGCTCATTGTCCTTGTAGTAATCTAGCGATTGCAAGACCTTATCAACACGATCACTTGCCAGGAAAACACGTTTGTATAACTCTAAGTTAGATGTCAACTCATGATGGAGGTCTCGTCGAACTGCAAGCCATCCATCTTGAGTTGACCCAAGTGTGGCGGCAACCGTACGATAACCGCAATGTCCATCCACTTTAACATCCTTTGTATCAGCAATAAAATTGGCAAACTGTGATGGGAGTAGGTCAACGAAACGAATCCCAGAGTTGAGTTTCAATCGTTGTCGCGTAACCTATTGAACGAAGACGAATTAAGCAAGAATTTAGCTTCTTTTTTTTTAATTGTAAAGATCTAGTAAACAACAAAAACACAATAATTAAAATTGCCTGTATCTTTCGCCTAGTAGTCGATAGGCCAACCTCGTTCGTCACTTGTTCTTGCGACGAGTAACTGTCTTCCATCGACTCGATATACTCAAACCTACTCGGATCAGGTTTTGTTGATTTGTCAATTTTAGCCTTTTTTTTTTTCTGAGGTCGACCACGATTAACTTCCAAAACCTGAGGCTCAATCAGTGATGTAATTGATGGCTTCACAAACTCTCTAGCTCTCTTCAACAGTGCCAACCTATCTGAGTCGGTTGAGGTGTTGTTGTATATAGAATGAATTTCTTCAACTGTGTTTTTCCATGCACAATCCATTTCACCTCGAATTCCATCATCTTCGCCCTTAACCGATAACATATCCAACTTTATCCCAAAACATTCAACTTGGTTAAAGGGAATTGGCCTACCTAATTTGACAAGCTCAACGATCTCATGCACACAGGGCAAACCACACATCTTTCTCGGTACACAACCACACAACAAAGAATCCACAATAGTATCTTTGCCAACCACAGATTCTACTTCATAAATTTTTTTCAACGCTTCTATGGATACCATGCCTTGCAAATCGATGTATATAGCTGATTTGAATTTGTGCATGACTACGTTTCTTCTTTTCCCAAATGAGTGTTTGATTGCGATGTGAGAAGTCTCAATAAGAGTGTGAATTTGTCGCTAACAAGTCTCAAAATTACCTTGGCTCGATCCAAGTTGCCTTTTCAATGACGCATGTTGACTCTCCGCCCTGAAAGTACAAACAATATTCAGTAATTTGAAGTATGTAAGTAACAAATAAACAAAAACAATTAATTCATGCTTGTAGAGGTATTGTCATAATGCATGACGGTATTTGTCCAACATGACACAAATCTTTCTTTGTAGGGCTCAATCCATTGATACATCACATATTTGATGGCACTTGGATAATCTTTGAACTCAGACTGCAGTCTTCCCAAATAGTCATTATATTGCGACTCAGTATCAAACTTTACCAACAAATTCCAAAACATATTAAACGAATCCCACTTTTCTTTAGTCGTTAAGATTTTCCTACAATTTGTCAAAACATTCTTATTGATGTGCCATCGACAAAGATCTCATCAGCAGATTTATATTCGGGCACAAAGCCCAGGAGATCTTTCAGCACGTCATGGTGGTGACGGAGGGTATAGTTTGGCTCCAGATTACTGCCAATGCTGGTAGAAATGCCCGTAATAGCAGCAAAATCACACGGGGTCAAGGTCAGCTCCCCCCCAGCTAAAATGGAAGGTATGGGTGGTGTCCCACCAATAGTCCCTCAAAACATCAAAAATAGGCAAAAAACTGCGGAAGGGACGGAAAGCCCGCAGAAATGCGCTGAAGCCGGAAGACTCTACTAAAACTCGTGCCGCTTCGGGCATTAAGTTATATATGGCCGAAACATTGGTATGGCTTTCCCAAATCCGAGTCAGGGGCCTGCGCATCTGAAAAAAAAATAGCAGCATATCAGCATTAAAAAAAAAAGGGAGGAAAAGGTAAAATTCTTATCTTTTATTTAATTTCCTGTGCATGTCGTTAAAAAAAATAAAAAAAATGTGTTGCATCTTTGCATTCATAAAAAAAAAGTTGCACTTTTGCATGCATAAAAAAAAATGTTTTTCGAAAAGAAAAAGGAAAATTTTGTGTGTTTTGCATTCAAGGATAAACACATGTTGCATTTTCGCACACATTGGAAAATAATGCCCATGCAACGTATTAGCAAGCATCTAATAAATTTTCTATGTCACATTTGCATTCCCATAAAAATGATATATGCATGCATTAGCCATTTAGCATTTGCATTCATTTTCCAAATAATTGCATTCTAGAATTCGTGAAAATAAAATGTTGCAAATCTTGAAAGAAAAAAAAAATTTCCATTGCATATTTCTGCAGCATATGCATTTGTAAAAATGAATATTATTGCATAAAATATTCCTGTTACATTTTGCATGCATCCAAAAATATGCCCAAAAATGTATAAAAAAAAGCATCATGTTTCCACAAGTCTATTTCATAGGCATGCATCATAAAAAAAATATTTTTTCAGTCTAAACATGCATCATATAGTCAAATTGCATCAATGATATAAAATGTGCATCGCAGAGTCAAATAGTGTCAACTATTTAAAGTATGTATCGCAAAAATAAATAGCATGAATTTCATATTTTCTTATGAATAAATTGTCAAATTGCATCATTCTAGCACATAAATTGCATGCATAAGCATCATAAGCAAGATCATGTGTGCTCCAAAAGCCCAAAACAACAGAGAAATCTAGCAGATATGAAAATTCATCCAAGTGGGTTTGAAAAAAAAGAAACTTACAGTGAGATTCGAAAGATTAGACACGTGGATGTTTTGATCGCGAAGAAGGTTGCTCCAATCATCCTTCGAATAATAATATTTGATGTGATTTCAGATCAAGGGAGGAAGTTCTTTCCTTTCTTCGCCCGAATCCGGGTACATCGGTGCTTTTCCCTTTCGAGATCTTGAAGAGGATGCCATCTATCAAGCAAAACACGCAAATTGGCGGAAGAAAATTGAGAAAAAGGAGAAGAAATGAGAAAGAAATGAACTTGGCAACAATGGAAGCCAATGGAATGTTGCAGAAGAAACGAAGAAGAAGAAATGAAGCGGCTGCTTCAGCTTTCCTTCCCGTCACTTATGAGGTAAGAAAAGGAAATTTTCTGTTTTCCCCCTCCGCAGTTCAAAAGTTCAGCACTTAAGTCCTCAAGTTTCCCAAGTTGCAAAATGATCCCTAAAGCTTAACGGAAAGTTAGCAAAGTTAGCTTTGTTAAAAAAATTGACGGTCACCCATCCAAAATCAAAAGAAAGCCCACATCCTCAGCAGGTCAGCCACAAAATGATCAGAAAAGTGAGGAAAATAGCAGCAATGAAAGAAGACTCAGTAGCAAAGGTAAGATTCTCATAACAAAAAAAAGGAACAAAAGAAAAGAAAAAAATGCAAAATGCAAAAAATTAAAAAAAAAGAAGAGAGCAAAAGAAAAGAAAAATGCAAAAAAAAAAACAACAAAAAAAGAGCAAAAAAAAATTCAAAACGCGGCAAGAACAAAAAAAAGCAAAGGAAAAGAAAAATGCAAAAGAGAAAGATGCAAAAGCAAGCAAAAGTGCAAGAAGTGCGGTCGCAAAAGAAGAAAATTTCCAGCAAAAGTTGGAAAAGCAAGCAGCAAAAGAAAATTTCTAGTAGAAGTTGGAAAAGCAAACAGCAAAAGAAAACTTCCAGCAGAAGTTGGAAAAGCAAGCAAAAGAAGAAAATTTTCAGCAAAAGTTGGAAAAGCTAGCAAAAGAAAATCTCCAGCAAAAGTTAGAAGTGTAGCAAAAGGAGAAAGTTCAGCCACAGAAGCCGCCAAAGTAGCAGAAGCTGCCGAAGCGCGAAGCGGAAGCAGCGAAGCAGCTGAATCAACAAAATCAGCAAAAGCAAAGCATTGGTAAGAAAAGGTAAAGTATTTATCCTTTTTGCATAAATGATGTGTTCCACCATCGCATTCAGCGAAGGGTCTCCACCTTTGAGGATGCGATGCTTTCCTACTTTATAGGAGTAGCATAGGATCATCTCTTCACGGGGCGTAACCCCGAGACGAATGATCAACCCATGATGTGTTCCACCATCGCATTCGGCAAAGGGTCTCCACCTTTGAGGATGCGATACTTTCCTGCTTTATAGGAGTAGCATATGATCATCTCCTCACGGGGCGTAACCCTGAGATGAATGATCAACCCATGATGTGTTCCACCATCATATTCGACGAAGGGTCTCTACCTTTGAGGATGCGATGCTTTCCTGCTTTATTGGAATAGCTGTAGACACCCTAATTTCGTACCCCTGGTATGTAACATGACATAAAATATCAAGACCTGTTAAAACATTAACAAATGTCAAATTACAGGGTTGAAAATGCAAAAGGACAAAGCAAGATGCGCAAAACAGTGAAATGCAAGGGTCAAAGTGTCAAATTTGAAAGAACAAAGCCTAGAGTGGCGCCACCCACATGATTTGTGGGGGTGGCGCCAAGAACACATGTGGGTGGCGCTAGTTCCTTGCTACAGTGTGCTACAGTTTGCCGTAATATATCATTTCTTCCGCGGTTTGTACAAGGCACTGATGCACGAAGGGAGAAAATTTATTCCCCGATGAGTCCTCATACCCATCTATAAATAGAGGCTTCGGGGTCGACCTTTAGAGCACAATTTTGCTCCGCAAGCTTTCTGCGTTCTCGATACGCTGAAAGAACAGAGACAGTGAGTGATCCACCCAAGGCCTCGAAACCCTGCCAAAACTCCTCCAAACTTAAAACCCACCGATAGAAGTGTGCCTTAGCCCCCCAGCTAGGTTTCCACCCTTTTTCCCCGGTCCAAAAATTGTGGAAAGAGCAGTTGCTCTGCCCGATTTAAAAGGCCAAAACCAACCTATATAAGTCGTCATTCTACCCGAGTGAGCGAGCCAAAACCACCACATATAAGCCGTCATTCTGTCCGAGTGAACGAGCCAAAACCATCCGAAATAAGCAGTCATTCTGCCCGAATCACAACAACAACAACACAACAACAACAACGAGCACACCGCGCTCTAAAAGGTAATAGTCCTTTAAGGGCGCTATTTTTTTTATAAAAGTTGTTATTTAAATTCGACCCAATGTAGACAATATAAGCCGTTGTGCTGCCCGGATTTAGTTAGAATAATTATGTAAAAAGAGCCGTTATAATGGCCAAGTATTTTTAAATATATTTGTAATTATTGTAAGGAAATGGCTGCAAGTTCGTAAATAATGTAGCCACAGATGTATTTGTTTTTATTTCCCTGTCTTTTAATGCTTTGTTTATTTGCTAAATAAATATAACAATAAGCATACTTTAGCCAAAAACAATTTTTGAGACCGAAAGGGCGAGTTGGGTGCCTAGCACCTTCCCAACTCGTAACTTAGCCTCCGAACCCGTTTTCATAATCTCTGGTTTTTTTTTTTTTTTTGGTTTTGCTTTATTTTTGCCTTAAAATAAAGATGGCGACTCTAAAACTTTTTGGATCCAGTGGGGCCTCGCAGCACTCCTTTCTTGCACTTTTCCATTTTCCCCTAAAAAAGGGAAAATGGGAATGAAAGGGTGGTGTATTCCCATATCCTGGTATCCCCTAAACAAGGAATAACTTGATGCGGGAAACCCAAAGCTCCCATAGTGACCCAAAATTGGCCATAAGGCTATTTTTAATAAAATCCATAGTGGGGGAGTCGCAACATCCTTTTTTGCACTTTTCTGTTTTCCTTTAAAAAAGGGAAAATGAGAATGAAAGGGTGATGCATTCTCATATCCTGATATCCCCTAAAAAGGGATTACTTGATACGGGAAACCCAAAGTTCCCATATTGGATCAAAAATCCACTAAAGTTAATCGAGGCGCATTCCAACGCGCTATTTTAGACAGCACTCCTCTCGCACTTTTGATTTCGTCTTCCCCTAAAAAGGGAGAATGGAACGAGATCAGTGGATGTCCCGCATCCGCACGTACGCGCACCCCTATCCAAGGGCGCGCGGGGCGCGGACGCAACGCCGGGCGACCCACAGTAGCATTGGATCATCTCCTCGCGGGGCGTAACCCCGAGACGAATGATCCACCCATGATGTGTTCCACCATCGCATTCAGCGAAGGATCTCCACCTTTGAGGATGCGATGCTTTCCTGCCTTATAGGAGTACCATAGGATCATCTCCTCGCGGGGTGTAACCCCGAGACGAATGGTCAACCCATGATGTGTCCCACCATCGCATCCGGCAAAGGGTCTCCACCTTTGAGGATACGATCTATCCCACCATTGTGTTTGTCGAAAGGTCTCCACCTTTGAGGATACAATGTATTGATTTTGGTATTCCACCCAGTGTTGTTTGTTTGCTTCAGGCCGAACTATGTTTGGTCTGATTCCTTTTATTAAGGGATACGTAGGCAGCTTACTTTAGTAGGTCCGATCATCAGAGCACTTAATTTGCATATCTGCTTAAAAACTACGATAACCTACTATAACCGACTAAATATGTCTAAGATATGTGAGGTTTGGTTTGAATTATAAACTGCTGCATTATAACTGCTACCTGTTGCATTACTCCCCAATATAATTTCCACGAAATTAGGGAGTCTATTTCTTATCAACGATGTTCTTTTACTCGGTAAGTTGCGGGTTACCCGTAAATTCCATCGTTGAGGGGCTCTGTAGACACCCCAATTTCGTACCCCCTGGTATGTAACATGACATGCGATATCAAGACCTGTTGAAACTTAACAAATGTCAAGTTACAGGGTTTTAAAAATGCAAGAGACAAAACAGGATGCGTAAAATAGTAAAATGCATGGGCCAGAGAGTCAAAAAGGAGGCCAAAATTGAAGCCTGGCGCTGCCAACATGCCATGTGGGCGCGGCGCCCAGAATGCATGGGTTCGGTGCCCAGAGCCCCAACAGTGCTTTACGATTTGAGAATTAGTACAAGCACTCAAGCGCGTGGTACAAGCTGATGAAGCACAAAGAAGAAATTTTAAAGATAGCGGTGTCCCTCCTCTCACCTATAAATAGAGGTGTCCGACTTCAGTTTTAGGGGCCGAGAATTTTTCTCACTATTACGTTGTGCGTTTATTTTACGCCGTATAGAGAGCGATCGTGAGATAGAGAGAGTTCCCCCTCTTATAAAGTCTTGAAGCTCTACCAAATCTCCTCCAAACACAAAACCAACTGGTCAAAGTGAGCCTTAGTCCCCAAGCTAAGATTCCACCCTATTCCCCCGGTCTAAAAATCCCAAAAAGAGCAGTTGCTCTGCCCGATTCCAAAGGCCAAATCCGCTAGAAGCAAGGAGTAGCTCTGCCCGATTTATGCCAGCAGCAAGTAAACAATAGCAAAAACGCAAGCAGTTGCTCCGCCCATGTAACGGTTCCCAGAAGCAGTTATTTTGCCCGAACCGCAGCAGCATAAAAAAGACTTCCTCTCCCGGAAGGACAGAACGAGCGCACCTAACGCTCTTAAAGGTAAACCTTTAAGGGTTTTTATATAAAAAAATGTTATTTTCATCCGGCCCAATGTAAAAAATATAAGCTGTTGTGCTGCCCGGATTTATGTAAAAAATAACATTAAAAAGAGCCATTATTATGGCCAAATATTTTTAAATGTATTTGTAATTACTGGAAGGAGGCGGCTACAAGTCTGTAAATAATGTAAATACAGATATATCTGTTTTCTCTTTAATGCTTTATTTTATTTGCTAGATAAATATAACAAAAACATATTTTAACCAAAAAATTGTTTTGAGACCGAAAGGGCGAGTTGGGTGCCTAATGATAAACTTGTAATTTTCCTATTATTTTCATTATTTTTTAGAATTTTTATTGATGATTTTGAGCTTTGGTTGATGATTGTTGCATTTGAGATGCTATTTTTATGTATTTTGTGTTTCATGTAGGTATCTCAAAGATATTTGAGGTTGTATGGCTCAATACATGTAAATCGAGGAAATTCCGGGCTTCAATGCTGAGTTTTGATGCTTGCCGTTAAATTCCGTCAAGTATTTCAATGCACAGCAAGCTAACAGAAGTTAACGGAGCTAACTGAGGACTAAATTGCGAAGTCTGGGAGCAGAGGGTCTTCGGCAGCCACATTGAAGGATCCAGGGGCACCGGAGCAATTTTAGAAAGATGGAGGGTAGCGCTGACAACCGGCATAATCCTTCATTAATGTGTTGTCAGCTCCAGAAGACGCCACGTCGCTAGCCCTTAGCGTGGGTCACTCGTGTGTCCTCTTCCAGATCCAGATCCAACCCGTGCCCATCCGGCCCACCTGCCGCCATTCCAGCCCACTTCACCTCTCATCCGCGCCCCATTTCAGCCCTGGGTGACTCGCGGTCCCTTCCCTGGTCTGCCCCAAGCCCAGCGTGACCCAACTCCCTTGTTTCTTCCGAAATTGCCACCCAAACTCCTTCAAACTTCCTAAACTGCTCCCATTTATGCCCTAGCAGCCTATGAATTTGGGGAGCATTTTTTCGGAGAACAACAAGGAGAAGGCTGGAACAAAAAAAGAAACCAAGGAAGAAACTGGAAGCAAACAAGAAGAAGGAGCCGCCATTTCCATTCCATTTTCCTTCTCTCCATTGTTCCTCCATTATTGTTCAAGCCAAGGAAGCCAAGGAACTTCAATCATCTCCTTCATTGTAAAGTATTGTACACTTTAATTTATATTTTTATTTAATGATAATACTTTTGATTGAAGATTTGATTTATTTCCTTAGCATTATGAACTAAATTAATTGCCTAGGGTTTTGAAATAGTTTGGCTTGGATGTTGTGATTTAAATTTGGGGTATTGCTATTAATTGTTATTCACTAATTTTTTGGGTATTATGTTGTGTTCTTAATGCTTGTATTGATTTGATCACCCAATACATGATTTTAAAAATTACTTGATGCATGAAAATGATTTTGTAATTTTGGAAAATACAACATAGTTGTTTTGGGGTTCGGTTAGTCTAAGTTATTAATCCTCTTTAAGATAGTCAATTGGGGTTTTGTGTTTGGAAGCGATTAATTAGATAAATTCATACGTAGCGAAAGCCCGTGAATTTATATCGTTAATTAATACCGTTATACGAAGCGAAAGTCCTTAACGGTGATTTTTGAATCCTCGACTTCCAAAAAAATAGAATAGTTTAATAACAATCCCTTGTTAAATCACAACAGAAGAGCCAATCGAAAGTCAAAACCCTAGATCCTCTCTCATTGAAGTCAACCTCATTTTAATATTGCTTTATTTAATTTCTTGTTTTAGCTTAATTAATTAGTTAATTCACTCAAAATCGATCGTCTAAATATAGTCAAAATTGCAACGTGCTTGGTACTCATTAAAAACAACCAAATTGCTTCCTCGTGGAATCGACAATCTAGTTGATCACTTTATTACTTGTTTGACCGGGTAATTTTGCATGTGTTGCGTTTTTGCACCAACAAGTTTTTGGCGCCGCTGCCGGGGAAGCACGGTGTTGTTTTAAGATATCATAATAGTTGCATTTGAGATTGTAATTTAGACACTTTTATTTTATTGTTTTTAATTATTTTTGTTGCTTGGGCTATTGTGCTTGATCTTTTGGTGTAGTTCTTTGAGCTTATGTGTAGGTGTATGCGACACACCCGATCGGCAAAAGTTTCATTGTTGCCGATTGATCCGGAAATTGAAAGAACTATCCGACTTCGCAGTAGAGTGCAAAGAACTATGGCGGAAGCGGGTGCCGAATATATTCCCCGAGAAGAAGTCCAAGAGGCTAATGAAAGGGTGAATAGAGAAGAAGCCCAAGGGGCTAATGAAAGGAGGAATAGAGAGAATCATATTGATCAAGAAAGGCCACTCCATGACTTCACTATTCCCTTCATGAACGATTATCTACCGGGAATTGTGAGACCACCAGTGGCCGACAACAACTTTGAGATCAAGCCATCTCTCATCTCTCTAATCCAAGGGAACGTCCAATTTGGGGGATTGGTGACCGAGGATGCCCATGATCATATCATGAACTTCATGGAGATTTGTGACACTTTCAAGATGAATGGAGTGTTGAGTGAAGCCATACGCCTTCGCTTGTTTCCTTTCTCTCTCAGGGATAAAGCGAAAGTGTGGTTGAACTCGGTGACTCCGGGATCTATCACAAATTGGGGTGAGCTTAGGCAAGCTTTCTTGGAGAAATACTATCCTCCGGCAAAGACGGTCCAATTAAGGAATGCCATCACTTCTTTTCTTCAACTTGATGGTGAGACCTTGTATGAAGCTTGGGAGAGATACAAAGATATGTTGAGGAAGTGCTCACATCATGGATTGCCTCGGTGGTTGATAGTGCAAACATTCTATAATGGTTTGATTCCATCAACAAGAACATCTATTGATGCGGCCGCGGGTGGTGCATTTATGACTAAGAATGTTGATGATGGGTATGCTTTGTTTGAGAAGATGACCTCAAACAATCATTTTTGGGGAAGTGAAAGAGGAGCTCAAAGGAGTGTAGCCATGGTTCGTGAATCCTCAACCAAAGTTGCTAGCTTGACCGCTCAAGTAGCGGAGCTCACCAAGGTTTTACAAGCTACTCTTCTTCCACAAAAAGTGGTATGTGAGCTTTGTGGAGGTCCTCACACATCAGGTAATTGCCACTTGAAAATGGAATCAATCCAATTTGTTTCCAACTTCAACCGGAACCAAAACAACCTTTATTCAAACACATATAATCCGGGTTGGCGAAATCATCCCAACTTCTCTTGGAGCAACAACAACCAAAACCAACCTTCTTCCTCCACTCAAAATCAAGCTTCTAATACTCTTCCCAGATTCTCTAACCAACCTCATCAACACCAACCACCTTTTCAAAAGTCAACCCCAACCAACCCAACTACCACCCAAGAAAGAGATACCCGTGGAAGACCTCGTAAAAATCATTCATGACCAATAAGCCATAATCCTTAGCACCCAATCTTCTGTGAGAAACCTTGAAATTCAAATGGGTCAACTTGCATCTTCCATCAATTCTAGACACCAAGGAAATCTTCCAAGCACCACCAAGCCAAATCCCAAAGGGAAAGAACAATGCAAGGTGGAAAAGAAGAAGAGAAGGTGGGTGAACAAAATAGTGAGCAAGTGCAAGAAAAATCCAAAGAGAAGATTGAGCCATGTCCCCCTCCCCCGTTCAAGGAGAGAGTGTATCCTCTACCTCCATTTCCGCAAAGGCTCCAAAAGGCAAAGGATGACAATCAATTTCTCAAGTTCCTTGAAATTTTCAAAAAGCTTCACATCAACATTCCTTTTGCCGATGCTTTGGAGCAAATGCCTTCTTATGCCCGATTTGTGAAAGATATCCTCTCCAAGAAAAGAAGACTTGGGGATTATGAGACTATACCTTTGACGGAATAATGTAGTGCCGTGTTGCAACAAAAGCCCCCTCCAAAACTAAAGGATCCGGGTAGCTTTGTGATTCCTTGCACTATTGGAGAAATGTTTTTGGGCAAAACATTATGTGATTTGGGGGCTAGCATTAATCTCATGCCCTTGTCGATTTTCCGAAAACTTGGTTTGGGTGAAGCTACACCTACTTCTGTTACTCTACAATTGGCGGATAGGTCGCTAGCATACCCTAAGGGAGTGGTTGAGAATGTTCTTGTGAAGGTTGACAAACTAATTCTTCCAGTGGATTTCTTGGTGCTTGACATGGAAGAGGATGGTGAGATTCCAATCATTCTTGGAAGACCCTTCTTGGCTACCGGTAGAGCTTTAATTGATGTGGCGAAGGGAGAGCTTACAATGAGGGTACATGATCAACAAGTCACATTTAATGTCTTCAAGCCCATCAAGTACTCGGATAAATTGGAAGATTGTGCAAGAGTGGAGGTGGTTCAAAAAATAAAAGGAGAAAGATCTCATGATAATATTCCTAAGAGTCGGGTTGAGCAAACTTGTGAGAAGGTGGTGATTGAGCCGAAAAAAATGAAAAAGTGTGTTAATGGGAAGGGGAGGTATGTGATTCCTCCAAGAAGAAAGAAAGTCAAAAAGTCGTCTTTGGATGTGGCACAACTACCATCCAATGTGGTTAAATGGAAAAAAAAATCAAAATGGAGGCACCAATGATGGAAGCAAGGTTTAAAAATGGTGCCAAGAAAGCTTCTCCAAATGGTAGCGCTCAAGTGAAGGTTCGAGTGCTTCTCCATGATCCTCCATAGGCCGATGCGGGAAAAGAAGTCAAGCTAAAGACTTTAAATTAGAACTATTCGTATCGATTTTCTTTTCCCTCTCTTTTTAATTATTTGTTTTACGGCTTTTGTATTTATATGCATGTGTCGCTTTTCGAAGCCCTCCCGAGTTTGTGGGTTTATAGGGAGGTGTATATAGTGTCCCCTCGCAAAAATATTTTTCTTTTTATTTGCTTTTCATGGGGAGTTGTGATTGATACCCTACCTTGATATGCTCATGAACATTGAGGGCAATGTTCGGTTCTAAGTTTGGGGTGGGGTTAGTCTTATTTTTGCCCTCGATTTTTGAGAAAATTTTGAAAATTTTTAGAAAATTTCAAGCTAGTTTGGACCCCATTAATTATGCTTTGATCATTCATCTCATCACTTTGGCGCTCATTGAGTTGTATGTGTATTATTTTCTTGGATTCGGTCTTGAGATTATTACATGCATACTTGAGGATATTTTGTGATTTTTGTGCTAGCTTTCCCCTCATTCATGTTAAATAGTGCCCATGTATGGATCTCTTGATGAATTTTTAAGCTAAGCTCTAGCTTTGGTTGTGCATGCGTTATGAGTACCTTGTTGTGAGTTTTGATTCCGTTAGATGATCTTGAGATTGATGAATAGCTTGGCTTATGAGTATGACAATAGCATGATATAGGCCATGCTTGACTCGTTTGTGCCATATCGACCTACCCATGTTCACATTAAATCCCTAGTGTCCAATTTGAGCCTTAATGAAAGAATGGTGTGTGCAAGAGCACACAATGACCCCATTCGCCTTCATTTGTATCACCCACATTGACTTATCCCATAAGTCTATACATTTTATCCAACCCTTTGAGAGAGCACTTGGTGAAATGAATTTCTAAATTTATGTCTTTGAGGGAATGTGAGCTTCATGGAAGTGTTGTTCTTCATGTATTGATGTAGTGTGGTTTTAATCTTGGTTGATAAGTTTGGGGGTTGTTTATCTTGTAAAAAGGGGTCCTTGTGTAAAAAAATCAAAAGTGAAGGGCAACCCAAAATTGTGATCCATTTGCGCCCCAAAGTCATTCAAAAAGGGGAATTGTGGGATGAAAAATCATTTGTGGTAGCTTAATATACTCTCAACCCCAAGTTCTTGATATAAGAAGAAAAAAAAAAGGAAAAAAAAGAAGAAGCTAAGTTTGGGGGTTGTTGAGAAAAAATGGTGAGTTATGATGAAGTATGTTCTTTCATGAAGTTAGACTTGAGTGTGATTTTGAAGGCTTCATTTGTGCTCTCTTGTCTTGATATCCTTCCCTTCATTTGTAGCTCAACCTTGGCTTAAAATTACAAGCTTTGCAAAGGTCCTATTGATATTGTCATGTCATGAGTTATTGTCTTGTGAAGCATATCTCTTTCGGTTTCATGGCTCATGTTTGGTATCTCATTGAATGTTCAATCCTAGCTTGAGAAATGTTATTTAGTCATGGGTTTGTGTTTCATGTTTTTAAGTAAGTGTTGGAGGAAAGTTGCTAGCATTGAAATCACATCATACCTTGGTTATGAATTTTTTATAATCTTGAGTTTGATTTCTTTCATGGTAATGCATGTGGAATCTTGATTAAGTGTCTTCTTCATTCCATCTTGTTCTCAAGCTTCTCCATAATCCATATATCTCTTTGCTCGGGACGATCAAAGCTTAAGTTTGGGGGTGTTGATAAGCTTGTAATTTTCCTCTTATTTTCATTATTTTTCAGAATTTTTATTGATGATTTTGAGCTTTGGTTGAGATTGATTGCATTTGAGATGCTATTTTTATGTATTTTGTGTTTCATGTAGGTATCTCAAAGATATTTGAGGTTGTATGGCTCGATACGTGAAAATCAAGGAAATTCTGGGCTTCAATGTTGAGTTTTGATGCTTGCTGTTAAATTCCGTCAAGTATTTCAATGCACAGCAAGCTAACAGAAGTTAACGGAGCTAACTGAGGACTAAATCGCGAAGTCTGGGAGAAGAGGGTCTTCGGCAGCCACATAGTAGAATTCAGGGGCATCGGAGCAATTTCAAAAGATAGAGGGCATCGCTGACAACCGGCATAATCCTTCATTAATGTGCTGTCAGCTCCAGAAGACACCACATCGCCAGCCCTTAGCGCAGGTCACCCGCGTGTCCTCTGCTTGCCGGATCCAGATCCAACCCATGCCCATCCGGCCCACCTGCCGCCATTCCAACCCACTTCACCTCTCATCCGCGCCCCATTTCAGTCCTGGGTGACCCGCGGTCCTTTCCTTAGTCTTCCCCAAGCCCAGTCGTGACCCAACTCCCTTGTTTCTTCCCAAATTGCCCCCAAACTCCTTCAAACTTCCTAAACTGCCCCCCTTTATGCCCTAGCAGCCTATGAATTTGGGGAGCATTTTTTCAGAGAACAACAAGGAGAAGGCTAGAACAAAAAAAGAAACCGAGGAAGAAACTGGAAGCAGAACAAGAAGAAGGAGCCGCCATTTCCATTCCATTTTCCTTCTCTCCATTGTTCCTCCATTATTGTTCAAGCCGAGGAAGCCAAGAAACTTCAATCATCTCCTTCATTGTAAAGTATTGTACACTTTAATTTATATTTTTATTTAATGATAATACTTTTGATTGAAGATTTGATTTATTTCCTTAGCATTATGAACTAAATTAATTGCCTAGGGTTTTGAAATAGATTGACTTGGATGTTGTGATTTAAATTTGGGGTATTGCTATTAATTGTTATTCACTAATTTTTTGGGTATTATGTTGTGTTCTTAATGCTTGTATTGATTTGATCACCCAATACATGATTTTAAAAATTACTTGATGCATGAAAATGATTTTGTAATTTTGGAAAATACAACATAGTTGTTTTGGGGTTGGGTTAGTCTAAGTTATTAATCCTCTTTAAGATAGTCAATTGGGGTTTTGTGTTTGGAAGCGATTAATTGGATAAATTCATGCGTAGCGAAAGCCCGTGAATTTATACCGTTAATTAGTACCGTTATACGAAGCGAAAGTCCTTAACGGTGATTTTTGAATCCCCGACTTCCAAAAAAATAGAATAGTTTAATAGCAATCCCTTGTTAAATCACAACAGAAAAGCCAATTGAAAGTCAAAACCCTAGATCCTCTCTCATTGAAGTCAACCTCATTTTAATATTGCTTTATTTAATTTCTTGTTTTAGCTTAATTAATTAGTTAATTCACTCAAAATCGATCGTCTAAATATAGCCAAAATTGCAACGTGCTTGGTACTCATTAAAAACAATCAAATTGCTTCCTCATGGGATCGACACTCTACTTTATCACTTTATTACTTGTTTGACCGGGTAATCTTGCCCGTGTTGCCTACCTCGTAACTTAGCCTCCGAACCTTTTTCCTACAAACTCTGGTTTATTTTTGGTTTTTCTTTATTTCTCCTTAAAATAAAGATGACGACTCTGTTAAAACATTTTGGATCACAGCGAGGTCGGCAACATCCTTTCTTACACTTTTCCGTTTTCCCCTAAACAAGGGAGAATGAGAATGAAAGGGTGATGCATTTCCTGAATCTTGTCTTCCCCTAAATAAGGGAGGATGAGATACGGGGAAGCCCAAAGCATTCATAGCGATCCAAAATAAGCCTAAGGTCATGGTGAGGCTCGCAATATCCTTTTTTTTTTTGCACTTTCCCGTTTTCCCCTAAACAATGGACGGTGGAAATGAAAATGGTGATGCATTTTCTGTGCATTCTTTTCTTCTAAACAAGGGAAGGTGAGATACGGAGAAACCCCAGGCACTCATAATGACCTAAGACAATTTTCGAAAAGTGTATAGTGAGGCAGGACGTGTTCCCACGTGCCCTCGCAACATCTTTTTTTTTTTTTTTGCACTTTTCTGTTTTCCCATAAATAGGGGACGATCGGAATGAAAAGGGTGATGCATTTTATGTGCCTTGTCTTCCCCTAAACAAGGGAAGGTGAGATACGGAGAAACCCAAAGCTCTCATAATGGACCAAAAGCTCACTCAGGTGACCGAGGCGTATTCAACGCGCTTTTGGCAACATTCTTTCTGCACTTTTAATTTCTGTTGGTCCCAAAATAGGCTCAATCTAGGCTAGAATGGGGGGTTGAATAGCCTAGTTATGTTTTTGAAAAAAACTTTTTGTAAACACTTCTTAATGATTTCTTGAAAGATTTAATTAGAAGTGTTAAAGCAGCGGAAACAGAAGAGAATCTGGACTGTCAAGTGTTCTGTGAAGATAGTACAGATTCTGAGGCAATTAAACACAAGCAGTGATAGTGACGGTGACGGTCCTGACAACAGCTGTGATAGAGGACCTTGAATCGTTGATTATTGCCTTCTCGAAGAATTCTTCCACTAGAAGGTAGCTGTAATCTACATCCTCCAACATGAACAGAGGCAGAATGTCGGACTGGTTCAGGTCATCTACAATTTTTACTCCAGATGCATATGCATGAACGGATGGTTCGTCAATGCACATCCCCGGATGATACATAGTTGGGGGCAACGATGGAATCTCAAGGGTTGAACTATGAGTTTGTTCAGGAACAACAGATGCAGAAGAAGTTCCAGCCTAAAGAATTTCAGCAAATAAATTAGGGCAAAAACTCAAGAACTCGAAATATGAACAAAGTGTAGCATTAAGCCCTAGAAATTTCTAGACAACTCATGAGATGTCATATACAGGCTGAATATTACTCAGAATACTGAAATCGACAGTATATGAACAGTAATATGTAGATAATGCAAGTAATAAACAGTAAATTTGAGGTTAAGAAACAGGTGAAGTACGAAGCTATATGAACAGTTAATAATGGCGGATTTACAGAAAAATATGTAAATGAGAGCTTACACCTTAGTAACTGAGTTAGGGTTTCGAATTGTCTTACCATTTCAGTAGATTCGCATAAGTAGAAGATGAAAATGGAGAGTGATTCTGCAGAATTAGCTAACGAACAATGCGAAGGAAGCAGGAGTTTTTAGAGAGAAGGAAGTTTTAGAGAGAGAATAGCAAGAGACAGTTTTGTGAAATGAATTTTTTTTGGCGGTTGAGGGTTTATAAATGAAAGGACGTGCCGTCAGTCATAGAGACTTGTGAAAGGTCATTAAGTCAGACGCCCTTTTGTTGAAAAGACTTAATGAATGACGGCTTCAGGAGAGAGAAAAAGTGACTTTTTGAATAATATCTCAACCAAATTTAAAATCAGTCCCTTACAATTTTCAAAATTAACCTTCGGAGTTTAGAAAACTTACCTTTGTCTCCCAGTGACTGTATAAATTCTTGACTTTACTCTTTAAAAGTAACAAGTCTGCTTAAGAGAAATTGTCAAGTCTGCTTAAAAAAAATTGTCAAGTCTGCTTAAAATTTTTTATAAAAAATAAATTTTAAAATTGAAAAATCAATTTTAAATTGAAACTAAATTTAAGCAGTTGGGTCAAGCATGCCAAGTTCTCCCCTGAGATAAGCAAACATGTCTGCTTCTAGAGCTTTTGTGAAGATATTTGCTAGTTGATGTTCAGTGGAAATGTACTTCATGCTAATGTTTCTCTTTTCTACATTGTCCCTTAGAAAGTGATATCAAACATCGATATGCTTTGTCTTGGAGTGCATCACAGGATTGTAGGTGATAGAGATTGCTGAGGTGTTATCACACATGATTGGGCAGTCTGCTACTTTGATGTCGTAGTCCACCAACTGTTGTTTGATCAGGCTTGATAGCGGTAGCTACCGCGCTATGTACTGCCTGGTGGAGTTGGAAACCGATGCTTGTTTCTTGCTAGCCCAAGAGTCAAGTATGCTTTCAGAATTGCCAAGATTATTGGCGTGGAATTCGATGGCCCCACTTCACTGACAGATGCTGAAAAGGCCACTGCCTGGTCTTATATGCGTGGAGAGAACACTCCAAGGGAGGCTGCAGCAAAGATGAAGAGGACTCTATTTGAAGATGATGTCTACTTTCTCAGCCATCTCTTCGACAAAAGTATGATTTTCAAGAATGGTACTCACGATGTGATGACTTCAGAACAGCTGGAATACACCTCTGTTGTCATCCTCAACATACGACTCAACTGGGCACAAATCTTATTTGAGCTGATTTGTGATGCTGTTGATGCTGTCAAGAAATCCCTCAAGCAGAAGCGACCATTTGTTCGCCTCCTCAACTCTCTTCTTCGGTCAAACACGCAATTTCATACACGCATCTTTGCCTTTGAAAAGAAGAAGGTTCAGAAATCCATCCAGTTTACCAGCACCTTCATCATCAATCACCAAAAGCTGAAAAACGAGAAACGAGCTCAACAAAGTCTCCCTCCTTTGATCATAGTCCATGTTATGAACCCGCCTCCACTAAAAATCATCAAGATCAATCCAGAGACAACAGTGGATGCCTTCATGGCCAAGCAGCTGAGCAAGAAGCTCTCCAAGGAAGCTGCTGCTAAAGGCTGCTCTAGCAAAGCTGCTGATCCTGCTCCCTCCACAACTCACAAAAAGAAGAAGAAGATTTCTTCTGAGGAGGAGCCCGTTCCCAAGAAACGGAAAATTGCTTCATCAAACACTACTACCGCCAACCCTGCTGGCCCCCAAGCTACAAGAAAAAAGAAGACTGCTGCCTCATCCACTCCTGCTCCTATGCCTGTTGAGGCTGCTGAACCAGACCCTGCTCCTCTCCGCTCTCGAAAGCGAAAAACCAAACGCACCGAACCCTCAGAACCTTTCATCCCTTTCGTTCCCCTTCATCTCCTGTCACTTCTTCCTCCCCTTCTCTCACTTCTTCAACAGCCCCTGCTGCTGTTGGGGAGGAGCCTGTTGCTACCCCTTCTTCCTCTCCTACTTCCTCTTCAACCCCTACTGTTGTTGAGGAGGAGCCTTCTTCACCTGCTCCTAAGAAGAAGAAACACAGACTTCGTAAGAAGTCTGTGGCTCCAACACCATCTTCTCCACCCTCTCCACCTATAGACACTATACCTTCTCCGCCTTCTTCTCCCGAACCAATTACCTCTATTCCTCCCGAATCCTCCCTCGCCATAATAACTGCTCCCACAAACTCTTCTCCGTCTACTTCTTCCTCCTTCTCTATGGCCGAACACTTCTCTCCTCTTGCCCCTCATATATCTACCCTTCTCTACCAAACAGCTTTCTTACCTGAAATTTTTCCTCCTATCTCTCCGTATATTACCCCCATTTCCATCTCTGCTGATCTTTACCAAATCCTCTTTCCCTCTATCTCTTCTGCCACTCATTCTTTTCTATTTGATTTCTCTTCTATTTCAGACCTTCTATACCCTTCTACCTCCCCTCCTAACTTCATTCTTCTACCCGACTATCCTTTTCCATCCTACCTTTTGGAAGCCTCTTCTTCCTCTTCTGCTTCTTCTTCCTATGACATTAGCTTAGCCACTGACATGGAAATTGATTCCAACCCCTCTTCTCCTCCTCCTGCAACCTCTGTTGATAACCACCCTACTTCATCTTCCTCTTCTCCACACTTTGCTCCTAACCCTTCGGCAACCCATATCTTCGTCAACCTCAACCCTTCTTCTCTACCTACCAACGCTACTGATCCTGCCCTTCTTGACCTTCTCCGCTCCAACAATGCTCAGCTCGCCCAGCTCAACACCACCGTCTCCTCAATGGCACAATAGATCGAGGTACTCAGCTATGGCCTCAATGCTACTCATGCCACCATCTTCGACATCGGCAAGATCGTCGATCGTCGATCGAACCGGTGAACGACCTCACGGTTCTTGGTTCAAGATCAACAGATGCTCGATAGGCATGTCTTTGCTCTCGCCAGATCAAGATTCGTGCTCTCTTCGATGAGCTCAAGACTGGAATGGCACGAGCGATCATCCGTAGGCGAGAAGTTTCTGATTTCACTGATCTTCGCCTTGTTGAGCAAGCCGATGCCAGAGCTGCTGCTGCTGAACAACGACGAGTTGCTGCCATCAGGGAGGAGAGAGCTACTCACTTTTTGAATCAAGCCCTGATTGAAGAACATAACCGACTCCGAGAACGCCTTAATGACAGAATCAGGATCTGGGTTGGAGACTACTTAGAACGTCGACGCACTCAGCCCAATCTGTTCTGAATCTGTTGGTATTTAGTTATGTATCTTCGTTTTTAAACTCTGTTGTTTTGCAAAAACTTATGTTGTTAAACAACTTGTTTAATCACAGATGACTTTAGTTTCTTTCAAAGTTTAAATTGCTTTATCCTGCTATCTTTTAGTCTATTTAAACTTCGTGTTTAAATCTTTATATGTTGCGTGCTTGCTTATCTTAAGATTTAAACTCTGCTCTACTTAGTACTTGATATTAATGCTTTTATCTTGTAAGTACTTAGTCTAGCTATCTCTCTACCAAGACTTCTGCTATGAGAGGTATGTCTGCTTTTATTTATAAAATTCTTTAAGACATATTATTATCTCAGTGCATGATTCAAAGTCTGCTCGTAGCTGAGATGATGACATCAACCAAATAGGAGGAGATTGTTGATTCCTAATTCTAGATTTGGTTGAGTCATCTTCTGATTCTATTGTACAGTAGGCTAAAAGGTCTGCGTACCGATTAGTGTGGCAACTGTCTTAGAATCAATGTGTTTAGAATTGTTTAAGTGTTAGTTTAGGCGCGGTTTTGCAAGCTTCTTCAGCAACCTTGGAAGAACAGCAGACTTTGAAGTCTGCTCAAAGAACGAAAAATCAATATTGGCCAAATCACGAAATTATGACACGTGTACACCTATTTAGATATTTTCGAAAATATCTAGTCATTATGTCTTCATCAGATTTCATTTTCAAGAAGTCAACTCTATATGCTGACAACTGTCCAGACTGTCTCCTGAAACCTGAAGATTGAAGACATTACCTTTTTTGGCTAAGAAGACTTTCTGAGCTGAAGCGCCTGTAGCCTGAAACGTTACTCTATTTGGGAATGTCTTCTCTGCACACACTGCATCTCTGATGATTGTGGCTGTTACATCTCCCAAAGCGCCGAATTGCATTCAATGCAAAAGAACGTTGGACACAGTTCACTCTGTCTCAGTCCAACGGTCCAAAGATCTCTTCCTGGTATTTATTCAAGTCTTGAAGATCTAAAGAACAACTCTTGCGCATTAAAACTCTCAAGCTTCATCTTCAACACTCAAGCATTCAAGAGATCAAAGGACAAGGACTAACACTTCACCAAACTTTCTGAAGCTGCAGATCTGCTATCTTAAATTCGTTTCAGTTTCATTTAGTTTGTCTTTAAACTGTTCTTTAATTCTGCACGTGTGAGAACAATTATTCCTTGATTGTTTCTCTCACCTTTATACACTTGGTTAAAAACTTATTTTGTACACGATCCATTAGTGATCTTACTCATAAACCTAGTGGATAAACAAGTGCACTTTTAAAATCCAAAGCTAACCACTTTGGTAGTGGATGTAGTACTATTCACAGTACGAACCACTTCAAATCTATGTGCTCTGTTTGAACTGTTCTTATCTTTCTCATTAACTGCTTGTGTTTAATTGCCTCAGAATCTGTATTATCTTCACAAAACACTTGACAGTCCAGATTCTCTTCTGTTTCCGCTGCTTTAACACTTCTAATTAAATCTTTCAAGAAATCATTAAGAAGTGTTTACAAATAGTTTTTTCAAAAACATAACTAGGCTATTCAACCCCCCCCCCCTTCTAGCCTAGATTGAGCCTATTTTGGGACCAACAATTTCTTCTTCCACTAAACAAGGGAGGATGGAATGGAAAGAGTGATGTCATTCCGCATGCCGCGTTCCCCTAAAAAAGGGAGTGCGGGGCGCGGGAGATGACCTTCTGGGGCACCCACAGAAACGATATTTCAATTGCATTCATTAAAGCTATTTCTTTATCAGTAACGATCACATTAGGCATGCTCCATTGGTCCATCAATGATTTCAAGCATGTGCACGCCACACTTATAGATGTCTGCTTTCTCATTCTCTAAATAAGCAGCTGCAATTAAAAAAGTTATATTTGTAGACGTCACACCAACAATCTCCAACAAAGGTAACTTGTACCTATTTGTCTTATACGTGCAATCCATTAATATGACTTTCGGAAAGGCACACAATAAATCAATACTTTCTGGGTGAGCGAAGAACAAATCCTTCACAATGTTTGTCTTCTCGCACCGCCGATGATGATGGACATATCCATGCTTCTCTAACATAAACATAAGCTACTGCATTTGTTATCGACCTTCACGCTCGATAAATCTATACTTCAAACGTGCATTGTAGACCATCCTTATTGTAGATCTATTTTCTTGAAATTTTTCTTTCAAATGCGCCAAAATGTCCTTTGGTCTACTATTGGCGTGTGTCATATCAACCACATATTCCTCCTCAACTTTTGATAATCGATCGACATATGAATGACCTTCTTTGTACGCTCCAAGTTCATGATTGTGGACACCGCACTTCACAACCAATCACCATTCTCCAACTGACACTTCTCTGCCCCTCAAACTAAATGGACAACCAAGTTTCTTAGATCCGGTTTCTTTCCGATCTTTCTTTACACTTTGATTTTCCTCATTTGCTTGTGATTTCTTGCGTCCACTAAAATGACCAACACGTTCACAAATCTTTAATACCTGGGGCTTTTTCTTACCGGCACCACTGTCTAACCTCCTAACTATTATTACCATTTCAAGCTCATTCCCTCTAGCACGTATCCAATCAATCAACATTTGGCGAGATGAAAAGAGTTCATGCGTCATGAATACATCGATGTAATCTGCCACAATATCTTGAATAGGAACTATCGCATTATTTTCAACTTCAACAATCTCATTATTAGCAGGACCATCAATACTAGGATTTGTTGACAACGTGTTTGAATCCTGTCACCAAATACAATAACTCATCAAAAACACAAGCTCCTTTAGTTTTTTTAAAACTGTTCGGTGAGGTTTGGTGGAACATTTACAAAATGTTCGGCAGGCGTGGGTTTAAAAAATGCAAAATGTTCGGTTGGTGGCATCCGAACAGTTTGGAACTAGAAGAACATTTCAAAAATGCTTGGTTAACACAGGCTGAACAATTCAAAAATGTTCGGTTAAACCAGGCCGAACATTTGCAAAATGTTCGGCTAGGAACATCTGAACAGTTTGGAACTAGAAGAACATTTCAAAAATATTCGGCGAACACAAACCGAACATTTCAAATTTGTTCGGTTGCCACCAGCTAAACAATTCAAAAATGGTCGGTTGGTAGTAGCCGAACATTTCAAAAATGTTCTGATCTTCAGTACCGAACCGTTTACGACGAGGACCCATTTTTTAAGAAGAAAAAAAGATTTTTTTACACAAATTTAAACAAAACAACGTTTTAAATACTTACCACAAAAGTCATAATGACTTGTTTTTCATCTATGCTTGATATCTTCATACCCAATGTTGAAGCCTTAGGGTTTTTTTGGAAATTAAAGGTTTTTTGGAAGGTGATTTCTTCACAATAAAAGAAGAGGTAAATGAAGGAAAACAAAATATTGCGTTAGTAAAGATGTTTAGTTGATGAAGAAAAAGGGTTTGAAGAAGAATGTATTTAGAAGACTTAAGGATTGGTGGGGAAAAAGATAAAGAATGAGAATGAAGGGGATGAAGAAAATGAAGTTGAGAAAAAGGTGTATATTTGTTTTGGGGTGTGGGTTTACTTAGAGGTTGTTTGTAATAAGATGGGGGTCTACTTATAAGTTTAAAGGGTATAATTATCTTTAGACTTAAGGGTATTTTTGTCATAAAGAAAAAAATTGGAATGAGGGGACAACTTGGAGGAATTGGGGGTCGAATTAGCACAACTCTAAGATTAAAACTAGGTGAATAACAAATACCCCCTTCAACTATTGCTTGAGTTTGATTACCCCCATAATTGTCAACCGTGATAAGGTACCTGATTCAACAAATGGAAGATCTTAATTGACTAATAGACTTGGTGAAACTTTTCAAAGGACCATTGTATCCACCCTTTTTGTTATGTTTTTATACCATTTACCAATACAAAAAACAGGAGCAAACTTAGCCTAACAATCCTATGTAAAACAGCAGGATGTATTTATCTAGGATGGCAATTGAGTTCCTAGTCTAACTCAATAATCCTTCCGGCTGAACAACAATGTTAGAAACCAAAGAAATACATAATGAAAATATTCAAGATATCAGTTCATCTATCGTAAACAAACATGAGTAACTGAGTATCCTTGGTCGAAGCCTCACTCGATCTGTCTAGGGCTTATGGTTGCCTAGGCTCAGATCCCCACTGCCTATACACAAAGTATAGCAGTCCAACCCAAGAGTTCACTACCGAAGGGACAATGTTCCAAGGATTTCACCCAACTGTATACCACCCACCTTCCAACAAGAAATCCCACAACCCAAAAACCCCCTCACGTAACTCTCAATCACAAGGTAATCTCAAGCTCACACACACACAAAGTGTATACCCAATGTACCGGCTCAAACCAGACGCAAAGAGAGAGATATATAATGCCCACTGTGATGTATTTGGTTGTCACTGTGCTCGCATACACATTGCTTGAAGACGGCAGAATGAAGGGGAGTATATATAGTACTCAAGAGCCAATCAATCACCAAAGATTATGGACCAAAGAATGGAAGGAGGCGGTTGATTGAAAGGAAAAAAGGAAGGGGTTGTTGATTGGGAAAATCAAAGATTTTCCCAAAACAAACTCACCATGCCGAAAGTCAAACCGGGAGGAGGTAAGTGGGTTGGGTCTCTTGGGTTGCTGGGTCTTTGGGTTTGGAAGTGGCTGCCCGTTTTGGGGCCTTGCCTACACTTACAATCTCCACCTTGGAACAAGTATCGGGACCATCACTTTGAACTCAAGGACACAAGTGGGGTGCATCATAGCCTATACATGGAACTTGTTCCAACACAAAGTAGGAAACAAGAACACCAGAAAGCAAACACAAAGTAAGCATCAAATCTAACTCATTCTAACACAAAGTAAGAAGAAGAGAGACACCACAACAAACACCAAGTAAGTTGAGGATTTTCGAGGCAATAACAACAGTCCACACGAATCATATATCATAACAAGAGAACTCACAACAAGGGTTGCTCCACCATATTTGGAGCCGGGGGAGGGGGAACATGCTCATTTAAGCAAGGAAACTCATTCTCATTAAAGGTAATATCTCTACTAATGATTGTTTCAATACATGGTTCCTCTTTTAACCATAATTTATAACCTTTCTCACCCTCCGCGTACCCTAAGAAGACACACCTAACCGATCTCGGTTCAAAAGTGTTGTTCTCCCGATGAATATAAGCAGCACAACCGAAAACTCTAAAATTTTGAAAAGCAACTTCTCCACCGAAAAACACAGCCTCAGGACATCTCCCATTAGGCAGGATAGGAGACCTATTAATGACATAGGCGGCACACACAACTGCCTCTCCCCAAAAACATTTGGAAAGACCTCGACGTGGCAAGCATGACCTCGCACGCCCTAGCAAAGTCTCGAATCATACGCTCCGCACCCTTATTCTGATGAGGGCTACAAGGGATAGATTTTTGATGGTCAATCCCACTCTTGGTGCAAAATCTCTCAAACTCACAGTTGCAAAACTCCAACCCGCTATCCGTCCTAAGCCTTTTAATTTTCATACCGGTTAGATTTTCAATCAAAATCTTCCAAGTTCTAAATTTTTCAAAAACTTCAGTTTTCTCTTTTAATAAAACTATCCAGACTTTTCGTGAGAAGTCATCAACGATAGACAGAAAGAACCTATTCCCACCATGAGTGGGTAACAAAGGACCGCATCCACATGGATCAACTCAAGGGAATTTTTATAGAGTATTTCTCTAGGAGGGAGGTGGAAAACTAAACCTATGATGTCCAAGGCTTTTATCCATCAAATTTGTTTTATCACTCTTAACAACATTTGCATGATTCTCAATAAAAGACACAGAGCAAAGATCACACACATACAGTTTCATTGTTTTTCCGGCAAATTTTGAAAATTACCAAGTTATCTTTTAGAATTTTCATCTCACCCCTTCACCATTTACCCTCTAACCCATCATCTTCCAATGATGCACACGAGATCAGATTATTACACAAATCAGGCACGTGTCTAACATTTTCCAAAGTCAAATTATACCCAGAATCAAATTTCAAGCACACATTGCCAATTCCGCCAATTTTACCAATTCTTACCATTAGCCAAGGAAAGCAGTTCTAGTTTCCACTTCTTTGTATGAAGAAAAACATTTTTAAAGGTGTCAGGTGTCATGTGAAACGCACACGCATAATCTATAACCCACTCATTCATATATGCAGAAAGAGAGTACACATAATTCACTTTGGTTTCACAAGACTCCGTTACCATAAAAACATCACCATCATCTTCACACAAGGCCAAATTACAATCTTTTTGATTATCATGATTCGATTTTGACTTTTCTTTTTAGGATTTGTGCAATCCTTCTTAAAATGTCCGATTCACCGCAGCTTGTAGCGTAGTCTTTTCTTAGATCCATTCTTAGACCTACTTTGGCTTCTACCCCGTTGTTTCCATAATTCGATTTTGACCATGATTTTGTTCTTCACCATTTTGACCATTGTTCCTATCATGTTGTCTTCCTCTTACCATATGAACCTCATCGGCTTGAGATTTACCCCTATTTACTTTTAAATTTAATTCTTTGCTTTTTAACCCAACAATCACCTTATCAAGTGTGATATCATCCCTACCATATTTAATAGCAGATTTCACGTCAGCATAAGAATCAGGAATACCATTTAAAAGAACAATAGCAGTGTAATCATCAATGTTTTTATCCCCGGTTTGCTTAATGTCTTGAACTAACTTAGTGAAAACATCAATATTATCCTCCATGTCTTTATCAAGGTCTAGTTTGAATCGAAAAAACTGTTCCAAGAGATATAATTTGCTAGGTAACGATTTTTCATAATTAAGTTCTTCTAGCCTATCCCAAAGTTCTTTAGCAGATCCAAGTTTACCAACCTTCCTTATCACTGAGTCATTCAAGTTCAAAAGTATAGAATAATAAGCCGACTCGTCCATTTCAGTCCTATCGTCTAATTTTTCATTTTCAGAAAATTTTAAAGTTATAGCTTTAAAGACTTTTTCTTTTATCAAAATGCCCTTCATTTTCTGTTGCCAAATAGAAAAATCTGTTTTCCCATCAAAGGGTACCAAATTATAGGATGATGACAAGTTTGCCATTTTTGGAAAACCAACACAGAACAATATTATTTTTTAAAAAAAAGTATCACCAAAATCACACAAAGTAAATTTTTATATATTTTTTATTTTTAAAAAAACCACAATTTTCCAAGACAAGGAAAAATCACCCAAAAAGTTTTATGGAAAAAAACCTTTTTAAATCAGAATATTACTAATCAAACAACAATGCACAATGGAAGCAATATAAACGTAATCAATCCAAACAACTAAAACTTAAACACAAGTTTCACCAACTAGAAACTAAGTAAGAGTTTAAGTTTGGAACACGATACCCAGAAATCACTGACTGTGATTTCTACCTTTGGATTGAAAGCAGCTCCACCGTTTGTCAGTACACAAACCAAGCTCTGATACCACTATTATGTTTTTATACCATTTACCAATACAAAAAACATGAGCAAACTTAGCCTAACAATCCTATGTAAAACAGCAGGATGTATTTATCTAGGATGACAATTGAGTTCCTAGTCTAACTCAATAATCCTTCGGCCGTAACAATGTTAGAAACCAAAGAAATACATAATGAAAATATTCAAGATATCAGTTCATCTATCGTAAACAAACAGGAGTAACTGAGTATCCTTGGCCGAAGCCTCACTCGATCTGTCTAGGGCTTATGGTTGCCTAGGCTCAGATCCCCACTGCTTATACACAAAGTATAGCAGTCCAACCCAAGAGTTCACTACCGACGGGACAATGTTCCAAGGATTTCACCCAACTGTGTATACCACCCAGCCTTCCAACAAGAAATCCCACAACCCAAAACCCCCCTCACAGAACTCTCAATCACAGTAATCTCAAGCTCACACACACACAAAGTGTATACCCAATGTACCGGCTCAAACCAGAGACGCAAAGAGAGAGAGATATATAATGCCCACTGTGATGTATTTGGTTGTCACTGTGCTCGCATACACATTGCTTGAAGACGGCAGAATGAAGGGGAGTATATATAGTACTCAAGAGCCAATCAATTACCAAAGATTATGGACCAAGGAATGGAAGGAGGCGGCTGATTGAAAGGAAAAAAAGGAAGGGGTTGTTGATTGGGAAAATCAAAGATTTTCCCAAAACAAACTCACCATGCCGAAAGTCAAACCGGGAGGGAGGTAAGTGGGTTGGGTCTCTTGGGTTGCTGGGTCTTTGGGTTTGGAAGTGGGCTGCCCGTTTTGGGGCCTTGCCTACACTTACACTTTTCATTTGCAAAACTTCTTGTATTGTATTCACTTAATCATTTGATTATTAACCATTAGTAATCCCCATTCTCATCACTATAGTCTATAGTGAAACCCCTCGGATGAAAAAATTGTGTTTAAAGAATAAAATTGTGTAATGTTATGGTACAGATTTTTTTTCACGAGTCATTTGTGTAATGACAAGGATAATTGAGGAATCGTGTTCTACTTTGTGAGAACATCGAAATCATATATTTATTTGTCCAATTTGGTATTTGGATGAATAAGTTATGATTAATTAAAGTGTGGTTGTAATTGGTAGTGAGTTTATCTCACATTGAGAAATTAACAAAAACTTGATTGGTTTATATATAAATGTCTTATGTGATTTGTATACAAGTGTCTTATCTGGTGTCTCCATTGTATCCTTGGAGACAGACATCCGGTAAAGTTTCCACACCTACGAGAAGAAACAAATTTGTTTTAAGGAAACTGTGTGTGACACATGTCTCGGACCAGCAAATTTCATTCTGTGCCAGGCACTTACGCGAAGGGACGAATCAGTTTTAAGGACCAGCAGATTTCATTATGTGTCAGACACTTACGGGAAGGGACGAATCTGTTTTAAGGAAATTGTGTGCGACACAGGAGAGACGATTCTGTTTTAAGGAAACTGTGTGCGACACATGTCTCGGACCAGCAGACTTCATGTGTGGTAACAGCAGCCTACCAGCAGCCATGCACCTAACTGTGTGCGACACAGGTCTCGAACCAGCAGACTTTGTCATCCCACCAGCAGACTTCGTGTGTGGTAACAATAACCTACTAGTAAACTTAAGAAGACTTGCCAGCCGCAAACCCTTAACAGCAGTAACAATTTTATGATTTTTCGTTTTTGTATTTTTATTAATCTCTGTATTATTGCTAACAGTAAATACGACAAGGAAGATAAAAAATCTTATCATCATCCTACTCAAATGCCCTAACACACTACACTTTCAAGCCTTCATCTTGATCAACACTTCTTATTGAAGAGAAAGAGACTGAGAAATACCAAGTTTTGAAGTAAAGAAAGTGGGTAAGAAAACTTGGCGACCTCAAGTTCATCTTCACTCCCTAGGAGAATCCGGCCAGCCCATTTCCTTCCAAAACCTTTAGAGGATGAATAATTTATTTTTCTTTTCTCCTTAATCTAGCTGCTATCTTTTAATTACGTTGTGTTCAAATCTAGTATTCTTTACAACGTAATTTCATGTGCAATATTGACCTTTAACATTATCCATCTGCCATGCAATTTATAATTAGTTGCAAATTTGCAATCAATTAAAGGGGCAACTTAAATAAAATGTAGTCGGGTTGGGGTGGGGGGGCGCACCGGACACATTTTATTTTTGCAATTGGTAGTTGAGGGAAAGAAATTCAAACTCAAGATGTAGTAGAGGGGGTTATTGTAGTTGCCAACTAAACCATTTAATACTCTCAACCTCCTTAAATTATTGTCATAGTTTAAAGTTTTAAATCAAATTAGGAATTTTTAAATATTGATATTTAATACAACACCTATAAAATACTTAATACAACATTTTTTTTAAAAAGTAGACCAAATTGTCCTTTGTCATTTTTTAGGTAAATGAATTTTTTTAGGACTGGTCCCAAAGCAGTCCCAATGCCTAAATTTTTTTTAGGGCTGATCTCAAACCAGTTTCAATGCCTAATATTTTTTTTTTTTAAAGATTGGTCCCAAACCAGTCTCAATGCCTAATTTTTATTATTTTTTTAGGACTGGTCTCAAATCAGTCCCAATGTCTAAAAAAATTTTAGGACTGGTTCCAAACCGGTCCCAATGCCTGAAAAAATTCATTTTTTTTGTTAAAGGTAATATAGTATTTTTACAACAAAAAATGTTGTATTTAGTATTTAACAGGTGTTGTATTAAGCATCCCCTTTTTCAAAACATATGTCCTTAAAACATTTCATTTACTTTATTCTCTCCGAATTTGTAGATGCTATAAGCATCAAAAAAGTTATTCAACAATGCTAGGTTTACCACTATTGTTACCACCAAATTTTAGTGAAAGACAAAATTGTCTTTCACTAACATTTAGGCTTTACCAAGGCTTAGTGATAACAACAGTGGTAACATTAGTGGCAAACCTAGCATTTTCGAAAGTTATTAAAGAGTTTATTTGGTTAATTAATTTGTGGGTCCTACCACTTAATTATATCCCGATCAATCATAATATGTCAAATGTGTTTTGAATATACATACTATTGCTCTAATTAAGAACATGCATCAATATATGAGAGACATTCACCAATTATTGATACACATTAATATTACAAAATAAATAGTATTATATATTAAAATCACATTTTAGAGAAATAATCCATGTATAAAACAATTATTAGCAGATAAAAAACTTAGATAAAATGGTTTTACATATATTTTTTTATAAGATATATCATCTTTATCTGCTTCAACGTATGTTAAAGAATTAAACTGTAAGAGAATAAAATTCTATCGTACGAATAAAGATCCATCAAAAAGTGTTAAACGATTCTCTGTTTTTGTTTTGGTATGGAATGATTGGGAAATAGTTTGAACTTTGAAGTTCTGTTTTTGTTTTTGTTTTTGTATGGAATGATTGGGAAATAGTTTGAACTTTGAAGTTCTGTTTTTATTTTTGTTTTTGTATGGAATGATTGGGAAATAGTTTGAACTTTGAAGTTCTACATGCAATAGAGGAATTGGGAATCGTATTAGGACGTGTCTGTTAGTGCAGCGTGTAGCCATTTTGGTTGACCGTCTGTGAGGTTGACAAAAGGTTATATAGTGGAAGGGTTAGTGGCAGAGTGCAGTCTCCATTTACTTTAGAATTTGAGGTCGACAAAATATTGTGGAGTATTTCTTTCATTTCAATTAAAAATGTATGTTTTAATTTAATTTTTACTATTTTAACTAATTTTGAGATTGTTATTTCACATTCATTTAACTTTTTCAAAAATTATAAATCATGAATTATAATCCTCTTCTTAAAAAAATATACTTCTCAAGTAACTCCGGGAATGGGATTGAATGTTCAAGGGTAGAGAATTTTCATCAAGTGCTGCTGAAAGCTACATAGGAGAGACCTCCTCCAAGAAAATGATTCTTAAAGCATGTCTTCTTAATATTTCCTTCATTTCTAAGGTTTGCATAAATTAATCACTATTATAGCTTGTGCGATGTTTCCAAATCTTATTATCGACTTAAGAAAGATGAAGGTATCAATTGTAAGCGACAAATCTTAGGACCAGGCCAAGTAGTAAACTCAATTCCTCGAACCCTAAGGGGTGATCTAGTTTACAAAGTGTGAGGTCTCAGATTCGATCCCTTCCCGTATCCCCTTAGGAGAAAAAGAAAAAAAAAAGGGGTGATCTAGTTGTATGTGAGGTTTTGGTTTTATGTTCGATGTCTTCCCATACCGCTTTAGGGGAAAGGTTTACACACCAAAAAAAAAAAAACTCAAATCCTCTCAATAATTAGATTATCGTTTTGTTTAATCCAAAGCAACATATCATACTCGATATGAAGGTTCTTTCCTTTAATTAGTTATAGATATCAAAAATCGAGTCTGATTTGAATTAAAATTAAGTAAATAAATACTTTCTTTGTCCCTAAAAAAATTAATTTGAGACTACCTTTTTAGGGGACAAATTAAAAAAAAGTGTGATTAATTTTTTTAGGACATAACTTTTTACTAATCTATAACTATTATTAAAACAAAAACCGCTGCTGCCACGTGACGGTTTTCTGTGAAAAGCTAAAAGTTTTAAAAAGATTTTGTGCTGCCACTTGTCACCTTTGAAATTGTATTTTTTTTTTCCTTTTTAAAATTCGTTTGGTTTAAGATAAAAATTCTAACTATAATTATATATAATAAAATTCTTAAAACTAATTTGATAAGATAAAACATATTTAGGATATAGTTTTACAAGCAAATTTATGATAGAGATTTATAATTTTGGTTTTATTTTTTTTTTCAAATATTTCTTAATTAAACTAGATTTTATCCTATAAAAAAAATTTATACATGTTTAATTTTACCAAAACTCTTCTATTTCCATATCTTTTTATTTTCCTAATTTTTAATGGCAAATGATATTACGAGCTAGAGCTTGTAATATTATTACAAGCTTTAGTCTTAGAGTCGTTAGATGATTAAGTTGGTGATGATTTGGAAAGTCCGTGTTATTACTTAAAAAATATATATTTGATCTAACAGTGTAGAGATCTAAATAGATTTGATCAAACGGTACTAACACTAAAGCTTATAATAATGCCACAAGCTCTAGCTTGTAATATCATACCTCATTTTTAATTTATATAAATTATCCACGGGATAATTCTATGTTATTTGTTCTACTAATATATAATTATTAATTATTAGTTACTAATCTATTAATGATCTATTAACTATCTATTAACTATTATTAAAAGCAGAAAGTTGTTTCCACCATGTGGCGAGTTTTTGTTGTACGCTTAAAGTTTTTAAGGGAATTATGCGCTTCCACGTGTCACCTTCTATACAAGTTTATAATTTTTTTTCCTACCAAATATTATAACCGGGTAGATTTTAAAATCGGTGCCTCCTTTATACATGGTAATTTTTTTTTGTTTTTTTACTATTTTTTTCTGCCATAATCGGTTAATACCGGATATTTTATTACATTTTTTTAAACGTGTTTTACTTGTTTAGAACTCCAAATTTTTATGGTAATTTTTTTTTTGCGGATAGATTTTATCAATTCTCATAGATTTTATTTTGTCAATTACATGACTACATGATCAATTTTGAATATTTACCTTTTTTTTTGTTTTTTTCAAATTATTTTAATTAAAAAATTAATTATTTATTACAAGTTTAGAAAATCATCTTATTATAAACAATTTTTGCAAATAAAACAAAAACTATTAAAACCATGCATATTGTACTAAATATATCTATATAAATTCTTTTTTTTCCTCCCAAAAATTAAAATCTGATATATTTCAAAACATGTGCCTCCTTTATACATTGTAAACGTTTTTTTAACCATTTTTTGTTGTCAAAATCGGTTAATATCAGATAAATTTTATCACATTTGATTTTAACGTGTTTCATTTGATTAGTACTTCAAATTTTCATGGTAAAAGTTTTTTATTTGGGGATAGATTTTATCACATTTGATTTAGACGATTTTTTAATTGATTAAAATTATTAAAGTCTGATATATTTTAAAACTGGTGCCGCCTTTAATGCAATGCGTATGGTACTAAATATATCTATATAAATTTTTTTTCTGCTAAACGTTAACGTCCAATAGATTTTAAAACCGGTTCCTCCTGTATACATGGTAAAAACTTTTCTTTTATTTTCTTTTTTTAAACCAATTTTTGTTGTCAAAATCAGTTAATGTCAGATAGATTTTATCACATTAATTTGATTTTAACGTGTATCAATTGATTAGTACTCCAAATTTCCATGGTAAAAGCTTTTTTATTTTCGAGTAGATTTTATCACATTTGATTTAGACATGTTTCAATTAATTAAAACTCCTCAATTCTCATGATAATTTTTTTTATTAACCATTTTTTTCTTACAAAATCGGTTTGTACCGGATAGATTTTATCACATTTGATTTAAACAAGTTTAATTTGATTAGGACTCCTCAATTCTCATGCTAGAAGTTTTTTAATTTTTATTATTTTACCAATACTCGGTCAATTTAAAATAGATTTTATCAAATTTGATTAAACGTGTTTCATCAACAACACAAACAACCGCTACGAAATAGCTTACAAATTATATCTACAAAATTCACATGAATTTTCGGTTTGATTGTTCGGTGTGATCTGACGTTATTTATTTATTTATTAATTATATGAACATCTTGCTGTTATTGATTCATTCAAATAGTTTGCAAATTTTATCTACAAAATTAAGTTTCAGAAACAACACTAAGTCAACCGTACATCGCTTTGGTAATAACCTAATAACTACTCCCTCCGTCCCTAATTTATTGTCCTGGCTGACCCGGCGCACCGTTTAAGAAAATCTATTTGACTGGATTATTAATATTGGTTTAATGTGTAGTTTCGTTTAAAGCCCATGTGTATGTGGCTCATAATTAAAGTAGGGTGAAAAAGTAAGGGTAAAGTGGTAAAAGTGATGTTCTAAAAAGGTAAGTTTCAAAGTGGACAATTATTTTAGGACGGACGAAAAAGGAAAGGAGGACGATAATTTAGGGACGGAGGGAGTATTACTAAAAGAGAAACTGTTTGTGCCACGTAGCAACTTTCTATATAATTGCTGCGATGCGTCAATTTTCTATAAAATAAGAAAAAAATTGTTTTTGTTTTTGTCAAGTATAATTTAATTTAAAAACCAAATTTTATCCTATTTAATTTATACAAGTTTAACTTGACTCGTACTCTTCAATTCTCATCCATTTTCATCCCATTATATTATTTTATTTATACACGTTATTTACGGGAAAATATTATGTTAATTGTTTATTCTATTAATCTGTATTTATTAATTTAATATCTATAACTATTACTAAAACAGAAACAGTCTCTTTCACGTGGCAGCTTTTTGTGTAATGGGTGTCATTTGTCAATTTCTATAAAAAAAAAAGACAAGATTTTGTTTTTTCTTTTTGTCGAGTATAATTTAACTGAAAACCAAAATTTATCATATTTAATTTATATAAGTTTAACTTGACTCAAACTTAACAATTCTCATCCACTTTCATCTCATTATACTATTTTATTTATACAAGTTATTGACGAGAAATTTTTTATGTCAATTGTTTATTCTATTAATCTATATCTATTAATTATTAATAGAGTATTATTTCTATCAAGTGGTGGTGTAAAATCTTTTTTATACAAACGGCTCTTGGATCCTGACCCGTGTCAATTATAATATATGTCTTGATTTATTTAGATTTTGGTTGCCCACATATAGTGTTCAAACGCCGTATGTGTAAAAAAGATTTTACACAGTAGGTGGATGAAAGATTGTATGCAAAGTTTTCAATTACACATTCATTGATCAACTTCAATATTTACATTATTTTAGTTTGTTCAAAGTATTCTACTTTAAAATTTCAATTACTTAAATAACAAGTTTAGAAAATCATCTTATTATAAAATAGCTTTTTATAAACAAAAATATTATTCGAACCGTGCATCGCACGAGTATAAACTAGTTTCATTACTATTATTATTCATGGAAAAATGTAAAGAAGAATATGACATTAAAATTTCGACCATACGATTTGGGGTAACGTTTGATGACGGAGAATATGAAATAGGAAAAGTAAGGGTTTGACTAAATCTAAAACAGAATTTTGTATGTTTCTTGAACTCATGCTTTGTTTGTTTTTGGATGTCGAATAGTTTGAGATGATTCATTCGCCTGAAAAAGACACTGACAAAAGTTCAAAATTCCATTCAACCGTTCAACTACTCATTCCGTTTTCAAATTATCTTCACATTAGTTTTTTCGTATGTTATAAAATAATTATCATCTTTTAAAATTTTTCATTATTAAAAAATAGGGATAAGTGTACCATTAGTCCCTGAAATTTGGCCAAGCACATCATTAGTCCCCAAACTTTCAAAAGTTTCACCACTGACCTAAGTAGGCCTTTTTGGCTCATCGGAGGTCCCTAGCCCCTCACGCCGTTTCTTTTCTCCGTTAATGAACAAATGTGCAGATCACGTGAGGGTATTTATGTCTTTTCCACATGCAGCAAACAATATTGAGAAAATTTTCACTTTATTGTTATTTTGAATTACAGAATTTTCTCCCAAGACCGACCCATCTGCCTATAAACATCCAGTTTTTCCATAGATTCAACAACTTGACTATCTAGTTGTTCCTTTCAACGTGTCTTTGTTCATCGAAACCATTCAAACAAACACAAGCCCTTTTTCCGGTTACCACAAACATCAAACCTCTCAACAGACCAACCAAATCAACCTCAAGCAACTCGGCTTTGGCGAATCAAAGAAATCATTCAAATCATAAATGGGTTGTTCGAGAATCGACTTTAAGATGAACTTACCATTTGACGGAAGGAAATAAAGTGAGCCATCAACCAATTGAACAACTCCATTTCACGATGTCCCGAGCCACTCGACCCGAACTTCGAAAGCCTTTTTCGAAACGAGTACCTTGTAGTTCGTGATTATCGAGCGGGAATGGCGAAATTAATTAGAGGCGCCAATTTGCTAAGGTTGGACGGGTTCGGCGGGTGGGTAGTCGAATTTTCCGGGTGATGGAAGAGGTGTGTTACAAGAGCGGGTCGAGAGGAGCGATGGCGGGCGTGGGTGGCTGAGGAGGGACGAGAGAGTTGTTGGATTGAATTTGAGGCGTGGGTTTGGCTGGTTTGGTTTTTTCACTTGAAGCCCAAAGCTCGCCGATTCGAGGAAAAATGGTGCCGGGCTCCATGGCGATACGACATCGATTTGGGGGTTAAGGGTTTTGTGGGCTCAATTCAAGAAAAAGACGATGAATAATGAAAATTTTCTTAGATGTTTCTTGCTGTGAAAAGGCAGAAGAAATGCCCTCACGTGAGGCGCACATTTTGTTCGATGCTAACCGAGAAAAAGCGGCGTGAGGGGCTAGGGACCTCCAGATGAGCCAAAAGACCTACTTAGGTCGGTGGTGAAACTTTTGAAAGTTTGGGGACTAATGATGTGCTTGACCAAAGTTCAGGGACTAATGATACACTTATCCCTAAAAAATATTTTTATCATTTTATTCTTATTTTTTTACTTATTTTAATTATGATTACATATTCAAGGACATTAAAGAAATTATACATTTCATCAATATTTATAATACAATCAATTATATTTTTCTTAAATGACGTCGGATCAAAGAAGACGATAATTCAAAAACGGAAGGAGTACAAATTTTAAGGCCCAAGGTTTATATGCTGGAAATTGTTTGCGAAATATAATGGTCATTAATAGTAAAAGAAAAAAGTTTATACTCTATTAGTTTCAAAATACAGTAAGTCTCATTTTAAAAGTAATACACACATATTAAGAAACAAGGTAGATTGATGATAGACCCTTATTGAATACATCTCATTTTATAATTTGTGTTATGTAAATATAGTTGGCGATCGATAAGGCTAGAAGGGGTGAATAATCTTTTAAAAATATAAAGGTTTGTTATGTATTGAAAGCTTTTGTGTGTTGACTGATTGATAATATTCCTTTAAAAATAATTTGATCACTTTTGTCAAAGGGAAGTACTGCAGAAAAAATTATATAATCAATTAAGTTACTTTACTGATGCATAAATTGATTGACACTTAACTAGATTGAAAGTTCTTAAAGTGTTAGAACTGTCGCGTATTGAAACACACATAGCCGATAAGTAAAGGACACATCATTTAAAGTATTTCACAATGTAAACTGTCGCGTCTATTATTAAATTGGTTAGATTTGGATTTTTAAACTATACTAATTTTATTAATAATCATAAGTGATCATTAATGAATTAATTTACAATAAAGATCAGTATTTGGTGGAGTATGATTGAGAAACAATCACATTCATGAGATACAATCAAAGATCCCTGCAAAATTAGGTAGTTGAGAGAGATTTACTATACAATAATTCAAAATAAATACTAGCAGAAAGAATAAATGTTTAACGTTATCTAGTAAATGCTATAGACTGAGGCACTTCAAACTTGATAATAGATATTTGAGAGATATTGAATGCTTCGGTCAGTTCTTCAGCTTGCTTCAACGACTTTAAATTGGTCAATAAATATTTGCTAAATCACTTATTTTAAAATCGGGGAACATGTTTTTGCATGTATTTGATTAACAGAAAAGTATGAAATATTATTTATTTATTTTAATCTATCATGCAATTAGAATTCTAGAAGCAGTTCGGCACAAAGTTTTTTTCTTTGAAAAATAGATTATGCCAGTTAGCGAAAATTTTGCTTCATCCTAATTAAAGGCACGTATTTGAAAATGAAAATGATGCACTGCCTCTGTTTCTATAAAAAATTCTATGTTTGCACGTATCCTAATTAAAGGTATGTCTTCCTTAAGATGGAGACTCACTTCTTGTGACGGATCCATGAATAATGTTGACTGGTGTCCAAAATTTTAACTACTCTCTTTGTCCAAAAATATGTTTTGAGGTTTTTCACATAGACCAAGGAAACATATTGTAAAGGCTAAACTACTCATATCCAAACATTAATAAGGTGTCTCGGTATTCTTATCCAAAGAGTCAAACACAGGTTACAGAGTCAATAAATATGAGTAAAATTAGAGGAAAAAAGGAAAAAGTTCCTTGAAAATTACAAAGTGTCATCTATTTTGGAACAAAAAAACCATCCCAAAACGTCATATATTTTGGGACGGATGGAGTGTTACATTAAAAAAAAATAGAAATTACAATTTGTCATTTACGCGTTTTCATATGTTGAAAACGTGTAATTACATCATCATCATTAACATTCATTAACATGTCTTTTTCGATATAAGATATAAGAGAATCATTTAAAAATTGATCGGACATTCGATTTTATAAATTCGTCTTGACAATATTTTTTACAGAGAATTTGAGAGGGGTCCAATTAGAGCTGTCAAAATGGGTTGGGCCTGTTGGGTTGGCCCGCCCCGTCACTTAAAAAAGGTGGGTTGGGTTATGAAAATATGAACCCATTAGGAGGTGGGTCAAATGGGTTGAGCCCGCGTTGGGTTGCGGGTTGAGGTGGGTCGAGGCGGGGCGGGTTGACCCGCCATATACTAGTTTCAAATAATCAAGTCATAAGTTTGAAATAATTAGTTTAAATCATTTTAGCTTAAAATGTAAAATTATTTTTTATATCTGAAATATTAGTAAATGATTTTGAATTCGTTCAAAAAGTGGCACTTATAACAACTAAAGATGTCATAATAAGGTATATTAACCGCAATATTTATAGAAAGATGATTATAAGAACATACAAAAAGAGTAATGATAAAATATTTTCTTACTTCTATTTTTTTTTCTCATTTTATACTATTAATATTAGAGAAAATTGTTAGAAAACACTATTAAAAATATAATAGTAGAAAATAATTTTTTTAATGAATTGTGACATTTTTGTGTTATTTATGATTATTTTTATTATTTAGATTAATTGAGAAAAAGATTGGTGGGTTGGCCCGCCTAACCCACAACCCAAAATGGGTTGGTTGGGTTGGTAATTTCCGACCCGCCACATTTCATGGGTTGGCCCGCCCCGCCCCGCTAAATGGCGTGTTATAGCGGGTTATGGGTTGGCCCGCCCCGTCAACCCACCTTGACAGCTCTAGGTCCAATGAAATTTTTTAAAGGGGTCTAATTGTCAAATATCACAAACCTAGTTCCAATTTTTATTTCTTAAGCGGTGTCCATGGACACCCCTGCTACCTATGTGGATCCGCCATTGCTCACTTCTCACAGTATAGCCGATTAATACACGATGAATCGGATTAGGGGAATCTGTCTTACTAAAAATATCCTTAAAAATAGTTAAGATCGTCTTTCCTATGTTTTTTTTTTCCGTATACTTAAAGTTGGTTATAATTTTGGAAATGTTATAGTGTGCACAAGTTGCTTATTTCAAATGTGAAAGTTAAATTAAAGATTATGAGCTAGAGCTTGTAGTAAACAAGCTTTTGGGTAAAAAGTATTATTTCATTTTTGGATATTTTACTCAAAGAGTTCACTTTTAAAAATTAAGACATAACAATGTTATTTTATTACTAATGAGTTACTAAAAATGTAATTTTCTTTAAAAGATTGATTTTCAAACGGGGACTTTTTATCAAGAACGGAAGGAGTAATAATTTCTTTCTAAGCTGAAGACGTGGCCTTTATATGCTTAACCCATGTTAATGTAAAGAAATCAACTCATAAAAACTTAGTCCTTGTTTGGTGGGCTTTTATCATGTTTTCACATGCATTTTATACTTCCATTTTATGAAAAATCAATTTATAAAATTGCTTTAGCTACATATTATTATCATGTTTTATACTCCCTCAATTCCATTTAAAGAGTCAATTTTTTTAATAGTCTAATTATTATTATTATTATTATTATTATTATTATTATTATTATTATTATTATTATTATTATTAGACTATTAAAATATACATTTTTTTTATTTTTTTTCTCTTCTAAGAAGGGCAAGTGAATTATCAAACTTGAGACCTCATACTTTGTGATGCCCCTTCTTACCACTGGGTCACCCCCTAAGGAACCTTATTAATGATATATAACTAGTATTCACTTCGTTCCTAAATTATCATCTTAGTGGACTTGCCGCATGATTTAAGAAAACACATTTGATTGGATTATTAATATTAATTTGATATATAGTTTACTTTAAAACTCATGTGTATGTGGTCTATAATTAAAGTAAGATGAAAAAATAAGGGTAAAGTGGTAAAAATGTTGTCCTAAAAAAGAAAGTTTTAAATAAGACAATTATTTTGAAACGGACGAAAAAACAAAGTATAACAATAATTTGGGGATGAAGGGAGTACTAAAGTTGATCATATTTACAAAAATGTTTAAGCATAACCTACATGTCAATATCAAATGTGGAGATTAAAATTAAAATTTTATGGAGACAGTAAACATAATTTTTTGAGAGTAGACTCTTTCAACACAAGGAGTCATTTTTATTTGGATCTGGATAACAAGTATTTTAAAGTTCTTTTATTATGATTTTTTTTAAAAAATAGAATAATTATCAATGCATAAGATGTGTTAGCGCTTAGGGCAGAGCTCTTTTGTAGAGTTTTATTTTTTTTTTAGCTCTCACATGTAACATCATTTTCATCTCAAAAACAAAAAATCTCAAATCTCTATCTATTATCAAAAACCTCTCAATTAACTTTTTATAGGTCCAACTTTATTTATACCACTCTGTTTGCATATATATATATATATATATATATATATATATATATATATATATATATATATATATATATATATATATATCACGCAAAATCTGTAGTTACCTTGTCGTTTTATCCACATAAGAAGTAAAGGTGGCTGGTTCTGTTCGTTCCTAAATTGTAACCTAAACAAGTTAAACAAACACCATTAAGGAATCGGGAGTGCCCCGACTGGAACTCTCCGATGTGAGACTAAGATTTCTGGTACGATGTATAATAAATGTGTAAATGAATATGACCGTTTATCTTTTGGATCTAGATAAGTGAATATGATAAGCGAGTTAGGATATCTGAAAAGTGGTTTTTTTCTCAACAATTGAGAATGTCTCTTATTTATATCTGATTGGCCTTGTGAGGTGGTGGCCTTTGATAGGGGAGCATGTTACGGCTGGTAATAAATGGTCTGCAGCCATGTCAAGGATGATTGGATTGGGCGCTGTCAGGGGAGTTGGTGATTGCGTGTGTCAGATCCTTCGGGCCTTGAGAAGCTTCCTATCGGGGCCGATGATCATTGATGTTTTTGCCGAGGCCGAGTGGATTGAGGGCAGTGGATCTCATTCGTTTCTTACCTCGGCTTAGTTATTCTTCGAAGAGTGTTTTTGCCGAGCTTGCATTGGCTCAGCTGCCTCGTTGGCCCTCGTTGATGGTCTTTATCATGAGTGGTTCCGCAATGGGACCGAGAATGATTTTCGAGGTTTCGTCATTTCAATATATATATATAATTTTATGTGACAATGGCACATTATTTTAGGAAAATGGGACTTTTGTTTGGGTAGGGTCTGGTTGTTTGCAAAAAGCCGTTGCTTCCATAAAGACTACCGGAGTCTAGATCTCTGTACCATTTGTGTGTGTCACTGGTGTACCATTTTTCATCTCAACCATTAGTTGAGATGCAATGATTGAGATGCAATGGTAGAGATGAAAAGTGAAACAATCTCCTTTCTTAATATCTACTTATAAACTTTATTTTTACTAAAAAAATCCTTCTTTTCCAAAAATAAGACATTTCTAAAATCTAACGCACTAATTTTTATTTGTCATGTTTAGGATTGACAGTTGGGTTGGGTTGGGTTGGATCGGGTAACGAGTTGAAGTGGGTCACGACCATCACAACCCAAATAGTAAACTGGTCAAAAGGTTAGGTTAAATCACCTTTATATATTATACACAACTAGTTTTATACCCGTGCGTTAAATGCACGGACAAAAGTCTTTTTAATTAAATAATATTCTAGCAAAATGAAGAAATAAATATCATTATTAAAAGTTTAATATAACATTTTACGTTGATTTGAGTCAATTTTTTATTATTATTCATCACTCTTACATTTGCTTTATAGAAAAATACACATCATACTTACATTAAATGTAAAATTCATATATTCCCTTTTAACTTATTATATAAACAAAAATATTAATTAAGAAAGTCAATTACATTTTGTGTAAAGTACTAATCTTAAGTTGCAATATATTAAATATCATTATTTTTTATGATATCTTTATTATTATATTTTTAAGTTATGAAAAATCAAACGTTTGACCAAAATATGAGGTATTATTTATTTAGTAAAAAAATATCATAATTAGAAAAAAAAATAAAACATGAATAACTTTGAATCTACTTAATAATAAAAATTAAAAGATGTAACAAACAAAACAAAAATTTACATTAAGTAAGCGAGAGAGATCTATTTAAGCATTTTTCTTGTTCGATATGACAATAAGATTTGAACATTCTTCATGATTTGTTGAATCAACAATGAGCGAGATACTTGAACATGTTGAAAGGTGAGTAGGTATAGAAATTGCTCTTCTATGTATCGTGTACTTCTGCAGTAGCTGAAAAAAATATGTAATGTTTTAAAAATATATAAAATAAAATCTTTAATAAAATTTACTTTAAAATAGTATAATATATCGTCCTATTTGTGATATCCAATAAATGAAGAACTAAAGTAGGATGTGAAATACTTTGATTAAAACCTCAAATATTATATTGATGTGGAAGCAACATTTTCTGCAACACAATTTATATAAGATTATTAAATTAAAGAAATAAACACAAAAAAATCATCCAGACATACTATTATTTTCAACTCATGGACTAAATAATTCAAAAGACTTTAATACACCTTATTCAAAAGACTTCAACAAAATTATTGATAAAGAATATTATTTTCTTATGACCATTTCCAAAATGAGAAATAAAAAAAAAAACCATTGAAAAATAGTAAAATGCCTACTATTTATAATGCTACAACAGTAAAATCTCAACTTACCCTTAAACATCATGTCAAGTAAGTTGTCCATTTTAACCTATTATATATAAGCAATACACCACCTAAAAACCTATTATACACATACGATGCGAGGTTTGAATAATATTTTTTTCGTTAAAACTATTTATAATAAGATTATATAACTATTTTAGTATTCCATTTGTTTTCAAATTATCGTTTTCTTTGACTCGGCACGCCATTTAAAAAAAGTAATTGACTGTATTATAATTTTTTTTGTCTGTGTTATTTCATTTAAGGCCCTTAAACATGTGCTCATAATTAAAATAAGTTGAAAATATCATAGTAAAGTGGTAAAAGTGAGTTTTTAAAAGAGAAAATTTTGAAAGAGGATAATAATTTTAGAACTGACAAAAAAAAGAAAGGAATACTTTAATTTGAAAACGGAGAAAGTAATAGTTATAAATTGAAGATATCCATATACAATATTGTATATGAAAAATAAAAATTTTCATACTAATTAAAGTGTCTCAACTTCCAATGTATAGCTAAAATGTCACATTTGAGTTTCATTTATGATAAGTAATTTAGGTGTGAAAAATCACTGTTGTCATTATATATGTATATATATAGATATATAGATTGCCTAGATAATTTCAACCAAATAGAACAATTGTTTTTTCTTTATATATCTATATTATAAAAGAAACTAGGGGCTAACTGACGGTCCAGATCGAATTGTGTCAAATACAACTGGTGGTCCAGATTAATTCATAAATATGTGAGTTACAAATGAACCCCTCAGTTATGGTTTTTTTTTTTTTTTTGAATTATTCTTTCCACAACCAATTACAGTTACAAGAATGTTTTTTCCTAACACATTTTTTTAACCACATCCTTCTGTTTGAGTTGACGAGGTGGTTATCTATAATTTATCCCGTGTATCCATTGAGTTGATCACATACCGACACTGTGTCTGTAGCACAAACACCAATGCTAGGTTTAATCACATATAAACCTCTCAGTTATGAGTTTTGTTTGAATTACCATCCTCCACAGTCACATATAAAACCTTCAGTTGTAGGTTTTATTTGAACTGATCTCATACAAACACTGTGCCTATGGCACGGGCACATATACTATATATATATATATATATATATATATATACAATACAGCTCAGTCTCGCACGCTTACAATTGACTTGGGATAAAAAACGGTCAGGATTTACAGTTTTACGGTGATCCAACGGTCCTTATTTCTCTCATCTCTCGCATGTGCGAATAACGGTTTTCCCAGCGAGTATTCTTTCCCTCTTTCTTGCAATTCCTCCCGACTCCTTCTCTTCCCATTACAATTTTACAGTTTTATGTTATCGTAATTAACTTAATCAATTTAATTTTTTTTCCGACCCGTAATTTCGTATACAAATTAATTGAAATATTTGTTTTTTTTCTTTTTAATTGTTATCGTAATTAACTTAATCAATTTAATTTTTGCCCGGCCTGTTTTTTCCGACCTGCAATTTCGTATACATATTAATTGAAATATTTATTTTTTTTCTTTTTAACTGTTATCATAATTAACTTAATTAATTTAATTTTTGTCCGGCCCATTTTTTCCGACCCGCAATTTTGTATACAAATTAATCAATTTATTGTTTTACCAAGATTCTACGGCTATTGAATTAAAAACTATTTTGCAACACCAATTTCCAAATAATGTCTCTCAATTTTTTTTAAAGAATTTTCATTGTAGTTTTTAAAACATTGATGAATGTCAAATTTTTAAACGAAAAATTATGTGCGGACATTCATTTCAATGTAATATTGATATATATGAAATATAAAGAATGTCTCTCTGTCACGTTTAATCTCACAATCTCAATCGTTTTTATCACGTTTTTTTTTCATCCCTATTTTACTACAGGGAAAATTATTGAGATATTACGATTTACAAGACGATTTACAGTTATTATTTTAGTTACTCTTTTACTGAGATATTACAGTTTTACAGTTAATATTTTACGGTTTTACAGTTATTATTAGTTACTCTTTTACTGAGATATTAAGATTTTACAATTAATATTTTACGGTTTTACAGTTTTATGATTGCAAAAATTTGTATTTGTATTTTTTTTCTTTTTAATTGTTATTGTAATTAACTTAATCAATTTAATTTTTTTCCGACCCGTAATTTCGTATACAAATTAAAAAATAAAAAAAACGTAAGTTTTGTAATTTGATATATATATATATATATATATTTTTTTTTCTTTTTAACGGTTATCGTAATTAAGTTAAGCAATTTAATTTTTGTTCGACCCATTTTGTCCGACCCGCAATTTCGTATACAAATTATTAATTAATCTCTCCGTTCCGGGCAAAGAGGCCCCGTTTGAAAGTCAACTTTTTTTTAAGAAAATAATATTTTTAGTAATTGATTTCTACAATATCTGCTTCATTTATTGATAAATTTTCAAACTGTCGCCGTGTCATCGGCACGGACAAGAGTACTAGTATATATATATATGTGATACAACAATTTTCATCTCAAATTGGGATTCCCACGGAGTAAGTAAATTTCAAAAATAATAAATGGGTTGAGTAAGCAATAATCGCAGCAGAAGAAATGCAATACGAAATCAAACTAAAAAACTTGATAAGTACCGCTAATTGAAGAAATAATATGAATTTTATTTAAAGCAAGAGACGAAAAACCTTAATCGGCAGAATGAAATTCACCAAACTCCAACAATCAATCTCCGGTAAAGCTAGTTGAAGAAATTGCTTCGGGACATACGGATTTATAAGCAAAGTAACGGAAGTGAAAAACTAACTCAAATCACGAACAATGAATAGTTATCAACCAGAGAGAGAAGAGAGGAGATTTTGGGGGTGGGGTGGGGTTCAGATTTTAGAGAGATAAGGTCACATCATGATGTGCCCGGCCTAAACCCGGCCACGAGTAAAGCACGAGCGATCACCACGTGCCAGTCACAAGCTCATTAGCATGAAACCCACAAGTCTAGCGGGTAGAGGTAGCAAGGTTCCCGAACAGAGAACATTGATATATCTCATCCAAGCCTGGCCGAGTACAGGCATTGTCTGCCCGATCATGGGGTCATACCCAGGAATCACACTTATCATCACCAGCTTCATACCATGCAATCGAGCAGAGCCATGCTTGCTCGGGTAAGCATCGAATAGGGAACCTCAGAAACTTGTTCTTCAAGATAGATAAAAGGTTTTCTTAATTGAGCAGAGCACTTGCCATATTTGCTCTGACAAGTACGCGGACATATGATTGTTATACCTATAATTTATGAGTTTCCTCCTAAATTTACTAGGTAACTATGGAAGTGAATCCTAGACGGATTCTATGACATTGGGGGCCTATAAATACCCCTCTATAAACCCTAAATAATGTACACACTCTTTACAGCCTCAAACCTTTGTCAATTTTTTCTTATTGACTCTCACACGATACTTACTCTCACACCGGAGTGGATTCGGAAGGCCAAGCCTTCCACTCCAACAAAGGTGTTTTCGTGTTCTTAATAGGTTGTGAAGAGATTCAATCCATACAATCAAGCTCAGATATCCTACTCATCAAATCAAATGGCCCAAGACTGATTTTTGTATCATCAGTTTGGTTCCGTTGCCGGGAAAGAAGCTTTAAAACTTTCTATTCAGTTTCTTCGGTTGATTAAATACAAACAACTACACAACAATGGCTAGTAAGGGAAGCAAACATCACATCGTCATTAGCAACCAGCCGGCTGGAAACCAGCCACTGCCCGTTGCACACGGTGATCTGCCACCAAAGGCACAAATACAAGTGCCCGTTAGAGTGCAAACGAGGAATTAAAAGATAGGTGCTTGGCATGCAACGCATGGCGGGGACGTCCCATACGTTGAAGAGGAGCAGTCTTCCCACCATGCTAATCAGGTCCAAACAAGTCAACGGGATGCCCGCAAGGTGATCAATTAGGAGCTAGCTCGTACACGAGATCTGAGGAACCAGCTTAATCGGCAGCGGGAGAACGGTCAGGGTAGCCAAGCGGTCCCGCCTGAGCTAACTACTGAATAACAGACTGTCGCATTCCAAGTCCAACCGCAATAGTAAAACAAGATGTCCATGCTTAATAAAAACTGCTCACTTTAGGCCAGGCCCCGGTGCTAGTTACCGATCTTGTGTTCCCAGCTCTTAGCAACCCAATTCCTGTTACCGGTGGCCAGGCCCCATAACAAGTACCCGCTCTGAGTAGAAGAATCCAGTCAGTCATATAAAAAGTATCACAACGGGATGCCCACGAGCAAAAGGTTGAGCAGTAGGTGGAAAGCAATAGCAGCCGCTAGGTCCCGCCCCATCACCGTCATCGCAAACAAGAGCATCACGCCCAGGCAGAGGGGAACGCTCACCGGCAAGCTCGCAAGTATGCTGAAGCGGACGAGCAACGACTAAGGCTCAGAGCCCGGGTCGACCAGCAGAAAGAATCCTCCTATGATCCAACCTACTATCCCCCCACCGCTAGACATTTCACTGTTGCCTCTCGCTTAATGAATAAGACGCGACTATCGAAGTCCAAAAGAAGGCAAAGTCAACGGTCGGAGGATGCCCGCTCAAAGAGCTCTTCACGCACAACCTCTTCCAGACTCACGGTGAACGTCAAAAAGTGACTGGCCAAACAGATGAAGGCCATGAAAAAGGACATGGCCTAGTAGATGGCCGAGTTGCGGTCACAAAGCTAGCAAACGGAGTTATAAAGCTGGCTGAAGGCAGCTGTTCACCCCAGAAATTGAGAATGCGATTGATGTGCAAGGCGTGATCTTCCCTCAATTTGAGAAATACTTTGGGAGGATAAGAGCAAACGATTGGCTCAGGTTATTCGAGGCACAAGTCTGAATGGTCACGGACAGTGAGGCTCTAAAAATGAGAGCTTTTCAGGGTGCTCTCCAGGGAAAAGCACAAGCGTGGTTGGGGAGACTTCCTTGCAAATTGGTTAGTAGCAGGGCATCGCTCAGAAAGGATTTCTTAGCCGAATTCATCACAGTAGGTCCTACGCCCAAAAACCGATTTGATCTCAACAAAATCAAGCAGGGAGATCATGAGTCATACACCAGCTACCATAAGCGGTTTGAAGAAACGCTCCAGCAGGTAACAACAATGAGCGACCCGGAGATTACTTTCTTTTATTTGAATAACATAAGGTCGGGACCGCTAAAGACAATACTGACAATGAATCCTGCTACTTCAAAGGTAGAAATGTTGGCCAGTTTCTACTTATTCTGCTCCACCGAGAACACCAAAGGTGGCAAATCCATAGGGAAAGATAAGACTCAGGACAGCTTGGCCATGCTAGCTGACCAGAGCTCGGAGGGCAACAACCGACCGTGCAGGAACAGAAACCGAACTTCGACTCCCGAGCAAAGGTTCAAAGAGGAACAATACACCCCTTTAAATACTACTCTTGAAGAAATCATGTTCCAAGTCGGTGATGCCCTATCTGTCCCTTACCCACTCGATCCTCAGTTCGCTCACACGAGGGATAACTCCAAGTTTTGTGACTAAGACAAAGGCCGTAGTATCCAAGTAGGAGATCTGGTGCTTCATGAAAAACCCCTAGTTATGTCGACAGTAGGGGAAAATGGAATTCTCCTTGGATGGGACCTTACGTCGTCAAGATGATACAGTCAAGAGGTGCAGTTTTCCTCACTAATCAGGATGGGGAAGATCTTGTTCAGCCCTTCAACATGGACAAGCTCAAACGGTAATACACATAGGTCGAGATGTCCTTCAGTGACCAAACAATTGTCTTTCTCTTAAGCTCACTAGGTTGAAAACCCGAAAGGGTGGTCTAGACAAAAATTAGAGCATTCCGAAAAAAAAGAATACACAAGGAGAAATAAGAGCTCGCTAGATTGAAAACCGAAAAGGGGGCTCTAGGCAAAAAGTAGAGCACATCAAAAGAAAATTCAGGAGAAGAAGAGAGAGCAGTCTCCAGCTATGATCTCCTACAAATAAGTCTACATCATTTCAGCATAAACAGGTTGCCATCAATAAAAAAGAATCTTCCCTTAGAGGAAGAACTACGTCAACCTGAGCCTCAGAAATGAGGAACGTAGGCAGCCTTCGGGTCCGGTCGAATAAGGGTCAAACATGTATCAGACATGTATGACCACATGAGGAAGACTTGTTATCTCAGAAAAAAGGCGACACGTCTCGGGCTTGACTGGCTAAGAGAAAAACCACTATAGAGCTAAAAAAAAATCATCAAAACATCAAAATATAAAATTCCATTGGGTGCAACCAAAGAATATGTGTCTAAGACATTTAGATAATCATTTTTATTTACAGGTCCCTATATATTAGTCTCCTACATCCCCAGAAGTCACCAAAACCTCATCATTTCCAGCAGCTCCGAAATGGTCCCTCAACGTTTGCGATGTCCCAGCCGAGACCAAATGCTTCTGCGAGATGCAGAGGATGCCCCAACATGACACAGAGAGCTACAATGTGTTGAAGCGGGAAATCCAAAAACTCATCAACGCGGGCAAGCTTGACCACTACAAGAAATACTAGGGAGCAGGCAACGATGTTGGGAACAATCGCCGTGCACGACCCAATAAAGGAAGATGAGGCCAGACCCCTCAGATTCAAGGGGTCGTAAACGTTATGATGGAAGAAATCATGTCCAACAATTAGCTCGGCAGACACATCTACTCCTTGTCAAGAGATGCTGATCTCATGGAGATCGATGAATCCGAACAGGCTCCACCAACAACGATACTTGCACGCAAGTTCGAGCATCCCCCCACGCAATTGATCGAGTTAGATATATTGCAGGTTCGAGACGAGCCAGATTTCTAGCCACAAGATAAGCTTGAAGAAATTGTTATCAATCTCGCCTACCCCGAGTAGAAAATCAAAATCAGGAAGGCTATGACCGTAGAAGCTCGAACAAATCTGATCGCTCAACTAAAAAGCAGCCTCGATGTATTCGAATGGACTGTCAAAGACATGCGGGGAGTTAGTGAGAACGTTGACCGCTATGACCTGAATATGGATCCAACCTTTCGTTCAATTCAACAGCGACCAAGGAAATTCTTACCAAAAAAAAAGTGCAGTGATCAAAGAGGAGGTGGAAAAACTCTTAAAGGTAGATATCATCGATGAAATCCAATATCCATCTTGGTTCGTCAATGTGGTTTTGGTCAAAAAGGAAAATGGCAAATGGCGCATGTGAGTTAATTTCATAAACCTCAACAAAGCTTGCCCAAAGAACTGCTACGCGATGTCGCACATTGATGTGCTTGTGGATGCCAAAGCAGGCTTCAAAAGGCTCCACTTCTAGGGTATTAACAGGTCAAGATAAATGAGCAAGGAAAAGCCATGACAGCTTTCCGGGTAGGCGGAGGATTGTATTGCTACAAAATGATGCCTTTTGGACTGAAGAATAAAGGGGCCACCTACCAGCACATGGTCAACAAAGTGTTCGGTTCAAAGATCGGCCAGAACATGGAAGCTTACATCGATGACATAGCCATCAAGACCAAAGGTCGTGACCACAACCTTGACTTGGAAGAAACGATTGCCAATCTGCGCAAACACAACATGAAACTGATTCCGACAAGTGTGTGTTTAGGGTCCGAGTAGGAAAATTCCTCGGCTTCATGGTCAATAAGCGTAGAATCGAGGCTAACTAGGAAAAGATCCAAGCCCTAATCAAGATGGAACAACCGGCCAAGTGCAACAAATAGATCAAACGACTAAACGACATAATCATCACCCTTGGTCGTTTTATTTCTCGATCAGCAGAGAAATGCTTACCGTTCTTCAAGATCCTACCTGGCAACAAAGGGTTTGAGTGGAACAATGAGTGCGTTGAAACCCTTGAGTAGCTCACGGAATATCTTGGCAAACCCCCCTCCTTAGCAGCCCCGTACTCGGGGAACCATTATTTGTGTATCTAGTGGCCACAGACCAGGCTGTAGACGCTCTCCTTGTTAGGGAGGAGTCAGGTCTTCAAAAACCTGTGTACTATGTATCAAAGACTCTCAGTCCTATTGAGGGTCGTTATTTTAATGCAGAGAAATTAGCTACTTGCTTCTCATAGTTGCCCGCAAATTAAGGGCTTATTGTTCTGCACATATAATCATAGTGTACACGGACGCACCATTGCGCAAACTCATACACAAACAAGACTCAGCTGGTAGGTTACTTAACTGGTCGATTGAGCTGACCGAGTTCCACATCGACTATCAACCTAGACGAGAAATCAAAGCTTAAGCCTTGGTCGATTTCTTGGTCGAAACGAGATTTACCAAACTAGAAGAATTTGAAGCCCCACAGCCAAAAGAGCCTGGGAACAAGTTGCTTCCAATCCCTCGACCGGCCTATTGTTGGGAACTTTATTTAGATGTAGCAGTGAGCAAACCGATAGGGGAACATGCATCCTTCTCATAGTTCCCGACCAAGTTATCCAATTTGAGTTAGCTATACGATTCAAATTTCTAACCTCCAACAACGTGGACGAATATGAAGCAATGGTCACTGGTCGCAGCTGACATGGTCATGGAAGCAGTCTCGAATGTACTCGGATTCATAACTAGTAGCGAACCAATTCCAGAGGGAATATATGGTGCATTACCCCTCCCTAGTAAAATATTGCGAGCTTGTCAATGAACTTTTGAAAAATTTCAAGTTCTGGGAAATCATCAGGATTGATCGAGCAGACAACATACAAGTAGACTACTTGTCAAAGATTGCCGAAACAAACCCTGTAGTCTTGAATCCCTTAGTCATGATCGAGCACATTTAAACTCCAGCATTGACAGACATGTGATCATGGATATCGAGTCAGTGAGCAAAAGCTGGATCGATGACTACAAAGATTATATCGACCAAGGCATCTTGCCCGCAGAAAAGGTCAAAGCCACTACGGTCAGAAATCAAGCTTGCTGATACTCGGTAGTTAGGGGAATCCTATATAAGCGATCTAAGGTCAGACCTATGCTTTGCTGTGATCCCCCATAGTTAACTGAGGGGGTTCTATAAAGTCCACGAAGGAGAGTACGATGGTCACCCATGAAACAGACCCCTCACTGAAAGAATCATGCACGCAGGATACTACTTGATCACCGTCAGAAGGGATACGGAGAAGTATGACTGAGAATGTGACAAGTGCAGAGATATGCTGATGTACCGAGGCTATCTTCTACTATGAAAACCCCAGTGGTCGCTACCTGGCCTTTCGATATGTGGGGAATCAATTTGATCGATCCATTCCCCTAGCACAATACAAATACAAGTATGCGGTGGTCACCATCGATTACTTCACAAAGTGGATCAAGGCAAAACCATTGGCTACGATTTCAGAAGCAAATGTTATCAAGTTCGTCCACGATCAAGTATGGTGCCGATTCAGGCTCCCGTGAGCAATCGTCTCCGACCACGGTACCCAGTTCTCGGACAAGTTTATAGCCGAATGTGCGAGTTTGGGCGTCAAGTGTTGGCAGTCATTAGTAGCCTACCTAGGGCAACAACCAAGTAGAGGCTGGGAACAAGCAAGTCTTACACACGCTTAAGAAAAACTTAGAAGGACGAGTAGGAAAGTGGGCAAAAGAGCTGCCGTCAGCCTTATAGATGGGTCCCACTGGAGAAACTCCTTTCACGCTCACATATGGCTCTGAAGCCATGATCCCATTGAGTTGGCCTTGCCAAGTTATAGAGTTTCTCATTACAACGAGCAGTAAAATGAGCTTACCCGAGCAATAGATCTAGACCTACTCGAAGTGAGAAGATTGGATTCATGCCTAAGGATGGTCAACTACAAGCAGTGAGCAAAGGTTTATCATGAAAAAAAGAGTTTGTGGAAGAGTATTCATGGTCGGTGACTGATACACAAAAAATCGAAGTTACCAGTCACCGAGAAGAAAGGGGAAAACCCTCACCTAACTAGGAAAGGCCTTTTCATGTTACTGGAATTATCAGGAAGGCACATACACACTGCGGATACAGTAAGGCAAGGACTTAAAGCATCCCTGGCATGAAGATCATTTGAAAAGGTATTATCACTGAGCAAATTCTCAATGCACAAACGAGTAAGACCCTCAGCCCTGTTGAGGGTCACTATCATTTTATCAATAGAAATGCAAGTTCTTCCATTACAGTTGTCAATATATTTATTTCTCATTTTTACATCTACAAATTGCATAAGGATTGCTTGGAAAATGATGCTCGCAAGCCGAGCACATTGGATCATGCCCGACCAGTTATCCACTATACCTAAGAATTAGTGGACAAATCTTGTCCTCCAAGCGAGCAAGATAAAGGAGCTGGTTTTAGGGATGCCATTATTGAGCTTGATTCCAAGGTCCTTGTAGATTGTCTCACAGCAAATCATAATTTTCCTTGGAAATGTTGGGCGATTCTTCATCAGGTTAAAGCTATCCAACGGGAGATGAATTTCTCTATTTTTCACTGCTTCAGAGAAACTAATACTGTTGCGAATCTTCTTGCCAATCTGGGCTGCGACTCTTCTGCATTTTTTCAGTTTCATGATCTTTCTTCATTGCCTTCTCGTATCCGTGGTTCTATCGCTCTGGATAAAGCTGGTACTCCATATATTAGACATAGGACTTAAGGTTTCTTTTTCCGTCTTTTCTTTGTATTTCCATTTCGAGGTCAGGCTTCTTTGTCCTCCCATTTATAAGGGCCAGGCTGATTGTCCCCCTCAAGTTTGTTCTTGCTTTTATATCTAATAATATCTCGCAGGGTGCCGCCCCTGTTTCCTAAAAAAAAAAAAAAGATAAGGCCCTGCCCGATCCACTTACTTAGATGCCTGCAAGTCAGTAGGGGCCACGCCCATCAGAAAGCGACTAACTACCTTGGGTTCCTACAGTGACCAAGCAACACCATTAGCTGATTATCTCTATACCTAGGTGATATATTAGCAACATTTTTCGACGTATAAACATCGAACAGGGCCATGCCCGATAAGCTGGTCGTCGTTCGTAGTTGGACTCTACTCGCGAGGCAGTCACCCAGATGCTCGCAAAAGGTGATAGGGGCCATGCCCATTAAAAGGTTTGGCCAGATCTAAGCGCCCAGTCCGGGGAAGAATGTTTCCTCGAGCACTCAAACTCAAATAATTTGTCCGCTGAATTAGCTTTATTATTACTGAATTATTATTTGCGCAAGTATGCATGCTCGATTTGTTATATTCATTTTTTATTTGTTATGCTCGCTAAAACAACACATGTACGCATGCAGATACTAATCATTTGCAAATGCAAGTAAAGAAGCAATAGTAGATTAAAACAAAGTTCCCACTAAAGTTTGGAAAAGTTACATCATGGAAGCTAAGCTTTGGGGTGCAGGCCAAATAGAAAATCTAAATCTAAGTCGTGTCCAGAGGAGGAAGAGTTGATTTATTTTCATCTGCAGCTGGGCGGAGGTCTGTTCGATCTCGGTTTGCTTCTCAGCGCGCTTAGCCTCGATCAAACTATAGACATTGACGACCAGCGGGGTAGGAGGAATTTATGGCTCCAGATCATGGGTGTAAGGGACCAGATCGTGGAACTTCCGGGCCTCCGGGTTATAAGGAGCGAGCAGAGCCCAGTCCGCCATTGTCTGCATATCCACCCCACCATGGCTAGCTGTAGACACCCCAATTTCGTACCCCTATTTATAACGGTCTATGAAATGTTAAATCCAGTCAAAATGACTAACGAACGTTAACTTTTAGGAGGTTCAAAACGACAAAGGATGAAACCCAAAAAGGGAAAGGGACAAACATTGAACAGCAGGGGGGAAAGTGAAAAATCTCAAAGCTTGAAAACAAAAAATGGCCCAGCCCATTACAATTTTGGGCGCCGCTTATGGTAGTTTTGGGCGCTGTGCCCAAAATTGTAATAGGCAGCGCCCATTTTTGTTTCCTCGTCTAATTTTTCCTTCTTTGGTACAACCTTTTCAACGTAGGGTATAACCAATTCAAACACAAACACAAAATATATGCTGCTTACCTTCGTGGTTAAGTTTTCATTGCCTATAAATATAGGTCTCGCCCAGTGCAAAAGGAGAAGGAAAAATCGAGAGCAAAAACGACAGAGAAATTTACAGAGAGCTGTTATGCTGCCAAATTCAATTCATCTCTTAGGTTGAGTGATCCCTGCCTATACACTTATAACCACCGTCCAGAGATAAACCTAGTTACCCGATTAGGTTCTCGTCTTAAACCCCTGCTCCAAAAAGCCACAAATACAGCAAAAACTCTGCCCGATTTCAGACACTACATCAACACCAAATCAACAAATAAAAGCAGTTGCTCGCCCAGATAGAGAGGTGAAAAACAACAAGCACAACAATCACGCCACCCAAATCTCGGTGGAAAAGGAACAAAAGCAAGCAGTTACGCTGCCCAAATTCCGACAACAACAACAATAAACAAAAAAAACTTCCTTTCCCGGGAGAACATGAGAACACACCTAAGAGCCTACCTTAGCAAAGTGGTCCCGGGTATAAGCCCTCACGTTTCAAGAGGTAGGTACCGAAGTTATTTTTTAGTCTAAATAATATAAAAATGTCGTTATATTGGTAAAGTATTTATTATAAATAGCTATAAAATAAGCCGTTATTATAGCCTAAATTTCATATGCTCTTATTGCAACTCTAAAATGTAGCTGCTACAAGTTTTTTTTTTTCTGTCATATATATATATATATATATATATATATATATATATATATATATATATATATATATATATATATATATATATATATATATAGATTAAATATATAAAAAACATATTTAGCTTAAAAACCCATTCTAAGACCGAAAGGGCGAGTTAGGTGCCTAACCCACCCCTACCTAACTTGTAACTTAAACTCCGAACCCCTACATTCTGGTATATTTGGTTTTTCTATGTTTATTCCTTAAAATAGAGGCGACGACTTTGTTAATATTTTTGAGTCCACAATTTGAGGTCGGGCGTATTCCACGCGCTTTAAGTTTTGAAACCACCCTCTTCTCAGCAGCGGGAGAGGGTACGAAACGAGGCACTCACACCAGCGAGCATATGCAGGATATGATGTGTACACACCGCATAATAGGGGAGAATTTCCTTGGGCACTCGAGAAAAGTACTTAGGAGAGCCCAAGAAATCCTTCACCATCGTCTTCCTGACCTCAGCCAGCTTCTCGGAAAACGTAGCCATGGCCGCAGCATCCTTGGCCGCTTGGGCCTTCAAAGTGTCCCGCTCTATCTGCAGTTGTATTCGTTACATGATCAAGGCCTCTTCAGCGACATGGAACTTTTTTTGTTGCTACACCAGCTCGCTAGTCTCCTCGGCCAAAGCCAGATTCTCCACCTCGAGCTTCATCACTAAAGCCTCGCTCTCCTTCAATGACTTCCCCAAAGTGGAGAGCTACACTTCCTTACGCTTCAACGAAGCCATCAGCTCGCCCTTCTCGGACTCAAGCTTCTTGTGGGCTTCTCTCTCCTTGGAGTATCGATCATGAAGGTTTATGTAGGAAGAGGCAATCTGGAAAACAGATAAAGCATGATTCAGAAAAAGAAATGCTAGCAAAACTTTATGAAAGACTATGAAAAAATCATACCTCGCTCAAGCAAAGACCAACATGTCTGAGCATCACATGGTCGACGATGTCTCTATCGTGCACAACAACATCGTGCAGAACCGGCTTCACAATGCCCTTACGCACCAGCCCGACTAGGCTCCCGCGGGAAGCTAGATCGATGCCCCCGAGCGTAGGGACATCAACGGAGAGCTCACTCACAATGGTCCTCACCGCGACAACGGTGTTGGGCATCTCGAAGTCAGATCACTGCTAGGACTTGATGTTGTCTGCAGTAGGTGGAGGAGTGGCAGAGGCACGTTTAACACCCGCATCGCTGTAGCGAGTAGATCGGTCGGTAGGGGGGAGACGAATCTCTTTTATTTTTGCTCGCTGCCTTGGCATCCTTGGCAGCGGCAGCAGCGGTCTCACGAGTATTTCCTCGGGCAGGACGGTCAGAAGCATCAGTTGTCTTCGCTGGGCTAGAGGCTTTGCCCTGGGCGGTTTTTTTCTTGGCTGGAGGTCCAAACGGAACCTTAGGGAGATTTTGGGGGCTATTTTATTCAGTTGAGCAACCCTCTTGCTCTTCTAGCCGCTGAATCTACCTGGGGGTCAATATAGCTGCAAAGAAAACAAAAAAAATATCAGTACGATAGCTACAAGCAAACACAATACACGCACACACACACACACACACATATATATATATATATATATATATATATATATATATATATATATATATATATATAGGTGTCCACTAGCAGTCCCTTCTTACACAGGCCGACAGTTACAACCAATCTGCGACAATCCGGGCAATCCACTTTAAACCTCTGCCCGTGGAAGGTCCCCAATAGGAGTGAGTAATCTCGATCCAGAGTCAGTAGGGGCTTTACCGCGGGCGGATCCGTATGCAGAATGCTCGGCCAAACGTAAATTTCTTGCGTTACACATAAGTTCTTTCCAATCGAACAAGTACTCTTGACCGACCCTCTTTTCTTTCTCCTTGCGGACACCAAGAGCGGCATTATGTGCCTTCATCGTGCCCACTTGCCGTAGCTAAAGTCCTATTTAGAAACTTTGAGTACCTTCACCTCGGTGCTCGCTATTGGCTTGATCGGCCATCCTACCCGGGAGTCAATTATAACGGCCTTCTTGTTCCACACCTCAATCTTGCTTGGGACATCGCTTAGAATACTCTAGAAAATTAGAATTTGACCTAATCCCGATCCGTCCAGCGGTATTTGGGCTAAAAATGAAGAGTTTATGAATAAGGTACATGTCAGGTTCAAACCCGAGTAGGCAGCAGGCCACGTTGTAAGCCATGATTGCCCGGATAGTGTTCAACATCAGATCGCAAGGCATGGCCTTGGTCTTGTGCATGAACTTAACGAAGAAGGGGTCCAAGTGTAGACACAATCTGACCCTGAAGAAGTTCGCAAAAAACAACATTCCGTTTCGAGCTCACAAGATAGCTCAACACCAGCAGGCAGTTCCATTTTGTTCACCCTATAATCATTGAGGTTCATACCCAGCGAGGTGAGCCAGGCAGTGACCTTGACCTCGGTGCCCAAAGAGGCCCAATGAGCGACTTATTGGCTTTCTTCAGCGTTCGCGAGCCAACCAGGCACATTGGCGAGGAGGTAGCCTATCCTCTTGTTTGACCAAGGTTCTTCTTTCTCCAGGTCAACAGGATATAAAAACTTGCCTCCCCAGAGTTGTAGGCCTCATCGGCAGCAACCCTTTGTTCGGGAGTAGACCGCATCACTTCCTCACCACTCTGTTCTACCGCGGGCTCATCCCCCTCAGCCAGCTGTTCTGGGCAAATGTCTGTCAATTGCCACACTACCTTTTGCTACTTCCCCTTCAGACGGGCCGTGCCCGTTGGAGGTATCTACAATCTCAACTACAGGGATACGAACATGCCCAAAAATGGCCTCCCCGGCCACAGACTCAGCCTCACCATCCGTCTCTACAAGGAGTCTTCTCGCTACTCAACGAATCATTCTACCCGTCGTAGCTGAAAGCCTTTCTCTCAGTGCCCGTAGACTCATCGCGCAACCTCATCGGAGAAGACATGTCTACAAAGAGATTGAGGAAAGAAAGTTCAGACTCTGCCTGATACGGCAAACAATTTAGAAGGATTAAAATCCTAAGTCTAGATACACCAAGGGGCCATGCCCGCCTAACGAGCAAGACACTTTGGGCCTTTTTCCTTGATCTCTACCTAAGGTCTAATTCTAACCTATGAATCCTACCCAGAAAATGCATAGAGGTGAAGGAAAAACCCAGAAACTCAAAGAAAACAAATAACAAGACTAGAAAGGAAAATGGCCAAAACACTTAGTGTCAAGATGCGGTTGAAGGGTTTTCTCCATGGACAAAAATAAAAAAGGCTGTGAAATCTGAAGGCAAATTAGCAATTAGAATCTGGAAATGGGAGAGCCGGAATCTAGAAATGGAAGAGCCGGAATCTGGATAGCATTAAGAACAGTAATTGGAGCAGCAAAACGCAAGGAATTTATCTCTCTAGAAATTTTGAAGTCAGTATAAGAATGGAGAGGATGAGGGCTTGCTTTATATAAGCGAACGTTTTGAGTTTTGGGAGAAAAAGGCGGAGCCAAATGGCTCTAACGACACTGAAGGACGCACACATATTTAATGCGACTGTAGACACCCCAATTTCGTACCCATGGTATGTGACATAACATGCAATATCAAGACCTATTAAAACTTAACAAATGTCAAGTTACAGGGTTTAAAAATGCAAAAGGAAAAAGCAGGATGCATAAAACAGTGAAATGCAGGGGCCAAAGTGTCAAAAAGAAAACTAAAATGGGAACCAGACGCCACCACCATGCAAACCAGGCGCGGCGCCCAGAACCCCCATGGGTGGCGCCAGCATAGTGCTTGTGTACTGTAGCACTTTACCTCCGATACTCTCTCTCAAGCGCGCGGTACAAGCCGATAAAGCATATAAAGAAAACTCAAAATGCCAACGGGATCCCCACTCCTAGCTATAAATAGAGGAGCTCAGCCTCAGTGAATTGATTCACGATTTCACTCCGCACACAATACACACAACGTTCAGTTTACGCAGTGAGAGCGATCGTGAGAAAGAGAGAGTACCCCTCCTCCTATAAGCCACAAAGCTTCGTCAAATCTCCTCCAAACTTAAATCCAACCGGTCAAAGTGAACCTTAGCCTTCTAGCTATGATTCCACCCTATTTCTCCGGTCCAAAAATCCCAAAAAGAGCAGTTGCCCTACCCGAATCTAGAGGCCAAATCTGCCAGAAACAAGCAGTTGCTGCTGCCCGACAAGCAAACAACGAAAAAGCATAGCTGGTTCGCCCGCTTTACACGGTACCAAAAAGCAACTTTCGCTAGCAGTTATTCTACCCGAATCTCCACAACAACAAAAGACTCCCTTTTCCCGAAAGGACAGATCGAGCACAACTTACGCCCTTAAAAGTAAGTCTTTAAGAGATTATATATAAAAGTGTTATTTTTAAGCCAGCCCAATGTAAAAATATAAGCAGTACACACAGCGTTCAGTTTACGAGTACCCCTCCTCGTATAAGCCTCAAAGCTACGTCAAATCTCCTCCAAACTTAAATCCAAACGGTCAAAGTGAACCTTAGCCTTCCAGCTAGGATTCCACCCTATTTCTCCGGTCCAAAAATCCCAAAAAGAGCAGTTGCCCTGCCCAAATCTAGAGGCCAAATCCGCTAGAAGCAAGCAGTTGCTCTGCCCGATTTTCGCCAGCAACAAACAAACAATAGCAAAAATGTAAGCAGTTGCTTCGCCTGTTTTACGGTGCCAAAAAACAACTTTCGGAAGCAGTTATTCTGCCAGAATCTCCACAACAACAAAAGATTCCCTCTCCCAGAAGGATAGAGCGAGCACAACCTACGCCCTTAAAGGTAAGCCTATAAGAGATTATATATAAAAGTGCTATTTTAAGCCGGCCCATTGTAAAAATATAAGTAGTTATGCTGCCCGGATTTATATAGAAAATAGAACTAAAAAGAGCCATTATTATGACCAAATATTTTTAAATGTATTTGTAATTACTGGAAGGAAGCGACTGCAAATCTGTAAATAATGTAGATACATATATATTTGTTTAAATGCTTTATTTCATTTGCTGAATAAATATAATAAAAGCATATTTTAGTCAAAAACTATTTTTGAGACCGAAAGGGCGAGTTGGGTGCCTAACACCTTCCCACCTTGCAACTTAGCCTCTAAACCCTTTTTTTACAAACTCATGTTATTTCTGATTTTTCTTTATTTCTCCTTAAAATAAAGATGGCGACTCTGTTACAACATTTTGGATCACAGTGAGGCCCGCAACATCCTTTTCTTGCACTTTTCTGTTTTCCCCTAAACAAGGGACGATGGGAATGGAAAGGGTGATGCACTTTATGTATCTTCTTTTCCCCTAAACAAGGGAGGATGAGACACGGAAAACTCAAAGCACTCATAGTGACCCAGAATGTACAACAGTCTATAGTGAGGCAGGGCGTGTCCCCACGCGCCTTCGCAACATCTTTTTTTTACACTTTTCCGTTTTCCCCTAAACAAGGAACGATGAGAATGAAAAGGGTTATGCGTTTTATGTATCCTGATTTCCTCTAAACAAGGGAGTATGAGATACAGAGAAATCCAAAGCACTCATAATGGACTAAAGCACACTCTGTGACTGAGGCGTATTCAACGTGCTTTTTGACAACACTCTTTCTGCACTTTTAATTTCGTCTTCCCCTAAACAAGGGAGGATGGAATGGAAAGCGTGATGTCCTTCCGCATGCCGCGTTCCCCTAAAAAAGGGCACGTGGGTCCGGGAGCATTCCGGGGCACCCACACCGACGCTTTGGGACTCACGCCTCCATCAACTCGCTCCACTAGCTGATGGCTCACGCGCCCCTATGCCTACTATCCTCGATACTCTCCAAATAGCTAGCTTCTCAAGCACGCTCCAACTGTCTGCACACCAATGTTCCAGAACCTTCAATCGACTTGCTTTCCAGCAGGGCCACAATCAACTTAAAATTGGCACAAGTATGGAAGCTCGTTGCAGACATAAAGGCATCTCTTGAGAACAAGAACAATCCTCGCTCTGAGCATTAATACTCGGCAAACAAGGAGCAAGGGGCCACTGATGTGCCTGGCCCAAACCCGGCCACGAGCAAAGCACGAGCGATCACCACGTGCCAGTCACGAGCTTGTTAGTATGGGACCCAAAAGCCTAACGGGCAGAGCTAGCAAGGTTCCCGAGCAGAGATCATTGATATATCTGGTCCAAGCCTGGCCGAGCACAAGCATTGCTGCCCAACCATGGGGCCATGCCCATGAATCACACTTATCATCACCAGCTTCATACCATAGAGCCGGGCAAAGCCATGCTCGCCCGGGTAAGCATTGAGCAGGGAACCTCAAACACTTGCTCTCCAAGACAGGTCAAAAGTTTCCTTAATTAAGTAGAGCTCTTGCCATATCTATTCCGACAAGTACGCGGCTAGCCGCCTATCATGTCTACAATTTAGGAGATTCCTCCTAAACCTACTAGGTAACTATGGAAGTGAATCCTAGACGGATTCTATGACATTGGGGGCCTATAAATACCCATCCATAAACCCTACATAAGGTACATACTCTTAAAAGTCTCATACCTCTGTCAATTTGCTTATTGACTCTCACACGATACTTACTCTCACGAAGGAGTGGTTTCGCAAGGCCAAGTCTTGCACTCCAACTAAGATGTTTTCGTGTTCTTAACATGTTGTGAAGAGATCCAATCCATACAATCAAATTTAGATATCCTACTCATCAAATCGGACGACCCAAGGCTCATTTTTGCATTATCACATCAAAATAATTTTAACAACATTACAAGATTCATAGAGTAGAAAGAGAAGGAGGACATTCACGAAAAATCATAAAGAACCTACTTGAACTCACAGAGGCCAATAACTAGCATGTTATTTGGTTAAGACTGGTAACCCGGCTTAACCCACGAAATATAATAGGTAGGGTCGAGTGGATTCATGAGTAATGTTTTACGATTGACAGATCTAGTCATGTTTGTGCAATTTATAAGAAATATATAAAATTAAAGGTACAATATTAAAAAGTTTGACTTATTAAAAGAGATTATTATTTTTGGGTGAGTAAGTAGTTAGTAGGAGAAATATGTTTTTGGTACATTAAAAAACATTAGAAACAGAGTCACATGTGTTGATTTAATCTCAAGTAATAGGGTTAAGAGCAAGAACAATGGTGGAGTTTAGAAAAATCCAATGGGGAGCATAAGAAACAATTGAGATTTTAGAAGGAGCATGGAGGGAGCTTAATTGGGAAAAAGAGGATTGGGGAGCTTGCTAAGCTCATGCAGCTTAGCAAATAGCATGTGAATAAAACAAAATCGTTTCACACTTGTGGAGTCCAAAACGGCACCACTTTTGCAAATTGCTCCGTCCAAAACAAATAAAGGCTCTGACACAATCTAAAATTGCAAGCCTTAAAATTCAAAATCAATGATCGACTAATAAACCAATTGGTTTATTGATCAATCAGTGGTTAAATATCAAATATGTTTATTCACCGGATCAAATGACCATATTTGACAATTTCAACCTCCCCAAAAGTTTCCACCCATTGTTCGTGCTCTAAGGTCCGTCTCTATCGACAGTAGAAATATATGACGATAAAGTACGACCTAGCCCTTATCACTTACTTAATTAGGTGTAACGTTATGGTGCAATTTATTTTAGTACTTCATTTTGATACAAGTTAAAAGCAATAACATGCAACTGCAATAGCTTATGCGTCTTTTTTTATTCTTTTATCGATAAGTCTTTGATGAATTAAAACAATTTGATTGGTTGACACGACCACAAAACATAAAATAACAATATGAATTTACATTTTCATTTTTACTCTCGTTTACCATGGAGAAAAGCTTGTGAAATATGGTTGTTATATGGTCTTAATTAAGCCAAAGTTAGGACCTAAAATTGGCAGGTAGTACCGATTATAATGGCATCTCCACTAATTAACACTGTAGCAGTGCTGTTAATTTAAATCCAATACCTTCCCAACCTTCCATTAAATCCGTCCTTGTAATCAGTCAGCACATATTGGTGGCATCACCCAACTCTTGTACATTTCAAGATTCCTTCGATCTTTTTTTTTTTTTTTTTTATTTTGTACGGATATTTACATGATTACGTTCTTATCAAATACTCTATTCGTTTCAGGGAAAGAATTCACTATTATATTTTGAGATGTTTTACTTAAAGAGTTCACTTTTAAAAATTAAGGCATAAAAATATTATTTTATTATTAATAAGCTACTAAAAATTATATTTTCTTTAAAAAATTGACTCTCAAACGAAGACTCTTTGCCTGGAATGAACGGAGTAACTTGGAAAAAGATGGCTTGTTGTTTTTGGTGGAATAACGCTAATGTGGAAGTGACGTAGCGGATGGCTTGAATTCCTTGAAAAAGTGATGGTGTGTTGCCTAGGTACGTAACAATGAGGAACAACTTCTGCCTGCGGTCAAGTAAGAAAGAAACGTCGCTAAGGAGTTAGGGACAACCCAAGTTAAAGCCTCGATGTGAGAGTCAAAAATCAATCTTGAAGGGTGGTGAAGAGTGGGGACCAGCCAAATCGTGTCTATGTTAGGCGGCGATGTACGTACGTTAACGAGAGATGGTGGATTTCCATTAGTTCTATACATGATCCCCCATATCGATTGGCAGTCGATAGTGAGTGCATGGATCATGTTTCTGAGTAGCCAATGAGGTGATCCCATGTGTTGGGTAGCGTATGGATCGCTGGAACAGATATGTGTTTGGGGTTTCCGAGCTTGGGGGTTTATATGATAGCTTGGGGGGGTCCCCAAGCTTTTTCCCTCAAGTCTTTGCTCATGCTCGAGATTGGTGGCCGATTTGCGCCGACCCTAAACGGGTCTTTGAGGAGGAGCCATGGTCGAGGTTCTCGGGGGCTCACCGTGCGGTTGGTCCAGAAAAATAAACTATTTTGGGGGTGAAATGATTACAATATCTTTAATGAATTGAAGACGTGTTACGGATCACTTACTCAATACATCGTGATGTAGAAAATTCAATTGTGATGCACGATTTTGAAGAATGCTTATGTACATCGTGATGCACAAATCATGAATCGCGATGCACATAATCATGAATCAAAATCATAACGATGCCTCACCAATGCTAATCGATGCATCAGGGATCAAAATTGATGCATTGCGATTGAATTCGATGAATCGTGATACAAATCGGTTTCAAATACATCTCCTCTGTCTTCCTCATGTATTGCTACATCGTGGTTACGTCCATCTATAATGTTTCGAACACGGTGATAAGCTAAATATCATTCACCAGGTAAATTCTAATTGTCCGAACAAAGTAATATTGAAGTGAAAGCCACAATTGTAGGGGAGAATGATGAAATGATATGTAGGCCATGGAACTGAATGTCCAATGATTGAAATGATTATGTATATAGCCGAAAAATGATGGGGATAAAAAAAGTCGCCAATATTTAAATTTGTAGACAAGTGGGGAGTGGCTCTCTCTGGCTCCCCGCAAATTCAAAAGGCCGGTTGTTGGGATTTTTAATTTTAATTTTAATTTGTTTATATTTGTTCTACAGAGCTCTCCCTGAAATACTTGCCATTCCTCCATGTTACTCATCCACACTTTTCCAGCTTTCCATTGTCCATTGTCCATTGTCCATATAATAGAATTGTTAGACAGGGTAGTCTCCCAATGATGGAGCTTCTTAAATTGAGCCACATCGCGAGCTTCACTCATTTACTTCACCATCAAGCCTTTACCAAACTATCAGTGTCAGATTTAAAGCTATTAATATTAATATTATTAATTGTGCAGCTTTTGGTACGAAGATCAGAGGGTAGAGGGTAGAGGGTAGAGGGAATCCACATATATATACACTCGCGTGGGGTGGGGTGGGGTGGGGTTAATCGGTTATCCTTTCAATTATTTTTGTTGGGGGTTGGTTTCTTTCTAAATTCTAAGGTTGTGGATGGGATTTATCAAAGATAGACAAATCCCCTTCACTAATGCCTCTTTATCATCACTTAATCAAATTGATTTATCACCAATCCTTAGTTTAACTAATCTTAGTCCTTTGGTGTCTGTTGCATATCAACTATCAACTTATAAACACAACCACTATTGCTAATATACATACACCAAATAAGTTTACACAAGCTTCTTCTCCCACCTTAATTTCATAATTGTTGTGCACATCAGAAGCGATTGCAAACAATTAACACATAATGTAAAATCAATCAAAGAGAAAAATTAGGACCAACGCACTCTTAAAATTCTTTTAAGTATACAATACCAAACCCCAAACCGACTTCAATAAGGAAACATGAAGATTGTATATTGAGATACAATATCAAACCCTAAACCGACTTAAACAAGAGGAAACATGAAAAGAGATCTGCCACACGAACGCGATGAGCCTTCGTACGATAAGCCTAAAAGAGAGTAAAAGTCCTCGAAGGATTTGACCTGTTGTCAGAGTAATCAAGTCATACTGTTCACAACAGAAATAATTTTGAAACTCAATAGTTTTGTAATATTGGGATCCTTAGGAAATAGATAAATGGAGTTTGAATAAGTTAAAGCGTAAGAGTTGGTTTGATCAGAAAATTGGCTAGTTCGAGACAATTTGCCGGGATGCTCTCTTAAGTCCTACCAAAGAAGAATCATAAACTTTAAACATACTTGTATTTATTACTTTTAAGTATTAGCGAGTGGGATTAAGAATCAAATACTTAACATTGCAAAAAAAAGCAACAATTTTTAAACAATACCATTGAAATATACTCTCCGAGTAATGAGTCCACTATTTCCAGAGATGGTATGAATTGGTTGTTAGAATGAGTTAAAGGGAAGTATATGTTCCGTTTGAATTATTCAAATTTGATTGTAATGATTAATTAGTTTGTCGGTGCGTAATACTTATTAAATAATCATGTTTATAAATAGAAATGCGAAAAAAGTTGATAACAACTTATCTTAGTACTTAAAGCTAAGATGCATTGCACAATTTTGGTAGCAAGTAAAGGTGAAAAAAAATCTGAGAAGGAGGAAAGTAGAGGGAGAAGGGATCAAGAACGAGTGTTTAATAATGATTAGAAATTCATTTGATTAACAGAGAATAAAGGGGGGGATCGAGTACTTGGACCCACTCGAGGAGATGAATTAAGTTGAGACTAGATTTTGTGTCCGTGCCTATAGTACGATATCAGTATTGGACGATGTCAGTATGAGATGATGTTAGTATTCAAATAAATCAATATAATAAATAATTTAAAATTAACATATCTTGGTAACCAATTAAAACAATATGATTATCTACAGTTGAATAAAAATCTAAAATTACAAACTTAAGGGGGACAAATACTAACAACTAATAAAAAGTAAAAAAATTAAAAAAAGGAAAAAAGAAAAACAAAGTAAATAGTTGACAAAATGGGTCAAAAAAGGAGTGGGAAAGGAAGATATGGATATGGACATGGTTGTTAATTTTGCTTTGGTTTTTCCTTTCTCGGGTAACTGCTTGTAGGCTTGAAAACATTCGGAACATGGAGGTTCCTTTGAACAGATAGAAATTTCGTTGTTTTGGAGTTTGATAAAAATAAATTTATTAGGTTTTGTCTACTTATACTAAAATATTATGAATTATTATAAGAAAGCTAGTACTTTTACCCGTACCTATGGCACGACGCCAATTTGAGAATTTATCAATAAATGAAATAATGTGGAAATGAACCGAAATACCTAACAAAATAAAACATTTTACTTCGATATTTATTTTATTAGAAAACCAAGAAATAAATATTTTAATTGTAACTACTGTTAAAATACAAAAAAGAAAATTTTATTATTTTCTCAATAACAAAAACTCAGTCTTTTTCATCTGGGGGCTTTGCTTAACTTTGTAAACATGAGATGCAATAATTTTGTCCATTATTTCCACCTACACATGAGACAAAGAAAATTCAAACATATTCAATTAACCAAATTTTCTGCTTCATCTACAAAACTTGAATCATCCCACATATTATTATACAAAATCTAACATGCGAACGAAGATGCATTTGATCCAAATTAATCAACCCTAAAAGCTAAAAAAAGGCAATTAAATTAATGGAAACCAATACACATACCCCAACAAACGAAATCACAACAATGAGAAGATGTCCAACATTCTATAAAAATAAACTCATGCCCGTGCTGATGGCACGGTGCCAGTAAGAGCGTGGTCAATGTATGAAACCGAGCATGATGAAAAAATTAATTCAGAAACTACAACTAAATATTTGTAAAATCGTAAAGATCTTTTGCCCAAAACGGAGGGATTAATTAATCATTTGTACATGAAACTGTGGGCCGACCAAAAAAACGGGCCGGACAAAACTTATGAATTTTTTTTATTTGTATAAGAAATTGTGGGCCGGAAAAAAAATTAAATTGATTAAGTTAATTACGATAACAGTTAAAAATAAAAAATATATATATTTCAAATTACAAAACTTACGATTTTTTTTATTTGTATACGAAATTGCAGGTCGGAAAAAAATTAAATTGATTAAGTCAATTAAGATAATAATTAAAAAGAAAAAAAATAAAATACAAATATTTAAAACTTACTACTTGACTAAAATTAAATTGATTAGATATGCACGTTAAAACAATAAATCTCAGTAAAAGAATATCGGTAAAACCATAAAACAATAAATGTAAAACTGTAAAACCGTAAATAATAAGTAAGCCGTAGAATATGTCTTTATTGGAACAATTATCTATTTTTGGAAGAAAAAGAAGCAATAAAATTGGAAAAAGTAACTGTCTTTCACACGTTTACAATTTAGATTAAATGTAGAGTGTAGGATTGCAGTAAAATAATTAATCTCAGCCTGTAATTAGCCTTTACCAATTACACACATGTTTTGGCATCTCTGTGCCTATGACACGGTGACATTATATATGATTTCGTCAATTCAAATTATTGTACCTAAATAGAAGGTGCTATTTAAAAAATATTACAGTTGAGGGGTACATTGCTTCAAGTGATAGTTGAAGGACTGATATTTTATAAGGGGTGATTGTTCAAAAGACTAATCGCAGGGTGCGACTTTGTAATATGAAAATAAAATATATGGAGAAGAAAAAGGGGTAACTACTCATAATATTAATTGTAGGGGTTAAAAATGGATAACTACTCACACATGTGAATGTGAGGGTGAATCTCAACCGTTAAATTTTTAAAGATAATTTAATCTCAACCTCTGAATAATCCTAGTCAATTACCTAGTTGTTTTATAAGGAAACATAATTCTAACAATATAAGGAAACCCAGAAGAAGAGGTTACCCAAATAAATGACAACCGTAGGATGATAGTAAAATAAATTAAATCCTGACCTCTGAATAGCCTTAGTCAATTACCTAGCTTCTTTGTAATATAGATTGTTGAAAAATCGGGTTGATAAGCATTTACCGGTACGTATTGTCAATGGCAGATCCATGTGTACCAATACTGGGTACATGGACCCCGCTCAAAATTAAAATAATTGCCTATTAATATTTTTTATGATATAATTTTTTTGGAATAATACATAGCCAAGTAATGAATGTAGAGTGGTAAAGTGATTGTGAGTTTGTAACAAAAGTCTTTATTCAATTCCTTACATTAGCACAATATATTTTTTTTGTAACAATATGTGAGCAATTAGGGGATATAGCTAAAATGACAAGGTGCTTGTGTTTACATGTTTATTTTATTTTTATTTTTTTAGCCTAAATGACACCGTTTTGTTGTCGATAAAAAAATTAACATGAGAAAACACAGATAATCTTCCCCTCTTTTTTTTCGAATTCATTGTGCCCCCATTGACCGATGCGTGTTGTTTCAAGACCTATCCATTGTACGATATTCATAACTATGTTGAAAATATGACTCGAACTTTGGAGTGAGACGTCCGAATCAATATAGTGTAGTCGGGAGTTTGGCTCATTTGGAGGTACCAAATAGGTGTGAGTAGCTATTTGGGAGTGGAATGAACGGAGTAATAGAAGTAGCCTCCCTACCGAGCATAACCACCACATCTAATATCTCTGCCCGACAAGTCCCGACCATTATCAACTTGCTCTCACGGAATGCACCCAGCTTGTTGGAGTTTAACAGAATTAAATGAGATCCCTATGGTAGATGTTTCCAACAAATACCAGCGACTTTACCCTTGAGGAGAGATTGTCTTGGGTTTGCGCAAACTTGCTTTGCTGAGACATTATCTGTTTAAGCGCTTTATTCTAGGCAACAACATTTTCACTTTGTCAATTGAGGGTAGCTTCTGCTGCACTGACAGGGGCTGAGTTAAGGTTTGTTGAATTCTTGACTTTCCAAGCATGCTTGGTTCTTTGATCTGGAAGTTCAAACGAACCTAGGGGAGGAAATTCTGCTTGATATTCTTGCGGATATGAGGATGGAGCAAGCATATGACATGTCAAAGGGGTGGATGGAGCACTGGGCTTTTGTGAATGATGGATAGGGCTTTTTGGTAGTAAGGAGTGAGATTGGAAGGTGGGGAAGGCTTGTGCTGGATTTCTTTTTATGAAGATAGAATATCTGTGAACCTGTGCAGTTTTTTAGAAATGTGGGGCTGAGGCTGGTATGTACTACAAGGATTTCTTTGAACGTGGAATGATAGTGCTGTTCTGATGGCTTAAATGTGCCACTTTTGTATCCACATATTGTTCTCTGATTATCTTTGCTTTGGACAAGAAGGACCGCTGCCCAATATTCGTCACTTGCGTCTGTCTAAAGGATCCTTTTCTGACGAAGCAAGTATCTTTAAAGGGGGCATCGTGCTTGCCAGCTGTTTGATTGACTTGACGGCTTCAGTTTGTCTTGTAGTCCAATGAGGAGGATCCTTTTTCAAACATCGTACCAACAGTGTGCAATTGGTTTGAATAGCCTATTCTCTTTTTCCATACGAGTTTGTTGAGGATTTGTAAGTCGACAAAGGAGTCGCAGTTGTTTCCTCAGAAAAGTTATTGAAAAAGAAGAATTAGTTTCTCCAGTTCTCAAATCATGAGTTCAAGTTCGTTCTAACTCCTTCGTCAATGTTCTGCCTTTAAGATAGATCAATTATATGAGATATCTTATGTTCCTGATGATTCAAAGATCCCCATATCCCAGTTACCTACCCATATAGTATGGTTATTCCCCATGCTGAAAAATGATCCTCCTCCTTGGTCCATCTACCTCTCAAATGATGCACAAGGTGACTTGGTGGATATGGACTCGTATTATCCCTATATATATATATGTAAAGGCAGAAGTGAATATCATAGTTATTTTAGGCAATTTTCTGCGTAAAACACATTTTAAAAAATAGAACATCATTAAACAAATCTTATTTAATGTAATATTAAATTAAAGATTAAATATATAACATCAACATTAACTATTTTTTATAACATTTATTTATTTTGTAATTGATCAATCTTCTACCAATGTCTAAATTCTGAAATTCTTTGAATTATGTCCCTTTGGATTTCTAGCCTTTTGTATAAATATTCTTATATTTTTTCGAACATCAACTTTGTAAATTTGAAAAGATACATAAGATTTACCAAAAAAAAATATGGTTGGTGTACCATCACTGTTACATGAAATCCATAGACGAAGATCAGATTGGATTTGATTATAAATATTCCAAATGTAAGGAAATGGTTTGTTCTATTCGACAATCATTTAAACTTGCACCAACTATGGAATTAGTCATTGTTGATGCCGAAATTAATATCTATAAATATTGATTATACATTTTATTTGTTCTTTTGTCTTCAAATAAATTGTAGTTCAATTGTTGAATTTGAAAAGTTATTATAACTATTTTTACTTTTTGTAGGGTGACCGGATACAAGCTTCAATAAAGAAAACATTGATTAAAAAATTTGAAAAAAAATTCAGGAAGGTGAATTATACTATATATCAAATGTTTATATCCTTGATAACCACAAAAATTACAAAATCACAACAAGCAATTACAAGATACAGTTTATGACAGCAACTGGTGTTATTAATGTTGGTGACAAAAACTTTACAAAAAACATATTCAAAATTAGGAGTTTTGATGAAATACTTTCAATTGTCGATGTTCGACATGCTGGATTAGTAGGTGCATCAGATCACTCCTACCTCACTATGTTAAATTTCTTGGTTTGAAGATATTTATGATAAATCATATTTACAACTGCACATGTCCTAGATATTGAAAATATGTACTTTTAAGGTTATGGATCCAAACAATAGATATACAAAATCCATGTCTTTATTAAAAAAAAAAAACAAATCATTTTAAACAGTGGACACAAGGATCCTTATCTCCACCCAAAAACCTTCATCACAACAAAAATTAACCACGAGCTATGTAAAACACATATCTAAATTTCTTTAAAAAATGAAGTCTAAAAATAAAAAGATTTATATTCAAAATATACATATGTAATTTACTAAAAAATTAAACAATATCAAATTCACACATAGATCTGTATTTTAAACGCATAAATACATCTAAAAATTATAAATATGTACTTTTAAGTTTAGATCTAAACATTAGATATTGAACATTCATGTCTATATTTGGAAAAAAAAAGCAAATCATTTTCATTATTATATATGTATTTTAATTTACATATATGATAAGTAAATATAGAGAAAAGACAAATTTGTATTTTACGTGCACAAGTCAACACTGAGATAGTTAGGATGCTTAGGTTGTTGTGTCAATAGAATAGAAAAAACAATGAATGAGTGTTACTACAAGTGGTCCCATGAAAGCATATGTAAGAACCATCCAAGTATAAACCACCGAATGTTAGGCCTAATTGCTGGAATAAAATGCAAGAACATATTTAAAGTTTCACTTATTCATAATGTCTACCTCTCTTCGTTCAAGTATTGGAGTATCAGCAGTAATAGCCTTGAACCCATTTCTTTCGACTCTTGAGCCGTAAGGTCACGTCTTCTGTAAACCTATCAACAGATGAATAACATATCACAAATTCTGTGATGACCCGACCCAGATTCGAAACGGAATCCCAAGGTCGCGCCGCAAGGACAAGGCAAGAAGGGGACAAACACTTACAAAATAGTAATGCGAGTCGAACAGTCGGGCTAACAAGCTCGACACACAAACATAAAGCTATACTAAAATACGGGTTAATAAAAATCGAATCTGCGGAAGTGATAAAGAAAAGAAGTCCCGAGCTATAAAGCTCGAAACCAAAGTCAAAGAGACCAAGAGAGACATTAATCTCACGAAGGGAAAAACAAAACTCGCATGCTGCAACATTGCAGACGCTGAACAAACCATCGATACTTTAGGCCGGCGTTTCAACAAATAACCAACCTGATATAACAATTACTCACGGCTAAAGCATACCGGGGTTAACCAACAACAATAAAAACTAAAATAAATAAAAGCCACAAAGCTACTGCGTGCCCGGGAGACAACTAAATATATATGTTAAGACTACGAACAACGGCACGACACAACACGTCGACCCAAAGAAGAACCAATACAAAACTCAAGTGTTCTACCCGACTATAAAGTCTAAATAACTTTACAATACAACGATCTCACAAGAATAGTAAAGTACAATAAAAATCAGCGATGCTAAAAGAGATCGGACTCCACAAGTTACAACTCGGGGATTTCAGCTGCTACGATCACGAACACACAATCTAATCTCGATCTATCGATCAAATGCGCTCCGCTACAGTCACGATCTACTCGGCCTCAACGTGGTGAACAGGTTACTGCAACTAGAAAACAAAGTACAGGATGAGTCATAATGACCCAGTACGCTACTACTAAATAATATAACATAAATGAAATATTATCATAAGTGGAAATGATATCATATCACTACGACAAAGGCACGATTAGTCGAGTGGTGTGCTATACAGAAACCGTTCCTTTGCCAGGCTAACAAGATGAACCAGAGTGAATTCCCTGTTCATAAACAACCAAGCAAGTCAGGAAGCAAGTCACACGAATCATCGTATAAATATGGAGGTATGCCAAATATAACATCCCAAATCTCCCATAGAATAATTAGATATAAGTATGCATATTTTTATATATACATATATCAAGACAATCATGGCATAATCAAGTAGAAGTATGCATATCTACATATATACAAATCAAGCAGTTCACATAATCAACACTAATATCAAGTAAGTGAGAACAAGCACATATAAACATTTAGCTCACATATTCATGGTAGCACTTTGATATCACATAAGTACTAGAAGTAATCAATATATAAGAGAATATGATATAGATCTAGTTCCGCAATGTAGCTCCTAAAATATAAATCGTTAGCAGGAACGTGCTGTCAGATGTACGTGATTGATACATCGACCAAGAATAGTATTATTCCAAGCGCCCTCATGGTTACACAAGGTACTCTTCTCCAAAGTGATCAAGAATGGAGGGTGTTTGCACGTATCTGGTTCGGCAATCCATGACTATCATGAATCTCACGATTCGTAACGGTGATATATCGTCAACCAGGGAAGACAAGACAAGTACGCCAGTTGGACTTAATGGGGTCAATCATGAACATGTAGAGGGTCAAGTTCGACCAGAGCGAGCTGATCCAAGTCAAGTAAATGTTTACTCACTTAAGAAATCAAGTATGGACGAGCTCGATAAGAGCGATATCATCCAAGTCAAGTAGGCATGCTATACCCTACAACTAACAATCAAGCATGAACACGAATCAAATCAAGTGTTGTATGGATTGATCGTTGAGCCGACATTATTAAATGGCTCACTAGTATCGACTCCGTCGAGTCATTTCTATAATTCCAACCAAATAGAGTTTAAATACTATATGTGTACCAAGACTCTTTTCTATGTTCTCGTTTGAGGCATAACTAGGTTCTTGTTCCATTATAGGAACCTTAGTTCAAAATAACTAAGGCAAGTATAAAAGGGAAACCTAAGTTGATTAATGTCAAATCAAGTTTAGTTCAATTTCGATTCATAGTTCCACTTAATAGAAGAATCCAAGTTCAGCATCAATCGATAATTGCATAATAGATCATGCATGAAGGCAAGAACAATCAATATACTTATAACTCATTTTAATAACAAAGTAGAAAATCAATTCTTTAAAATGATAACAGTCAAGCATTTCGTCAAATAACAAGTTCAATTTTTACAAATCACTTTGCACAGAAATCTTACTAATTGCATAAAACATTCCTCACAACTCCAAATGTCATGAATCTTACTTATTCAGGAACTAGGCTCTTTAAACTATAACTTAGCCTTTTAAATCACTTCATTTGAACTTGTATTCATCATTCTATGATCACATCAAGATCAAGCTAATAATCTGTTTTTCTGTTATGATTATTCTGCCCAGTCAATTTATAAATTCGACCATTAATTCATCACAACTCCAAATTTCATGAATTTTAAATATTCAGAAACTAGACTCTAGTAAATATAATTTAGAACTTTAAAGAACCCTATTTGGACTTGTATTCTTCAGAATACAATCACCTCAAGTTCATGTTAAAAATCTGGTTTTCTGTTGTGAATCATTCTGCTCAGTCAACTTATAAATTCAACCATAAATTGCTCATAACTCCAAATGAGGTTATTATTGCCTAATCTGAAACTAGACTCTTGATACTATACTTTAGCCATTTAAATTACTCCCTTAGGACTTGTATTCATCAAAATACATCCCTTCCAAGTTCATGTTAGAAAAAAAATTGTGTGGCCTGTACTGCATGTCTATCATACAAACTTCACCAAAAATTCCTCATTGATCCAAATGATACATATTTTTGATTTCCAGAAACTAGACTCTTTGAGCTAGAATTTAACATTTTAAAACACTCCAATTGGATTTGTATTCATCGATTTATGATCATATTAAGATCATGTTAATAACCAGTTTCCCTTGTTCAGACTCATTGTCGCAGTCATGGTTCGTGATTTATTAAACATACTTCCCGAACTCAAAAATTTATGAAAATTTACAAAGCATTTCTTAAAATACACACGTACAACATAAAATATTTTTTTGACAATTCCATGTAGTAGATTAGTACCAGTATTTTTCCGAATTTGGCTCTAAACTGAGATTTTTCTGATTTTGAATGTCATGTTTCTACACCCCCATTCCAACCAAATTTCCATCTACCTCAATTCCATAAACCCAACAACAACCATTTCAATTCAACCCCACATATTCAGTAATCAAAACCCCAAGGAAACACATCACATAGATATGCAATAACACAATAAATCAAGAGAATCAAGTCTCTAACAACTTAGCATCCATTTGAACTAGAAAGATGGAGTAGGGGTTTAGTCACGTACCTATTTTGGCTAATAAACTTGAAAAACAATGGGAACAAACCAGAGGGAAAGACTCTATTCGTCGAGGGTTTCGCGATGGCAATCTAAATTCGACGATCGGACGGTCGGATCTCCAGGAATCACTGGAATCTCCATGGGAGCTCTCTCGATCTCTCTCTCTCCTCTCTGCATCTCATGGTGGCAGCCCAAAAAATGAAGGGGAGGAAGGAGTTTTAGATCTTAATAAGGCTAAGGGACTATGTTGCCTCCAAAGGGAGTGCACAAGAGAAAGGGAGGGGGTTTAATTGGGGGATAGAATTAAGTTTTCCTTAAATATGCATGTATATAAGGAAATTATTACAAACTTACAACAGCCTCCTTCCTGGAGTTACAAATACATTTAGAAAAATTAGGTCATAATAATGGTTCTTTTTAGTGCTATTTTCTATAGAATTTCGGGCAGTATAACTGCTTATTTTTCTTACATTTGATTAGTCCCTCAGTGTTCTCTCAACTACACGGTGAACTCACTGCGTACTGTGTTTTTCACTGTGTGCGTTCTATGTGAATTCTGAAAGCCGGGGCCTCTTATTTATAGGCTGAGAGTGAGGCTTCCTTCATTGTTAAGTTTTACTTTCTATACTTCATCGGCTTGTATCGCGTGCAGAGAAGATTGCACCAAAGGCTAACTGCTACAGTAGATTCAGCACTATTGGGCGTTGCTTATGGGGGGTATGGGCACCGCGCCCAAGGTGGCTGTAGGCAGTTCCCAGGGCCATTTTCCTTCTTCTTTTTGGCACTTTGGGCCCCTGCATTTCACTGTTTGTGCATCCTACTTTTTCCTTTGCATTTTCAACCATGTAATTTGATATTCATTAATCCTTTTAACAGGTCTAGATATTTTATGTCATGTCACATACCAGGGGTACGAAATTGGGGTGTCTACAAATACACTTTGGATTCGAAAATCACAATTGTACGCAAATGAAACAAGGATTGACTTGCCCTGTCAGGTCGTAGGGGCAGCGCCCCTTCGTGGGGGTTCGGGGGCAACGCCCCTGAAAAGTAAACGAGTTTTTTGAATCTTGAATTTACGAAACTATAATGGATCTGTGTTGGGTTGAAATATTTTTTAGTTGGGACAAAGGTGGAGAAGGAGGAAGAAGAAGAAGACATACGACGGAGGAGATGGAAGAAGAAGGTGGAGGACGTAAACTGGTTATTTATGCATTTGTATCGCGGTGCAAAAATGAATTAGATAATATTTTGCACCACGGTTCAAAGTTTAATTTCTCAGTGTATTTTTGAATCGTGGTTCATAAATTTCATTGTATTAATTTTTGTACTACGGTTCAAAGTTTAATTTCCTAGTATATTTTTGAATCGCGGTTCATAAATTTCATTACATTAATTTTTGGACCACGGTTCAAAGTTTAATTTCCTAGTGTATTTTTGAATCGCAATTTATAAATTTCATTGCATTGCGGTTCAAAGTTTAATTTCCTAGTGTATTTTTGAATCGCAATTTATAAATTTCATTGCATTAATTTTACGGTTCAAAGTTTAATTTCCTAGTCTATTTTTGAATTGCGGTTCATAAATTTCATTACATTAATTTTTGCACCATGGTTCAAAGTTTAATTTCCTAGTGTATTTTTGAATCGCGGTTCGAAATTTCATTGCATTAATTTTTGCACCACGTTCACAATTTAACCCGATATTTTTCAACCGTGATATAAAAATATAGCAAGCCTCAGACTCATTTAGGGTATCACAGCCATTTCGCCCTCAAAAGGGTCATTTCCGGTTGAAAAAAAAAACATTGAACTATAGGGGTTATAAACTTTGAAAAGTGGATCAACCCGCAATTTTTTTCTTTTTTTAAACCTCTACAGTGCACTTTTTACGGGAAAACGAAGAAAATACCCTTAATGAAGGAAAGGTGTGATCCAATTTGTGCTTCGGTAAAAAATTTGGGCGTTGTTCAAAAATTTTTGGGTGTCGGTAAAATTTGTTAGGCGTCGTTCAAAATTTTTGGGCATCGCTCAAAAGCCACTGTCCAAATTTGAGTGTCGCAATATAAAAATTGGGTTTCGCAAGTAAAAAATTAGGTCTCGTAATGCAAAAATTGGGCTTCCCAATTAAAAAATTGGGTATTGTAATGCAAAAAACCGTCGTCCAAAAAACCACTTCCTCATCAATATGCCTATTCACCAGTTTCCATTTCTTGAATTGAATTATTTACACATATGTTTTTTCTCTTTTCAACACCTTTCATTCTCTCTTTCCATTTTTTTTTCATTCATCTCCCCTACATTCATTTCCAACAGTGACGGCATCAGAGGCGGGGTGACTGAACTTCTGCCGCAAACACTAGGCCCAGGAAGAGGAAGAAGAGCTAGAAAATATTTCACAACTCCTTCTTTTGGAGGTCAACCACTCATTTATTTTCGAGGGTTTTTTCGAAATGGAGTTGGATAATGGTGTTTTATGGCCTGGAGGGAAGTTTCTTTGGAGATTGGGTTCACATTGTGGTGCCCATTGTCGTAGTGTGCCATTGGAGACTAGGAAGAACGAAAAGAATAGGGAGGAGACTAGTCAACATGTATGTTGCATCATTCCAAATCGATGCATTGGTTTTTCAAATTGATTCGCAATTTAGACATCGTAAGTTCTGACATACCACAATTTAGGTATCGTTGTCTTCGATGTGGGTGTCAGTTGTTGTGAAGCTGTCGTCGGTTGTTGTGATTCTTACATCGAATCGTTTTAATGGGGGTATTTTCAGATCCCTCATAATTAAGGGATTGTCACCTACGCCGCAAAGCATCTTTAGTAAAGAAGGAATCCAGTCCACCATAAAGCTACACTTGCAACATCTTTGCTTACTAACAGATTGGTCAAGAAAGTAGATCATCAACATCTTCCAAGGTTCTGCCCAAAGTGATGAGTACTGCTATTACTGCAACGAGAAAGACTTCCCTTACAGGTTCTATTTAATAACATTTTTTTGGGGAAATTTGTGGATGGACTGATAAAGGTGGGGCAGTTGAATGTGTTAACAGGTAGACAATTTATTTGATTTCGTTCTCATTCATGTAGGCAGTGAATCAGGTTTTTACGGAAAGGCTATGGAATTTTGGAGAATGAAGGACTGGAGGAGGAAGAATGATATTTTAGGAAGAAATTAATGAAAATAGACTTATGCGGTTGGAAAAAAAAAGAGGGCACCGGAGCGATTATAATTTCAGAAAAATGTATCGGCCTATAATTATTTCAACAATGTTGATCTCGTTATTTAGTTGTAAGATCTTCAGACCAAGAAAATATAAATGAATAATTGCGGGCCGGTCCACTTTCCGAAGTTTTTTAATCAGTCTAGTTCCGTGTTTTTTTTTTCAACCAGAAAAAGACACTTTTGGGGACTGAAAGACAACAATACCTTTAGTGAGCCTGAGACGCGCAACAGAAATACATTGTGATGCATCAATTTAAATTAAATAAATTTTAATTACTTAATCCAATTTTGCATCGCGCGATGCATCGATTTAAAATACATAATCCAATTTGCATCGCGCTGCACCAACTTTTATGTACCGCGATGCAACAATTCAAGCAACCAATTGATGCATCATGCAAACTAGGTTCAAATGCATCTTATCTGCCTTCTTCTTCTTCCTCTGTCGTAAGTCACCTTTTTCATCATCTGTCTTCGTCCTTACTAAAAATCATCCAACCCAGCCCGGATCAATTACAGTATCTTACTTAATGGTTTGGAAAAATCGTTTACATTTAGGGGGCGTTGCCCCCAAACCCCTCGGCCTAACCGAGCATGTCGATCTCTCGTTACGTAACAATGGTGATTTTTGAATCAAATGTGTTTGTTGAAGTTGTTGAAGGATATGATGACATTTTCGAAATAATATTTCTAAAAAGTAACTTTTGTGATTAAAAAAAATATCATTGGAACGAGGGGATTATAAACTTTGTTAAAAGGATCACCCAAAATTTCACCCAAATCAAAGCAAGTAACGTAATGTAATAGTACCTTTTGAAACACCTTCTCTGGTAACGTTATAGTGAAGCAAGCAGCCTTGTCCAAAATGATTTTAAAGAATTGGGCATTTTATTGGATCGTATTGGAAAGCCCACAATGCTACCAAGTTAGATCGTCTATTACAAATTCGGAATTATTGCGGGCGATCAAATTTCTAAACTTTTTAACACTTTTGGTTCAGTATTTTTGTTTTTAAACCTGCAAAATAATATTTTTGGGGCAAAAAAACTACGGTACCTTTAAAAGTCTGAGGCGTATTACAGAAATGCATTACCGTGCATCAATTTTTGTATCGCGATACATCAATTTAAATGGAATCAATTTTAATTATAAAAGTCTAATTTTTGCATAGTGATACATAAATTTTAATTACCTAATATAATTTTTTGCACCGCGATAAATAAAATATTATATAATCCAATTTTGCATCGCGATTCAAAATCATAATGAATCAGACCATCTCTTCCGTCTTCGTCCCTACTGAATAATCCTTCAACCTAGTACAAATCCATTACACATTCGTATTTAATGAATTAAAAAAAAAAACCAAGTTTCCTTTCGCGGTCCTCCCCGTTTCGTTGCGAAACAATAGTAATTTTTTAATCCAAAGTATTGGTCAGAATTGAAGCAGTCGATGACATTTTAGGAACATTTATTTCAAAAATGGACTTAAGTGATTGAAAAAAAAAAAAAGGGGAAATGGAGGGATTATAAACTTTGTAAAAAGGACCGATCAAAATTTTAATCTTTATTTATATTAGGTTAAGAATGTAAAATATGGTATGGGCCTAATATGACAAAAGGCGCATTATATTTTGGTCAAATTCATGTGTTAATGACCCAGAAGTATTAGGCAGCTTAATTGGACACATTAGCCCAAACAGCCTAACTTATCTCAAAAAAAATCTGAAAAATAAAAGGACCAAATCAATTGGTCTATTTAAGAATTATTTCAAAAATTGTTTAAAAAAACAAGAAAACTGGAGTATCACTTTTCCACTAAAAAGATAAATGGGGGCCAGTTACTGCCACTGCCAAAGCTGCCCATTACAATATCCCAACATTTAACCCCATTATTTACAGTACAATATAACTATAAATAAATTTATAAGTTGTATATATATACTCTATCTTTTTATTCAATGAGGTCACTATACTATTTTGGAATGTTTTATTTTTAGAGTCCATCTTCAAAAAATTATATGTATAATACCATAATCTTCATAACATTTGTTTAAACATTATTGTGATTATGATCAACTACAACGTCAACCGTATATTTTTTAATAATTAGAATTTTCTGTAAGGGTAAAATAGGATCATCTTATTTTTCTTATTAAAACTATAGTTTTAATTTATTGTTTAAATCTTTCTTGGTCCAAAAGCTATGGTAAGTAATTAACATATTTAATAATTTTCTTGGTTCTAAAGCAGTGGTAAGTATTATAATATTTAATAGTTTTCATAACTAAGTTGGACAAAATCCCCACGGGCTATGTTGTTAAGTCAAGAAGGTTGGCCACAAAGGTTAATCCGTATGGGGTGAATGTAAGGCTTGGTACAAATAAAAGGGCCCAAGGCAGTTTGGGGCTTGAAAGTGTTTGGGTTCAAGGTAGGACGTGCATAGAGGAGAAGTGGCGTCGGCTACGGACTTGGAAGGAAAGGTGGTGCATGAGGGTTGCATGGTTCGGTGAGTGTGGGAACGCAAAGAAGGGCAACCGTATGGATGACGCTTGGAAGACCAACCAGAACAGCCCAACGAAATGAAGACTGCTGCCAACAAAGTGTTAGATTAGTTTTACTTGCTTTGATTTAATTAAAGGATTAGAAGATAGGTTTTTCTGCTTTCATAGTTAGATTAAAATATTGCTTTTAGTTTCCTAAAAGGATATGATTTCTTGTCTAGTATAGATTAGGATTTATATCTTGTTTTTCAGTTTTCATGCATTGAAAAAAGGTTATAGAAAATCAAACACGTTTTGTTCAAATTTCCGAGTGTTCTTCTTTCTAAAAGGCTAGGAAGAAATTCTTAACGGTGTCTTTATGTTGAGAGAGTGAATCTCAACCGGTGAACTAATCACAATTACCCATCCCATAAACCATCTCTCTATATATTGTTTCGTGATTTTATGGCTGTTGGAAGTGTAAGGGTAAAATAAGCATGACCTATTTTATCTTGTTTTCACCTTTCTTGGTCAAAGAAGAATTTTAATTTAGTCAATGTTTATTTTAGGTGTTAGATTTTGTTTAGATTATTTTTGGTAGATTGATATGTTTTTTTATAGGAAAATCTTTGGAAAATCTTTCAAAAGATTTTGGAGATTTTGGCTATACATGTTTGGTAACTAAATCTCTGCAAATAATTTAGTTATTCCATGTATCATAGTTTTGTTAGGAAAGATATCTTGCAATATATTTTTGGTAACTAGATTTATGTAAATAAATTAGTTATTTGATGTATCTTAGTCTTAATAGGAAACATAATCTTTCTTAATCTTGTATTAATCTCTTTCCTAGTAGGAATTGGTTTCCTTTGTACCGTGTTCCTACTGTGTTGATGTTGACCTGACCTATAAATGCATGCACGGGTTTTTCATGGATTGTACAGGCGCGCTGTAAGCTTACAAGACTGAAACACGCCGAGAGCTGAGAGCATATAGAGAGAGAGCCTAGAACGAGACCATATTCAGAAAGCAGTAAGAGAGTGTCATATCCAGAAGTCTTGTGTGCCGAACCGGGGAGAAGAGATCAACTTCTAGTGCACGAAGACCATTCTCAGATTGTTATATCTGCCGCCGCCGCTGTTTAAATCTTCAGGAACACACCTTGTGTTTCCTGAAGTTTGTGTTTCGAGCTTCCAGTTTGGTTGATTGTTTCTTGGAAGCTATTCTTGTTTTTGATCTTTTCTTCCCACGTTTGTTCTAGTAGTTTATGTGGGTTTTGTGATCTCCAAGATTCTATATCTTGTGAGATTTTTGTGTTAACTGTTAAGGTTTAAAAACAGTTTTGATTTTAATATAGTTTGTTGCCTTGAGGCTTGATCTACAAGATTGATTCTTGTAGATTGTTTTTGTGTGATTTTCTGTCTTCCTAAGTCTGGTTTATTTTAAATCTTAAAACAATTCTTCCGCTGCTATTTTCTGTGAAACACTTTCGCACATTGTTCTTGTCATTGTTACCGCATTGTTGCAACATTCACTGCAACATTGACTGTAACATCGTCCCATATCGAGAATCCGTGGCATCGCGTTTTTTCAATTGGTATCAGAGCCTCCTCTTGATATCACTAAGGGTCGATTAGTTTGTTTTTTGTAGGAAAATATTTCCAAAGATTTCGGGTATATTAGTTAGGTAACTAAATCTTGACAAATATATTAGTTATTCCAAGAATCTTGACTTTGATCATATTTGGTAAGATAATCTTGCAAGATTTGGAAAGGTGTTGATTTTTTCCTTGAATAAGCTAATCCCTTTCCTTGTAGAATTGTATCTCTCTTGCCGTGGCTTTGTAGGTTTGTGTATATATATCTAAGGCTGGATTTCGAGCAAATGAGAGCTTGAGCGAGAAAATCAGAATTATACGTAGCCTGCACTATACGTAAGATCCGAGCAGCTTCGCGCTTCGAAGTTCAAGAATCCGATTGTAGCTTCCAATGTTGCAACATCGGCAACTACATTGAATGCTGAAACTGTTTTTTGTGCTTCCTGTTTTGTGTAAAGGAAGTTGTTTTGTTTCTTCCCACGTTTTGTTTAACCTATTTATGTGGGGTTTTTGTTCTCCAAGATTCATTATCTTGTGAGAATATTTTTTTGTATGATTTCACATTCTTTTTGTAAAACCAAATTATATTTTTTTAGTGAAATTTTTTTGGCCATGAGGCTAGATCTACAAGTATAGACTTGTAGATTGTTTGGTAAAGTTTTTGTGATTAATTTCGTGATTTCTTATTAAGTCTTCCGTTGTTGTTTGTTATTTTTCTGTCTATTGTGATTCTCATTGGAATCACTTCGTTTTTAAATCTTTGAGAATCCTAGCTACTAGCGTTTTAACAATTGGTCAGCCTATATTTCTGAACGCCATCTTATGACATCCATTTCATCTGCTGCTCCTTACTGTCGCGAAATCATTCATGAGTTTTATTCAAATTTGGAAAAACGAATTGTTGATTCTTGTGACTCTAGTTTTGAGAAAGTTTATGTGAGAGGTAGATGGTACTCTTTTTCTCCAAAAGTCATCAACTCCATGCTTGACACTCATCCTTCTGGTATTCTTGATTTTAATGTCGATCTCAATCTGTGCATTTATGAACTGTCGGGTGGTCGCATTTCATTGTGGCCAGCCAAAGGTGTTCCTGTTAGCACTTCTCAGTTGTCCTCTCTCTACGCTTTTTTGCACAAAGTTTGCTGTGCAAACTGGTCTCCCTCAAAGAACACCAATGTTGTAACCGAAGAGCATGCTAAAATCCTATATCTACTTGGCTCTCAAAAACCTTTTGATCTTGGACTATATGTCTTTAGGCGAATAGCATCCATGGTCGAGACCGGGGGGACAAGAGGTCTCTTATCTTTCCCTCTCTCGTATACCGTATTCTCCTCTCTCAAGGGTATAAACCTCCTTCCTCCACTCGTTTATCACCTGTTCTTGAGCCTCTTCACTTTTCTTCCAAACTTTTAAAAGGGGATAGGCTTGTCAATTTACCTCTTCGATCAGCTCCAGATGCACCTCTCCCTGATCCTACCATTCCTGATACTATAACATCTCCTTCAGTTCCTGTTGTGCCTATTGTTGTTCCTCCGAATGTTGCAACATCCAGTGCAACATCCACCATGTTTGCTCCTCCTACAGCTCCTATGTCGGTTGTCTTTGTCAAAGAGCAACTGCGGTTGATACAGACTTTCTCACCTTGCCGCTCATCGCCTTTCTTACTACTTTGGTCAAGCAGATTCCTCCCGGCCGGGGCAACATTCCGTCAAATAGGGGTGAGGCGCAACAAGAGAAGGTTGTGATGTCAAGATGCAAGTAATGATGTTCGTGCAACATGATTTTCTGAAGGATAATCTGATGTATTGTGGTTCTGTTTTTGTGTAACTGATGGTGATGGTTGGTAAAACATTTACTTCATTTGGTCTGTAATAATTAGGGTAGACATTTTGAGATTCATGTAACTTGTTGTTGATGGTGACTGATGTTAGTTGATTATATCTCTCTTCTATCTTTCTGATCTTTGTTTCAGAAAATGTTCATCATGCTCTTCTTGCAGGTCTTGTGAATTTGACCAAGAATGCTCGAACAAAGGGGGTGATTGTAAGGGTAATTTAGGCATTGCCTAATTTATCTTGTTCTCACTCTCTTGGTCAAAATAGAATTTGATATTGGAATTTTTGTAGTAGGATTTAATTAGGATTCTTTTTTAGATTTAGGTGATATTTTTAGTAACTAAATCCTTGCATAAGTGTTTAGTTATTAATGTTATCAAATTAGGAAAGGTAATCTTGTTTGTTTTTCAGCTAAATCTCCTTCCTAGTAGGTTTTCCTGTCTTGCCGTGTTTTTGCAGGATTCCTTGGAGTCTTGGTTGACAAGTTTTGCAGCCTATAAAAAGATGAGAAGTCGAGCAGTCTGGGGTATGCAGAGAAGTAGGAGTACACTGAGAGAGTCGATTCTGTTTAAAGACGTGATGGATTCTCAGTATGAGAACGTGGTTCGTCCTCCTACTCTCACAAATGCTAATTATTCTATATGGAAAGTCAAGATGCGCATCTTCATCAAATCCATTGATGAAAGAGCGTGGCTTGTCTTTTTTAAATGGTTGAGTCCTCCCAAAATCAGATTCGATGGTGATGTCAAGATCACCAAAGAATCTGAGTGGACCAATGATGATAGGAACACTGCTTCTTTTAACTCGAAAGCCTTGTCTGCTATTTATAAGGCCTTGGATGCAAATACTTTTAGGGTAATAGCAAATTATGAATCTGCCAAAGATGTGTGGGAGGCCCTTCAGACTTTATGTGAAGGACCCGCCGTTTTTCTAAACTAAAAATACCCAAAGACTCGCTTGCCTTGAATGTCTTTGTGATTCTCGATTCTCGAATGCAGATGTTTCAAATGTGTCACCCGATGTTGCAACATCGGGAGCAACATTGGGAGAAACATTGAGCGTAAACAGAACAATTTCTTCTGCTTTTAATTCCACAATTGCAGAGGATGATGGAGACACGATTCGCACCTACCGGAAGGGTACAAGGAGTCGCATAAGGATTGGGAGAAGAGAGCTCACCAAGTTACACTACTTGGTAAGGCAAATGAACTATTAAAAAGGCAAATGCTGATCAAAAAGAATGCATAGTGAGGCCGAGAGTGTCCTAAGTAGAAAGGATGTGGAGATTGAGAAGTTAAAGGAGCAGCCTTACTCAAGCAAAAGAGACCATGACCAAGTGGAATTCTAGCAAACAAAAGGTTGATGATCCGAATCGTAATACTTCTAGATCGTATTGGTTTTGTCCCTAAGGTATTTGTGAAAGAGGAAGAAGGAATATCTGAACCAAATGCACCAATGAAAGTTTTCTCAAACTGTTTTCGTGAAAAACCGAGAGTAAGAAAGAAAAATTATGTTTGTCACTTCGCCATAAGCTTTGGTCACATACAACCTTTTTGTTTTCTCGAAAAAGGCCATGTATGAGAATGAAATGAGGCAAGATTTCTTTGAAAAACTCATTGGCGTAACCGTATGAAGCGCCTATCGCGCCACCAATGTTGCAACATTGGCGCACACATTGGAAGCCTCATTCAAAGACAAATCAGAAATTTTTCAAAAATCTCCAACCCAAAGTTTTTAAACAGATGTGGGTTCCTAAGGGTAGTAATGACAAAGGCAAGTCCAAATATTGTGAACCCTTTGATATATGTCCTGGTTCTAAGCCGTCCTATGATGAATCTCCTCCAAAATGTTCGTAACCAAAGATCGAAACCTCAGAATCAAGCACATGATCGACAGAGCCCGCATGTTCCGAAAGTTCACCAATGTGATTCACAATGTGTCACCCAATGTTTCACCCGATGTTGCAACAATGGGAGCAACATTGACGTAAACTTGGCGTATCGTAAACAGTGTCCCGAACTTTCGAATCAGTCGTACATTCAGAAAATCAGTCAAATTTGAATGGTTGCAGCCATGATATTCCTAGCCGTATTCAGAAAAACCATCCAATCTCTCAAGTAATAGGTGATATTCATGATGGTATATACACAAGGAGAAGAAGTAAGGTTGAATCTCAAAAATTTGCATGCTTATCAAAATATTTTTGAGAGAAGCCTTAAATCTTTTATGGATGCTTAAAATGATCAAAGATTATGTGTTCACATTGATGTGCTAACCTTGTTTTTTGATAACACCTATGCATTTTGCTTAGCACAAAAATCCAGTTCATTATTTTCGAACTAATCACATTAATATAAGACACCATTTTTTTTTGGAGACTTGGTTGATTATGTAAATTGTTTGCATTGAACATGTTGGGACCGAAAATCATCTTGCTGATATTTTTGCCAAGTGTTTTGTTTTTGAGAGATTTTTCAATCTTTGGAAATCTCTTGTGTTTTGTGTGCCATTTGATTTTACACTTAGTTAATTATTAAAAAACAAAAAACAAAAAAAAAAAAAATAGGCATGATTGCATATTGTCTTTAGAGGGCACTCTAGATCAATTGACTCACATGTATGTGTCTCTTGTGGTTGCTTGGGAATTTCATTCAAAATATGTTGTGATTTCATTGTTATGATTTTCTCCTCTCTCTCTCCCAGTTCTTGAGTATGAATAAAGTCCACAAAGGAAAGAGCTACCTTTTTAAATTTTTGGGATGCTACAATTTGTCAAAGTACTATGGAGCTTAGGCTTTCATGGGTTGATCTTGAGTAAATTGACTCCCTTTAATTGAAAAAGTGTGAAAGCTACCTAACGGAAAAGAGCTACCTATGAACAAGGTTGTGGCACCTTTCTTTTGGGACTATGAATCTTCGGATTTCATGGGTTGATCAAAATGCAAAATTGCTTCCCTTGGTAAATAGTGTGAAAGGTTCCTAGTGGCATGTGTTGAATAGCTTGAAATAAAGTAGAGCTATATTCCTAGGGAAATAAAGTACCTATGGATTTTGGTTGTGAAAAATTTATGATCTTGGGAGAGAAATTTGGTTGAGAAAATTTAAAAAAAAACAAAAAAGAGCAAAATTGAAAATAAAATCACAATTTTGGCGAATGCATCTCCCAATGCAGCAACATTAGGAACTACATCTTTTGATCTGGTCTTTATCACTTGTGTGTGATTGCATTTTTTTTATTTCTTTTGCCTAGCTTTTAGTCATCATGTTTTTAGGCATAAAATTTTAGGACATGCATTGTTGGCAATGATATCAGCTTGGTGAAATTTTTTCCTAAACTCAAACTGTGCAAATCAATTTTTAAAAAAATCTTCATGTTAAAAATATTTAGTGGTTGTCTAATTTTTGTGGGAAACTAAGAGGTTTTGAATCTGGATATGATGTGCTCAGTTATTGCTAGTGGTGTGATCAAATCTTGGTGAACACTTTATTGTGTTTTTTTTCAAAATCTTTGATGTTTGAGAATTCCTAAAAGATGTTTTATCTCTCTTCCTTTTCCGGTCAAATAGGGGGAGAGAAATCAAGTGTTTCTTGTGATGGTGATATTTTCTGAATTGTGCTTAGTAATGGTTTCTGATTTTACCCCTTGCACAAATTCAGGGGGAGATGAGTTTTTCTAACCAATGCATGTTAGGTGATTTGATTGGTGTTGAATAAACACTTGTATTTTGATTTGACCAGAAATGTTCAACAAAGGGGGAGATTGTAAGGGTAAAATAAGCATGACCTATTTTATCTTGTTTTCACCTTTCTTGGTCAAAGAAGAATTTTAATTTAGTCAATGTTTATTTTAGGTGTTAGATTTTGTTTAGATTATTTTTGGTAGATTGATATGTTTTTTTATAGGAAAATCTTTGGAAAATCTTTCAAAAGATTTTGGAGATTTTGGCTATACATGTTTGGTAACTAAATCTCTGCAAATAATTTAGTTATTCCATGTATCATAGTTTTGTTAGGAAAGATATCTTGCAATATATTTTTGGTAACTAGATTTATGTAAATAAATTAGTTATTTGATGTATCTTAGTCTTAATAGGAAACATAATCTTTCTTAATCTTGTATTAATCTCTTTCCTAGTAGGAATTGGTTTCCTTGTACCGTGTTCCTACAGGTTGATGACCTATAAATGCAGACGGGTTTTTCATGGATTGTACAGGCGCGCTGTAAGCTTACAAGACCGAAACACGCCGAGAGCGAGAGCATATAGAGAGAGCCTAGAACGAGACCATATTCGAAAGCAGTAAGAGAGTGTCATATCCAGAAGTCTTGTGTGCCGAACCGGGGAGAAGAGATCAACTTCTAGTGCACGAAGACCATTCTGTATTGTTATATCTGTTGTTGTTTAAATCTTCGAGAACACGACCTTGTGTTTCTGAAGTTTGTGTTCGAGCTTCGGTTTGGTTGATTGTTTCTTGGAAGCTATTCTTGTTTTTGATCTTTTCTTCCCACGTTTGTTCTAGTAGTTTATGTGGGTTTTGTGATCTCCAAGATTCTATATCTTGTGAGATTTTTGTGTTAACTGTTAAGGTTTAAAAACAGTTTTGATTTTAATATAGTTTGTTGCCTTGAGGCTTGATCTACAAGATTGATTCTTGTAGATTGTTTTTGTGATTTTCGTCTTCCTAAGTCTGGTTTATTTTAAATCTTAAAACAATTCTTCCGCTGCTATTTTACGTGAAACACTTTCGGTTCACATTGTTCTTGTCATTGTTGCAACATTCAACGCAACATTGACTGTAACATCGTCCCATATCGAGAATCCGTGGCATCGCGTTTTTTCAATTGGTATCAGAGCCTCCTCTTGATATCACTAAGGGTCGATTAGTTTGTTTTTTGTAGGAAAATATTTCCAAAGATTTCGGGTATATTAGTTAGGTAACTAAATCTTGACAAATATATTAGTTATTCCAAGAATCTTGACTTTGATCATATTTGGTAAGATAATCTTGCAAGATTTGGAAAGGTGTTGATTTTTTCCTTGAATAAGCTAATCCCTTTCCTTGTAGAATTGTATCTCTCTTGCCGTGGCTTTGTAGGTTTGTGTATATATATCTAAGGCCGGATTTCGAGCAAATGAGAGCTTGAGCGAGAAAATCGAATTATACGTAGCTCTATACGAAGATCCGGCAGGTTTTCGAAGTTCAAGCAATCCGATTGTAGCTTCCAATGTTGCAACATCGGCAACTACATTGAATCTTGTTTTTTGTGCTTCTGTTTTGTGTAAAGGAAGTTGTTTTGTTTCTTCCCACGTTTTGTTTAACCTATTTATGTGGGGTTTTTGTTCTCCAAGATTCATTATCTTGTGAGAATATTTTTTTGTATGATTTCACATTCTTTTTGTAAAACCAAATTATATTTTTTTAGTGAAATTTTTTTGGCCATGAGGCTAGATCTACAAGTATAGACTTGTAGATTGTTTGGTAAAGTTTTTGTGATTAATTTCGTGATTTCTTATTAAGTCTTCCGTTGTTGTTTGTTATTTTTCTGTCTATTGTGATTCTCATTGGAATCACTTCGTTTTTAAATCTTTGAGAATCCTAGCTACTAGCGTTTTAACAATTGGTCAGCCTATATTTCTGAACGCCATCTTATGACATCCATTTCATCTGCTGCTCCTTACTGTCGCGAAATCATTCATGAGTTTTATTCAAATTTGGAAAAACGAATTGTTGATTCTTGTGACTCTAGTTTTGAGAAAGTTTATGTGAGAGGTAGATGGTACTCTTTTTCTCCAAAAGTCATCAACTCCATGCTTGACACTCATCCTTCTGGTATTCTTGATTTTAATGTCGATCTCAATCGTGCATTTATGAGCTGTGGTCGCATTTCATTGTGGCCAGACCAAAGGTGTTCTGTTAGCACTTCTCGGTTGTCCTCTCTCTACGCTTTTTGCACAAAGTTTCTTTGTGCAAACCGGGTCTCCCTCAAAGAACACCAATGTTGTAACCGAAGAGCATGCTAAAATCCTATATCTACTTGGCTCTCAAAAACCTTTTGATCTTGGACTATATGTCTTTAGGCGAATAGCATCCATGGCTGAGACCGGAGGGGACAAGAGGTCTCTCATCTTTCCCTCTCTCGTATACCGTATTCTCCTCTCTCAAGGGTATAAACCTCCTTCCTCCACTCGTTTATCACCTGTTCTTGAGCCTCTTCACTTTTCTTCCAAACTTTTAAAAGGGGATAGGCTTGTCAATTTACCTCTTCGATCGGCTCGGATGCACCTCTCACGATCCTACCATTCACGATACTATAACATCTCCTTGGTTCTGTTGTGCCTATTGTTGTTCCTCAGAATGTTGCAACATCGGCAACATCCACCATGTTGCTCCTCCTACGGCTCCTATGTCGGTTGTCTTTGTCAAAGAGCAAGCTGCGGTTGATCTGAGACCGACTTTCTCACCTTCTTTGCTCATCGGGCCTTTCTTACTACTTTGGTAGCGGTATTCCTCTCTGGGGCAACATTCAGTCAAATAGGGGTGAGGCTGCAACAAGAGAAGGTTGTGATCTTTGAAGATGCAAGTAATGATGTTCGTGCAACATGATTTTACGAAGGATAATCGATGTATTGTGGTTACGTTTTTGTGTAGCCGATGGTGATGGTTGGTAAAACATTTACTTCATTTGATGCGTAATAATTAGGGTAGACATTTTGAGATTCATGTAACTTGTTGTTGATGGTGACTGATGTTAGTTGATTATATCTCTCTTCTATCTTTCTGATCTTTGTTTCAGAAAATGTTCATCATGCTCTTCTTGCAGGTCTTGTGAATTTGACCAAGAATGCTCGAACAAAGGGGGTGATTGTAAGGGTAATTTAGGCATTGCCTAATTTATCTTGTTCTCACTCTCTTGGTCAAAATAGAATTTGATATTGGAATTTTTGTAGTAGGATTTAATTAGGATTCTTTTTTAGATTTAGGTGATATTTTTAGTAACTAAATCCTTGCATAAGTGTTTAGTTATTAATGTTATCAAATTAGGAAAGGTAATCTTGTTTGTTTTTCGGCTAAAATCTCCTTCCTAGTAGGTTTTCTGTCTTGCCGTGTTTTTGCGGATTCCTTGGAGTCTTGGTTGACAAGTTTTGCGGCCTATAAAAAGATGAGAAGTCGGCAGGGGGTATGCGAGAAGTAGGAGTACACTGAGAGAGTCGATTCTGTTTAAAGACGTGATGGATTCTCAGTATGAGAACGTGGTTCGTCCTCCTACTCTCACAAATGCTAATTATTCTATATGGAAAGTCAAGATGCGCATCTTCATCAAATCCATTGATGAAAGAGCGTGGCTTGCTGTTTTAAATGGTTGGAGTCCTCCCAAAGCGTAGATTCGATGGTGATGTCAAGATCACCAAAGAATCGAGTGGACCAATGATGATAGGAACACTGCTTCTTTTAACTCGAAAGCCTTGTCTGCTATTTATAAGGCCTTGGATGCAAATACTTTTAGGGTAATAGCAAATTATGAATCTGCCAAAGATGTGTGGGAGGCCCTTCAGACTTTATGTGAAGGACCTGCCTGTGTTCGTTCTTCTAAACTAAAAATACCCAGCACTCAGTTTGCCTTGAATGCTGTTTGTGATTCTGATTCTGAAAATGCAGATGTTTCAGCCAATGTGTCACCCGATGTTGCAACATCAGGAGCAACATTGGGAGAAACATTGAGCAGAAACAGGAACAATTTCTTCTGTTTTAATTCCACAATTGCAGAGGATGATGGAGACACAGATTCAGACCTACTGGAAGGGTACAAGGAGCTGTACAAGGATTGGGAGAAGAGAGCTCACCAAGTTACACTACTTGGTAAGGCAAATGAACTATTAAAAAAGGCAAATGCTGATCAAAAAGAATGCATAGTGAGGCTGGAGAGTGTCCTAAGTAGAAAGGATGTGGAGATTGAGAAGTTAAAGGAGCAGCTTACTCAAGCAAAAGAGACCATGACCAAGTGGAATTCTAGCAAACAAAAGGTTGATGATCTGCTGAATTCTGGTAATACTTCTAGATCAGGTATTGGTTTTGTCCCTAAGGTATTTGTGAAAGAGGAAGAAGGAATATCTGGAACCAAACAGACCAATGAAAGTTTTCCTGAAACTGTTTTCTGTGAAAAACCGAGAGTAAGAAAGAAAAATTATGTTTGTCACTTCTGCCATAAGCCTGGTCACATACAACCTTTTTGTTTTCTGAAAAAGGCCATGTATGAGAATGAAATGAGGCAAGATTTCTTTGAAAAAACTCATTGGCAGAACCGTATGAAGCAGCCAATGTTGCAACATTGGCAGACACATTGGAAGCCTCATTCAAAGACAAATCAGAAATTTTTCAAAAATCTCCAACCCAAAGTTTTTAAACAGATGTGGGTTCCTAAGGGTAGTAATGACAAAGGCAAGTCCAAATATTGTGAACCCTTTGATATATGTCACGGTTCTAAGCCGTCCTATGATGAATCTCCTCCAAAATGTTCGAACCGGCATCGAAACCAGTAAATCGCACATGATCGAGAGCACGCATGTTCGAAAGTTCAGCCAATGTGATTCACAATGTGTCACCCAATGTTTCACCCGATGTTGCAACAATGGGAGCAACATTGGACGAAACTTGGCGATTCGAAACAGTCTGAACTTTCGAATCAGTCTTGTACATTCGAAAATCGATCAAATTTGAATGGTTGCAGCCATGATATTCCTAGCCGTATTCAGAAAAACCATCCAATCTCTCAAGTAATAGGTGATATTCATGATGGTATATACACAAGGAGAAGAAGTAAGGTTGAATCTCAAAAATTTGCATGCTTATCAAAATATTTTTGAGAGAAGCCTTAAATCTTTTATGGATGCTTAAAATGATCAAAGATTATGTGTTCACATTGATGTGCTAACCTTGTTTTTTGATAACACCTATGCATTTTGCTTAGCACAAAAATCCAGTTCATTATTCTCGAACTAATCACATTAATATAAGACACCATTTTTTTTGGAGACTTGGTTGATTATGTAAATTGTTTGCATTGAACATGTTGGGACCGAAAATCATCTTGCGATATTTTGCCAAGTGTTTTGTTTTTGAGAGATTTTTCAATCTTTGGAAATCTCTTGTGTTTTGTGTGCCATTTGATTTTACACTTAGTTAATTATTAAAAAACAAAAAAACAAAAAAAAAAATAGGCATGATTGCATATTGTCTTTAGAGGGCACTCTAGATCAATTGACTCACATGTATGTGTCTCTTGTGGTTGCTTGGGAATTTCATTCAAAATATGTTGTGATTTCATTGTTATGATTTTCTCCTCTCTCTCTCCCAGTTCTTGAGTATGAATAAAGTCCACAAAGGAAAGAGCTACCTTTTTAAATTTTTGGGATGCTACAATTTGTCAAAGTACTATGGAGCTTAGGCTTTCATGGGTTGATCTTGAGTAAATTGACTCCCTTTAATTGAAAAAGTGTGAAAGCTACCTAACGGAAAAGAGCTACCTATGAACAAGGTTGTGGCACCTTTCTTTTGGGACTATGAATCTTCGGATTTCATGGGTTGATCAAAATGCAAAATTGCTTCCCTTGGTAAATAGTGTGAAAGGTTCCTAGTGGCATGTGTTGAATAGCTTGAAATAAAGTAGAGCTATATTCCTAGGGAAATAAAGTACCTATGGATTTTGGTTGTGAAAAATTTATGATCTTGGGAGAGAAATTTGGTTGAGAAAATTTAAAAAAAAAAAAGAGCAAAATTGAAAATAAAATCACAATTTTGGCGAATGCATCTCCCAATGCAGCAACATTAGGAACTACATCTTTTGATCTGGTCTTTATCACTTGTGTGTGATTGCATTTTTTTTATTTCTTTTGCCTAGCTTTTAGTCATCATGTTTTTAGGCATAAAATTTTAGGACATGCATTGTTGGCAATGATATCAGCTTGGTGAAATTTTTCCTAAACTCAAACTGCAAATCAATTTTCAAAAATCTTCATGTTAAAAATATTTAGTGGTTGTCTAATTTTTGTGGGAAACTAAGAGGTTTTGAATCTGGATATGATGTGCTCAGTTATTGCTAGTGGTGTGATCAAATCTTGGTGAACACTTTATTGTGTTTTTTTTCAAAATCTTTGATGTTTGAGAATTCCTAAAAGATGTTTTATCTCTCTTCCTTTTCCGGTCAAATAGGGGGAGAGAAATCAAGTGTTTCTTGTGATGGTGATATTTTCTGAATTGTGCTTAGTAATGGTTTCTGATTTTACCCCTTGCACAAATTCAGGGGGAGATGAGTTTTTCTAACCAATGCATGTTAGGTGATTTGATTGGTGTTGAATAAACACTTGTATTTTGATTTGACCAGAAAGGTTCAACAAAGGGGGAGATTGTAAGGGTAAAATAGGCATGACCTATTTTATCTTGTTTTCACCTTTCTTGGTCAAAGAAGAATTTTAATTTAGTCAATGTTTATTTTAGGTGTTAGATTTTGTTTAGATTATTTTTGGTAGATTGATATGTTTTTTTATAGGAAAATCTTTGGAAAATCTTTCAAAAGATTTTGGAGATTTTGGCTATACATGTTTGGTAACTAAATCTCTGCAAATAATTTAGTTATTCCATGTATCATAGTTTTGTTAGGAAAGATATCTTGCAATATATTTTTGGTAACTAGATTTATGTAAATAAATTAGTTATTTGATGTATCTTAGTCTTAATAGGAAACATAATCTTTCTTAATCTTGTATTAATCTCTTTCCTAGTAGGAATTGGTTTCCTTGTACCGTGTTCCTACAGGTTGATGACCTATAAATGCAGACGGGTTTTTCATGGATTGTACAGGCGCGCTGTAAGCTTACAAGACTGAAACACGCCGAGAGCTGAGAGCATATAGAGAGAGAGCCTAGAACGAGACCATATTCAGAAAGCAGTAAGAGAGTGTCATATCCAGAAGTCTTGTGTGCCGAACCGGGGAGAAGAGATCAACTTCTAGTGCACGAAGACCATTCTGTATTGTTATATCTGCTGCTGCTGTTGCTGCTGTTTAAATCTTCAGGAACACAGCCTTGTGTTTCCTGAAGTTTGTGTTTCGAGCTTCCAGTTTGGTTGATTGTTTCTTGGAAGCTATTCTTGTTTTTGATCTTTTCTTCCCACGTTTGTTCTAGTAGTTTATGTGGGTTTTGTGATCTCCAAGATTCTATATCTTGTGAGATTTTTGTGTTAACTGTTAAGGTTTAAAAACAGTTTTGATTTTAATATAGTTTGTTGCCTTGAGGCTTGATCTACAAGATTGATTCTTGTAGATTGTTTTTGTGTGATTTTCTGTCTTCCTAAGTCTGGTTTATTTTAAATCTTAAAACAATTCTTCCGCTGCTATTTTCTGTGAAACACTTTCAGTTCACATTGTTACTGTCATTGTTGCAACATTCACTGCAACATTGACTGTAACATCGTCCCATATCGAGAATCCGTGGCATCGCGTTTTTTCAATTGGTATCAGAGCCTCCTCTTGATATCACTAAGGGTCGATTAGTTTGTTTTTTGTAGGAAAATATTTCCAAAGATTTCGGGTATATTAGTTAGGTAACTAAATCTTGACAAATATATTAGTTATTCCAAGAATCTTGACTTTGATCATATTTGGTAAGATAATCTTGCAAGATTTGGAAAGGTGTTGATTTTTTCCTTGAATAAGCTAATCCCTTTCCTTGTAGAATTGTATCTCTCTTGCCGTGGCTTTGTAGGTTTGTGTATATATATCTAAGGCTGGATTTCGAGCAAATGAGAGCTTGAGCGAGAAAATCAGAATTATACAGAGCTCCAGAATTATACAGAAGATCCGAGCAGTTTCTGAAGCAGTTCTGAAGTGCTGAAGTTCAGCAATCCGATTGTAGCTTCCAATGTTGCAACATCGGCAACTACATTGAATGCTGAAACTGTTTTTTGTGCTTCCTGTTTTGTGTAAAGGAAGTTGTTTTGTTTCTTCCCACGTTTTGTTTAACCTATTTATGTGGGGTTTTTGTTCTCCAAGATTCATTATCTTGTGAGAATATTTTTGTATGATTTCACATTCTTTTGTAAAACCAAATTATATTTTTTAGTGAAATTTTTTTGGCCATGAGGCTAGATCTACAAGTATAGACTTGTAGATTGTTTGGTAAAGTTTTTGTGATTAATTTCGTGATTTCTTATTAAGTCTTAGTTGTTGTTTGTTATTTTTCTGTCTATTGTGATTCTCATTGGAATCACTTCGTTTTTAAATCTTTTGAGAATCCTAGCTACTAGCGTTTTAACAATTGGTCAGCCTATATTTCTGAACGCCATCTTATGACATCCATTTCATCTCCTCCTTACTGTCGCGAAATCATTCATGAGTTTTATTCAAATTTGGAAAAACGAATTGTTGATTCTTGTGACTCTAGTTTTGAGAAAGTTTATGTGAGAGGTAGATGGTACTCTTTTTCTCCAAAAGTCATCAACTCCATGCTTGACACTCATCCTTCTGGTATTCTTGATTTTAATGTCGATCTCAATCTGTGCATTTATGAACTGTCGGGTGGTCGCATTTCATTGTGGCCAGCCAAAGGTGTTCCTGTTAGCACTTCTCAGTTGTCCTCTCTCTACGCTTTTTTGCACAAAGTTTGCTGTGCAAACTGGTCTCCCTCAAAGAACACCAATGTTGTAACCGAAGAGCATGCTAAAATCCTATATCTACTTGGCTCTCAAAAACCTTTTGATCTTGGACTATATGTCTTTAGGCGAATAGCATCCATGGCTGAGACCGGAGGGGACAAGAGGTCTCTCATCTTTCCCTCTCTCGTATACCGTATTCTCCTCTCTCAAGGGTATAAACCTCCTTCCTCCACTCGTTTATCACCTGTTCTTGAGCCTCTTCACTTTTCTTCCAAACTTTTAAAAGGGGATAGGCTTGTCAATTTACCTCTTCGATCAGCTCCAGATGCACCTCTCCCTGATCCTACCATTCCTGATACTATAACATCTCCTTCAGTTCCTGTTGTGCCTATTGTTGTTCCTCCGAATGTTGCAACATCCAGTGCAACATCCACCATGTTTGCTCCTCCTACAGCTCCTATGTCGGTTGTCTTTGTCAAAGAGCAACTGCGGTTGATACAGGACCAGCTCTCTCACCTTGCTGCTCATCAGGCCTTTCTTACTACTTTGGCTGCGCAGTATTCCTCCTGGCTGGGGCAACATTCTGGTCAAATAGGGGGTGAGGCTGCAACAAGAGAAGGTTGTGATGCTGAAGATGCAAGTAATGATGTTCGTGCAACATGATTTTCTGAAGGATAATCTGATGTATTGTGGTTCTGTTTTGTGTAACTGATGGTGATGGTTGGTAAAACATTTACTTCATTTGGTCTGTAATAATTAGGGTAGACATTTTGAGATTCATGTAACTTGTTGTTGATGGTGACTGATGTTAGTTGATTATATCTCTCTTCTATCTGATGATCTTTGTTTCAGAAAATGTTCATCATGCTCTTCTTGCAGGTCTTGTGAATTTGACCAAGAATGCTCGAACAAAGGGGGTGATTGTAAGGGTAATTTAGGCATTGCCTAATTTATCTTGTTCTCACTCTCTTGGTCAAAATAGAATTTGATATTGGAATTATTGTAGTAGGATTTAATTAGGATTCTTTTTTAGATTTAGGTGATATTTTTAGTAACTAAATCCTTGCATAAGTGTTTAGTTATTAATGTTATCAAATTAGGAAAGGTAATCTTGTTTGTTTTTCAGCTAAATCTCTTTCCTAGTAGGTTTTCCTGTCTTGCCGTGCTTTTGCAGGATTCCTTGGAGTCTTGGTTGACAAGTTTTGCAGCCTATAAAAAGATGAGAAGTCGAAAATCAAGGACAATAATGAGGTGAAGACCGGTAGAGAGCTTGAGCGAGAATCGATCATATTCAAGATAAGAGAGATTAAAATCGAGAAGTCTTGTGTGTTGAACCGAGAGAAGAATTCAAAAATTCATACACGAAGACCTATCCTCGCCGGCTGTCATTAAAGTTTCAGAACACAAATGTGTTTCCCGAAGTTTTCAGAGCTGCTTCCAATGATCATTTTGGAAGTCGTTTTTATTTTGATTTTTCTTCCCACGTTTGGTTTAGTGTTTATGGGTTTTGTAATCTCCAAGATTCTATATCTTGTGAGATTTTTGTGTAACCGTTAAGGTTCAAAAACAGCTTTGAGTTTAATATAATTTGTTGCTGAGGCTTGATCTACAAGATTGATTCTGTAGATTGTTTTTGTGTGATTTTTCTGCCTTACTAAGTCTGTTAGATTTCAAATCACAAAACAATATTTCGCCGCTATTTTCGAGACACTTTCAGCCATTACGCAGCATCGCCATTGTTGCAACATTCACCGCAACATTGACAGAATATCGCTCCATATTGAGTTTCCGGACATCGCTTCTTTCACCGGACCGCTCGTTGGGATCTCCATAGGCTAGAAGAGGTTGGCTTAGAAACCAAATGGCTAATCAACGCTTGGCACAAATTGCCGACTCAAGAGCGGTTATTTGATTGGCTTAACACGGTTGGACAAAATGTCTCCACCTATTACGGGCCTCCCGGCACGATCCCGAGTTGCATCCTCATTTGTTATTTCCGCCCGACTCACCGTGAGTCGAGGCCCAAGTTACATCCTCGCTCGTTAGGTGGACCCGCTATCTCCTTTTGATATTTGTCCTACCCCATCAATCCTCTCATATGTTCCTCTATTTTGAGGACAAAATAGAAATTAAGTTTGGGGGGGGATTTAAAACTTTAAGTCTTAGCAGGTCCTAGCCTAATGAGGAATGGAGTTGGGCTATGTTTTTAGGGTGAAGATAAATTTCTTTATACGATGACCATCTAAATCTTCACCCTATTTTTCCTGTTTTTATTTTTTTTCTTATTTTCGGAGTTGTTGGCATGACCAGAATACTATAATAGAAAGGACCTTTAGGGTCCTAACAAAAGAGTCATCGTCATCATCTCCAAATTTCTTAGAAAAATATATTTATAAAAAAAAAATTCAAAATTTTCATTCTCAAGTTTTAGGTGTGGTAATGCTAGTCGTAGTCAATGAGGAGATTAGTGCAATGAGCCGCATAGTTAGTCCGTAGATCCCTCTGAAATTTACTTAATTTTGCGAAACTTTTACTTTTCTCCAAATTCTTCATGCATCTACAACAGTCATAATTAGGATTGATTAGAATAGTTTTACAAAGTTTATAACACCTACTTCATTACAACAAGATATGCACAAGAATATGATGCATAGCCATTCGAACATAATTGTTGCATTAAATTGTGACTTAGGGTCAATTGCATGCTAGTTAGATCCTTTGGATTTTTCTCATTTATATATCTCAAGCACACTTTCGAACCGTGTCTGCATGTTAGTCTCAATTGTCCCTACCATCTGTCTTAGCGAATGCTTATGTGAAATCCAGTGATGCTAAACATTCAACCCCCAATTCCCATAGTTGATATGATATTTTGTGTTGTCTTACTTGCTTTAAAAAAACTACATGAGCATTTGGCATTAAGAAATGACTTAGGCCATCTTTGGATCGTTAGAGCCTAAATATTCCCTGACCTATACTAAAATATATCCCTAGTGTCCCCGTTGACCCTAATGAAAAAGAATGGAGTGTGCTAAGCACAATATTTAAACCCCCATTCGCCATCGTTTCTATTACCCACATTATCTTAACCCCAAAAGCCTATACACTTTTAGCCTACCCTTTGAGAGAGTAGGATGTGGGTGGGAAATTGATTCTAGGAGGACCACTTCTTTTCAGTTAGGCTATTTTTCGGAAGACTTCTTCTTTCCGTCGTCAGAAAAAAAATAAAAAAAATCATGTATCGACGAAAAATGAAACGAAAGAAGAAGAGTGTAAACAAGATTCAAATGGAAGCATAGCTTTCAAAAGAAAAATATGTTAGAAAAATTCTGCTGATAAGAATGATGTGATATTTTTAGAAATATATATTGCCCAAAACAAGTTTGGGGGGAAGAAGAAAAGTGAAAAGTAACGGAAAGCACCCCTCCACTTGTGGTCTTTGCAGGTCCTAGCCTAAAAAAGGGAAAACTTCCTTTTGTTTGGAAGTATGAGGGATAAAAGGGTAGTCTTGCTCTCTCACTTTGAATTCTTATTCCTTTCCTTCATATCCCCCATCACCTTGGCCTTACATTACAAGCTGAATAAAGACCTAATGATCTTCTTGACAATGCTTATGCTGTTTTAATTGTCAAGTGAGTAATATGAAATTGATCACACACTTCATATTCATTATTATTCACCCTAAAGCTCACTGTGTTAGCATAATCTTAGCTATTACAAGTAATTGGGATAGGAGAGCATTGTATGTCATACATAGAAGTGCATGGGATGGATGTATAAGTCTTTTAAACCCTTGGGACCTTTCTGTCTGTAACTGACCAGGTTTGGATGGTAGATCTCATAATTCTTAAAGCATGATTTTCTCTCAAACTTTGATTTTCATATGAATGTGGTGTTTAGCTTAATAAAACTGTTTTAGTTGAGATATTCTTTAAGACTGGTAATCACACACACACATAGAAATTAGAAGTAGCAGCAGTCTTAAGAAAAGACTAGTTGGTTTTATGTGACTAACCTGCATATATGTGGTGAGCACCAAACTGAGATTACTTGCATACTATACACTTATCAGTTGAGGTTGAAGCCAAAAAGATTTTATGTTTTATTTTTAGTTTAATTTATCTGTTTTTGTATTTATCTGCATAGTTGAGCCACTCGAAAGAGTCTCCTTGAGTTTGTGGGTTTATAGAGGAGTGTAAATAGTGTCACCCTCCAAAAAGATTTTTGTTATTTAAACTACTACTATCTAAAGGGGGTTTTTATGTTTATTTCTATTTTAAACTACTATTTATATTTAGATGTTTATCTAATCAGCCGTAATTACAGATATGAAGATCTTATGGTGGGTGGCAATCTAGGATTCTGGGTTTCACTTGTATCTCCTTTATGTCTAATTCATAATAGCTATCATTCAATGTCTTGGGTTCGTTCACTAAAAATAGATATAGTCTGTTGAACAATTGGTTCAGCCTCCATCCCCGCAAAATTCATCCATTCCATATCCTAAGCACAAGAACTGTGTTAAACTAAATTCCGACGGAGCTAGTCGTGGCAATCCTGGTCCTAGTGGAGGTGGCGGCATTGTCCGTGATTCTGATGGCCGTTGCATCTTTGCCTTTTCGCAATTCTATGATGAGTGTTCTAATATGGAAGCTGAAATCCGAGCTCTGCACTATGGTGTTCGCTGGCTCTATGAAAATGGCCATTATAATGCGATTATAGAGACTGACTCGAAGGTGATTTTAAGCTTGTTTTTCCAAAGGCCATAGTCTTCCACGGGTTCATGCTTATGTTCATCGATTCATTTCTAGATGTCAGAGAGAGATGAGGCTCTCATTTTCTCATTGTTTCCGTGAAGCCAACAAAGCTGCTGACAGTTTCGCTAATCTGGCGTGTGACTCTCGCTCAATCTCCAATTTCTTGGATATGCGGGAAATTCCTAGTTCCATTAGAGGGTTAATTCTTCTTGATGCATGTAACACTCCTTACATTAGGATTTCTTAATTTCTCTCCTTTTGATGTATTTCCTTTTCGAGGCAAGGCTCCTCCGTCCCCCCGTCCAAAGGGTAAGGCTGGTTGTCCTCCTCAAGTTTGTATCTTCATTTATTTTTAATAAATTCTCGCAGGTGCCGCCCTGCTTTCCTTTAAAAAAAATTAAAAAAAAAAAAAAAGCACAAGAACTGTCAATCTAGCTATCACCTAGATTTATGATCTATCTGTCACCTAGATCATGTATGAACCTGGTCCTAACTTATCACTCTCGTGCATCGATAGGTCCAATTTATTGTGTTGGTGAGCCGATTAATGCGACATATGCACATGGTCATGCAGTTATCCGCACCTCTAAGCCTTTATTATTTGCGATTACATTCATTTGTTCAAAGCAAAATAATATAGGGATTGATAGACAACACAATCAACAAGCATTGAACGAACATATATATGAGAATCAAAACATAAATTTGATACAAGTTACCTCCCACCTCCTAGATTATTGATGATTTAGTTCATCATAGACAATGAACAACACTTGGAGATGATCGGATACATGATTTGATCTTCAATACTTGTAATTACACAAACTAATTATGATATACAATCTAAAAACTACCTAAAACTACTAAGACGCTTCACCGATTTTCTATATGTTGGGCTCGACATCTGACTTCTATATATACTCGGGAGTTGTAATTCAATCGAATGACCGTGTGAAAATCCGAAAATCAAGCATTCTGACTACCTTGCGGTCGCAAGGTTTTGGGTACCTTGCGTCACAAGGTCTCCAGTGTGTGTGGCCGTTTGATTCCTTGGTTTCTGGCTTTAAGATCAGTACTGCCTACCTTGCGGTCGCAAGGTCTGAGGCACCTTGCGTCCGCAAGGTCTCCAGATTCTGCAGCTTTTACTTTTTCTTCATTTTTCCTTTTTTTTCCTTCTTGAAATTTGCACTTGAAACCCTGGAGTTTCACATATTTTCACTAATAACCCTGAAACTTACAAAACTCACCGAAAACATATATTAGTAGCCAAAAGCCTCGTGAAATAGCATAATTTAAGTCATAGAAGTATATAAAATCGACGTATAAAATACATCGATCAACGGGCTTGGCCGTGTTCAGAAGGAAGGACTCCTCCATGGTGCGTGGACCGTAGGGTGGATTACGGTTCTGGGTCCACTCAACACCAGGGAGGGCGATGGTCACATTGACCACCTCGAGAGGGACAGGGGTATGGAGGTGTGTACTAAAATGATCGGCACCATCCGCAAAGTTGGATGTGCCATAGTACTCGTTAATGCTTTGGGACGAAAAGTCTACATTAATGTCCCTAACATTAACAGTATTTAAAACTCCCCCATCTACACCAATGCGGCCATTGGCGTAGAACTCTCGGACAATGGGCATGACTGCCTTGTCCGGAGAGTCGGTCAATAACCCCCACCTACGAGCCGTAAAGTTAGGACGGAGGCCAAATTCTTCAGCCTTAAATCCCCTCTCGGGAACTAAGGACTTGGAGAGTTTGGCCGCATATTTTTCAGAGGCCTCGTAAGGGATAAATCGGATGTGGTCATATTGCGGTTCCTCCTCCTGAACAGGGCGGGAGGTGGAAGCACCGGTATTTCTATGTTTTCTAAACATTTTATTTGAGCAAAACTAAAATTTTAAATATTTAACAATTAAAAATGTATTTTCAAAATTTTAAAATTAAAAATTATTTCCTAAAGCATGCAAATATATCTACGTAAAAAATATCTAACACCCTATCATGCAAAAATTTTAACGTTAAAATTTAAAGAAAAGGGGTTAGGATTACTTGTTTGTAGCCTTAAAGATGGGTTGAGTTGCCGGAGTCTTGAGATCTTGGCCGAAAAAAATGGGGTCCTTCCTTTGCTTCAAGCTTCTTCAATATTCAATGTAGTGTAATGGAAAGGAGATGGAGAGGTGAAAGATGAAGAATGATGCAGGGGGAGGAAGATCTCTTGAAATTTGGGCCGGGATTTGAAGAGTTTAAGGATCTCGCCGGATTTTTGGAGGAGAGGGGCTGCTGCTTCACTGCTTGAAGGAGAGTATTGAAATCCTGGTGAACTGCAATTGTGCCCGGCTGCTTCTTAAATACAGGCACCTTGCGGTCGCAAGGTGTCTTTTACCTTGCGTCCGCAAGGTAGGCAGGTCAGGCGGTTTACATTCTATACGATTTCCCACGTCTGACTGTGCCGATTCACGAGAACTACATTTACTAGGGACCTTGCGGTCGCAAGGTCTTCCACACCTTGCGTCCGCAAGATGACCAGAGTTGCTCCTTTTATTTCTTTTTCATTCTTTTCAGCAGTTTAGCAGTTAGGCCCCTCCGTTATATTCTGTTACGTTTCATTACTTTCCTGTATTGCAAAAACTCTACAAAAACTCTAAACTAAAATTATTAGCAACATATAAATACAACACTAAGATGCTTTTCTCCCCCAAACTTGAATTTTGGCATATTTAATTTAAAGATTAAATGTCCAAAAATACATTTAACGGAGAATAGCATATTTAACCTAACTGCAAAAGCAATAAAATTCATAATAGTGGGTTGCCTCCCACCTAGCGCCTTTGTTTAACGTCTTTGGCTCGACCAAACTGCAAACCTAATCCTTGGGTGGTTCATTGTCAGCCAAACGAATCAACTCAATTGTTCGTTCAACTGACATCGGTTCAAGGTATGGCTTGAGTCGGTGTCCATTAACTTTGAAAATTTCATTATTCTTTGGATTCTGAATATCAACAGCGCCATGGGGATAAATTCGTAAAATTATAAAGGGACCGGACCATTTAGATTTCAACTTTCCGGGGAATAGCCTAAGTCTAGAATTAAAAAGTAACACTTTCAACCCTGGTCGAAACATCTTGTTGGCTAATCCCATATCATGATACTTTTTGGTCTTTTCTTTATATGTTTTGGCGTTCTCATACGAATTCAACCTATGTTCTTTTAGTTCATTCAATTGAAACAATCTTTCCTCACCAGCCAGAGTTAAATCTAAGTTCAATTCCTTAACAGCCCAATAAGCCTTATGCTCAATTTCAACTGGTAAATGGCAGGCTTTGCCATATACCATTCTATATGGACTCATTCCTATTGGGGTTTTAAAAGCAGTCCGGTATGCCCATAAAGCATCCTTAAGTTTAGATTCCCAATCCTTACGATTAGGCCTAACAGTCTTTTCTAATAATGCTTTAATTTGTGAGTTACACCATGTTTCTTAAGAACATTATTCAATAACTTATTGGTAAAGTGAGTCCCTTGGTCACTTATTATGGCCTTAGGTACTCCATATCTAGCAAACAAATCTTCCACAAATTTAACCACAGTTTTACCATCATTTGTTTTAGTTGCTGCGGCTTCAATCCACTTGGATACATAATCGACTGCCACTAAAATATACTCGCAATTATTTGACATTGGAAAAGGACCCATGAAATCAATACCTCAAACATCAAAGTTTTCAACAACCATATTAATATGTAAAGGCATTTCGTTTCGTTTTCCTATTCCACCAGTTCTTTGACACTTATCACATGTTCTATAAAACAGTTCACAATCTCTAAAAACAGTTGGCCAATATAAACCAAATTGGAGAATTTTTCTAGTAGTTTTGTTTCCACTAAAATGCCCTCCACAAGAGTATTCATGGCAAAATTCCATAATACTTTGTTGCTCTTTTTCTGGAATACATCTCCTTATTAAAGAGTCTGAACATATTTTATATAAATGAGGTGCTTCCCAAAAATAATTTTTCGTTTCAGCCAAAAATTTCTTCTTTTCACAATGATCAAAATCAGGATTTATGATGTCAGACACGTAATAATTAACAAAATCAGCATACCAAGGGTCTGAATCTTTATGGGAAAATCATCATTTATGGGAACTGGGTCATCAAGAAATTGACGTTCAAGCAAGGGTGAAAATTCTAATCTAGACAAATGGTCGGCTACGACATTTTCAATTTCCTTTTTATCTTTGATTGTGATGTCAAATTCTTGCAACAATAGCATCCACCTAATTAATCTAGGCTTAGCATCTTTCTTACTTAATAAATATTTTAATGCAGAATGATCAGAAAATATTATCACTTTTGATCCTAACAGATATGATCTAAATTTTTCTAAAGCGTACACAACTGCCAAAAATTCTTTTTCTGTTGTGGTATAATTTAGTTGTGCATCATTTAGAGTTCTACTAGCATAATAGATCACATGAGGTTTTCTATCTACCCTTTGTCCTAACACGGCTCCAATTGCAAAATCTGATGCATCACACATGATTTCAAAAGGAAGAGACCAATCAGGGCCGGATAAAATAGGTGCAGTAGTTAATTTTTCTTTCAATAAATTAAATGCTTCCAAATATTCTTTATCAAAAACAAATTCGGTATCTTTTGCTAATAAGTTACATAGAGGCTTACAGATTTTGGAGAAATCTTTTATAAATCTTCGATAAAAACCAGCATGCCCTAGAAAACTTCTAACAACTTTAACAGAAGTTGGAGGAGGTAGTTGTGAAATAACTTCAATTTTAGCTTTATCAACTTCAATACCCTTATTTGACACCACATGCCCTAAAACAATTCCATGTTTGACCATGAAGTGGCTTTTCTCCCAACTTAAAGTTAAATTTGTTTCACAACATCTTTTTAAAACTGAAGTAAGATTTTTTAAGCAGTGATCAAAAGAATTTCCAAAAACCGAAAAATCGTCCATGAAAACTTCAACACATCTTTCAACTAAGTCTGAAAATATAGATATCATGCATCTTTGAAAGGTGGCTGGTGCATTACATGATCCAAACGGTATTCTCCTAAAAGCACAAGTACCGAAAGGACATGTAAAAGTTGTTTTCTCTTGGTCTTCGGGTGCTACAGGGATTTGATTGTAACCAGAAAAACCATCAAGAAAGCAATAATACTCATGACCGGCTAGTCTTTCAAGGATTTGGTCAATAAATGGCAAAGGAAAGTGGTCTTTCCTAGTGGCCGCATTTAATTTTCGCAAATCAATGCACATTCTATAACCCGTTATTGTTCTTGTAGCGACTAATTCATCTTTTTCATTTTTAACAATTGTAATTTCTGACTTTTTAGGAACTACTTGAACAGGACTAACCCATTTACTATCTGATATAGGGTAAATTATACCCGCATCTAGAAGCTTAAAAACTTCTTTTCTTACGGCTTCTTCCATGTGTGGGTTAAGCCTTCTTTGCCTTTCTCTTGAAGGTTTACTACCTTCTTCTAGGTGAATTTTATGCATGCACATAGACGGACTAATACCTTTTAAATCAGCTAAGGACCATCCTAAAGCTTCTCTATGTGTCCATAAAACTTTCAAGAAACTAGCTTCTTTCTCTTCAGTTAAGTCGGCTGCTATAATAACTGGCAAAGTTTTACCTTCCCCTAAAATGCATATTTTAGATGGGGTGGTAATGGTTTTAATTCTTTAACTCGAGGAGATTTAACAGATGGCATAAATTCAGAATTTTCTACTTTATTATTTCTTCTATTTTAGCCTCCTCATTCTTTTCTTTAACATCTTCTATCTCTATTTTTTCAAAAAGAGATTTCAAAATCTCTACTTCATCTTCCTTGATTTCATTACTTACTTTTCCTACTTTGTCAGATTCATCAAAACTATTTTCTGATTCTTTCTCTTTATTCTCTTTCAATCTCATCAATGTCAATTTTTATGGGAGGGATAGGACTATCATCATAAACTATAAATGTATCTCTCTCATAGTCTTCATCTTTACTATCTTCTTCAAAAGTTTCGGTTGATAATTTTTCGATTTCATCTATGGAAAAACATGCATTTATGTCACTAGGTCTATTCATAGCATCAAAAACAGAGATTTTGACAGTTTCACCTAGGACTGACATTGTGAGTTTACCATTTTTCACATTTATCATTGTATTGGCAGTGGCCATAAATGGTCTGCCTAACAATTTAGGAACTTCATTATTTGTGCAAATCTTCCTTTCCATCCCTAGAACCACAAAGTCGACTGGAATGATTAGTTTATCAACCTGAACTAGGATGTCCTCCAATATACCCAAAGGATATTTAACTGAACGATCAGCTAATTGTAATTGCATATTAGTGGGTTTTAGTTCTCCTAACCCTAATTGTTTATAGACCGCAAAAGGCATCAAATTAATACTTGCTCCTAGATCTAGCATGTCTTTTATCTTTTTAGAGCTTCCCAAGGAAACTTGGATATTAAAGCTACCAGGATCTTTCAACTTAGGGGGTAATTCGGGTTGTAAAACTGAACTTACATTTTCAGAAACAATAATTTTTTCATCGTTTTCAAACTTGTGTTTCTTAGAGTGAAGATCTTTGAAAAACTTTGCATAAGATGGAATATTTTTAATAACATTAAGCAAAGGAAGATTAATATTCACTTTGGATAAGATATTATAAATTTCCGTAAATTGTTTGTCCATTCGGTTTTTCATAAGTCTTCTTGGGAACGGAATTGGAGGAACATATGGTGGTGGAGCCACATAAGGTTCCTCTTCTTCTTGATCTAACTCTTTTTCAACTTCTACTTCTATCTCTTTATTTTGAACTTCTACTTCTACTTCTTGATTAATCGATTCATTATTCTTTTTACTATTATCATCCTTCTCAACTTCTTTTTCAGAATTTTCTACCGTATCAGGCACATTAGAAGAATGAACAGGGTCACTTACCTCTTCACCTATTACCTTACCGCTTCGCAAGACGGTGATTGACTTTGCTTGCTCGGTTTGACTAGGGAACTTCCCTTCTTCTCTTTTCTCGGCTTCAGAAGTCCCAATGTGCTTCTTTAAAATTTTAATCTCTTCAAGCATATATTTCATCAACACTGCTTGACTTTTGTTTGCTCCATCTTGTTTTGGAACTTCTTCAATCCTTAAATGATTTTGATTTGGAAATTGTGGAGGTTGTGGTGGTTGAGGCTGGAATTGTTGAGGTTGTAAAGGCTTATTTCCTCCCCACGAAAAGTTAGGATGATTCCTCCAACCAGGATTATATGTGTTTGAGTAGGGATCATTCCTTGGCCTTTGAGGGAACATATTCATAGCATTAGCCTGTTTAGCATACATAGCACTTGATGGACAAAAATTAGTAGCATGAGAATATAATCCACATAAAGCACTTGCTTCTTGAATTTGCCAATTTTCAAATTGAGCTTGTGTATCTGATTTTTCTTGAATTTGATATAGACTCCTATTTTTACATCTAGCACTTTTCTGTTGAGAATTAATACTTAACATCTCAAATAATTCCTCTAATGCTTCTGGTGTCATTCTATTAATAGAACCACCAGCTGCACTATCAACCATAGTTTGTAAGCCTGTCGAAAGACCATGATAAAATTGAAGCACTAACACATGTTGAGCTAAATTATGATGAGGACACATAATGAGCAGATTTTTAAATCTATCCCAAGATTCATGGAATGTTTCACCTGGTTCATTTTGGAATGACATGATTTGTTTTCTATATTCAGTGAGAGATGCATGCTTGTAAAATTTACTCATAAACAAATCATATAGTTGAGCCCAAGTATAAACACTATTTGGTGTTAAGTTCATAAACCATCGCTTTGCCAGTTCTTTTAATGCACTAGGAAAATATTTCATTTTAATTTGGTCTTCAGTCAACCCTCCTAAAGGAAAAGTACTCATCATGTATTCATATTCTCTTAAGAAAATGACAGGATCTTCATGAGGATTGCCATGAAAAAATGGTATCATGTTAAAATAATGGTCTTTTAGTTCAAAATTCTTTACAGCATCTGGCAAGACAAGACATGATGGTACTACATTTAATGAAGGTCTACAAAAATCATTAATAGTTCTTGGATTTACTACTACTTCCATATTTCTTCTTGCATGTTCTTCTTCTCTTTGATTTGTATTAACCGGGTGAACCGGATTTTCAGGATTTCGATTATTATTTTCTTCCATTGTAGGATCAACTAGAGGATCCTTTTGATTCAATGGTTCTTGATTATCAGGCTCGGGAGCTAGATTTTCAAGATTTTCTTGATTTCTTCTAATATTATTTATATCTTGATTTAGTTCTACCAATTCAGGATTCAAAGATCTACGATCGTGCATAAAAATAAATTAAAGCAATTTAAAAAAAACTAACTAATAAATAAAATCTTTTTGTATTTTTATTTTTATAAAAACTGAAAATTAAATAAAAAAAACTAAATTAAATTAAAAACTGCGCTACTAACAAACTAACTACGTGAACTAGCTTGTCCCCGGCAACGGCGCCAAAAACTTGATCGATGTCTTATTTTAAATTTTTCCTTGCAAGCGGACAAGACTATTATAGAATAGTATTGAAAGCAAGGTCGAACCCACAAAGACAAGAGATCACGAACAGTACAATTTATTGATAGCAAATTATTAATCTAAGGGGGTTTTTATAATGATTTTATTCTAAACTACTATTTATATTTAAGTGTTTAACTAATTAGCAGTAATTACAGGTTATGAAGATCTTATGGTAGGTGGCAATCTAGGATTCGGGTTTCACTTGTATCTCCTTTATGTTTAATTCACAATAATTATCATTCAATTTCTTGGGTTCGTTCACTAAAGATAGATATAGTTTGTTGAACTATTGGTTCAGCCTCCATCCCCGCAACATTCATTCATTCTATATCCTAAGCACAAGAACATATAATCTACCTGTCACCTAGATTATGATCTATCAGTCATCTAGATCATGTATGAACCTGGTCCTAACTTATTACTCTCGTGCATCGATAGGTCCAATTTATTGTGATGGTGAGCCAGTGTACGACATATGCACATTGGTCATGCAGTTATCCGCACCTCTAGGCCTTTATTATTTGCGATTACATTCATTTGTTCAAAGCAAAATAATAGAGGGAATGATAAACACCACAATTAACAAGAATTGAATGAACATAAAGATGAATTAAAACATAAATTCGATACAAGTTACCTCCCACCTCCTAGATTATGGATGATTTAGTTCATCATAGACAATGAACAGCAACTGGAGATGAATGGAAACATTATTTGATCTTCAATACTTGTAATTACACAATCTAAATATGTTATACAACCTAAAAACTATCTAAAATCTATACAAAATTGTTTCCAGCCGTTTTTCTATATCTATGGCTTTGGCATCCAATCTCTATTTATACCCGGGAGTTGTAATCCAATCGAATCTCTAGTGAAAATACGATTTTTGCGCATTCTGACCACCTTGCGGTCGCAGAATTCGAGGTACCTTGGTCGCAAGGTCTCCATTTTGGGCCTTGGATTTTCTTCTTCATGTTACCGCCACGCTTGCGGGGCAAGGTCCAGTACCTTGACCGCAAGGTCTCGTAATGTTGTATCTTCTTTTCTTCTTCATTTTACATCTTGGGCCCTTCTTGGAATTCGCATATAAAACCCTAGAGTTTTGCATATTTTCACTAAAAACCCTGAAACTTACAAAATTCACTAAAAACACATATCAGTAGCCAAAAGCCTCGTGAAATAGCATAATTTAAGTCATAGAAGCATATAAAATCGACGTATAAAATACATCGATCAGTTGACATCTTTATTTTAAGGCAAAAATAAAGCAAAACCAAAAAAAGAAAAACCAGAGATTATGAAAATGGGTTCGGAGGCTAAGTTACGAGTTGGGAAGGTGCTAGGCACCCAACTCGCCCTTTCAATCTCAAAAATGGTTTTTGGCTAAAGTATGCTTATTGTTATATTTATTTAGCAAATAAACAAAGCATTAAAAGACAGGAAAATAAAAAAAATACATCCGTAGCTATATTATTTACTGACTTGCAGCCATTTCCTTACAATAATTACAAATATATTTAAAAATATTTGGCCATTATAACGGCTCTTTTACATAATATTTTCTAACTAAACCCGGGCAGTACAACGGCTTATAATTGCTACATTGGGCCGGATTTTAAACAATAACTTTATAAATAAAAAACGACCTTAAAGGCTATTACCTTTTAGAGCAGAGTGTGCTCGCTCTGTCCTTCAGGGAGAGGGAGTCTTTTGTTGTCGTTGTCGTTGTTTTTGTTGTTGTTATTGTTGTCGTTGTTGTGATTCGGGCAGATGACTGCTTATTTGTGGTGTTTTTGGCTCACTCACTCGGGCAGAATGACGGCTTATTTATGGTGGTTTTGGCTCGCTCACTCTGGCAGAATGATGGCTTATATGGGGTGGTTTTGGCCTTTTAAATCGGGCAGAGCAACTGCTCTTTCCACGATTTTTGGACCGGGGAAGTAAGGTGGAAACCTAGCTGGGGGGCTAAGGCTCACTCTAATCGATGGGTTTTAACTTTGGAGGAGTTTTGGCAGGGTTTGCTTTGGGTGGATCACTCACGTCTTACTGCTCTCTATTCTTTCAAATAGTGAACTTAGAAAGCTTGCGAGAAAATGGTGTGTTGAAGGTCGACCCCGGCCTCTATTTATAGCCTGGGATGAGGACTCATTGGGGAATAAATTTTCTTCCTCCGTGCTTCACTGTATTGTACAGACTGCGGAGAAATTTATACATTACATCAAACTGTAGCAATTTTGTAGCATATGGAGTGTACTGTAGCAGAGTTCCTGGCGCCACCCATGCTTGGTCTTGGCGCCACTCCCAAACATCATGTGGGTGGTGCCACTTTAGGCTTTTCTCTTTCATTTTTGACATCTTGACCCCTGCATTTCACTGTTTTGCGCATCCTGCATTTCAACAGGTCTTGATATTTTATGTCATGTTACATACCATGGGTACGAAATTGGGGTGTCTATAACACCCTGGTTGGGAATTCTTCGAAGATGTCAGTCTCGTCACAGATAAAATGGAACAGGTTACCCTAGAACCCCGTAGCTCTACATATAAGACTACCACAGTTGAAAATACTTGGTCTATAGACCAAGACGATTATGCTCTGGCCCTGTTAGATGACGACTGTTTGGGAGACAGTTTCCTTGGAATGATAGATGGAGGCACTAGCCACGAAAAGCTCCCTTCTGAGTTTAAGTCTATTGCTGATAAGCCTCTGCAGAATTGGTATACCACGACCGACCCGCTCTTGACGCCTGCAGATCTAGTGGATCGTTTTGGATATACTATTTCCAATCATTCCTATAGCCTTACGGATTGGTCATCTACCGATCCGCGCCCTAAGATTGAGGGTCTCAAACCCCAAGTTCTCAATAATGTAAATAACCCTGTACAATTTGCTAATAATGATAATCTAGATGTCTTTGCTTATTCTTTAGTTGCACATTCATTAAAAGACGCATTAAATAATTTTAATAATGAGTCAATTGATGAAATGGACCCAAAAGATAAAAATTACTTGCTTGAGCTCGCAAAGTCAGTCAAGCACCAGGAAAGACATCAATCATCAGCAGCAAATGAAGACTTATCTACCATCAATCTGGGGCTGAACAATGAAACCAAAGAAGTCAAAATCGGCAGCTACCTACAAGGCTCTAAAAGGGTAGCACTTATTGACTTCCTCAAAGAATTCGTGGACATCTTTGCATGGTCCTACAAAGATATTCCTGGGCTGGATCCAGCCATTGTTGAACATCGGATCCCCACTTATCCGGATGTTCGGCCAGTCAAGCAAAAGCTCTGCAGAATCAAACCAATGGTCACTACAAGTGAAAGAAGAAATCATGAAGCAGCTACACGTCAAGTTCATTCGGGTAGTTGAATACCCGATCTGGCTGTCAAATATAGTGACTGTTCCAAAGCCCAACGGAAAGGTTCGAATCTAGGCAGACTTTCGCGACCTCAACAAGGCGTCGCCCAAGGACGACTTTCCTCTACCCAACATTGATATTGTGGTAGACGCCGTCTCTTCTCACAAATAAGATCCTTTGTCGACGGCATCGTGGGCTATAATCAAATCAAAATGGCAGCTGAGGATCAAGAAAAAACATCTTTCACCATCCCCTGGGGAACCTACTGTTATAATGTCATGCCATTTGGGCTAAAAAATGCTGGGGCTACATATCAACGAGCTGCCACCGCCCTCTTCCACGATATGATTCATAAAGAGGTCGAAGTGTACGTTGATGACATGATCGTACACTCCAACAATGCCAACGGTGCTCATATCAAAGACCTTCGAAAATTCTTCGAAAGGTTAAGAAATCATCAAATGAAGCTTAACCCCACCAAATGCACATTTGGGGTTACCAAAGGCAAGGTCTTGTGATTCATGGTAACCGAGCAAGGCATCGAGATCGAGCCAGCCAAAATTAAAGCCATCATAAATATGTCGCAGCCAAAAACTCCAACAGAAGTAGTCAAGGGCTTCCTGGGCCGATTGCAATATATCAGCCTCTTTATCAGACAGTTGACATCCACATGTGAGCCCCTATTCAAACTCTTAAAGAAAAATACTGACCAGGTCTAGGACGAGAAATGCCAGCTAGCCTTTGAAAAAACTAAAAGCCTACCTTACCAATCCACCAGTGCTAGCTCCTCCCCATACACATTAGCCCCTCCTTCTATATTTAACCATCACAGATACGTCAGTAAGGGCTATGCTCGCCCAAGAAAAATAAAATTCCTACATTGAAAATGCCATCTACTTTATAAGTAAGAAATTGCAAGGAAGCGAGCTTAATTACTCAGCATTGGAGAAAAGCTGCACTGGCCTAGTCTAGGCAACGCAAAGGCTCAAAACTGATGAGCGCAAGATTTCAACTGATTTTCCCAGGAATTTTATTTTATTTTGTGCTATTTTTTTTTATTTAATTATGCTTTGGAAATATTATTATTTGTGTTTTTGTGCTTAATGTAGGTTTCCATGCATAATCGAGCTTTAATATGGTGTTTAGCACGAAGTTCGAGACAATTCCGGGCTTAAAAGTTGTTTTGGAAATTATTTGCTCAATGTCTGTTAAGACCGTCAAGAAATCCAAGGCAATTGAGACTTAACAGAGGCTGAAAATATTAACGGAGGACCATTTTGTGAAGTTTGGGAGGGGCTGGCCGGCGGCGCTAATTCCAGAGACATCAGGGGTACCAGAGCAATTATTGAAAGTTCAGGGAGGCAGCCGTCTATTCAGAAACTTGCCTGTGTGTTGTCGGCTGGCTGCTGGAGACACGTGGCGCGTTCTGCTGCTTCCCCTCCACTGGCACGACCCGCTTGAAGTTCCTGGATCGGGTCTGACCCGCGTCCATTCCAGCCCAATCACCGACTGCTCAGCCCGCTTCCCTCTCTCTCCCTCACCCGTTTCCATCCTAGAGCGACCCGCGAAGCCCTCCTTGGTTCAGCCCAGCTCCATGCCGCGACCCAGCCCCTTTTCCTTTCCCTTTTTTGCCCCTAATTATTTCCCAATCTGCCCAAATTGCCCCTCTGTCCTTCCAGCCTTTGTTGCCTTCTTTCTTAATCTCCAGGCAGCTTCAATTCAAAAAAGAAGAAGCCCCATTTACGGGCATTAGCCCTAAATAGGGCACCAGCCCCCATTTCCACCAAAATCACACCGAATCTCCGATGATTGATCACCATTGAAGGTTTGGAGCATCAAATCAAGGGCCAAGGACTCACTTACAAAAGATTTCAACCCCGGATTCGAGCAACATTTGGTTTAATTTTTTCAACCTATCTTTTGATATATTGTTGTATTTTCTTGGGATGATTTATTTTGTAATTGTTGATTTGGTTTGTGCTTAAAATATTTATGGAATGCAATTATTTTCTATGTCCAATGTAGTCCTTTAATTTAATTTATCTCTTTATTTAGTACACAAGCATGTTGGTTATTATTTTGTGAAATTAATGCTTTTAATTATCTGGCCAATAATTAAATGATTTTAGAAATATTTAGGATCCGCGAGAGCTACCTTTATATTTCGGACCAATCAATTTATAGTTGGTGTTTTGTGACACACACCGATAGCCAAAATGAGACTAGTCTTGACCCGCGATCGAACCACCTTAGCCATTCGCAAGGTCGGGGAGATTAGGGTTGATTATAAGATGCGAGAGCCAGTAGTTAGCCAATTTAGTTGTCTCAGCTACCAACATGACTTGTAGAAAAATTTAGAGAGTTTCTTTTTGCGAAGTATTACCCATGCGCTTGGTTATTATTGTGTGTGCTTCATACTTTTAATGGCGTAACAAACCATTAGATGATCACTAGAATGATAGGATACAAAGCGAAAGCCCTTCCTATTATTCCGAAAATCACAATAGTAGTTTGCGTGGCGTGAGACCGAAAGGAGATCGCGCGTAGATTGTCTTTGGATTCTTGTTTACACATGCAGTTATTTTCTCCCCTGTGTTATGTGTTGCGATGATATGAGCCCGTAGCAAGGTTGAGAGATAGCTAGATTTGCTATACGTAGCGAAAGTCCGTAGCGAATAAAATAGCACGTCCGACTACCAAGACTTGAGTTAAAGAAAAGCAAAAAGATGATTAAATTAAACACCGGCTAGACTAGAAATAATGCATTCCTATATTTTTATCTTGATTTGTTGTTGCCGAACCACCTCCGCTTTAGTTTAGATTTAATTGCTTTCTTAGGTTGTTTATATTTTTTATATTTTAATTTAATTTCTTTTCGCTCAAATATAATTAGTTAGCATAATTTCGGTACTTAGTTGGAGTGAGAATTACGCGCATTCCTCGTGGGATCGACTCGTACTTACGAACTTTATTACTTGATACGGCCTGGTAATCTTGCCTGTGTTGCGTTCGCGCACATCAAAAACCTATCTGCAAGCTCGATCCATCAAACTCATCTCCAGGATGGATCCTATAAAATACATCTTCGGCAAGCCATCACTTTCCAGTCGACTAGCTAAATGGTCATTCCTCCTCAACGAGGTTTAAATCACCCATGTCATGTTCAAATCTATCAAAGGCAGCATAATTGCAGACCATTTAGCTGATCTGCCTCTACAAGCAGAAGATGCAGCTGAGCCCAGTTTCCCAGACGAAGGTGTCCTAGAAATTTCCAATCAAGACACCAGCTTGTAAATGTTCTTTGACGGAGCCGCCAACAAAAGGGGCTTTGGCATAGGAATCTTGTTAATTGACCCAGTAGATTCCCACACTTCGTTGGCCATAAGGTTGGAGTTTGAATGCTAAAACAACACAGCTGAATATGAGGCCTGTATTGCTGGTCTAAAAGAAGCCCTCCGAAAAGGAGCCAAAGACTTGGAAGTCTACGGTGACTCCGCCTTAATCATAAACCAAGTCGAATGGAAGTGGAAAACCCAGGATCCCCGGCTGCAGCTCTAGCACACCAAATTGACAGCACTAGCCACCGAATTTGATAATATCGCGTTTCATTATTTGCCGCGAGATAGAAATAAATTCGCCGATGCCTTGGCCACTCTAGCATCATTGGTCCAAATCCCTACAGAAATAAATGTCCAACCATTTATAGTTGGGAAAAAGGTCACTCCGGCTTACTGCTTCAAAATCATTGCTGCTCCTAAAAAGGACCACGAGCATTGGTATTCAGACATCGTAAATCTGCTTCAGAAAGGAGTCTATCCTCCCAGCCTAGACAAAAGGCGGAAAGTCTCCCTACGGAGATGGGCATCGCAATTTGTAGTCAACGGTGGCAGTCTGTAAAAAAGGCATTACCAGGGCCTAAATTTATTATACATCGATCAGGAAAAAGCTGAGCAAATCATGGATCAGCTTCATGGTGGTACCTGCGGGCCACACATGAACGGGCACATGCTATCCAAAAAAGTCATTCGACAGGGATACTATTGGAGCACGCTAGAAACCGACTGTATCCGGTGGGTACATCATTGCGACAAATGCCAGCGCTTCGTAAGTCTACAACACGTGCCCCCGCATATCTTATACAACTCCACAGCCCCTTGGCCCTTCTCAACTTGGGGAATCGACGTCATAGGTCAAATCCATCCGAAGGGATCTAATGGCCACGAATATGTCTTGGTAGTCGTCGACTACTTTACAAAGTGGGTGGAAGCCTCTTCCTACAAAATATTGAATGCTCGAAAGGTATCTAAATTTATCCGGACCAATATCATATACCGATACGGAGTACCTTTTGAAATTATCTCCGACAACGGCACACACTTTGAAGGGGACGTGAATCGTCTACTAAATGAATTCAAGATTCAAAGGCATAAATCTTCCCCATACCGACCACAAGCAAATGGTGCCGGAAGCGCCCAAAAAACACTAGAAAATATTATCGAAAATGGTCGATACGGGAAGAGACCGGCTAGAAAAATTGCCACTAGCCTGGGGCTATCGCACTTCGCTCAAGACACCCACCGGGCTACCCCTATTCTTTAGCCTACTAAGATGGGGGCAAGCTTCCTATCGAAATTCAAATCCCATCATTAAGAGTAATGATGCAATCAAACATATCAGAGATTGATTGGGTCAAAAGACGATACGAAGAATTAGCCCTGATTGATGAACGATGGCTGCTAGCCCTGTAACACATTCGGGCATATCAAAGGAGAATAGCTCGAGTGTTCAACAAAAAGTCAGTGGTCGTGACATCCAAGTTTGAGATCCGTGCTTTAAAACCCCTAGTTATGTCGATACTAGAGGAAATGGAAGTTCACTGGATGGGACCATACATTGTTAAAGAGTTCCGGCCGAGGTGCAATACTCCTCATAAATCAGATGGAGAAGACCTTGTTCAAATTCCTTTAACCTCCAAGCTTAAAAGGTACTATGCGTGAGTCGAAAATATTTCCCAATTATTTCTCTCTCCGCCTCGTTAGTTGAAAACCCGAAAGGGCGGCCTAGGCAAAAATTGAGCAAAGATAATAAAAAACAACGTGAGAAATAAGGGCTCGCTAGGTTGAAAACCCGAAAGGGCGCCTAGGCAAAGTCAGAGCAATAAAAGAATATATAGAGAAAAGAGAGGAATACAATTTCTGAATCCTCAGATCCGACCTCCAGCTTGCCAAAGTGTTGATTCTTGTGTTAGATTTATATCTCTGCTCAAATCATTACATTAGTTTTATACTTCAAAGGCTAATCGGTCGCTGGTGATCGACAGTGGCAACCGTGTATAGAACTTTGCCAAGTATAGTTTTTATAAGACTTTACTGTGTTCAATGAAGACCTCCACAAGCTTCACCGAAGACCCGCTCAAAGCCTACAATCGGCGACTCAGTGTCCACTGGCTCTCATGACGTGTCCTATCCAAAGAATGACTATCGATTAATTCAAACTTATCCCGATCATTGTTTGAATTAATCTAAGACATTCCTCGACACATCGCCGAAAGCAGCTTTCCGAAAAGCAGAAGACTTTTCGCCCCGACCGAAGCGGTGAAAAGCGATCGTCTCCTACTGCTCAACAAAACTCTCGATTCGACATCTAGATTGCCCACTTTTCAAGATCTCTAAATCATTCCTCGCTCTAGATATCTGTGAAGACTAATTTCTTGATCGACAAATTTCATGCATTTAATGCATTCATAAAAGAGTCATGAAGTATTCGCCTTCTCCAACGGATCTTTTGAATGCACCCGCTATAAATGCCGCCATTGAAGACCGGAGAAAAACACTGCATGTACATAATCGAACACTTAAAGATTGCTCAAACTCCATAACTCCAAGTCTTACATTACTGCATTCAAGAGATCCTCAACGTATCTAGAAGTCCTCAACAACAAGAAGCTCATCAACACTTATTGTTTTAACTTCTTGTTGTTTACATTCATTAACTATACTGCATCTAATTAAATATCTTGTATTTACGATATTTAATTCCTAGACCCCAAACACAAGTCAATATTTTGTACACGATCCATTAGGAATATTCTTTGTAATAGATCTAGTGGAAAACATAGTGCACTATTTAAATCCAAGGTTGACCGCCTGGTGGACGTTTAGCACTCTTTATAGTGTGAACCATCCCAAAATACTTGTGTTATTTCCTACCGCTTGTCCGATATTTGAACTGCTTAGTACTTTGATTATCTTTATCCGCTTTTTAGCGTAACTTAAGTAACTTGTAAAAGGTCTACCTAGTCCTTATCGGCGACTGAACAACTACCTTGAAGGTCTTCCGCTACTTCAATCTTTTCAATAGATTGCAAGTACCTTTCAAAGAATTTACTAAAAAGTTTTAAGTGTACAATAAGCTATTCAACCCCCTTCTAGCTTATTATTGTGCCCATTGGGACCCACAATTGGTATCGAGCCTTACTCTTTGAAAACAAGTTTTTCCAAGATTAAACTCTTGAGAGATACGATAAAATGGCACAAACACACTACATGCCGCCTATCTAATGCTAACCACGCCCCAATATTGGACGAAGGTCATTTTGATGTATGGAAGGATAAAGTAATGAGATTTATGAACTCTATTGACAAATATTATGGAAATGCGCATCGCAGTCAACATGTACCAATGAAGCCAAATCTTCTAGCCTCCACTGGAATCCTGTATTCTAAAGAAGAATCGAATGGACGAGGATGATAGAAAACGGTAGAGCTTGACAAGAAAGCAATCAATATAATCACCAGCTCTAGACACAAGCACATACCAAAAGTGATTCGATGTACAACCGCAAAAGAGATGTGGGAAGCTCTTGTGGAATACTTGGAAGGAGACCAAGACACAAGAGATAATGTAAAATATACATACATCCAAATAGCTTGATTCTTCAAAAAGGATCCTAAGGAAACCTTGAGACAAGCATACGATCGCCAAGGAGGTAATAAATAGTTGCTTTTTCTTGGTAAAACTTATGACAAAAAGGAAATGAACATGAGGTTTCTAGGCTCTCTAGGTAGCTTATGGCATGTTAAGACCACGCTATGAAAGAATCCAAAAACTTAAACGAGATGACTCTCCGTAGTCTCTACGCAAGTTTGAAGGTTTATGAACTTGAAGTAAATCAAGCTCTAGAGCAAGACAAACGCTCAACTGTCCTTGCCACCATGGTCCAAGAAGAAACCACGTTGAAAACAAACCTTCCACTTCCTCCCTGTGAAAATGATTTTTTATCGATGAACAATTTGCTATGTTTGTAAAACGCTCAAAAATTTGCAAAATATGGAAGGAAGAACACACACCAACAACCTTTTAGAAAAATGGTGAAAGCTCATCTAAGGAAGAGCTTGGTGTTACAATTGTAGAAAACCTCGGTCATTTTGCCTCCAAATGTCCAAAGCCAAAATTTGAAGCATACCGAAACCTACTTATAGAAAATTTCAAAACAAAAGGGTATGTTGGTCAAGACATAGAAGACAAACGTTGCTACATGGTTTGAGACCGATTCAAGAGGAGGAAGATGATTGTGAGCAAGCTAACATATGCTTAATAGCTCATGATTCAGTCCTACCTATGACTCTAAAATGAAGTCGAAGTTTCACCTAGTCCTTGGATAAAAGTGAAACCAACAAGGACAACTTCAAGAAGGAAGAACTTCTCAAGGATAATCAAGATATGCTTGAAGAATTTAATTCCTTTAGAGTAGCCTATGTTAAACTTGCAAAGAACTGTGAGAAACTTACATCGAGAAATCTATGATGGCACCGAGATTCAAACTCTCAATAGTCACAACAAGAAAGTATCAAACTCAAGGAAGAAAACAAATTCCTTTGTGACAAAATTGAATGTCTATCTCGAGCACATCAAAGGACTTGACCTAGAGAAAATTGCCTTGCAAAGACAATTGACCTCGAATGCTCCAAGGATGCCTTCGAAGAAATCCTTTCAAGCCAAAAATCTAGAATAAACCGGCATAGATATCTCGATGTGCTCTTACGACACTCTTCATCACGAGAAAGGTGAATCCTCCGAGACCGTTAATGATATATCTTTCTAAACGTACATTCGAAATAAAGGGAAACAAGGCCTTGGTTATTCAAGTGTTCCTTATGTTTACCCCAAAGTTCAAAGGAAAAGCCAAATGATCGACTCAAATGAGAAACCTTAAAAGGTAACGGTAGAGAAGTGAAGTCTATCGCAACAACTCATTTAAGGCAAAGTCCGCTAGCGGTAGACCTACTAAACCTCTACCGGTAGAATATCAAGTTTGTCTATGAAACAGCAAGGCCTTACCTGTTGAAGGTAAACTTAAAGGTATTCTACCAAATCCTCCCGAAAAGGTAATCAACGTAAAAGCTAAAGCTAAGTCCGATGGTAACCTACCTAGAAGATTCAAAAAGAAACCAATTAAGTCTATGTCAACAAGCAAGTCGAACCAAGAATGGATGTCAAGAAAA
>CM028379.1:70049484-70133583 GCA_013146195.2 Codonopsis lanceolata | reverse complement strand
AAAACCATAAAACAATAAATGTAAGCTATAAAACCGTATAAATAATAAGTAAGCCGTAGAATATGTCTTTATTGGAACAATTATCTATTTTTGGAAGAAAAAAGCGATAAAATTGGAAAAATAAGCCATCTTTCACACGTTTACAATTTAGATTAAATGTAGAGTGTAGGATTGCGGTAAAATAATTAATCTCGACTGTAATTAGCCTTTACCAATTACACACATGTTTTGGCATCTACTGTCTTATGACACGATGACATTATATATGATTTCGTCGATTCAAATTATTGTACCTAAATAGAAGGTGCTATTTAAAAATAATACAGTTGAGGGGTACATTGCTTCAGAGGATAGTTGAAGGGCGATATTTTATAAGGGGTGATTGTTCAAAAGACTAATCACGAGGTGCGACTTTGTAATATGAAAATAAAATATATGGAGAAGAAAAAGGGGTAATTACTCATAATATTAATTGTAGGGGTTAAAAATGGATAACTACTCACACATGTGAATGTGAGGGTGAATCTCAATAGATTAAATTTTTAAAGATAATTTAATCCCAACCTACGAATAATCTAGTCAATTACCTAGTTGTTTTATAAGGAAACATAATTCTAACAATATAAGGAAACCCGGAAGAAGAGGTTACCCAAATAAATGACAATAGTAGGATGATAGTAAAATAAATTAAATCGACCTCTGAATAGCCTTAGTCAATTACCTAGCTTCTTTGTAATATAGATTGTTGAAAAATCGGGTTGATAAGCATTTACCGGTACGTATTGTCAATGGCAGATCCATGTGTACCAATACTGGGTACATGGACCCCGCTCAAAATTAAAATAATTGCCTATTAATATTTTTATGATATAATTTTTTGGAATAATACATAGCCAAGTAATGAATGTAGAGTGGTAAAGTGATTGTGAGTTTGTAACAAAAGTCTTTATTCAATTCCTTACATTAGCACAATATTTTTTTTTTGTAACAATATATGAGCAATTAGGGGATGTAGCTAAAATGACAAGGTGCTTGTGTTTACATGTTTATTTTATTTTTATTTTTTTAGCCTAAATGACACCGTTTTGTTGTCGATAAAAAAATTAACATGAGAAAACACAGATAATCTTCCCCTCTTTTTTTTCGAATTCATTGTGCCCCCATTGACCGATGCGTGTTGTTTCAAGACCTATCCATTGTACGAAATTCATAACTATGTTGAAAATATGACTCGAACTTTGGAGTGAGGCGTAGAATCAATATAGTGTAGTCGGGAGTTTGGCTCATTTGGAGGTACCAAATAGGTGTGAGTAGCTATTTGGGAGTGGAATGAAGCGGAGTAATAGAAGTAGCCTCCCTACAGAGCATAACCACCACATCTAATATCTGCTGACAAGTCGACCATTATCAACTTGCACTCACGGAATGCACCCAGCTTGTTGGAGTTTAACAGAATTAAATGAGATCCCTATGGTAGATGTTTCAAACAAATACCAGCGACTTTACCCTTGAGGAGAGATTGTCTTGGGTTTGCGCAAACTTGCTTTGCTGAGACATTATCTGTTTAAGCGCTTTATTCTAGGCAACAGCATTTTCACTTTGTCAATTGAGGGTAGCTTCTGCTGCACTGACAGGGGCTGAGTTAAGGTTTGTTGAATTCTTGACTTTCCAAGCATGCTTGGTTCTTTGATCTGGAAGTTCAAACGAACCTAGGGGAGGAAATTCTGCTTGATATTCTTGCGGATATGAGGATGGAGCAAGCATATGACATGTCAAAGGGGGTGGATGGAGCACTGGGCTTTTGTGAATGATGGATAGGGCTTTTTGGTAGTAAGGAGTGAGATTGGAAGGTGGGGAAGGCTTGTCTGGATTTCTTTTTATGAAGATAGAATATCGTGAACACAATGCGAGTTTTTAGAAATGTGGGGTGAGGTGGTATGTACTACAAGGATTTCTTTGAGCGTGGAATGATAGTCTTGTTCGATGGCTTAAATGTGCCACTTTTGTATCCACATATTGTTCTCGATTATCTTTGCTTTGGACAAGAAGGACCGCTGCCCAATATTCGTCACTTGCGTCTGTCTAAAGGATCCTTTTCTGACGAAGCAAGTATCTTTAAAGGGGGCATCGTGCTTGCCAGCTGTTTGATTGACTTGACGGCTTCAGTTTGTCTTGTAGTCCAATGAGGAGGATCCTTTTTCAAACATCGTACCAACAGTGTGCAATTGGTTTGAATAGCCTATTCTCTTTTTCCATACGAGTTTGTTGAGGATTTGTAAGTCGACAAAGGAGTCACAGTTGTTTCCTCAGAAAAGTTATTGAAAAAGAAGAATTAGTTTCTCCAGTTCTCAAATCATGAGTTCAAGTTCGTTCTAACTCCTTCGTCAAACCTCTGTCAATGTTCTGCCTTTAAGATAGATCAATTATATGAGATATCTTATGTTCTGATGATTCAAAGATCCCCATATCGATTACCTACCCATATAGTATGGTTATTCCCCATGCTGAAAAATGATCCTCCTCCTTGGTCCATCTACCTCTCAAATGATGCACAAGGTGACTTGGTGGATATGGACTCTCGTATTATCCCTATATATATATATATATATGTATATGTAAAGGCAGAAGTGAATATCATAGTTATTTTAGGCAATTTTCTGCGTAAAACACATTTTAAAAAATAGAACATCATTAAACAAATCTTATTTAATGTAATATTAAATTAAAGATTAAATATATAAATAAATTGGCTTGGAATACATCAACATTAACTATTTTTTATAACATTTATTTATTTTGTAATTGATCAATCTTCTACCAATGTCTAAATTCTGAAATTCTTTGAATTATGTCCCTTTGGATTTCTAGCCTTTTGTATAAATATTCTTATATTTTTTCGAACATCAACTTTGTAAATTTGAAAAGATACATAAGATTTACCAAAAAAATTATGGTTGGTGTACCATCACTGTTACATGAAATCCATAGACGAAGATCAGATTGGATTTGATTATAAATATTCCAATTGTAAGGAAATGGTTTGTTCTATTCGACAATCATTTAAACTTGCACCAACTATGGAATTAGTCATTGTTGATGCCGAAATTAATATCTATAAATATTGATTATACATTTTATTTGTTCTTTTGTCTTCAAATAAATTGTAGTTCAATTGTTGAATTTGAAAAGTTATTATAACTATTTTTACTTTTTGTAGGGTGACCGGATACAAGCTTCAATAAAGAAAACATTGATTAAAAAATTTGAAAAAAAATTCAGGAAGGTGAATTATACTATATATCAAATGTTTATATCCTTGATAACCACAAAAATTACAAAATCACAACAAGCAATTACAAGATACAGTTTATGACAGCAACTGGTGTTATTAATGTTGGTGACAAAAACTTTACAAAAAACATATTCAAAATTAGGAGTTTTGATGAAATACTTTCAATTGTCGATGTTCGACATGCTGGATTAGTAGGTGCATCAGATCACTCCTACCTCACTATGTTAAATTTCTTGGTTTGAAGATATTTATGATAAATCATATTTACAACTGCACATGTCCTAGATATTGAAAATATGTACTTTTAAGGTTATGGATCCAAACAATAGATATACAAAATCCATGTCTTTATTAAAAAAAAACAAATCATTTTAAGCAGGTGGACACAAGGATCCTTATCTCCACCCAAAACCTTCATCACAACAAAAATTAACCACGAGCTATGTAAAACACATATCTAAATTTCTTTAAAAAATGAAGTCTAAAAATAAAAAGATTTATATTCAAAATATACATATGTAATTTACTAAAAAATTAAACAATATCAAATTCACACATAGATCGTATTTTAAACGCATAAATACATCTAAAAATTATAAATATGTACTTTTAAGTTTAGATCTAAACATTAGATATTGAACATTCATGTCTATATTTGGAAAAAAAAAGCAAATCATTTTCATTATTATATCTGTATTTTAATTTACATATATGATAAGTAAATATAGAGAAAAGACAAATTTGTATTTTACGTGCACAAGTCAACACTGAGATAGTTAGGATGCTTAGGTTGTTGTGTCAATAGAATAGAAAAAACAATGAATGAGTGTTACTACAAGTGGTCCCATGAAAGCATATGTAAGAACCATCCAAGTATAAACCACCGAATGTTAGGCCTAATTCTTTGGAATAAAATGCAAGAACATATTTAAAGTTTCACTTATTCATAATGTCTACCTCTCTTCGTTCAAGTATTGGAGTATCAGCAGTAATAGCCTTGAACCCATTTCTTTCGACTCTTGAGCCGTAAGGTCACGTCTTACGTAAACCTATCAACGGATGAATAACATATCACAAGTGCGTGATGACCCGACCCAATTCGAAAGCGGAATCCCAAGGTCGCGCCGCAAGGACAAGGCAAGAAGGGGACAAACACTTACAAAATAGTAATGCGAGTCGAACAGTCGGGCTAACAAGCTCGACACACAAACATAAAGCTGTACTAAAATACGGGTTAATAAAAATCGAATCTGCGGAAGTGATAAAGAAAAGAAGTCCCGAGCTATGAAGCTCGAAACCAAAGTCAAAGAGACCAAGAGAGACATTAATCTCACGAAGGGAAAAACAAAACTTCGCATCTTTGCAACATTGCGGGCAGAACAAACCATCGATACTTTAGGCGTTTCAACAAATAACCAACCCGATATAACAATTACTCACGGCTAAAGCATACAGGGGTTAACCAACAACAATAAAAACTAAAATAAATAAAAGCCACAAAGCTACTGCGTGCCCGGGAGACAACTAAATATATATACTAAGACTACGAACAACGGCACGACACAACACGTCGACCCAAAGAAGAACCAATACAAAACTCAAGTGTTCTACCCGACTATAAAGTCTAAATAACTTTACAATACAACGATCTCACAAGAATAGTAAAGTACAATAAAAATCAGCGATGCTAAAAGAGATCGGACTCCACAAGTTACAACTCGGGGATTTCAGCTGCTACAATCACGAACACACAATCTAATCTCGATCTATCGATCAAATGCGCTCCGCTACAGTCACGATCTACTCGGCCTCAACGTGGTGAACAGGTTACTGCAACTAGAAAACAAAGTACAGGATGAGTCATAATGACCCAGTACGCTACTACTAAATAATATAACATAAATGAAATATTATCATAAGTGGAAATGATATCATATCACTACGACAAAGGCACGATTAGTCGAGTGGTGTGCTATACAGAAACCGTTCCTTTGCCAGGCTAACAAGATGAACCAGAGTGAATTCCCTGTTCATAAACAACCAAGCAAGTCAGGAAGCAAGTCACACGAATCATCGTATAAATATGGAGGTATGCCAAATATAACATCCCAAATCTCCCATAGAATAATTAGATATAAGTATGCATATTTTTATATATACATATATCAAGACAATCATGGCATAATCAAGTAGAAGTATGCATATCTACATATATACAAATCAAGCAGTTCACATAATCAACACTAATATCAAGTAAGTGAGAACAAGCACATATAAACATTTAGCTCACATATTCATGGTAGCACTTTGATATCACATAAGTACTAGAAGTAATCAATATATAAGATAATATGATATAGATCTAGTTCCGCAATGTAGCTCCTAAAATATAAATCGTTAGCGAGGAGCGTCTTTGTCGGATGTGCGTGATTGATACATCGACCAAGAATAGTATTATTCCAAGCGCCCTCATGGTTACACAAGGTACTCTTCTCCAAAGTGATCAAGAATGGAGGGTGTTTGCACGTATCTGGTTCGGCAATCCATGACTATCATGAATCTCACGATTCGTAACGGTGATATATCGTCAACCGGGGAAGACAAGACAAATGCCCAGTTGGACTTAATGGGGTCAATCATGAACATGTAGAGGGTCAAGTTCGACCAGCGAGGCTGATCCAAGTCAAGTAAATGTTTACTCACTTAAGAAATCAAGTATGGACGAGCTCGATAAGAGCGATATCATCCAAGTCAAGTAGGCATGCTATACCCTACAACTAACAATCAAGCATGAACACGAATCAAATCAAGTGTTGTATGGATTGATCGTTGAGCCGACATTATTAAATGGCTCACTAGTATCGACTCGTCGAGTCATTTCTATAATTCCAACCAAATAGAGTTTAAATACTATATGTGTACCAAGACTCTTTTCTATGTTCTCGTTTGAGGCATAACTAGGTTCTTGTTCCATTATAGGAACCTTAGTTCAAAATCACTAAGGCAAGTATAAAAGGGAAACCTAAGTTGATTAATGTCAAATCAAGTTTAGTTCAATTTCGATTCATAGTTCCACTTAATAGAAGAATCCAAGTTCAGCATCAATCGATAATTGCATAATAGATCATGCATGAAGGCAAGAACAATCAATATACTTATAACTCATTTTAATAACAAAGTAGAAAATCAATTCTTTAAAATGATAACAGTCAAGCATTTCGTCAAATAACAAGTTCAATTTTTACAAATCACTTTGCACAGAAATCTTACTAATTGCATAAAACATTCCTCACAACTCCAAATGTCATGAATCTTACTTATTCATAAACTAGGCTCTTTAAACTATAACTTAGTCTTTTAAATCACTTCATTTGAACTTGTATTCATCATTCTATGATCACATCAAGATCAAGCTAATAATCTGTTTTTCTGTTATGATTATTCTGCCCAGTCAATTTATAAATTCGACCATTAATTCATCACAACTCCAAATTTCATGAATTTTAAATATTCAGAAACTAGACTCTAGTAAATATAATTTAGAACTTTAAAGCACCCTATTTGGACTTGTATTCTTCAGAATACAATCACCTCAACTTCATATTAAAAATCTGGTTTTCTGTTGTGAATCATTCTGCTCAGTCAACTTATAAATTCAACCATAAATTGCTCATAACTCCAAATGAGGTTATTATTGCCTAATCTGAAACTAGACTCTTGATACTATACTTTAGCCATTTAAATTACTCCCTTAGGACTTGTATTCATCAAAATACATCCCTTCCAAGTTCATGTTAGAAAAAAAATTGTGTGGCCTGTACTGCATGTCTATCATACAAACTTCACCAAAAATTCCTCATTGATCCAAATCATACATATTTTTGATTTCCAGAAACTAGACTCTTTGAGCTAGAATTTAACATTTTAAAACACTCCAATTGGATTTGTATTCATCGATTTATGATCATATTAAGATCATGTTAATAACCAGTTTCCCTTGTTCAGACTCATTGTCGCAGTCATGGTTCGTGATTTATTAAACATACTTCCCGAACTCAAAAATTTATGAAAATTTACAAAGCATTTCTTAAAATACACACGTACAACATAAAATATTTTTTTGACAATTCCATGTAGTAGATTAGTACCAGTATTTTTCCGAATTTGGCTCTAAACTGAGATTTTTCTGATTTTGAATGTCATGTTTCTACACCCCCATTCCAACCAAATTTCCATCTACCTCAATTCCATAAACCCAACAACAACCATTTCAATTCAACCCCACATATTCAGTAATCAAAACCCCAAGGAAACACATCACATAGATATGCAATAACACAATAAATCAAGAGAATCAAGTCTCTAACAACTTAGCATCCATTTGAACTAGAAAGATGGAGTAGGGGTTTAGTCACGTACCTATTTTGGCTAATAAACTTGAAAAACAATGGGAACAAACCAGAGGGAAAGACTCTATTCGTCGAGGGTTTCGCGATGGCAATCTAAATTCGACGATCGGACGGTCGGATCTCCAGGAATCACTGGAATCTCCATGGGAGCTCTCTCTCGATCTCTCTGTCTCTCCCTCTCTGCATCTCATGGTGGCAGCCCAAAAAATGAAGGGGAGGAAGGAGTTTTAGATCTTAATAAGGCTAAGGGACTATGTTGCCTCCAAAGGGAGTGCACAAGAGAAAGGGAGGGGGTTTAATTGGGGGATAGAATTAAGTTTTCCTTAAATATGCATGTATATAAGGAAATTATTACAAACTTACAACGACCTCCTTCACGGAGTTACAAATACATTTAGAAAAATTAGGTCATAATAATGGTTCTTTTTAGTGCTATTTTCTATAGAATTTCGGGCAGTATAACTGCTTATTTTTCTTACATTTGATTAGTCCCTCAGCGTTCTCTCAACTACACGGTGAACTCATTGCGTACTGTGTTTTTCACTGTGTGCGTTCTATGTGAATTCTGAAAGCCGGGGCCTCTTATTTATAGGCTGAGAGTGAGGCTTCCTTCATTGTTAAGTTTTACTTTCTATACTTCATCGGCTTGTATCGCGTGCAGAGAAGATTGCACCAAAGGCTAACTGCTACAGTAGATTCAGCACTATTGGGCGTTGCTTATGGGGGGTATGGGCACCGCGCCCAAGGTGGCTGTAGGCAGTTCCCAGGGCCATTTTCCTTCTTCTTTTTGGCACTTTGGGCCCCTGCATTTCACTGTTTGTGCATCCTACTTTTTCCTTTGCATTTTCAACCATGTAATTTGATATTCATTAATCCTTTTAACAGGTCTAGATATTTTATGTCATGTCACATACCAGGGGTACGAAATTGGGGTGTCTACAAATACACTTTGGATTCGAAAATCACAATTGTACGCAAATGAAACAAGGATTGACTTGCCCTGTTAGGTCGTAGGGGCAGCGCCCCTTCGTGGGGGTTCGGGGGCAACGGCCCTGAAAGGTAAACGAGTTTTTTGAATCTTGAATTTACGAAACTATAATGGATCTGTGTTGGGTTGAAATATTTTTTAGTTGGGACGAAGGTGGAGAAGGAGGAAGAAGAAGAAGACATACGACGGAGGAGATGGAAGAAGAAGGTGGAGGACGTAAACTGGTTATTTATGCATTTGTATCGCGGTGCAAAAATGAATTAGATAATATTTTGCACCACTGTTCAAAGTTTAATTTCTCAGTGTATTTTTGAATCGTGGTTCATAAATTTCATTGTATTAATTTTTGTACTACGGTTCAAAGTTTAATTTCCTAGTATATTTTTGAATCGCGGTTCATAAATTTCATTACATTAATTTTTGGACCACGGTTCAAAGTTTAATTTCCTAGTGTATTTTTGAATCGCAATTTATAAATTTCATTGCATTAATTTTTACACCGCGGTTCAAAGTTTAATTTCCTAGTCTATTTTTGAATTGCAGTTCATAAATTTCATTACATTAATTTTTGCACCATGGTTCAAAGTTTAATTTCCTAGTGTATTTTTGAATCGCGGTTCGTAAATTTCATTGCATTAATTTTTGCACCACAGTTCACAAATTTAACCCGATATTTTTCAACCGTGATATAAAAATATAGCAAGCCTCAGACTCATTTAGGGTATCGCAGCCATTTCGCCCTCAAAAGGGTCATTTCCGGTTGAAAAAAAAAACATTGAACTATAGGGGTTATAAACTTTGAAAAGTGGATCAACCCGCAATTTTTTTCTTTTTTTAAACCTCTACAGTGCACTTTTTACGGGAAAACGAAGAAAATACCCTTAATGAAGGAAAGGTGTGATCCAATTTGTGCTTCGGTAAAAAATTTGGGCGTTGTTCAAAAATTTTTGGGTGTCGGTAAAAATTTGTTAGGCGTCGTTCAAAATTTTTGGGCATCGCTCAAAAGCCACTGTCCAAATTTGAGTGTCGCAATATAAAAATTGGGTTTCGCAAGTAAAAAATTAGGTCTCGTAATGCAAAAATTGGGCTTCACAATTAAAAAATTGGGTATTGTAATGCAAAAAATCGTCGCCCAAAAAACCACTTCCTCATCAATATGCCTATTCACCAGTTTCCGTTTCTTGAATTGAATTATTTACACATATGTTTTTTCTCTTTTCAACACCTTTCATTCTCTCTTTCCATTTTTTTTTCATTCATCTCCCCTACATTCATTTCCAACGGCATCGAGGCGGGGTGGTGAACTTCGCCGCAAACACTAGGCCCAGGAAGAGGAAGAAGAGCTAGAAAATATTTCACAACTCCTTCTTTTGGAGGTCAACCACTCATTTATTTTCGAGGGTTTTTTCGAAATGGAGTTGGATAATGGTGTTTTATGGCCTGGAGGGAAGTTTCTTTGGAGATTGGGTTCACATTGTGGTGCCCATTGTCGTATTTTGCCATTGGAGACTAGGAAGAACGAAAAGAATAGGGAGGAGACTAGTCAACATGTATGTTGCATCATTCCAAATCGATGCATTGGTTTTTCAAATTGATTCGCAATTTAGACATCGTAAGTTCTGACATACCACAATTTAGGTATCGTTGTCTTCGATGTGGGTGTCAGTTGTTGTGAAGCTGTCGTCGGTTCTTGTGATTCTTACATCGAATCGTTTTAATGGGGGTATTTTCAGATCCCTCATAATTAAGGGATTGTCACCTACGCCGCAAAGCATCTTTAGTAAAGAAGGAATCCAGTCCACCATAAAGCTACACTTGCAACATCTTTGCTTACTAACAGATTGGTCAAGAAAGTAGATCATCAACATCTTCCAAGGTTCTGCCCAAAGTGATGAGTACTGCTATTACTGCAACGAGAAAGACTTCCCTTACAGGTTCTATTTAATAACATTTTTTTGGGGAAATTTGTGGATGGACTGATAAAGGTGGGGCAGTTGAATGTGTTAACAGGTAGACAATTTATTTGATTTCGTTCTCATTCATGTAGGCAGTGAATCAGGTTTTTAGGGAAAGGCTATGGAATTTTGGAGAATGAAGGACTGGAGGAGGAAGAATGATATTTTAGGAAGAAATTAATGAAAATAGACTTATGCGGTTGGAAAAAAAAAGCACCGGAGCGATTATAATTTCAGAAAAATGTATCGGCCTATAATTATTTCAACAATGTTGATCTCGTTATTTAGTTGTGAGATCTTCAGACCAAGAAAATTTAAATGAATAATTGCGGGCCGGTCCACTTTCCGAAGTTTTTTAATCAGTCTAGTTCCATGTTTTTTTTTTTCAACCAGAAAAAGACACTTTTGGGGACTGAAAGACAACAATACCTTTAGTGAGCCTGAGACGCGCAACAGAAATACATTGCGATGCATCAATTGAAATTAAATAAATTTTAATTACTTAATCCAATTTTGCATCGCGCGATGCATCGATTTAAAATACATAATCCAATTTGCATCGCGCTGCACCAACTTTTATGTACCGCGATGCAACAATTCAAGCAACCAATTGATGCATCATGCAAACTAGGTTCAAATGCATCTTATCTGCCTTCTTCTTCTTCCTCTGTCGTAAGTCACCTTTTTCATCATCTGTCTTCGTCCTTACTAAAAATCATTCAACCCAGCCCGGATCAATTACAGTATCTTACTTAATGGTTTGGAAAAATCGTTTACATTTAGGGGGCGTTGCCCCCAAACCCCTCGGCCTAACCGAGCATGTCGATCTCTCGTTACGTAACAATGGTGATTTTTGAATCAAATGTGTTTGTTGAAGCTGTTGAAGGAGATGATGACATTTTCGAAATAATATTTCTAAAAAGTAACTTTTGTGATTAAAAAAAATAACATTGGAACGAGGGGATTATAAACTTTGTTAAAAGGATCACCCTAAATTTCACCCAAATCAAAGCAAGTAACGTAATGTAATAGTACCTTTTGAAACACCTTCTCTGGTAACGTTATAGTGAAGCAAGCAGCCTTGTCCAAAATGATTTTAAAGAATTGGGCATTTTATTGGATCGTATTGGAAAGCCCACAATGCTACCAAGTTAGATCGTCTATTACAAATTCGGAATTATTGCGGGCGATCAAATTTCTAAACTTTTGGGGGAATTTCAAGTGGGTACAATTTTGAAAACATCTTTTCATCTAGGACCATCAATTTTTTGGACATTTCATATAACTACAAATTGCTTGTCAAATGACAAAAATGCCATTAATGAAAACTCTGATGTCAAGCCTTGGCATGCCAAAAATGCTGATGCCAAATCTTGGCATCAGGTGAAATGCTGATGCCTACAATTGTTGCTGATGCCAAAAATGCTGATGCCAAATCTTGGCATCAGGTGAAATGCTGATGCCAAATCTTGGCATCAGGTGCAATGCTGATGCCTACAATTGATGCTGATGCCAAAAATGCTGATGCCAAAATCAACCTGATGCCTGGCATAAGAAGTCAACCTGATGCCAAAATCAACCTGATGCCAGGCATCAGAAATCAACCTGATGCCAAAAATCGACCTGTTGCCAGGCATCAGAAATCAACCTAATACCAAAAATCAACCTGATGCCTGGCATCAGAACCTTCAAAATTTAAAATCAAAATGATAAGTAAATAACAATCATATATATATATATATATCACCTGAATGAAATGTAATCTGATTGATTGGCAATTCAAACGTGATGATTCGTTTTGTATCAGGCTTTGGAACTGAAAGAGATGCTTTAAAATGTTTGCGCCCTTTCACCAATCTATCCCATGACCACATCCCACCATCATCGGTAAATTAACATGCCACAAGAGAGTGTAGCATAAGCAAAGATGAAAGTCTTAAACATCATTGTCATGATTGTCATTCAGAAAAGAATGTGAACAAAACCATACTACAAGAAAAACCAATAAATTTCAGAGCCGTTATAATGCTCGGTTCCTGAAGGATTCATAATCTTCAAGCGTCGTCTTCGTCGGAATCAATTGGTCTCGCGACGGCCTCGATTTCCTTCTCGTCGTTGCTCGCCTCCGATTCATCTGCGATGATCGCCGCTACTGCATCTGCAAGACCGAGTCCTCCGTCGTCTTCGTCTTCGCGGCACAGATCTGCGATTTCTACCTGGTCCGTTGTTTGGCCGGTCGAACTGCGACGGCGACGACGATTCCAACAAGCTATGGATGTCTCTGAAACTCTTTAAACATATTTTCAGACTTTATTTTTCTAATATGGTTCTACTTTTGAAGCTGTGAAATCATCAAAGATCACAAAAGAATCCGTCGAATCACAAATCTAAACGTTGCATCCTCACCATTTTTTGTTTCATTCAAACCCAATCGATCTCAAACAGAACAAATTTCGGGAGAGAGAGAGAGAGAGAGAGCCTTGGGGGCAATGATGTACATTTATCCTAAAAATGTACCTAAAAGATATGTCAAAAAAATTGATGGATTGATTTGAAAAAATGTTTTAGAAAATGTACCGGCTTGTAATTATCTCTAAACTTTTTAACACTTTTGGTTCAGTATTTTTGTTTTTAAACCTGCAAAATAATATTTTTGGGGCAAAAAAACTACGGTACCTTTAAAAGTGAGGCGTATTACAGAAATGCATTACCGTGCATCAATTTTTGTATCGCGATACATCAATTTAAATTGAATCAATTTTAATTATAAAAGTCTAATTTTTGCATAGTGATACATAAATTTTAATTACCTAATATAATTTTTTGCACCGCGATAAATAAAATATTATATAATCCAATTTTGCATCGCGATTCAAAATCATAATGAATCAGACCATCTCTTCCGTCTTCGTCCCTACTGAATAATCCTTCAACCTAGTACAAATCCATTACACATTCGTATTTAATGAATTAAAAAAAAAAACCAAGTTTCCTTTCGCGGTCCTCCCCGTTTCGTTGCGAAACAATAGTAATTTTTTAATCCAAAGTATTGGTCAGAGCTGTTGAAGCAGACGATGACATTTTAGGAACATTTATTTCAAAAATGGACTTAAGTGATTGAAAAAAAAAAAAAGGGGAAATGGAGGGATTATAAACTTTGTAAAAAGGACCGATCAAAATTTTAATCTTTATTTATATTAGGTTAAGAATGTAAAATATGGTATGGGCCTAATATGACAAAAGGCGCATTATATTTTGGTCAAATTCATGTGTTAATGACCCAGAAGTATTAGGCAGCTTAATTGGACACATTAGCCCAAACAGCCTAACTTATCTCAAAAAAATTCTGAAAAATAAAAGGACCAAATCAATTGGTCTATTTAAGAATTATTTCAAAAATTGTTTAAAAAAACAAGAAAACTGGAGTATCACTTTTCCACTAAAAAGATAAATGGGGGCCAGTTACTGCCACTGCCAAAGCTGCCCATTACAATATCCCAACATTTAACCCCATTATTTACAGTACAATATAACTATAAATAAATTTATAAGTTGTATATATATACTCTATCTTTTTATTCAATGAGGTCACTATACTATTTTGGAATGTTTTATTTTTAGAGTCCATCTTCAAAAAATTATATGTATAATACCATAATCTTCATAACATTTGTTTAAACATTATTGTGATTATGATCAACTACAACGTCAACCGTATATTTTTTAATAATTAGAATTTTCTGTAAGGGTAAAATAGGATCATCTTATTTTTCTTATTAAAACTATAGTTTTAATTTATTGTTTAAATCTTTCTTGGTCCAAAAGCTATGGTAAGTAGTTAACATATTTAATAATTTTCTTGGTTCTAAAGCAGTGGTAAGTATTATAATATTTAATAGTTTTCATAACTAAGTTGGACAAAATCCCCACGGGCTATGTTGTTAAGTCAAGAAGGTTGGCCACAAAGGTTAATCCGTATGGGGTGAATGTAAGGCTTGGTACAAATAAAAGGGCCCAAGGCAGTTTGGGGCTTGAAAGTGTTTGGGTTCAAGGTAGGACGTGCATAGAGGAGAAGTGGCGTCGGCTACGGACTTGGAAGGAAAGGTGGTGCATGAGGGTTGCATGGTTCGGTGAGTGTGGGAACGCAAAGAAGGGCAACCGTATGGATGACGCTTGGAAGACCAACCAGAACAGCCCAACGAAATGAAGACTGCTGCCAACAAAGTGTTAGATTAGTTTTACTTGCTTTGATTTAATTAAAGGATTAGAAGATAGGTTTTTCTGCTTTCATAGTTAGATTAAAATATTGCTTTTAGTTTCCTAAAAGGATATGATTTCTTGTCTAGTATAGATTAGGATTTATATCTTGTTTTTCAGTTTTCATGCATTGAAAAAAGGTTATAGAAAATCAAACACGTTTTGTTCAAATTTCCGAGTGTTCTTCTTTCTAAAAGGCTAGGAAGAAATTCTTAACGGTGTCTTTATGTTGAGAGAGTGAATCTCAACCGGTGAACTAATCACAATTACCCATCCCATAAACCATCTCTCTATATATTGTTTCGTGATTTTATGGCTGTTGGAAGTGATTCTGCCAAGTCTACTTTTTGATTTTGGTCTGATTATTGAGTGATCTTGATAGGGCTGTTTAGTCTTGAAATACTTTCCTATTAATCTTGCTAAGGTAGATTATTTTAAATCTTAGTTTGGAGAGTTTTGGGACAGCCCGTTGCTGTCTAAGAAGTAGTTTGGCCAACCTAATTGTTCTGGTAATTGAATTCACATCAGAAACTAATTGATTTATTTCTTAATCATTTGTTTCTTTGGAGTTTTGGTTTTCTTATTTGTGTAGGACTTTAGCTCAAGCACGTGTGTATATATATATATATATATATATATATATGAAGACTTCAGACAGACAAGAGAGGCTGATCAGGCTGATACACGCAGAAATACAGAGAGAAGAAACTGAGAGCTGTTCATAATTTGAATGTAGTTCCGGATGCAGCTTCATCACAAGCTGCATTTTTGTTTCTGCTGTTTGCTTTCCTAAGTTGTTAGGAAGTTTATTTTTTAATCTCATGTTTTCTATGCTCTATTTTTGTGGGTTTTCCTCTCCAGACTTGTAGTCTTGTAAGAGCTTTGGTATTTTGGTGATTTCACAATTTATTTTGTTAAACTAATAATCCTTTTTAGTGAAATCTTTTTTGCCATAAGGCTGGATCTACAAGCATTGTTTGTAGATTGTTTGATAAACTTCTGTATTTATTACTCTTTTAATTCTTTAAGGACTTTCGATGTTTACTTGTTTTTATATTCTGATCAATGCATCTTCGGATCAATCATGTTTTTTTAACTGAAAAAAGACTACAATACCATAAATGCACTGAACACACGCACACAATGTATCGGTTCATGTATCGATTTTGCATCACAAATTCAATTTGTGCATCGAATTTTCTGTATCATCGATTTTATATCTTGATGAACAAAAATGAATCAAATTTATGTATCGTGATGAATAAATTGATGCATCGTGATGCACTGGGTAAGTAATCCTTAGCACGCATCCGGTTCATTAATGGTATATTCATTTTTTCGTCCCCTAATGTGTATTTTTTCAGTTTGGACGAATTACCCAAATCGTCCATGTACTTTACCTTTTCTCCAAATTTGTCATTCTACTAAAACTTGTGATGCAATCGATCCTTCTGTCCAATTTCGTTATTTTTTTTTTCTGTTATGTCAACATACGTGTGTCTCACATGATATTTGACAGGGGTATAATTTACAATTCATATTATAAAGTTCAGGGACCATTTAGGTAATTAATAAATTGGATGTTTTTCTGTCTCTAACCATTGAACTGGATATTTCATTTTGCTTGGTCCTCTGTATTCAAACAGCTAAATATGTACAAAAATCTTGATTTTGAAGGAGAAGTGCTTCCCTCCCCCAAGCTCTCTTCCAACCACTCTCATACACGGCCGCTTTTGTCGCCTTTGATTTCACTTCATCTGCATTAACTACTACTTAATAGGTCAAATCGAGGTTTAAAGGAAAAAAGTAGCTTAAAAGGGTTTGGATCTATCACATTCACTAGATTTGTACATTTAAAATCCTGGTTTGTACACCATTGTAAACAGATGTTTAAATCCAGACTTTACCTGCTTCGCCGATTTAAAATCTCAAGAAAATTTCTAGATCTATTCTGTAAACCCAGGGTTGTAAACCATTGTACATTAGGTTTGTATACAGTTCACTAGATCTCAAATATTTTCTCTTTGTCAATCTTACAAGGGTAAAATAGACATGACCTATTTTGGTTTTATTCTCATCTTTCTTGGTCCTAAAGTTTTGGTGGATATTTGAAAACAAAATCTTTAGATGCATTTTTTTGGAAACAAAATATTCATAAGATTTTTGGTTTTCTTGGTGCTAAAGTTTGGGAGTAATTATGGAAACAATATCTTGGTAATATTCATTCCAATATTCTCTCCTTAAAAACGTGACTAAGAGTCCTTGGTTTATTTGGTAATGAAATCTAGTGAATTTAGGAAGCTTATTTGATTACCAATTCTATCTCCTAATCCTTTTCCATATTGGAGTTTGTTTCCTTCTTTATGTGTAGGTCTCCTCCACAATATAAATAGAGGTCATGGGCAGAGGCTGAGACGTACAGACATAGAGAGAGAGCTGAGAGCAGAAAATTCAGAGATTAAAAAGTTGTTCATAGTTCCAGTTTGTTGCAAAATTTGAATGCAGCTTCGGGTGCATCAACTAGCTAGAGAAACTACATCAGAAGCTACATTGAAAACTGCTGGAACTGTTTGTCTTCCTAGTTGTTCTAGAAAGCTTATTTTTTCTTCCCACGTTTTATGTACATGTTTTTCTATGGGTTTTTTGTTCTCCAAGACTTGTTGTCTTGTGAGAGTGTTTGTTTTGGTGATTTCACATTCTTTTTGTAAAACAAATCATATTGTTTAGTGAAATCTTTTTGGTCATGAGGCTAGATCTATAGATAGGCTTGTAGATTGTTTGGTAAACCTTTGTGCTTAAATTCCTGCTTTAGTATTAAAGTCTTCAGAAGTTTTAATTTTTCTGACCAATGCACCTTCCATTGTAGCATCTGCACAAGCTACATTGGAAACTGCATTGACAGTTTTTGAATCCTAGCTACTTATTGTTCTTACAATTGGTATCAAACTGTTCTCTTGACGCCACTAAGAGTTAATTCTGGTTGTAGCCGTGATGGATTCTCAATATGAGAATGTTGTTCGTCCTCCAACTTTGACTAATGCAAATTATTCTATTTGGAAAGTGAAGATGCGTATCTTCATCAAATCAATTGATGAAAGAGCGTGGCTTGCTGTTCTAAATGGTTGGACTCCTCCAAAAACAACTGATAATGATGGTGATGTTAAGATCATCAAAGAAGCAGATTGGTCTAATGATGATAGAAACACTGCTTCTTTCAATTCTAAGGCTTTGTCTGCCATATACAAAGCCTTAGATGCCAACACCTTTAGGATAATAGTTAATTATGAGTCTGCTAAAAATGTATGGGAGGCCCTTCAAACCTTGTGTGAAGGCCCTGCCAGTGTTTGTACTTCTAAATTAAGATTGCTTACCACACAGTTTGAAAACACAAGAATGAATGAATATGAGGATATTATGTCTTATTATAGTAGGCTTCTTGATATGTCTAACTCTGCTCTTGTTTTGGGTGATCCTATCACCAATGATCGTCTCGTTAGCACGATGATGCGCACTTTGTCTGAAAGATTTAATGCCAAAATTTGTGCTATTGAGGAAGCTCATGACATTGACAAAATTGGTTTTGAAAGAATAGCTGGCATTCTACAAAATTTTGAGTTAAACCTCAATGAGCAAATTAAGAACAAAGGCAATGGTGCATCATCTTCCACTCCTTTTGTGGAAAGTATTGCTTTTCCTTCTGTTGTTGATATCTCTTCTGAATTGATTGAATTACATAAGGAGATTGAGGAATCTGATTTTGGTGAAGACTCAAAGGATTTTTTAACAACAAAGTTTAAAAATATTTTGAAAGCAAAGGGACAAAACAGATCTCTATCTTCTATCACCAAAACTGTTTTCAAAACTGAGCCTAGCAAGTTTGCTCCCAAAGAAAGTTCTTTTCAAACCCCTGAAAAATCTTTTACCAATCTTTTTAAACAAATTTACATCTAGAAGTAAAAATATTGATTATATTCGATGTAGGGCTTGTCAAGGGTTTGGGCATTATGCTAATCAATGTGCTAATACTTTGAGAAAGAAGGGTTTGAATTTTTCTGTAACCTTGAGTGATAGTGATGATGAAGATCCAGGAGATCTCATCACTCTCACTGCTGTATACAACTTTGAATCTGATTGTGCAAGTCCTTCGGCCAATGTACCTCCAAATGTAGCTTCTTCAGAAACTACATCAAAAGCTACATTAGACAGAAGCTGGGAGGATTTTTGCTGTTTTAACTCCTCTGGCTCAGAAGATGGTGGAGAGTCTGAATCAGACTTGCTGGAAGCTTACAAAGAGTTGTACAAGGATTGGCAGAAAAGGCTCATCAAGTTACATTGCTTGGAAAGACAAATGATACACTAAAAAAGGTAAATAAAGATCAGAAGAAGTGTATCACAAGGCTGGAATGTTTGCTGACCAAGAAGGATGTGGAGATTAAAGATCTGAAAGAAGAACTCATCAAAGCGAATGAAACCTTGGAAAAATGGGATTCAAGCCAACACAAAGTGGATGTTATGTTAAAGTTTGGGCTTGGATTTCTCCCAAACATGTTTGTTAAAGAAGGTGAAGGTACTTCTACTGAACCAAATTAGCGCCCACAAAATTTTCAGATCACAAACTTCTTCGAAAAACCAAAACTTAAAAGGAGAAATTTTGTGTGCCACTACTGTCATAAACCTGGACATATTCAGCCCTTTTATTACCTTAAAAAAGTTGTCTATAATGAGGAGGTTAGGGAAGCTTACCTAGTTCGTAACCAAGTGCAGCATCAGATGCAGCATCCAATGCATCAACATCTGAAGCTATATCCAAAGCTACATCGGCCAAAAATGTTCAGAAAAGTTTGGGTTCCTAAAAGACTGTCAGAATTTGTTCCAGAATCACAGAATTCAGAAGTTGAAAGTTCTGAAAATTCAGCAAATGCGGATGCAGCACTGGATGTAGCTGCATCTAGAGCTGTCAAATAGGGCAAAAGCCCGCGGGCATGCCCGTCCCGCCACCCATTAGGGGCGGGTTGGGCTGATGTATTAGATGCCCGTTTGGAAAATGGGCTTTTCGGGCTTTGCCTGTGCAGGCTGCGGGCTTTGCGGGGCGGGGTGGGGGGGGGCAACCCGCACTTTCTGAACTCTGGGCCTATCCACGTATGGCTTATAATTCTTAAAAGAATTAAAACATAGCTCAACTGCCCAAAGGCCAAGCCCATTTCATCCATTCCAATAGGACCTCAGTTAATCCCCGTCGGCATCTAGGTGAAAATAAACGCTTCGGATCCTCTCTCTAAAAGTGCTAGTAGTCTAGTCTGTATCAGAGCATATTTTCTCTCTCTAAAAGTTACAATGTGTCACTGTCCGTTTTCACTTTCTCTCTCTACAACTTCTCCGTCTCCTTTCTCTCTCTCTTTTATGCAGCCATTAAAGCTCATCTTGTAAGCTTTTTCACTTTCGGCTTTTTTTTGTTCCTTCTGTAACTTTCTCCCTTCTCAATCCCAACAACATTTTATCAACCTTTTATCTGTTTCCTTTTCGGTTTCCCTGGCTCCGTAATCTTGATTCACGTGCTCATTTGATTCTCGTTAAGATCTAAAAACCCTAACTTTGGAATAAAACTCTCACTCTCTCAGTCATAAAAATACTCTCTCTATCTCTCTCACCCACGCCGGCATTCTCTCTCTCTCACGCACGCTGGCACTCTCTCTCTCTCTCGCACGCCAACACGGCACGGGCTTCACGACTTTCTAGTGGCGGGTGAAGAAGGATTGTGGAGGAGATTGCGGCTGGTTTGTCTTCGTCTTCGCCGTCAAGGGCTTCTTCTTCGGATGCAGCAATTAGAGAAGCTACATCAAAAGCTACATTGAAAAATGTTGGAACTGTTTGTCTTCCTAGCTGTTCTAGGAAGCTTATTTTTTCTTCCCACATTTTCTGTACCCGTTTTTCTGTGGGTTTTTTACTCTTCAAGACTTGTCATGTGAGAGTGTTTGTTTTGGTGATTTCATATTCTTTTTGTAAAACAAATCATATTGTTTTGTGAAAATCTTTTTGGCCATGAGGCTAGATCTACAAGCATAGGCTTGTAGATTGTTTGGTAAACGTTTGTGTTTAAATTCCTGCTTTAGTATTAAATTTCCTTGGTGAATTTGGATATTAGTTATTGGAGCAGTGAATTACAAATTCAATTTTTTTTCTTGGATCTAAAACGAGGTAGACCTAGTTGATGATGAACTCGAAATTTTTATCCAAGAATACTCCAACAGATTTCCAGATAAAATTTCTTCTTAAAATGATGGATTTTGATTTTTAATTAATTAAATTAAAAAATTTACACCCCTTCTTCCCCCATTTCATTCCCTCCCGTTCCACATGGCTGCCACCGGTCACCACAGTTTCCATTGACGGCGATTGGCGAATTAGGCGAGTTCTCTTCTCTTTTCTGTTAACAATTGGCAGAGAAATGGAAGTGCATTGTACACAATTGGTCCCTATACTTTTTTTAAAGATAAACTGAATACTTTACCCCAAACAATAATGACGTGACGTGCGTTGATCTAACAGAATTTAAAATAACGAAAGTGAACGAAAGGATCATTTGCGTCAAAACTTTTTATACAAAGACTAATAAGGTTCGATTTTTTTTACAAGGACGAAGTTCAAAAAAGTAGTAAAGTACATGGATAATTTGGGTAATTTGCTCTTTAAAAAAATATATGGAGTTTAAACTATTAAAAACTTATGAAAGAGATTGACCCACAATAATTTTTCCTTCCATAAACCAATCATAAAATTAGTAAATTACTCCATCCGTTTTCAAATTATCGTCCCTCTTTCCTTTTTTGTCTGTTTTAAGCTAATTGTCCTCCTTCAAACCTTTTCCTTTTAGGAAAACACTTTTAGCACTTTACCCTTATCTTTTCTACCTCATTTACTTATGACCACATATTCAAGGACATTTAAGGAAACCACACATTTCACCAATATTTATAATACAGTCAATTATTTTTTCTTAAACAGTGTGTCGGGTCAAAAAAAATAATTATTTAAAAATATAATGAGTATAATTTTGGATTTAGGCTCCGTTTGTTTCACGAAAAATGATTTTCGAAAAATGTTTTCCTCATTTTCCAGTATTTAGTAACCAGGGCCGGTCTAAGGGCGAAGCCAAGGAAGCCCTTGCTTTAGGCCTCAAAAATCTCTAGGCTTCCAACAAAAAATTACTACCTTTTTTAAAAAATATATTAACTGACTCATAGTTTTTCTCGTTAGGTTACTTAATGAGAAATTAATGTCATTGGATAATAAAAATTTAAAAGACATTAGGTTACTTAATGTAAAATTAATGTCATTGGATAATAAAAATTTAAAAGACAGTTGTTTTATCCTTGAACATTCATTAAAACCTAATGACAACTCTGATACAGATGGATTAGATCTATTTACAAAACTATTTGTAAAAGAAATTATACAAATGAAAGATGATACACAAATTGACATACTTAATTATATAATAAGGCTTGATTCTTTTCCAAATGCATATATCTCTTATAGAATGATGTTAACGATTCTCGTAACTGTTGCTTTGACAAAAAGAAGTTTTTTAAAACTAAAATTAATAAAATCTTATCTAAGATCAACAATGTCTCAACAAAGATTAAGTAAACTAGCTTTATTCGATTGAAAAAGAATTATTAAATGAAATCGATTAAAATAATTTAAAAATGATTTTGCATCCTAAAAAGTACAAAAGATGTTCTTTAAACCAAAAATGTACTAATTAAAAAATATATTATTTGATTTTACAAGGCCTCACTTTAGAGGTTGCTTTAGGCCTTCATGTGTTGGGCCGGCCCTGTTGGTAACCTTAGGAAAATATAGTCAACGTAAAAAAATTTTCGAGTCAACGGAAAATAAAGCTTTCTTTTCTGAAAAATGACTTACGGATTTATTTTCCGTAAGTCATTTTCCGAATGTTCGAGCATCCCACCGCTCCTTTCCAAAATTACACATATTTACATACACGCACAATATTTGACTCAACAAATAAATTGTTTAGAAATATAAATGGAGTTTGTGCACATTATTTATAAATTATAATTTTAAAAATATTCACAGTGTCCTAAAATTAGTGTTCACTTTATTATATTATTATTTAAGGATGTTCCAAACATTATTTATTTTATTTATTTAAACAATTTTTCATATCAATTATAAATTTTTTTGTGAGCTTGAAAAAAGATAGACCTTATTGATTTGACAATATTAATGATAAATCGAGAGTTATTAAAAGAAAATTACTTAAGCTTCAACACTATTTTATATTCAGTATGTGTATTAATAATATAATATATTTTTTGTATTTATTCATATATTGTTTTCTGTTAATTTTTTGTGTATTTATCAAATATTTAAAAATATTTTTTGATATATTTTTAAAAGATTTAACAAACACCTAAAAATAAATTTTTATTATTTTTCAGAAATCATGTTTTGAAAATCATTTTTCCTAAAACAAAGACAGCCTTAGTCGAAATCATTTTGGTTTGGATTTGCTAGATAGCTACATATTCCGGCAAGTACAAGTACACTCAACTGTTTGTCTCTCTTTCACAATTAAGATCATCCCCAACCATCCACTCCTCAACCACCTCATATTTGACAAAAACCACTTCCGGCTGAATGACACGATTGTAAAGTACAGCCACCTAATGCATCCAATATAAAAGTCCATTCAAAACACAAAAAAATTATTTTAAATTATTGTCTGACTTTCATCTTCCATCTATCTTAAAATAATTATCTTATTTGAAACTTTTTTTTAAGATAATATTTTTATCTTTTTATTCTTATTTTTTCATTATACTTTATAACCACTCAGCTACACTATTTTTTTTTACCGGAAAAAGGAACTTTCGTAAAAATTATTCCAATAATATCCTCATTCGTCTTCTTCAAAATATGTCTTTATCACAGCTCGAACTCGAAAAAATCTTTCATTTCACATGCTACTTTGTTTAGTTATCTCGATATTAAATAAATAAGGAATTGGTGAATCATTTTTTAATGTATCCATAGTTGTTTGTGTTCTTAAAAAAGAGTTTTGGTTTTTTCTTCAGTTGGACAAACATGATAAAACCTATTGAATGCAAAATCTCGTTGATACATGAATCTAGTATTACTTTTGAGCATCGTTGTTAACTTTATTAATTGAGTGTGTCATTATTTATTAATTGAACGTCGTTGTTAACTTTCATTCTTAAATATATATCTAATTCTGCCTCGGTATTATTTAATTAGATATCGTATCTTTCAATTATGCTTCGGTGTTATTTAATTAGACATCATATCTTCCAATTCTGTGTCGGTGTTATTTAACGTTAGATTTGTTACTTTTTCATTATTAAATATATGTCTAATTATACATCGATGTTATTTAATTAGACATTGTATCTTCTAATTCAATTCGACCTCGATATTTTATATTAATTAAACATCGTTCATAAAATTAGGAATCGTTCATAAAATTATTTTGTTTCGTTGTTATTTAATTAGATATTGTATCTTCCAATTCAGCATCGGTGTTTTATATTAATTAAGCATCGCTCATAAAATTAGGAATCGTTCATAAAATTATGGTAACACACATGTCATTATTTAAAAATTAAGCATCAGTGTTATTTAATTAGGCATCGAACTTTTATATTCTGCCTCGATTTTTTATATTGACGTGTCGTTATTAATTTATAAAAAATACACATGTTTCTTAAATTAAAAATTGTGCATCGCTATTATTTAATTATGCATTGTATCTTCCAATTCCAATTCGGTCTCGATGTTTTATATTAATTAAGTATCGTTCATAAAATTAGGAATCGTTCATAAAATTATTGTGCCTCAGTGTTATATAATTAGGCATCGTATCTTCCAATTCGGTCTCGGTGTTTTATATTAATTAAACATCGTTTATAAAATTAGGAATTGTTAATAAAAATATTCTGCTTCGATGTTATTTAATTAGGCATCGTATCTTCCAATTCGATCTCGGTGTTTTCTATATGCGCGCGGTTTATGTGGTTTAGGAGTGCGCTTGTTGTTCATCAAGGATATCATCATTATTTTATCCCCAAAAGTATACTTTAGCGATTGGAGAAAAAAAATCATCGGCTTTTTCGGTTACAATTTCACAAAAGGGGATCGGCCTAAATTTCACGAAAGTAAAATTAATAATCCAGTTAAATATGTTTTTTAAAACCGTACTTCAAGTTAACCCCGACGATTATTTTGGGACGGAAGAAGTATAACACAAACATAACAACTACGAGCTGGGCAGCACAAATTTATCATTCATGTTTGTCTCTAAAAGGACCCGACCAGGGTCTTCCTTCATGGAAGGACACGTGGCCTCCAGCAAGGTTCGAGGAAGAGCCTACTACCACCCAATAACTCATCTAGATACCCAAGGAAGATTGACCATAACGGACGACCATGTAGAAACCGATCAATGATCCTCGGTAGGCCGAGGATCACCCCAAAGATCAAACAGAGTCAAACACCTTGACGAAGAACAACCATGCTCGGCAGACAGAACCTTTCCTGATGTTGACAAACCTGACATGTAGATTGTACATAGTGGCCAGATGTCACCTTTACAGGACTCGGGCAAGCCATGCAAACTGATGTATCTTAGCGGCTACTCAACCACCAACTATGTTAGGCTACATATAGATTATCAACCGGTAAGGAGCTGCCAGCAAGCCGACTAGCAATAGGTCCCCATGTCCTAGGACCCATATTCTAATCATGATTTCCAAAGGACAACTATTATAAAAGGAGGTCTTTCCCTTCAAGAAAAGGTAAGTTCTATCTAAGGTATTCACGTTCAATAACAAGCATTCAAGCACAATCATATCTAGAAAAATCACCGGAAGCGTAAGGGAACACCTAACTCTAGTACACATATGCTCCCTTAATTACTGACTCTCACACCGGAGGGTTTTAATTAGCTAGGACAACCCCAGCATCCTTATGGTAGTTTCATTTCAGGTCACAAGAGATCACGGTCAGACGCTCAAGTCACGGAGTCAACAAAGAACAAAGCCCATATATCCTAAACTCTTTGATACATCAAGTATCTCAGTTCATTACGTGTACAACAAGCATCAACACTTCAACTCTGATCCATTACGTGAATCGCCAACTCAGTCACCCCATCTTTGTGGCGCGATCAGTCTCCAACATCACCAATACGATAGTAAAATTTACTGGAACAAATTATAATTGAACATGCATATCCCTAATACGCAGGGTCGAGTGTATGATTATGTAATATGTATAGTGGGGGGGGGGGCAAATCTCTTACAAGGCAACAAAAAAAACAGAAATTAAACCTCCCTTCCCCCCCCTCCCAATTTTTTTTTTTTAATTATACTCCCTCGGTTTCAGACAAAATGTTCACTATTTAATTTTTGGTTGTTTTACTTAAAAAGTCTGTTATTTTATTACTAATGAGCTACTAAAAGTGTTATTTACTTAAAAAAATTGACTTTCAAACGAAAATTTTTTGCTCGAAACTAAGGGAGTAAAAATATTGAACTGGGTAGGTCTCCTATAATGTCGTCTCACGGATCTTAATTCGTAAAGAGGAATCTCAGTATACTCTCTCATAACTCAATACATCAATACACGATAGATCGAGTAAGGAAAATCAATTTTATAAAAACTATAGGTAAGACCGTATTACGTAATTTTTTGAGAAGTATAAAGAGATACGGTGTTAAGCTTCAACGATGACGAAGACTAACTAAGCCATAGCGTTCAACTAGGAAAATTTCCGTTATTAAATATGGTAGTCTCCCCAAAGATGGATTTCTCAACTCTCCAGTCATGACTGGCTAGTCAATTATTTAATTCTACTTTCTCCCATAACGCCACAGCTGGCTGGGGTGAGAGTCAAACTGAGAGAGATAGTTATCTGTACAAGCATGCATGCTTAATTAACCATAACCATGCATGTGTTTATTTTCATGCAATAAAGGAACGATTAATTTGATCAAACCCACCGAATAAAAGTACATTCATTTCCCTGAAAAATATGTTTCAATATTCAATAATTCAAATGTGATACTGTTATTTTTCATGCAAAAAGGTCTATTATTTTTATTTTTCCATGTTTCACTTAAAAACGTTAATTTCTTCCAAAAATTATACTCTTAATCTCTATAACATTCAGTTTTACCCTTGATGTGCCTGACCCAAAAGCCGGTCACGATCCTGTCACATGGGTCCTCACTGTAATACCTCAAATTTTCTATATTAAAATAAAATTATTCTATTAATTATTACCAAATATTAATAATTATTGTGAGCATAATTATTTAATTTAGAGTTTATTAGAATTGAGTTTATGCCTAGTACACTTGAGTTTTATTTTAGTGGACTTGATGTTAATTCTTTAATACTAGTGATGCACCTGTGTATTGCACGGATTGTACATGTGTATAAAATTATATATTAAATTAAAGTTGAATAATATGTAATTAATTTTTTTTAATATTAAAAAAATAAACGAAAAATAATAAACAGTAAAATTAAATATAGAAAATCCTATAAATTTGAAAAAAATAATATAAATTTTGGAATACTTTTTATATAGAATAATTTTCGTTCAACATGTACGACTATTGTAACTATAAATATCATATAGTAACTCTAGACAAAGCTACATATAACTTATGATAAGCAAAAACATGTTTTCAAATGGAGTCTTATATTAGACAATGATTTAAAAATAATATCAATAGTCTTTAAGTTTAAAAATATTTTACCTTTGGAGAAAAAAATCAATTTATAGAATAAAAATATTAAGAATATCAGTTCAATTCAACTTCTAATATTTTTTCTGGATATAAACAATAAAATTTACATTGAAGCCCATAATTCCAATTCTAAACAATAGAAATGAGGTTCACTTTCTCTCATTCTCTACTCTGGAGTCTCAACAAAATTTAAATCCACTTATGCGTATTACGTATTAAAAATGGTATTAAAATATATACAAATATATAAATAAAAGTTACATTAATATTAAAAAAATTGATAGCGCATATAATATCAGACAAAGAGCAAATTGTTTGTGATATACTAACATGTTTTGTCATAAAACCTTAAAAACTACACTTTTCAAAATTGGTAATTTTTACAAAATAATTCAAGTATTATGGTTCAATTTAAAAATTAGACATAAAGAAAAAATAATTAAAATAGTATATAACCAAGGAAAATAAAATGTAGGAGATGGGTCAAGGAAAATGAACTAAAAATTCAAACGATCAATGGATATCAGAAAATTTGGTTTAAACCGTGCTATGGATAACTTTTGGACCGCAACCTGGTAAACACTCATAAAACCACGTTGTTTTAGTTGATGTATATAAACGAAATGAAAGCACTTTTACCCTAGTTTCACCTCACATTGCAAAAAAAAAAAAAGACGCATATTTTGCAACGATGATGAACCTCAAAGTTACCACCTAAAGAAAGTCCGGCAACGCAAGCTATGACCACCGACTTACCGGAAACTTGTTGGTATGTTCATACTTCCAAAAATATTTCAAAAACTCTGTTTAACTTCAAAACTCGTTTATTAATTTTAATTCGTGATTTTGTTCAACTAACAAACAAATTTGATCTGAATGTTGATTAATTTCATCATCAGCACTTTTTTATATTTGAATTTTTTAAACATGTATTAGTAACTAAAAAATCAGAAATTATCGGGTTTCCATTTTTTTTTACATGTAGCTAACTGTCTCAAAAAATTGGTCCTATCTCGATTTATAGATTTTTTTTACAATAATTACTTTAGTTATGATGGAAATAGAGAAAAAATTGTCAGATCTTGGTATTGTTATTAATTGATTGTCTATGAATTAGTTTTAATTCAAAGAGTGTGTATATGATTTAGTTTCAAAATCGTTGTTTTATTCCATATTTATTTTTCCTAGCATGGATATTGATGCAAAGAAATTGACAAAAAAATTTAGTTTTATTATCTCTCATGTTTCTACTATGTTTATTTTTCTTAATATACTAAATAAGAATGTGAAGAGGTTTTGGAATCGTTTACCCAATCAACCATAATAATGACATTTTATATTTTCAATTTCAATATAAAAAGGGGCTTATATATAAATTAAATGTGTTTCTAAATTTAGAAATTCACTTTTAACGGGAACTTTCCAAATTTTGCTCATCTCCTTTTATATATGTATAGATACTTTGAGTGTGATCTTGACCCATCAATTTGGGTTTCCTTTACTCATAATAATAGCTTGTTAACTTGTTATATATAATAAATTATAATAATAATAATAATAATAATAATAATAATAATAATAATAATAATAATATAATAGTAATTAATAATAGTAATAAAGTTAGATGAAGTGAATGGAAGAGAATGAGAAATCGGTTCTCTATACCTAGGAAAAAGAAAAGTTAACACTGGCCGGAATTTCAACAGACGGAGAAGGAGAACCGATATTTTGGGTGTATAAGAAAGATCCAATACTTGGGTGTTTTGTTTTGGAAAATTTAGAAAAATTGTGAGTAAGAAGAAGAGAGGGAGAGAACCAGAAATTTGGAGAATAAGAGTTCTTCCGAGAGAGAAACGTCGACCGGAGGTAAACTACTACCCTTCTATTTTATTTATTTTTTGAATTTTAAATTCTTTTAGAAAGAGTATTTTTGGTTCCATGTTTGAAGAAGAAATCAAAAAAAAAAAAATTGGAGATGGGTACGGGTTGTCTTGCTTGCTGTAAACAAAAAAAAAAAAAAAGAGGAAGAAATGGAAGTGCTGGAAGCAATATCAAGTATCTATGAGTGTTGTATTAAATAAACAAAATAATAAGAAGGGATGGCAGATTTTAGAGTAAATGGGTGTATGTAATTTTTGTTGTGTGTGTGTGTGTGTGTGTGCGCGCGCGTGTTCAGTAGGAACTAAAGTTGTTAATGGCTGGAAGGTAAAAGGAGTAATGGAAAAATGAAAATATTGCCCTTTGTTTTGCCACTGACACGATCGGCATGAAGATTGGGCATGTAACTAGAAAGTGAAATAAAGGATTTTGATGGAAGAGGTGCGTGGAAAGAGGTGGGTGAATAGAGGGATGTTTATTGAGATGGGGTTTTATATAATATTTTTTTTAGCCTTGCTTTTTACTGTTTGTGCAGAATGAGTATTATTAGGTTGGACTTTTATTGGATTTTGCATAAGGAATATTAGTAGGTTGGAAGAGTGAGAATACAAAAAAAAAAAAAAATAATAGATCTAATGTCTACTGCCTAGATTATTTTAGTTGTTAAAATTATTATAAACTGTATAATTTATTAGTTGCATTGTGTCTTAAATTTTAGATCTGAACGAGAATAGTTAGGCTTTCGTTTGTATTTCGGTGGACCTTGTTTTGGTTTTTGGGCGTGTTAATCGGTAAGAGATTATACCTCTTATAGTTTATTCTTTTTATTCTCCGTTAGACTTCAAATTATTTTATTGACATCGATATTTTTTTTGAAACGTACGTCGACCTGGGTTGGTAGTTGATTTGAATTTTGTCGATTTTACTTCTTCGAAAATCATGAATTGATTCATGTTTAACTTCACTTAATTATTGAATTTCATGTTTGTTATTCTTCTTACATGAAATATATGATTGTTGCGATGCGAAATTTTGTGATGCATAATTTTTGTGATGCATGACCCTTGTAGTGAAATTTAAGGCCAAAATATGAAAATCACCCCAAAGTAACCACCCAATCCCATAATGCCCCCTAATGTTAAAATTTTCCCAATTTCATACACAATCTTACCATTTGTCCCAGTTAGGACCCTCCCGTTAATGATCGTTAGAAATGCTAACGGATGAGGGGTCATTTTGGTCATTTGATTCGGGGGGCAAATTGTGATTTGGTTATAATTCATTATTTTGTTGATATTTAAGATATTTTAAGTGAAAAATGGTTTTATAAATTAAAATTATTTATAATTATTAAAAAATTATAATTCAAAATTATTTTAAAAATCAAAAGATTAACTACGACAATTATTTTTAAGTGAAATTTTTTTAAAATTATTCAAAATTATTTTTAATTGAATATCTGATATAACTACCACAATACTATACCGAGTTTTTTTTACCAAAATATTGTATTTTTAATTAAATATTCCCAAACTATAGTATTTCTTAATCTAATTCCCAAATTGTGGTACTTTCAAAAATACTAATGATATAAGGGTACCAATGTAATTAGCTAATTACAAATTTTAAACCCCTCCTTCCCCGTTTCATTCCCTTCATTCAACACGGTACGTCTCTCATTACCGGCGATCACTACTCGAGGCCAAGGACGGGGTCGAACCGTCATTCCAGGAAGAAATAGAATAAGAAAAGACATCTTATTTAAGTTCAGACTTCTTAGTCTCGATGGCATTCCGCCGGAATAGCTTTCAAGTTGACTGAGCCTTGGAGGAAAAAGGAAAGCGATCACTTGGTTTTTTGGTTGACTGGATCGAGTTTTCGAGGGAACTAGTCAAAGTCCTCGGCATCGGCGTCGGAAGGTGATTGGAGATGCGGGAATTATGGATCGATTTTTACTGGGTGTGTAGAGGGTTGGATCTTGGCCGGATTGTTGATGGCGATCACTGGGGCACAGAGAGAAAGGAAGAATCGAGGTAGGATTTGGACTTGGGTTTGGGGGAGAGAAGTCGTCAGATCCAGAGTAGGAGTGACTGATGTGGTTGGAGGTCGGCGGCTAGGGTGGATAAGGAGACTTGCCGGACATGGGAGAGATGGTGGAGGCGAAGGAGTCTGGTTCGCTGGATCTGAGTGAAGACGGAGCGGAACCGATGATGGATAAACGACAAGAGGGGTTTCTTGGTAGGTAAAGACGAAGGAGAGAAATACAGAGCCAACTGAAGAAGAAGATTGGGGCTGGAATGGATCAGCTTGGAGATGGGGTTGATTGCTTGAGGTTGGAAAGACTACGGAGCTCTTGCGGCAGCGATTTAACAACGGAAACGACGGCAATGGTGAAAAGAAAAGAAAGTAAATGTCTTCCAGATATTTTGGTTGGGAAATGGGAATTGGAAAGTAAATAATGACCAAATCCCAATTTGCCCCCCGAATCAAATGACCAAAATGACCCTTCATCCGTTAGCATTTCTAACGATTATTAACGGGAGGGTCCTAACTGGGACAAATGGTAAGATTGTGTATGAAATTGGGAAAATTTTAACATTAGGGGGCATTATGGGATTGGGTGGTTACATTGGGGTGATTTTCATATTTTGGCCGAAATTTAATCATCGTTTCCTTGAAATTCTACCATGATCATTAAATTGATTTTTATGATTATCGAATGCCACTTAAATTGTTAGCATAATTATTGAATGATTGAACTTATCGAATACCACCTAACTAGTGGTATATGGTTATCCGGATATACCAAACATGATTGAATTATCGATACTTTTCGGAGTAATTATTTAAATTGCTTATCGATACTCTTCAGAGTAAATATTTAAAAATGATTTTATGATCATGAGATTCTGTAAATAATTTATTGTCTCCAATCGGTATGAGACGGTTGATGACGGTTGATCACTCGAGCCGTTTTGTTTGTTAAAACTTCATTTGACTTCCTTTTTACATGGAACTAAAAATTTGATAAATTGCTTCCACTTATCGAAACTTGAACTGTGAACTTGGAATATTGAAAATTTTTCCTCGATGATTTATTCTGATCAACTCCTCCTTAGTAATCGGAAGGGTTGTATACGATCTTACTGGGCATTGTTCACTCACTTATTTTTCTTTCAAATTATCATTCTTCAGGTAATGAGTAAGAATTACGAGAAGACTTGACTCGGATAAATCAAGATGGCGGTTCCGAGAGATTTTGGATCTAGACCGTATTTAATAAAAGGATAACTTATTAAAGAGAATTGACTTCTATTTAGTATTGAGTTTGTAGTAAATTTTATTGGGTTATTTGACTTGAGTTAAAGATGTTTTTAGGTTCATTTATTTTTGAGTTGGGAACATTTATGATATTAAGATGAAATTGTAAGTGACATGGTCAAATTGTGGGATCGCGGTGTCGGTACCGAGTTTTGGGCGCTACAGAATGATATTAGAGCTTAGATTTCAGATCCAGATGAGTTAGAAAGTAAAATTCATAAGATTTAATCATAGGCAAGATTCTAAAAATCGTTAGGCGGCCGCTAGGCGTCACACCAGCGCCTAGTGCCTAGGGGATTAGTCGGGGCGTAATCGGGGCCTAAGCGGGGCCTAGAATTAAGACATAATTACCATTTTTTTTTTGATAATTTACATCAAAGATCAAACAGATTGAATACAAATTTAATTTTTTTTTATGTTTGTCATTTTATCAAATACTTGTCTATATTTGTAAAATGAACAAAAATATACAAACCTACCATTAATCTCAATTCTCAACCTCAATGCAATAAACCAGCCAAGTTTAGAACTAAAAACAAAAAAGATCTTACTCCAGTTCGCCCCCCATTACCTCCCTCTCTGCCTCACCATTACCACTCCCCAATTCTTTCTCCAGTTCTCCCCCCTTCCTTCTCCGGTCACCATATGCCACAAAATCAAAGCTACAAAAATAAATTAAGGTCGATGAGATTTGGCGTAGACGCCGACTTGGTCGATTAGGCGGCGACTAAGAAAGTCGCGACGGTAGAGTGGGGCCTAGCGCCTAGGCGGAGCTAGGCAGGGAGTTTTAGAACACTGATCATAGGGTAAGAATTGGATGTTATTACACTTGAGGTTATCCAATATAATTAAATTGGGCATATGACTTACTTAGAAAGATAATAGTGTTGTCAAAAGAATTGATATACTTTCTTTGAATTTGTAGGAAATGGCGCATAACAATACAGGTAGGACAAGGGTCACTCCACCCATGACAGCTGCTAGAACAAGATTGAATACGATGCACACAAAAATAATCAAGTTCGAGGGGATTAACCATGTATTGGAGCATGAAAACCAGTTGCTAAGGAATGATAACTAGTTGTTAAGAAATGATAATCAATTGCTAGTGAATAAGAATAGAGCCCTACTAGAACAAGCTAACGAGATTATGAAGGCAATGAAACTGGCACAAAATACCCTATTTAGACCTTTGATGAAATAGATTATGCTAGGAAAGCCAACGCGGAAGTCGAAGCGAGGCTGAACAACACTGAATTACTAGTTAAGAATGCTTGGGATGCGGTCCAAATGGCCATAGATAACGGACCAGTTGTGGAAGAGGATCCAGAAGACTTAGAGGAAGATGGTGAGGAAGATGAGGGGATAGTGGACATCGAGACGGATGTCAATCCAATTATTAACATTGAGGATCGAAGTGATGAAGAATCTAACCCAAGTAAGGACGAAGACACCCAGGTAAAAGATAATTAGATAGGAAATTTTTTCTGAATGACTGATCTAGTTTGGAAAATGGCCACCTAAAGTGGAATTTGGGGGACATTTTTTTTCTTGTTGCTTTTGTTATTTGAACAATGGAACGCATTTAATGCTTCAGAGTTTTGTTTATCAGACAATTAAATGAAATTTGAAATAAATGAATTTTGGTTTTTTTTTTTAGTGTATGAATGTGTAATTTTGTATAATGTACTCCTTATAACTTGACGGTGTATACCAAATTGTCTTATGATGTCATACTGATTGAACTATGCCACTATAAGAGTAGTGACCCTAAACCTTATTGACATCTCAACATTTCTATCTCAGTACATAATGGCACGAGGAGGTCGCGCTGGAGCTCGTGGTCGTGGACGTGGTAGGGGTACTCAAGCTGCTAGGGTTACGGTGAACTCCATTTCAGAGAGTGTAAGGGAATATAGCGTATCTGCACCAAACGTAAACGCCAATAAACTAGAACGTACAACAACCCAGTCTAATGCAACGGCTGCTAGCCCAACGCCAGTAGACCCTATTCTCTTTGCGCTATTTTAAACTATAGCACAAGCCCTGTTGGGAAATAGGAACCAGGATAATCCAACACCTGGAGCACCAGAAATACCTACACCGCCTGCAACACCGGCAGCATTTGTAGCGACTGCTACCCCACAACCATAGCCTGCGGCACATCAACCTGAGCCAATAGTAAAGGATCCATTGGACATCTTCCAAAAAGAGAAGCTCTCAGACTTTCTCAGGTGCACCAGGAACCATTAAGTCGGAGTTATGGATTGAAAGCATGAACAAGATTTTTAGGACTATGACTCTCACAAGTGAGCAGAAAGTTACTCTTGCAACGTTCAATTTTGAAGGAGAAGCTAATCAATGGTGGGAATCAAAATTAAGGATTGCTTAAGCAAATGGGTTAGGAGAATACACATGGGAAGTATTTCTTGAGCTCTTTAATAAGAAATATTTCCCGGAGAGCGTGTGGGATAATAATTTGATAGAATTCCTCAATCTAGAGCAAGGAAAGATGACAATAGATGAGTATGCCATTAAGTTTACGGAGTTGTTGAAGTACGCTCCAGGGCTCGCTGAGAATGACAAGCAAAAGGCCAGATTGTTTGAAAAAGGCCTCAATGGGGGAATTAGCCATCGGTTGATCGCTTTACAGTTGAAGATGTACGCTGAAGTTGTAGACTGAGCTAGGATATTGAAACGATTATCAAAAGACTACCAGAAAAAGAAGGATGAGAAGAAGAGAAATTTTGAGAGTCTTGGAAACGACTTTCGGGATCAGTCGGGTTACAAGGAAGTAATAATGAGAATAAGAGCAAAAACATAGAGAACAACAACAATAAGGGGGTTTAATCAGACAAACCGGAACTTTAATCAAAGTAATCAGCAGAATCGGTGGAGTAGACAAAATCAAGGTCAAAACCAGCACCAGTGGCGTAATCAGAATCAAAGGCAAAACCAAAATCAGTGGCATAATTTGGATCGGAGTACCAACAAATATAATAATCAAACTTGTGGCAGATGTGGAGGAAAACACATGACCGAGTCATGCTTTTGGTCTAAGGGGACATGTTTCAATTGCGGAAAGGTAGGACATAAATCCAAAGACTGCTCAGAACCACCGAACGCTGATAGTAACCAAGGAGCAAATGGGGAGAATAAGGCCAAACCGAGGGGACAAGGAAGAATTTTTGCAATGATAGCCAGAGATGCCATAGCAACAAATGACGTGGTGACAGGTACCGTTCGACTTTACTCTCGTGAAGTTTAAACATTAATCGATCTTGGTGCCACACACTCGATAATATGTACCTCACTTGCACGTCGTATAAAACTGTCTCCCCAAAACTTGGAAGTTGATTTAGTGATAGATACGCCTACTAAGGAATCCATCGTTGTCACTGAAGTATATAAGTCATGTTCTTTGATGCTGGAAAATAGAGAGATGCTTATTGACTTATTACCTTTAGATATCCAGGACTTCGATTTAATTTTAGGCATGGATTGGTTGTCAGCGTTTCATGCTAAGGTTGACTGTTTCGAGAAGGAAGTGGTATTTTACATACGAAGTGAGACAAAATTTCGTTTTAAGGGATCTAAACCGACGGTTTTATCTGGCCTTATTTCTTCTCTGAAGGCAAGAAGACTTCTAAGGAAGGGTTGTCAAGGCTTGTTAGCCTCCATTATCGATAATCAAAAGGAAGGGGTCACACTAGAGTCGCTCGTAGTAGTTAATGAGTTGAAAGATGTGTTTCCTGAAGACTTACCTGGTATTCCACCTGAGCGAGAAGTAGAGTTTGGAATTGATTTAGCACCGGGGACGGCGCCTATTTCTAAAGCACCATATAAAATGGCACCAGCTGAACTTAAGGAGTTAAAAGAACAGTTACATGAGTTGTTAGAGAAAGATCTGATTAGGCCAAGTGTTTCACCTTGGGGTGCTCCGGTGGTATTCATGAAGAAGAAAGATGGAAGTATGAGATTGTGTATTGACTACCGTGAACTAAATCGGGCTACAATAAGGAATAAGTACCCACTACCTAGAATTGATGACTTGTTTGATCAATTGCACGGAGCATTCTATTTATCAAAAATTGATCTCTGCTCGATGTATCATCAGTTGAGAGTCAGGAAGGAAGATATTTCGAAGACTGCCTTTCGGACTCGCTACAGACATTATGAATTTTTGGTGATGCCTTTTGGACTTACGAATGCCCCAGCTGCTCTCATGGATCTCATGAATAGGATTTTCAGGAGATTCTTGGACCATTGTGTGATCGTATTCATAGATGATATACTGATTTACTCGAAGACCCGTGAAGATCACGAGCACTTGAGGTATGTTCTCCAAATCTTGAGGGTAGAAAAGATGTACGCCAAATTTAAGAAATGTGAGTTTTGGATGGAGGAAGTAACTTTCTTGGGTCATGGAGCGTCAAAGGGTGGCATTTCGGTAGACCTAGCCAAGATTGAAGCAGTAATGTGGATAGATGACTGCGAGTTTAGCTTTCAAGAATTAAAGAAAATGTTGGTTTTGGCACCAATTCTCACTGTACCATCGGGCACAGATGGATTTGTGATCTATAGTGATGTTTCCTTAAAAGGTTTGAGGTGTGTCCTGATGCAAGGAGGGAAGTTGATCGCCTATGCATCGCGACAGCTGAAGAATTTTGAGAAAAATTACCTGACCCACGATCTAGAGTTAGCTGATGTGGTGTTTGTATTGAAGATTTGGAGGTACTACTTGTATAGAATGACGCGCGAGATCTACACCGATCACAAGAGTCTTAAGTACATTTTTACGCAAAAAGAACTAAACATGAGACCGAAAAGGTGGTTAGAATTGTTAAAGAATTATGACTGCACCATTTTGTATCATCCAGGCAAAGCTAACGTGGCGACCGATGCCTTGAGTCGTAAGAGCAGAGGAAAGTTGGCAAAGATGCTGACTAGGGAGAAGGGTATTCTCGAAGATATCAAGAACTTGGGTTTAGAAGTACAAGTAAGAGGAGGAAAATGATATTTGGCACGTTTGAGTCTGCAACCATTGTTACTAGAAAGGATTAAGATAGCCCAGAAAGTTGACCCGACGTTAGTAAAAATTTCTGAAAGAGTAGAGATGTGAGCTCAGATAAATTTTCGACTTGGAGGGGATGGTATCTTACGCTTTGGAAGAAGATTTTGTGTTCCATCTGACCCGGAGTTAAAAAGAGAGGTGTTAGAAGAGGCTCATAATTCAAGGTTTATGGTACATCCGGGGAGTACAAAAATGTATCGAGATGTAAAAGAGACGTTTTGGTGGGAGAATATGAAAAGAGAAATTGTAAAATTTGTCTCTAAGTGTTTAGTTTGCCAACAGGTCAAGAGTGAGCATCAACGACCTGGGTGAATGTTACAGTCAATGCCGATTCCCGAATGGAAGTGGGAACATATCACTATGGATTTTGTAGTGGGATTACCTAGAACGCAGAATGGGCACAACGTGATTTGGGTTATTGTAGACCGGTTGTTGTAGACCGATTGACCAAGTCAGCTCACTTCCTTGCCTTTAAGATTACTGACTCCTTAGAGAAGTTAGCAAAGTTGTATGCTGATGAGATTATCAGGTTGCATGGGATTCTAGTTTCCATAGTGTCAGATCGCAACGCCCGTTTTACTTCAAAGTTTTGGGGCAGTTTACAAAAGGCTTTGGGCACGAATTTGAGTATGAGTACGACATTCCACCCACAGACTGACGGTCAATCTAAACGAACCATACAGACGTAGAGGGCATGCTGAGATCCTGTACCTTAGATTTGCAAGGGAATTGGGATGACCATCTGCCATTAATTGAGTTTACATATAATAATAGTTTTCATGCAAGTATTGATATGGCATCATACGAAGCATTATATGGAAGAAAATGTAGATCCTCTACGTGTTGGGATGAAGTGGGCGAGCGACAACTTTTGGGACCTGAACTAGTACAGATTACGTCAGATAAAGTGCAGTTAATCAAGAAGAAATTTCCTATGGCACAGAGTCGATATAAATCATATGCAGATAAGCGTCGTCGTGAGCTTGAATTTGAAGTTGAAGATCACATTTTTCTTAAGGTTTCACCGACCAGGGGAGTTATGAGATTCGGCGTTAAAGGGAAACTCAGTTTGAGATTTGTAGGGTCTTTTGAAATTTTAGACCGGGTGGGAGAAGTCGCTTATAGGCTTGCATTACCACCAACATTATTTGGGGTCCACAACATGTTTCATGTGTCGATGTTGAGAAAGTATGTCCCAGATCCAAATCATGTTATTGTTTTTGAACCCTTACAACTACGAGAAGATTTGTGTTACGACGAGCAACCAATTCGTATAGTGGATTGAAAGGAACAAGTGCTAAGAAGACGAACTATTCCACATGTGAAAATGCGGTGGACTAATCATATAGAGAGGGAGGCAACTTGGGAACTCGAGGAGGATATGCGAAGAAAATATCCAAATCTCTTCGACTAATGATAGGGGTGTAAGTGGTTCGGTTTGGTTTGGTTTATTCCAAAACCACAAACCGAACCGCCTCCTAGTGGTCCCAAAAATCTCAAATCAAACCGAACCGAGTAGGACTTGGAATCGAAACGAACCAAACCACTCGGTTTGGTTTGGTTTGGTTCGGTTTTGTGGTTTATATAAATTATTTTTAATGAAATTAACCAACATTAAAAATAACAATAAAAATAAGATTTTAATTTGGAATTAACATCAAAATTAGGAAATAACCTACTAACAACAAATTATCATAAATAAAACAATACAAATTCTAAATCAAACACAAACAATTGAAGAAATAATATAGTTCTCCAACAATTAAGATTTTGTTTGGTTTAGTATCCATTTATATATATATATATATATATATATATATATAATGAATAAATCAAAGGTTCAAAATAGTTAATAAATGTAATATAATATATATTATATAATAAATAAATAAAAATATATAGCATGGTTTGGTTTGGTTTAGTTTGGTTTGGTTCGATACCAAAAACTGTGAACTGAACCAAACCACGTGGTTTACCAATTTTTGAAACCGAAACCAAACCGTCTTCGACCAAAACCGAACCAAACCAACTGGTTTAGTTTGGTTCGGTTTGGTTCGGTGGTTCCAATTTACACCCCTAACTAATGAGGTACGCTAAGTTTAGAGGACTAAACTTCTTTTAAGGGGGTGAGAGTGTAATACCCCAGATTTTCTACATTAAAATAAAATAATTCTATTAATTATTACCAAATATTAATAATTATCGTGAGCTTAACTATTTAATTTGGAGTTTATTAGAATTTGTTTATGCCTAGTACACTTGAGTTTTATTTTAGTGGGCTTGATGTTAATTATTTAATATACTTTGAGTGTGGGCTTGACCCATCAATTTAGGTTTCCTTTACTCATAATAATAGTTTGTTAACTTGTTATATATAATAAATATTAATAATAATAATAATAATAATAATAATAATAATAATAATAATAATAATAATAACTATTATTATTATTATTATCATTATATAATAGTAATAATAGTAATTGATCATGCCAAAAATATGGTGACCTTGTTGTGTTGTGTTCGGGGTGCCGAAAGTAACGTGATGCCGGGGTCGCCGGAGTCATGGTCCGGCGGTGGTCGTCGCAGTAGGATATCTGGCGCGTAATGTCTGCAAAATGAAGTACCGTGAGTGGGTGGGGGTATCCCCACAAACCCTCCGGTGTAATAATCGGTATATGTTGTATATGATAAGGAGAAAGAGAAAATGGTGTGTGTGTGTTTATTTGAATGCATGAGGGAGAGGGAGAGGGAGAGCTGATCCTGTTTTCTGTAAGGAAATTTGTCACACTCTTTTCAAGGAGGAAGTCTCCTCCTATTTATAATAAATGTTATCTTTAAATCTTGGGCTTCTTTCGCCTAATTGGGCTTGGGCCCTTCTTTGGGTACGTGCTTGGACCTCTTTTCGGGTATGGACTTGGCCCATTCTTCTAAGTATGTTTTCGTGGTACTCTTTTGGGCTACTTGTTTGGGCCCTATATTTTGGTGTACTTCAGTAGCCCCCTTCTCCTTATCCGTCGAGGCTGACATCGAGGGTAAGGAGTATAATCTGCTTGTAGTTTTTTCTTGTGATGCTGAGGGTTTTGAGATTTTGCTTTGAATTCCAAAAGAGTTATGTAGCTGACCTTTGGGCCTTGGCGGGTGAACTTTGTGTATAATTGATCCTTGATTGGGGAATTAGACCTCGACCGGCAAGTATATGTATGAAAATAAGATATGTAGTCTTCGGCATAAGGCCATAATAAAATTTATCATCAGCGTGGCGAAGACCTTCAAGAGAATCGAGCCATAAGGCCATAATAAGATTTATCCTCGGCGTGGCAAGGACCTTCAAGAGAATCGAGCCATAAGGCCATAATAAGATTTATCATCGGCGTGGCAAGGACCTTCAGGAAATTCGAACCATAAGGCCATAATAAGATCTATCCTCGACGTAGCGAGGACCTTCAAGAAAGCGAGCCATAAGGCCATAATAAGATTTATCCTCGGCGAGGCGAGGACCTTCAGGAAAGCGAGCCATAAGGCCATAATAAGATTTATCCTCGGCGAGGCGAGGACCTTCAGGAAAATCGAGCCATAGGGGCCATAATAAGATCTATCCTCGGCGTAGCGAGGACCTTCAGGAAAATCGAGTCATAATGCCATAATAAGATCTATCCTCGGCGTAGCGAGGACCTTCAAGAAAGCGAGCCATAAGGCCATAATAAGATCTATCTTCGGCGTAGCGAAGAACTTCAGGAAAATCGAGCCATAAGGCCATAATAAGATCTATCCTCAGCGTAGCGAGGACCTTCAAGAAAGCGAGCCATAAGGCCATAATAAGATCTATCCTCGGCGTGGCGAGGACCTTTAGGATAGCGACCTTGAACCGCAAGGTACTGAGAGAGGCAATAGGAGCATGTTTTTATGTTTATTCAATGATGAATGGAGGATGCATGTATTTAGTAACTTGTAAATATGTATGAAATGCCCATATGGATGCAGTAGGTATTTAGAGGCATTAGAGCCTGGCCTCTCCTCGGCTTGGCGAGGAGGATAGGTATGAGGCGCTAAGAGCCTGGTCTCTCCTCGGCATCCCGAGGAGGAAAATAGGTATGAGGCATTAGAGCCTGGCCTCTCCTTGGCAGGCGAGGAGGCCAATATGTCTCACCTCGGTAAGCAAGGAGGCAAATAGATATTAGGCATTAAAGCCTGGCCTCTCATCGGCTTAGCGAGGAGGATAGGTATGAGGCATCAGAGCCTGGTCTCTCCTTGGCAGGCGAGGAGGCCAATAGGTCTCACCTCGACAAGTACGGAGGCAAATAGGTATGAGGCTTTGACCTCAAATAAAGTGACCTTGAACTGCAAGGTACCGAGAGTAATGATTGTGACGAGCTGGAGCGAGATATATAGCTCATGCCGAGAGAAATTGTGAGGCTGAGCTGGGGCACAATATGAAGCTCATACCGAGAGTAACAGTGATGCTAAGCTGGAGCACAGTATGAAGCTCATGCCGAGCGTAGCCGCAAATGCTGATTAAAGCATGATGGACACTAGGGGAGCGTAACGTGCTAAACACTCGTAGAAGCTCATGCCGAGAGTAACTGTGATGCCGAGCTCGAGCACAATATGAAGCTCAGGCCGAGTGTAGCCGCAAATGCTGATGAAAGCATGATGGACTCTAGGGGAGCGTAACGTGCTAAACACTCGTAGAAACTCGGTTTCGACCGAAATATGAAGCGCAAGCAGACGTGTAATGGACTCGAGCGGGAGGACAATGTAGAGCTCAGCCGCTAGTAAACTCGAGGGGGAGCGTAAGCGCAGGTGGACGCGGTGTACAACTCAACTGTGAGTGAGCGGGCGAACAATATAAAGCTCAGCCCCGAGTAAACTCGAGCGGGGAACATAATGTAAATCTCGATGTGCACAAGTATCAAATATAATCTGCGGCTTAGGCATAGGTGCGAATGTAGCGTGCTCGGGCGCGAGAAATAATAATATGAGGCTCGGATTCTAGCGCGAGCATAATCTGAAGCTCAAACTCTGGTGTGAGCGTGGCGTGCACGCGCACGTGAATAATAGTAGTATGAAGCTCGGCATTGGTGCGAGCATAATCTGAGGCTCAAGCTCTGGCGCGAGCGTGGCGTGCGCGGACACGTGAATAATAATAGTATGAAGCTCGGCATTGGCGCGAGCATAATCTGAGGCTCGAGCTCTGGCGCGAGCGTGGCGTATGCGGGCACGTGAATAATAATAGTATGAAGCTCGGCATTGGCGTGAGCATAATCTGAGGCTCGAGCTCTAGCGCGAGCGTGGCGTGCACGTGTACGTGGTAGCCCCCTACTTCTTGAGCGTAGAAGTGTATATGTAGATCGAGAAATAATAAAGATATGTGTTTCCTTCATGCCTCAGTACCAGTCTCCCCCCCCCCAAGTTAATGATTGTTATTAGCTGCAAGTAGTAAAAATGTGGGCGCATGGCCTAAAATGTGACCTCGGCGAGGCGAGGTAGGCACGTAACCTTGTAAACAATCATGTAATAGTTTGTAGAAGAACAACTCGTGTTATTGGTCGTGGTTGCCGAGGCTATGCTCGTTTGTATTTTGTACCTGAAAGTTTTTAGGAGCATCTTTGTATAGGCAAAAATCACGTTTTATCACAAATATTTTCGTCATACAATGTTTGTCATAGTCTAAGCATATTGATCATATAATAGAAGATTGTTTGAATATGGGCCTATTATGCGAGAATAGGAAACAAATTATTGCGGCGACACATCGCGCTATTAGAAGATACGATGAATTTATAAGATGTAAGTATTTGAGTATGGAGCATGAGAGAATGCATGTGTCGTGCTAACATATGATAGGTGGACTAAGCATGTTATTCCGAGCTAGTAACATTAAACCAGTAATTTACGAGCTTTATGCGATGAATTTTTTATAACTGTTTGGCATGGTGGGCAAGTAGTTAGCTCGGCATAAATCTATTTAAATTTGCATGTTATGTTTCTCATAAGCAGGCGAGATCGAATCGCATTTATTTGTCTATGTCGCGCTCATGAAAACTAGATAATATAATATTCAAGTTGACGAGGCTAACGAACTCGTGTGCGCTTCATCAAAATAATGTAGTCCAATTTGTTAGAAAACATTTTACTCGTTACATCGGAACATATCATCACATAAAATTATCAAATAGTTGCGTATATTAAATTATATTTGTCATACAACTTCAGCTAGTCACAAAATTTTAGCTCGTCAAATAATTTCAGTTTGTCAAATAATTTCAGCTCGTCACATAATTTCAACTCGACAAATAATTTCAGCTCATCAAATAATTTCAGTTTGGCAAAATTTTCAGCTCGGCAAATAATTTCAGTTCGTCAAATAATTTCAGTTCAGCAAATAATTTCAGTTCGTTAAATAATTTCAGCTCGTCACATAATTTCAACTCGACAAATAATTTCATCTCGTCAAATAATTTCAGTTCGGCAAATAATTTCAGTTCGTTTAATAATTTCAGCTCGGTATATGTTTTTAGACTGCTAGTCAATATCTCGCTCATTCCATACATTAGCTTTGTGTATTTATTTATCATTAGTCGGTCAACATCTTCTTTTTATTTATTTTATTATATATTAATATATTATTGTAACATGTTTTCATAAATAATGAATTAAAGACAAAGCAATAATTCTATGCTAATATGTATATTAAGAACATTTTGTAATATAATATTTGCAACTAGTCATGCAATTTGTTCAAACAAAGCTTCACACGTATACTTTTTAAAAAAAAAGCATGGTTAATTTGTGTGTTGTTAGGAAATATTATAACTCATAAGGACCACATAATGATGAATTTCATCATGAATTACTGTCAATGGTAATAGGTTCGGCAACAAAGAAACAAAGGTTAGGCAAAGAAACAATGACACCTGATAGTGGTTGGATGACATCACCCGACAACATTTTAGTGGAATCTGCACAAGGTCTGTACCAACTCTTTCATGAGTGCATGCCTTCTTTCTAGCATGGTCCGGTAAGTATCACCTCCATTGGACCGATGATGTGACCTGCAATAGAGCAGATGGATGAAGATTGAGCCGGCTGGAGTAGATTGGGGCCAATAGTTGGGTTGTGGTGCAGATTTGAGATGGCGATAGGTGGTGAAGCCCGACGGTTGGAGAAGATATATGGGTGAGGCCGAACTGAGATGAAGCAAGATGGGTTTGCCTGGCGCTACGAACGATGGGAGGAATTTGGCCGGAATAAGAGTTGGCGGGAAGTGGATTGGAGAGAAGAAGGAGGCCGACTCTGTAGATGAAATCGACTGGGCAAGAAGATGGAGATAAGGTCGATGCTGTTTGCACGCATGTAAGAGAGGTCAGAAAGGTCTAGTTGCCAGAGCGCTGCCGGCGATTATGGGGAGTTACCGCCTTAAGCTTCTTCGGGCAGCGTGTATGAGAGCACGTGTGCTCGGATGACAGCGATTTTGGTGGATTTGGACTCGTCCAAGTGAAGGCGAATACAGGGGTAGCGTCAGAATGTTGCTCTGTTTTTGTTTTCTTTGTCAAGCTCGCATGCATAGTTCGTGTGTTTGTGTTCTTCAGTGGTATTCCGGCACCCTTAGAACGGAGCTCCGTCGAAGTTGACGGAGATAGTGATTAGAGAAGAACGAAATAAAGTCGTTCCCGGCAACGGAACCAAACTGATCACGCCAAAAATGTGGTGACCTTGTCGTGTTGTGTCTGGGGTGCCGAAAGTAACGTGATGCCGGGGTCGCCGAAGTCGTGGTCTGGCGGTGGTCGTCATGGTAGGATATCTGGCATGTAATGTCTGCAAAATGAAGTACCGCGAGTGGGTGGGGGTATCCCCACAAACCCTCCAGTGTAATAATCGGTATATGTTGTATATGATAAGGAGAAAGAGAAAATGGTGTGTGTGTGTTTATTTGAATGCATGAGGGAGAGGGAGAGCTGCTCCTGTTTTCTGTAAGGAAAGTTGTCACACTCTTTTCAAGGAAGAAGTCTCCTCCTATTTATAATAAAGGTTATCTTTAAATCTTGGGCTTCTTTCGCCTAATTGGGCTTGGGCCCTTCTTTGGGTACGGGCTTGGACCTCTTTTTGGGTAAGGACTTGGCCCATTCTTCTAAGTATATTTTCGGGGTACTCTTTTGGGCTACTTGTTTGGACCCTATATTTTGGTGCACTTCAGTAATAAAGTTAGATGAAGTGAATGGAAGGGAGTGAGAAATCGGTTCTCTGTACCTAGAAAAAAGAAAAGAGAATGCTGGCCGGAATTTCAACGGACGGAGAAGGAGAACCGATAGTGTGGGTGTATAAGAAGTATCCAACACTTGGATGTTTTGTTTTGGAAAATTTAGAAAAATTGTGAGTAAGAGGAAGAGAGGGAGAGAACCAGAAATTTGGAGAATAAGAGTTCTTCCGAAGAAATCAGAAATAAAATTAAATTGGAGATGGGTACGGATTGTCTTGCTTGCTGTAAACAAAAAAAAAAAAAAAAAAAGGAAGAAATGGAAGTGCTGGAAACAATATCAAGTATCTATGGGGTAAATTAGGTGGTAGAGTGTTGTAATAAATAAACAAAATAGTAAGAAGGGATGACAGATTTTAGAGTAAATGGGTGTATGTAATTTCTGGTGTGTGTGTGTGTGTGCGTGTTCAGTAGGAACTAAAGTTGTTAATGGCTGGAAGGTAAAAGAAGTAATGAAAAAATGAATATATTGCCCTTTGTTTTGCCACTGACCTGAAGATTGGGCATGTAATTAGAAAGATAAATAAAGGATTTTGATGGAGGAGGTGTGTGGAAAGAGGTGGGTGAATGGATGGATGTTTATTGAGATGGGGGTTAATATATATTTTTTAGCCTTGCTTTTTACTGTTTGTGCAGAATGAGTATTATTAGGTTGGACTTTTACTGGATTTTGCAGAAGGAATATTAATAGGTTGGAAGAGTGAGAATACAAAAAAATGGATATAATGTCTACTGCCTAGATTATTTTAGTTGTTAAAATTATTATAAATTGTATAGTTTATTAGTTGCATTGTGTCTTAAATTTTAGATCTGAACGAGAAGAGTTAGCCTTTCGTTTGCATTTCGGTGAACCTTGTTTTGGTTTGTGGGCGTGTTAATCGGCAAGGGATTATACCTCTTATAGTCTATTTTTTAATCCTCCGTTAGACTTCTAATTATTTTATTGACATCGATTTTGTTTTTGAAACGTACGTCGACTTGGGTCAATAGTTGATTTGAATTCCATCGATTTTACTTCTTCGAAAATCATGAATTGATTCACGTTTAACTTCACTTAATTATTGAATTTCATGTTAGCTATTCTTCCCACATGAAATATATGATTGTTGCGATGCAAAATTTTGTGATGCATAATGTTTGTGACGCATGACCCTTGTAGTGAAATTTGATTATCGTTTCCTTGAAATTATACCATGATCATTAAACTGATTTTTATGATTATCAAATGCCACTTAAATTGTGAGCATAATTATTGAATGATCAATCTTATCGAATACCACCTAGCTAGTGGTATATGGTTATCAAGATATACCAAACATGGTTGAATTATCGATAATCTTCGAAGTATTTATTGAAATTGCTTATCGATACTCTTCGGAGCAAATATTTAAAAATGGTTTTATGATCATGAGATTCTGTGAGTAATTTATTGTCTCTAATTGGTATGGGACGGTTGGTGACGGTTGATCACTCGAGTCGTTTTGTTTATTAAATCTTCATTTGACTTCCTTTTTACTTAGAACTAAAATTTTGATAAATTGCGTCCACCTATCGAAACTTGAACTGTGAACTTGGAATATTGAAAATTTCCTCGCTGATTTATTCGGGTCAACTCCTCCTTAGTAACTGGAGGGGTTGTATATGATCTTATTGGGCATTGTTCGCTCACTCCTTTTTCTTTCAAATTCTCCTTCTTCAGGTAATGAGTAGGAATTATGAGAAGACTTGACGCAGATAAATCAAGATGCGGTTCCGAGAGATTTTGGATCTAGACCGTATTTAATAAAATGATAACTTATTAAAGATGATTGACTTTTATTTAGTATCGAGTTTGTAATAAATTTTATTGGGTTATTTGACTTGAGTTAAAGATTTTTTAAGGTTCATTTATTTTTGAGTTGGAAACATTTATGATGTTAAGATGAAATTGTAAGTGACGTAATCAAATTGTGGGACCGCAGTGTGGGTACCGAGTTTGGGGCGTTATACTCACGTGCAAGATCACGAGCACTACTATCGAGCTGAAGAAGACATCTCTGAACTGGAAATAGCTTGATCATTCCTAATGCATCATGATCGGGTAAGGTCATGCCTTCCCGACCAGGGGGTCTTGTCCAAGAAATTAGAGGCACAGAGATGGTAAAACATCCCAACCTCAAATCAAGCAAGATCAAGTCCACCTGATCAAACGGGTAACTTATTCGAGCACTATCACAGAGTAATACATGCACCTGAGATTTAAGCCATGACTCCAGCAGTTACGCGTTCAACCCGCATTTATGGCCATAAAACCCTAAGATCTTGCCATCATCATTAAGTCATCTGGGTTTAACTCTCTTGGGGCTATAAATACCCCACGATGTCATATCTGAAAGGTACGCTTACATACACACACCGAAACTCATTCAAATTACTTTCTAATTAAGTTATAAACTTACTCTCGCCGGAAGGCTTTCGCGAGGTCACGCATTGCATTCCTTCTAAAGTTTCTTTCTTGACATGTTAACGAAGATCATACCTCACACATAAGCTTATATATCCAATTATTCATAGCAACCGACCCAATACCATTTTGTCTAGCATCAACCTTCCACATATGTTATAATCATCTTCTTTATGCTCAAATATATTTGAAATAATTAATAATTTCAATGATACCAATATAACTCATAAATATTGAACTTTTAAAACGTAAATTTTTGGGTGGTGGTGGACCGGTGGTACAGATAATATATATTCAAGAGCTTATACATATATATATATATATATACATATCAAACATGATGGGTGAGTTTGTTGCAACCGATAATTAATTAGCTAGGTACTACATCGTTACTTGTTAGTATGTTGAGTCTTATCTCTTTTAATGGTGTACGTCTTGCCAAACTGCCAATTGCACATAAATAAGGTGGTTGGCAGGTTGCATGCCTGCCCTAAAATGAAACTTTACACAAATAGTTAATTATATACCGGAGAAAAAAATAGGGAAAAATACTAAAAAGTCACACCAAAAAATTCTCATATTTAAAATATCCTAAAAATAATTATTGTATCCAAAAAAATCTCAAAATTATAATTTTAATACCAAAAAGTCTAAAACTTAACATATCTATGAATGTCGTTACGTTAAAAGCTTTTATTTAGATGAAAATTTATTTTTCTTTCATTTATGACAATAACAATAGGAATTGTATTAAATATTATTATCATTATTGTTACTACTATTATTATTATAAAAATAATACTATTATTATAATAGTAATATTATTATTCTTTATTAACATTATTAGTATTAAATACCAAAAGTCTATTTAAAATTAATTTCACAATGATCTCAAAACAGTATTCAAGCTATAAAATCTAAAATTAATCTTTTCATACTAAGATTTGAAAAGTTAACTTTTACACTTTTATAAAATTGTGGTAGTAATATTACTAGCTAGAGTAGTGATAATAATGATAATAATCTTAATAGTATTAATATTAGTATTATTTCTTAATAATAATAAAATTATTAATAACAATTATTAGTCTCAAATGACACAATAATAAGCTACAAGGGGAGTTGAATAGCTTATTAAACACTTAAAACTTTTCGTAATAATTCATAGAACAAGCACTTGCAATCTATTAAAAAGATTGAAGTAGCGAAAAACTTGTAAGGAGGACGGACTAAGTCTGCTGGTGAAGCACTACCGGCAGACTTAGCTGATTATTTAAGTTTGCTGCTCAGGGAATAAGTAAATACAATAAAGACAATATAAAACAGTAAGTAAGGAACACATGTATTTTGAGATGGTTCGCACTATAAAGAGTGCTACGTCCACCACCAAGACAGTCAACATTGGATTTAAATGTGTACTATATTTTTCACTCGTTCTATTACAGAAATATCCAATGGATCGTGTACAAAATATTTGACTTGTGTTTGGAGGTGGGGGAATTGAATATCTGGAGAAACAGAATATTCAACGTGCAGAAGAATAGTAAAGAGTACAACAATAAGAAGTAAAAGATTAATAGTTGATGCAGATCTTCTTCTTGTTGTTGAGGGCTTCGTTGATCAGTTAATGATCTCTTGAATGCACAGAGTATAAAGACTTGATGTTGTTGAATAGATTCAGAGAATTGTGTTTCTTCAGTCTTTAATGACAGTATTTATAGCTGGGCATCCTTGAGACCGTTGGGGAAGATGAAGTGAAAAACAATTCTATTAGGTTAAATGCATTAAATGTTTGGAGTTGCTTTGTTGATTTTATCTTCAACTGAGACTGATCAAGGAATGGTGAAGAGTGGTTGCAGCAACTGGCAGGAGAGCGACAAACAGTGTTGCAGACCTGCAGTAGTTGCTATAGTCTGTTTATGTCATATTGTGCACCTGCTCTGCCATGTTCAGGAGGCGAAAGTCTTCATTCTTTCGGAAAAGCTGGAGGGGCGTGTCTTGGAAGTCAGGAGCTGATTTGAAGATGAATTAATTTAAATTCAAACTAAAAAAACTGAATTAAATAATCCACTTAAGCTTGATATCCGGATGGGCTGGACCCGTCATGCTGTCCGAGTGCAGACAAGGTCTGCCGCTGGAGGCTGCTTGAGAAGTTTGCTGGTGAAGCCTTCAGCCGAAACCTGTGAAGTCTAAAAACTATTCTAAGGCAAAGTTTTATACACAGTTGCCACGCTAACTGGTACGTAGTCCATTTAGCCACTAAGTGTAAAACCTAATGTAATAAATGAGCAAATGCAAATCAAGATATAATGAGAAACAACAATCTCCTCCTATTTGCGTCTGGTCATCATTACTTACAAGTGAGGGCTATGAAAGCTTAAGGATAGATAATAGCATGTTAGAAAAAAATACTTAAAGTTTTATGATAGCAGACATGTCTCTGTCAAAAAGAACACCTCAAATGTAATAACTAATCTAAGTACTTACAGCAGAAGAGATATAAAGAACAAACACAAGGATTAGAGAAAACAGTTTAAATAAATTTAAACTGGATGTTTAAATTCCAAGCAGATATCTAAAATTAAATAACATGAATTTTAAACAGTAGACAATTTTTGAAAAGAATGAATTTCTGTATTTCAAACAAAAAGTTTAATTTGCACAGAGTTTTCTAAAAATGATAGATACAAAGGATAAGGATAGAAAGATATGAGCTACCAAGGCCTTTTTCTTTTTTCTTTGGCTGCTCTGTTAGCTGCTTCTCTTTCTCGGCATTTTCACTCGAGTTCTTCAACTCTTCTGGTGTATTCTTCATCAGCAGAGGTTTGTTGTCTGGTGGAACGAGAACAATAGTCAAGTTCTTCTTTGAAGTCTGTTGTTCTCGTCCATCAGAGTTCGGTTCATAGACTACAGTTGTCTCTCCTCCGTGATGGCTAGATCACGATCGCGCTCAGCGTTGATCCGATCATGTGATGCGTTGAGAGCATGATCGTTAAGTTCTAGTACTGGAGGGCGTCCGTGACCCAGGTGGAAGGTTATGTTGTGGAAGAGCTGGTAGAAGAGAGTTGAGCAGAGTCTGACACACTCGTTGAGCTGAGCCTCCATAATGATCTTTAGATCGGTAGACTCGTGCCTCATTTATCCAAACTTGGTCCAAACATCCTCTTGGAATTGGCGGAGTTCTGTCTGCAACCCTGGATGTTGCAGTTGCAAGCTCAGCAGCAGATGTGGAGATACTTGTTAACTCTCCCTGCCTGTTGTAGATGGCATCCAAGCGACTCAGGATTTCGTCGTTAGCCGGGTGGGATGGAGAGGGGTCGAGGTCCACTTGTATAGGCTCAATACCAGCAAACGAGGTGGTATCGGCAGTGGCGACAGGGCTGCTGGAGGGAGGGAGTTGCTGAGTTAGAGGTGGAAGAGGAATCAAGTGTAGGGAACGTATGGGTAGAAGAGGAGGAATTGGCTAGAGGTGGGGATGAAGAAGTTGGGGGAATTTTAATATCTGTCGGAATGATCACAGATAATTAATGGGGTTGGTAGGGGTTCAGTGGAGAACTAGAAGGAATGAGGGGGATATGCAAGGGCTTCTGGTCTCATAGAAGTAGATTCTAATGGAAGGGGAACAGGCTTGGTGAAGAGCTCTGTTACTGATGAAAGTTCAAAGATGAACTTCGTAGCAGCAGAGGAAAGAATGGGAGGAAATCGGGTGGTTAGGATCAAGGGAATGGGTTGGTCTGCTTCTGATGGTGTGGAAGGGTTGGTTTGGGTAGGAGTGGTTTGGTTTCGTTCGGATGGTGTAATTGGGTTAGTTGGATTAGGAGTGGGTGAAGATGGGGTAAATGAGTTTGGAGAGTAGTTGAAGGGAGATGGAGGTGTTGGAGTTGGTGATTTGGTAGGCTCCTCATGAGGGATAGACTCCTTAGGGGTGATTGGATCCTCCTAAGGGATAGACTCCTCAGGAGGGGTGACTCCATCTGAGTAGATGACTCAGTAGGATTGGTTGTAGAAGGGGTAGGTTTTTGGTTGCCAGTAGACTTTCGTTTCTGCCTCAGCGGCTAGATAGGAGATCCAGAAGCTTCATCGGTAGAGATGATAGGGTCTGCTGGTGGCTCTGTCGGTAGGCCTTTACGCAATCGCCTGCGTTTAGGCTTGGGTGATTGTGAGGGTTGGTCAGAAGAGGGTTTTCGTTTTGGAGTTTGGGATGGCTGGGGAGTGGAGGTTGTTGGTTCAGGATTGGATGGCTGGGGAGAAGAGGTTTGTCCAGCAGCAGCAGAGGAGCTGCCAGTAGACTTTGCACGTCTGCTGGCCTTCAGTTCCTTTCGAATCCAAGAAACATCTACCCACCATTAGAGAGGCCTATTACATGATCAGACAGGAAGAGACTTAAAGGCAAGGTTACATGCCTGAAACTAGTTTCATTGCCACCAATATCACTCAAGCTAAACAACCATTCCAGGCCAATCTAGGTAAATTCAACTTTGGAACCCCTCAAAGCAAGGCTGGATACAATATAACACCCTTTAAGAAAGGGATTTTCTACAATTACCGTATTAGGGAAGGGCATCTTAAGGATGACCGCTACAAGCTCAAAGGATTTCCCATAGGGCATCCTGGAAATGCCAATCATCCTGTACACAAGACGAGACCTAATAATGACCAACTTGGTAATGAAGGCAAGAAACAATGGGGTTATGGGAATCAGTCTCAAACTAGAAATCTTAAGATCTTGCAGATACAACACACTCAAGCTAATGGAGATGACAACAACAGATCTGCCATGGGGCAGCCCGGCCTTAAAAACCTACAAATGTAACTTAATCATGTTTTAAACTTACTCATGACCAAAAATAGCCCTAAAGATCATAATATCAACCTAGCTGAGCAGAAGCTCATTGGTATGACTCATATGGCAGGTACTTCTATCACAGAACACCACCCTAAAACTACCTATTCCCTACATACTTGGATCATTGATTGAGGAGCCACATATCATAAATGCACATCTTTGTCTGTCATGCATGAAGTTATAAGACTTAACTATACTGTAACCCTATCCCTACCTAATGGTGCCATTATTATGATTGAAAAATTGATATACTTGACTGTCACAAGACCAGACCTGGCCTTTACTACACAATGCTTGAGCCAGTTTGTGTAAAATCGCAGGGATAATCATTTGAAAGCTCTCCAAAGGGAGTTAAGATATATTAAAGCTTCACATAAACAAGGGATCTATCTACCATCCTCCAATCAACTTAATTTGCAAGCCTTTTGTGATAGTGACTGGGCTGGCAACCCTAATGATTGAAAATCCATAACTGTCTTCTGCATGATGTTTGGGAAGTCATTAATTTCTTGGCAGTCCAAGAAGCAGTCTGTAGTTTCAAGGTCATCAACTGAGGCTAAACACAGAGCTTTAGCCACAGCCAGTTGTGAGGTAATCTGGCTTCATAGCCTTCTAAAGGATCTCCAAGTTCATCAGCTCAATCCCACTCCTATGCATTATGCCAACTCCTCTGCCGTAGTAGTGCTCAACAATCCTGTCTGACATGCAAAGACCAAGCATATAGAAATAGACTGGCATAGTAATGGTCAACAATCATGTCTGCCATGCAAGGACCAAGTATATAGAAATAGATTGCCACTTCATATGCATGAAAATAAAAAACGGCCTCATATTTCTCCATCACATATCTACCAAAAACATCTTCACAAAGTTCTTAGGCAAGGGTCTACATTAGAATTTATTTTCCAAGTTGGGGATTGTTTGTTTACACACACCCTCAACTTGTGGGGAGGTTTTTTTTTTTTTTGTAAACCTTTCCCCTAAGGGGGTTTGAGAAGTGATCGAACTTGGGGCCTCATATTTTGTAAAGCCCTAATTTTACCACTGGGCCACCCCTTAGGGTCGTGGGGATAACTATGATAATCCTTCAAAAACGTTGAATAACCTGAAGCTCAGACATGAAGATGATATTCAAGCTAACGTTAAATATGGTGAAATGAATTCCAAATGAAGGAGATTTCTATTGGCTGCCTCTATAGAAAGTTTTAGTACCTGGATGTAATTATTGTTTAGATAAGGGTCCCCTATGTATTTTATTAGTTTTGTTAGTTAGTATCTGTTTCCTTAATCCTTTTCCTTCTTTTAGTCTGTTTATGTTTCTAGATATATAAGGGGATCCTGTATTCAATTTTTATCAAGAAATCAATACAACAATTTCAATCATTTCTTTACAAAATGCAACAACTCTTTATTTGACAAATTAGGTATTCAAGGTGTCTTGTCTGTTCATTGTCTTGTATCAAAAGGACCACACATTAGCCAATATAGGAACCGTATTAACTCCATATGTGGATATGGACCTCTAGTAGCATGAATAAATAATGGGTAATGCTGGGTAATGATTTCTGATACATGTTGAGAACAAAATTTTGATACAAAACTGTAAGCTTTTTCATTTTATAACGGGATCTACAAACTAAAAGGCAGCACCTAACTGATATCAAATTTGTATTCCTTTTATCAACTTAGGCTCCGTTTATTTCACATAAAATAATTTATGGAAAATAAAAAGATTTTATTTTCAGGTGTTTGATAAATCTTTTGAAAATATGTCAAAAAATATTTTCACGCAAACGTACGGTAAATGTTAACGAAAAACAAAATATAAATAAATACAAAAAATATATTATAATATTAATACATATATTGAATATAAAATAGTATTGAACTTTAAGTATTTTTCTTTTAATAAATTTTTATTTATCATTGATAATGTCAAACCAATAAAGTTCATCTTTTTCAATCTCACAAATACAAATAAAAACATTGATAATTGATAATTGATATGAAAAATGGTTAAAAAATAAAATGGATAATGTTTGGGACGTCCTTAAATAATATAGTGGACACTAATTTTAAAACGTAATGAATATTTATTAAAATTATAATTTATAAATCATGTACACAAACTTTATTTACATTTCTAAACAATTTATTTGTTGAGTGAAATATTATGCGTGTATATAAATATGTGTAATTGTGGAAGGTACTCGAACATTCGGAAAATGACTTACGGGGAATAAATCCGTAAGTCATTTTCTGTAAAAAAAAGCTTCATTTTTTATTAGTTCGAAAAAACTTTTACGTTGATTACATTTTTCTAAAGTTACCAAAGACCAAAAAATAAGGAAAACGTTTTGCAGAGGTCTTTTTCTGTAAAACAAATGGAGCCTTAGAAATTTGTAAATTATCGAACAAAGCTTATTAAATTAGACAAATTTGTGAACCATAATAAAATTTGGGGCGGCGGGGGGTGGGGGGGGTGGAGTATTTGGACACCCCCAAAAAGTCCTCTAAGTAGACCCCCTTTTAAACTTTATTTTTTAATATCTAAAATACACTCAATCAAAAGACTTAAATACCCTTCTAGCTTAAGAAACCTCCTCAACCTTTTCATATATCTTAAATCCTCTAAACCCCCCCTTCCTTCTCCAACACAATTTTACTTCCATTAATTGAAAACTTCCCAAAACCTTCAACATTGGTGTGAAAAGCAAATCTGAAGTAAGAAGATGCCAATATGACACTAGTGTTAAGTATTTCTTATCATTTATGAATAAAATAGACCAAACCATTTTATATAAGAGGTTAATAAAATAAAAATAATTTTACTTTTTTCTCTCTCCTAGTTAATATTTTACTTTTTCTCTTTCCTATCTTCCTTGGTTATATCTCTTTCTCTCTCCCGTTTTCTCCTTATTTTCTCTCTCATCACCACCATCTCCTCTCTTTTAATTATGTTTAAACATTTTTCTCTCTTTAAATATAAAAAATAGTAACTAAAACTAAAATAATAGTTCTGGAGTTAAGAAAACAAGAATATAAGAGGTTAATAAAATAAAAATAATTTATGGAACAAACCACTATAAAAATAAAAGATACAGAATCAGCAAAACAAAAATAATTTAATGCGAAGGTTAGTAAAATAAAATAGTTTACGGAACAAAAGTTTAAAACAAATTCTTAAAAATATATATGTAAAACAAAAATGCATTAGTAAAATAAAAATATTTTATGGAACAAAAATAATGGTTACATAGTTAATAAAAACAAAAAACAATTTAAACTAAGGTTACTAAAATAATAAAAATAATTTACGAACAAAATTTTAAAACAAATTCTTAAAAATAGCTATGTAAAATAAAAATACATTAGTTAAATAAAAATATTTGATTGAACAAAAATAATAGTTACGGAGTCAATAAAACAAAAATAATTCAAACTGAGGTTAATAAAATTATAAAAATAATTTACTGAACAAAAGTTTTAAAAAAATTCTTAAAAATAGTTATGTAAACAAAAAACATGTTAGTAAAATAAAAATATTTGATGGAACAAAAATAGCAGTTACAAAGTCAATAAAACAAAACAATTTAAACTGAGGTTAGCAAAATAATAATAAAAAATTGCAGAACAAAATTTTTCTGCAAAACTTATTCTTAAAAATAAAAAAAAAATAATCGTTACGCAATCAATAAAACAAAAATATATAATAGAAGTTATTAAAATCACAATAATTTACAAAATAAAAAATAATAGTTAAAGGTAAAAATAATTCTGTTATTTTGATTTTAGCTTATTTTCTTCTAAAATATTTCTTTATTCATAAAATACACATATAATTTAATAAAAGTAATCATTTAAAAGGAAGAACTTATTTGAGTTCATATTCTATTTGAAAGGCGGAAAATAGAGATGTTAAATTGGGTTGACCCTAACCCTATATGGTCAGCCCTACAGGGTTGTGACCCTATATGGTCATGGGTTAAACGAGTCATTTAAACGGACCGCTCAAATCGCAACCCTGACCCTAACCCTGTAGGGTACGGTTTAACAGGGTCAGCCCTATTAACACATAATGTCTTATTTAAATCAAAAATTTGAAATTAAGTAACAAACATATTGACGGATAAGTGACAACGATTAACAATACGAATTAAAAATATGCAATCGAGTTTTCTTTTGAGAAAGTATCTTCTTCAACATAATTATTCATTTATCCTCTTCATCTACAATAATAAAATAACATAAAATAAATGTTGGTAAGAAGTTAATACAATCAAATATTTTAATCAAATAGTAAAATATAGTACTAAGGTCAGACCGTTTAGCACAGAATTTAAACGGGTTGAATTTTCCCGACTCTAACCCTTTCTGATTTCCGATTAGCAGGGTCAACCATGTGGTTCTCGGTCCTTTTAACATAGCTAATTATGTATCCAAAAATCTCATTTTGACCAATTTTAGAAACTTATATGTCTTAGAATTGTAGTTACGACCATGTTTGGGTTTGACTTTCATCAAATACATTATTGATTTACCAAATGAAATAATAATATATATTACGTATTTGAATATTTGACAAATAAGTTAGGATGGTTGAGTGGTTTAAGCTACCATCCTTAAGTTCTTATCCTCCAAACAGGTTGTGGGTTCGAATCCCTCTTCAAACAATTTAAACCTTCATTTTAGCCAAAGCAAATCATCCAGCCCGCGGGCCAACCCGCCAACCCAACCCAATTTGCCAGCGACCCTACAGGGCCAGCACGTTTATTAAACGGGTTGGGTTTTCCCAATCCTAACCCTTTCATGTTTCCGGTTAATAGGGTAGACCATACGATTTCCGGCATTTTTAACATCTCTAGCGGAAAAAAATGCAAGTTTGTTCGAAAACATTTGTTATACATAGTTTTTGAATAGTATAAATTGTTTGGAGTTGTCAGACCATAAATTGACACTTAAAATTAGTGTTCCAATAATGCTATTGAAAAACATTGACCATACTGTAGGGTTGTGCAATTGAACAAGATTAATCATCATAAATCCTGGGGATCATATTGTTGAAACAAAATTTTTGAAAAGAAACAATGTTGGAGAAAATGTTTTTATCATCGGGGCCAACCCGCCATTTGCCGGCGACCCTACGTTTATTAAGCGGGTTGGGTTTTCCCAATCTAACCCTTTCATGTTTAAGGTTAATAGGGTAGACCATACGATTTCGGCATTTTTTAACATCTAGCGGAAAAAAAAATCTGTTTGTTCAAACATTTGTTATACATAGTTTTTGAATAGTATAAATTGTTTGGAGTTGTCAGACCATAAATTGACACTTAAAATTAGTGTTCCAATAATGCTATTAAAAAACATTGACCATACTGTAGGGTTGTGCAATTGAACAAGATTAATCATCATAAATCCTGGGGATCATATTGTTGAAACAAAATTTTTGAAAAGAAACAATGTTGGAGAAAATGTTTTTATCCCAAAATTGTCATTAACTATATCCGATCTAAGACTGTGTTTCAAGTTCCAAAGAAGACAATTTACATTACTGGTATCATATGCAATGACAATTAACTAGTGCAAAAGTCAATAATTGCATTTAGATCTCTATTTGAAAAAAAAAAAAAAACAGTATTTATCTATGGACAGTTATATGTCGTAGTTTTTAGAGTAATAAATTATTTTGATTTGAAGATATTGATATGCGGTGAAGATGAAAAATCAACTATTAAGACAACAAATGTTGTGTATAAGGATTTTTTTAGAATCTATAATGATTAGTGATATACTTATGTGTAATTATTAATAAACTGATCCTTATTATTTTACTTATGTACGATTTAATTGACGTGCGTTTAACGTATGGGTTAAAAAACTAGTTCTATTAAACAACATTGATTCTTAAAAAAAAATACTTGATAAGTAAAAATTGGGTATAGGAGTCAAAGAAGCTCCGGAGCTTAACAAAAACAAAAAAGAGATAATTACAAGCCGGTACATTTTCTAAAACATTTTTTCAAATCAATCCATCAATTTTTTTGACATATCTTTTAGGTACATTTTTAGGATAAATGTACATCATTGCCCCCAAGGCTCTCTCTCTCTCTCTCCCTCGTCCATCTCCATTTTCATTTAAACATCGGTCCGAGCCGGGCGCGCAAGCGACAAGCTGGATCCTCGATCTTGATTGGGCGATAAAGAGGCAAATGCGACGATTCGATGACTCGAGGGATTGATTGGTTGGTCTTGGTTTCGATGACTTTCGGATTTTGCGGATATGTTAACGAAGGCTAGGGAATCGAATTTGGGGGCAGTGGTGGTTGGGGATTGGGACGGGGGCATTGGGAAGGCATGCGGTTGTGGGTGCCGTGGATTGGGGTTGAAAATGGTGAGGTTTCAGGGGAGGATTTAGTTGCCACGTTTGGGAGGAGAGATGAATCATTGGATTTGGATGATGATGAGACGGTTTCAGTTATGGAATTTGATGGACCTGGGAAATTAGATGAAGTCATGGATGAATTAGTGGGGAATAGTCCTATTCCTCCAGTGATTAGTCCTATCTGCAAAAGTATTGCCCTGCACTGTTGGTGTAAAGTCAAGCGTGGCAGACTACTTTCTCGGTGATGGAGGGTGAGGGGAAGGTGGTGGTGGGTTACGGAACTCAAGTATATATGGGACAGATTGGGAAATTTTGTAGATTTTGTAATTTTGTAACTGGTTAATCACCTGATGCCAATTGTTGGCATCAGCATTTCACCTGATGCCAAAATTATGTTTGATAGGCATCAGCATTTCACCTGATGCCAAGATTTGGCATCAGCATTTTTGGCATCAGCACTATTTTTGGCATCAGCATCAATTGTAGGCATCAGCATTTCACCTGATGCCAAGATTTGGCATCAGCATTTTTGGCATCAGCAATATTTTTGGCATCAGAGTTTTGGCATCAGAGTTCTGATGCCTGGAATTAATTATGCTGATGCCTGAAATTAATCATCCTGATGCCAAGGCTTGGCATCAGAGTTTTCATTAATGGCATTTTTGTCATTTGGCAAGCAATTTGTAGTTATATGAAATGTCCAAAAAATTGATGGTCCTAGATGAAAAGATGTTTTCAAAATTGTACCCACTTGAAATTTCCCCAACAAAAAACCCAAGAAATTAAAAGGCCCAAAATACTGTGTTTTGAACAAAAGAAGGGAAAACCTTCGCCACTGTCCCCAACAACTTGCTGCCCAAATTTATTTTTCTTCCATAGTTGTTTTTGACAAATTTTAAGCCATTACAAATAATTTTTTAATTTTTTGAATTAAAGATCATATTTTTATTTATAAATAGAGACTAGATTTGTTTTATTTAGATATTAGAAAAAATTTCTATAATTTTTTTTATGTTTTTAATTATTTTTCTATAAAAATGTTAAATTAATAGAGATAAATATGGTAGAGTATATAAACGTGTTGGAGTTTATGCATTGTTAGAAGTTTATTTATGTTGGGGAGCTTAATGACATTTTTGTAATAAAAATGAAGTAGAAAATTTTGTCGTCTTATAAAAAATATCAGTAAGACTGTTTTAGCTAAATTTTTGCCATGAGAGAAATAGAAAATTCAAATCCCAAAATTTAATTGGGAACAATTTATATATATGCTGTAATTGTATCTAGCACCTGTCCATTTATAAGTTTTAATTAATAATACATGACCCTTTTTAGTGGGTGTCGCAGTTTCACTAGAAAAAAAAGAAGAAGAAAATACAGTATTTCTCTCTTGTGAGAAATTGAGATATTACAAAAGCAACGCAAAAACAGCAAATAATTCATAATTGAATGAGGTTGGCATATTGGCTAACAACCAAACAGTACGTAAGAAAAAAGAACCGGACGCGGAAGCGGAAGCGGAAACAAACTAGAGCTTGATAACTTCCGGGATGAAAACGGGATACCTGTCAATGCAATCCTGCCACGGTCCGTCGGTCGGCACTTTAATACTCCGGTTACACGTCCAAACCGCACTATTACACTTAAACCCACTTCCAAACGCTATCTGCCAAACCCTATCCCCCTTCTTCATCCTCCCTTTTGCCTCGATGTAACTCAACTCGTACCACAGAGAAGACGACGACGTGTTACCGAACCGGTGTAACGTCATTCTAGAAGCCTCCACGTGCTCCGCCGACAGCTGGAGGTTTTTCTGCAGCTCGTCGATTACGGCTCGACCGCCAGCGTGTATGCAGAAATGCTCGAACGCTTGCTTGAAGTCGGGGATGTATGGTTTCCATTTCAGGCTGAAGATCTTCCGACCGATGAGTGTGAATAGGAAAAGGAGTTGTTCGGATGCCGGGAGGACTAGCGGGCCTATGGTGGTGATGTTTGATTTGAGTGCTTCGCCTGCGATTACCATGAGGTCTTTGGAGAGATTAATACCGACTTTTCCTTGGGGGTCTTCTTCTTCGTAGACACATCTGTAGGCTTTGTCGTCGGCTCCTTTGTGAGTTCGAACGACGTGAACTAATCGGTACTTTGATCGGTGTCGTTCGCGACGTTTGTTTGATAGGAAAATTGCTGCTCCGCCCATACGGAACAAGCAATTGGGGAGCAGCATGGCTCGCTCTTTTCCTTGATAGTAATTCGGAGTGATGATTTCGGTGCTGACAACGATGGCGTTGGAATTAGGATGTACTTGGAGAAGATCTCGAGCCAAATCGATGGAGATTAGTCCAGCACTGCAGCCCATTCCGGACAAATTGTAGCTCTTTATATTGCTACGTAGTTTGTATTTGTTGATAACCATAGCTGAGAGAGATGGAGTTGGGGAGAATAAGCTGCAATTAACAATTAAGATATCGATGTCCTTAGGCTTCAAACCCGTTTTTTGAAACAAGGAATCAATGGCGGAGAAAATGACAAGCTGGGCTTCGCCTCGAGCGGCTTCCATTGTAGGCTGAGGAGGAATGTAATGAATAGCCGGGGGCAAACAGGTCTCTTCACCTAATCCAGAACGTTCGAGAATGCGCATCTGGAAATCAACGCTTTTGGGGTTGTCCTTGAGGTTTAGCCTGGAATGTTCCATGAAGGTTGAGAAAGGTACCCGGCAGGTGATGGGGGGCTTGTAACATGTGTAATCGACCAAGTAAATGGACCTAGGCTTGGACATGAAGTAGACGGTTGAAATGAAGATGATTAAGAAGGAAGAGCATAAGGCTTGGACGAGATCGAGGCGGAGAGATTTAAGGATGGTAAGGATTTGGTCGGGGCCTAACCGGAGGAGCTCTACGGCCATACAAGCCATGACTGGGATTAGCAATAAGGTGAGGATGTGGTTTACGAGGTACTGATACCCAAGCTTGACGTACTTAAGCTTAACTGAGCTCGAGAAATCGGGAAGTATTTGCGGCATTTTGGGGTTGGGTAGAGAAATTTTGGATGAAGGAAGGTATAGGGGAAGGCAGGTTGGGGGGCAGATATATAATCGGCCAAACGGGAAGCAAGAGTGAGGGCAATGAATGAAGGCAGATGGGAGGATTAAATGAGAGCTAGTAGCTCACACAAATTTAAGTGGATCAGTTATTATTCCGTTCGTTTCTGTAAATAATTCATTATATTATATTGAGATATTTCATATTAAATACAAATTATCCCTTTATAGTATTAGTCTTTTAGTGATATACTTGTGCGTTGCATGAATTATATATGTGTATAAAATTATATATTAAATTAAAGTTGAATAATATGTAATTATTTTTTTTAATATTAACAAAATAAACAAAAAAAATAAATAGTAAAATTAAATATAGAAAAATCATGTAAATTTGAACAAAATAATATAGATTTTGGAATACTTTTTATATATAATAATTTTCGTTTAACATGTACGACTATTGCAATTATAAATATCATATAGTAACTATAGATAAAGCTACATATAACTTATGATAAGCAAAAACGTGTTTTCAAATGGAGTCTTATATTAGACAATGACTTACCATGATTTTTATTCATAGACATTGCGTAAGACATAATCAACAAAAAATATTTTATCTGGAATTTGAAAGTAATTATAGGATCAAATAGTATCAATGACATTCTTGGAATCAAAAAAGACACTGCAGGAATTGTCATTTGAAAGAACTCAGCCTTAAAAATATGGTTTCTCAGCCTATAACAATTAATCTCGTGTCATTCATAACTCAAGTGAATAGACTATTTTACGAAACAACATTATTTGAGTTCCAACCTTCAAATTTAACTTACAGTTTGAGATTTCAGAATATGTAATTCAATTGAAATATTCACGATTATGTATCGTTCAAATTTAACTCATGAGTTTTAGATTTCAGAATATGTATTATCCATTAATGTGATGTAATTAAAAAAAATTACATCTTAATTTTTATATGACTATTTAATTGAAACCACACACAAAAATGTGTATCTCTTTCAACAACATAATTTATATATTACATTTCAATTTTTAATTACATAAATAATTAACAAAAAAAGAGAAAATGTCACTCTAATTTGAACATGACATAATGTGCTCGATATTCTTACTTATTTGTAATTGACCATCATAAAATGTTTTTTTATTGTTTTGTTTATTGAGTTTTGTCTTCTTTTTAGTTGTGTAGTGTGCATTCATCTAATATTTACAAAATTCCAAGCATATACCATTTCATTTACATACTGTCCGCTTCATATATTGAATAAGTTCCATACTGACACCGTGTCATAAGCACTGACACAAAATCTAGTGATAATTTAAATTAAGACGAACTCAAACTAAAAAAAACAAACAAACAAAGTCAGGCCCATGAGTATTTTTTTTATTTGTTTTTTTAAAATAATATAGAACTGTATTTCAAGATCTATAAAAAACAATCGTAAGTATTTTTATTTAACTATTTTTTATTTATAATAATACTAAGCTATTAAATATTTTTGAATAAATACCATTTTTATGAATTATTTTTATACATAGATTTTGTTTGTAATTAGTTATATGCACATGGACTCTATCTGACTTATGAATAGCTTGCCTATAAATTTGATTTCTACTTTATTTTGTGTAATATTTAATAGTTATTTGGCTTTGGTATGTAATTAGTTATATGTCATTTTCGAATTTAATTCTCCAAATAAAAAAAATAAACTCAATTGGAATAATTTCTGTCAACATCATTAAATGACATTTCTCAAATTCAATTTCAATATATATATATATATATATATACATATATAAAAGGAGAGAAGCAAGATTTGGAAAGTTCCCGCCAAAAGTGACTTTTCAAATTTAAAACACTTTTAATTTATATATAAACCCATTTTTTCATTGAAAATTGAAGATATAAAATGTCATTATTATAGTTGATTGGATAAATAATTCTAAAACCTCTTCACATTCTTATTTAGTATATTAAGAAAAATATACATAGTAGAAACATGAAAGATAACAAAATCAAGTTTTTTTTTTGTCAATTTCTAAATATGGAATAAAACAACGATTTTGAAACTAAATCATATACACACACTTTGGAATAAAATTAATTCATAAACAATCAATTAATAATAATACCAAGATCTGACAATTTTTTTTTATCTATTTCATTATAACCAAAGTTATTATTGTAAAAAATATATATAAATCGAGATATGACTAATTTTTTGAGACAGCTAGCTACATGTAAAAAAAATGAAAACCCAATATTATCTGATTTTTTAGTTACTTATACATGTTTAAAAAATTCAGATATAAAAAAAGTGCTGATAATGAAATTAATCAGCATTCAAATCAAATTTGTTTGTAGTTGAACTAAATCATGAATTAAAATTAATAAACGAGTTTTGAAGTTAAACAAAGTTTTTGAAATATTTTTGGGAATATGAACATACCAACAAGTTTCCAGTAAGTCGGTTGTCATAGCTTCCGTTGTTGGACTTTCTTTAGGTGGTAACCTCGAGGTTCGCCATCGCTGCAAAAAAAAAAAAAAAAAATATATATATATATATATATATATATATATATATATATTGTAATGTATGGTGAAACTAGGGTAAAAGTGTTTTCTTTTCGTTTATATACATCAACTAAAATAACGTGGTTTTATGAGTGTTTACCAGGTCGCGGTTCAAAAGTTATCTATAGCACAGTTTAAACCAAAATTTTCGATGTTTATCCATCGATCGTTTAAATTTTTGGTTCATTTTCCTTTACACATCTCCTACATTTATTTTCCTTGATTATATACTATTTTAATTATTTTTTGTTTGTGTCTGATTTTTAAATTGAACCATAATACTTGGATTATTTTGTAAAAATTATCAATTTTGAAAAGCGTAGTTTTTAAGGTTTTATGACAAAATATGTTAGTATATCACAAACAATTTGCCATTTATCTGATATTATATGCGCTATCAATTTTTTTAAACATTAGTGTAACTTTTATTTATATATATTTATTTGTATATATTTTAATATCATTTTGTATTACGAAAAATACATAAGTAAATTTAAATTTTGTTGAGACTCAAGAGTAGAGAATGAGAGAAAGTGAACCTCAGTTCCATTGTTTAGAATTGGAATTGTGGGCTTCAATGTAAATTTTGTTGTTTATATCTTGAAAAAATATTATAATTTGAATTGAACTCGAATTCTTAATATTTTTATTCTATAAATTGATTTTTTTCTCCAAAGGTAAAACATTTTTAAACCTAAAGACTATTGAGTTTCATTAATTTTTTGTATTTCTATTAATTTGCTTATACATTTAGATTTTTATTTTTTTTATACATGAGAGCCAAACAAAATAATCTTAATTTTAATGTTACAAAATTATGATATTCAATTCTACACATCGAACTCATAATCTTTATGTTGCAATTATTTATTTTATTAGCACTAAAGTTTTAACTATTGTATTGATATGAATATAGGCTTCGTTCATCACACGAGTGCTTTGATTATAATTTTATATGATTAACTTCAATTTTTATTGTACAAAGTAAACTGTTTTGGTCAAAGACATGTCATTTCGATATCAATTTAAAGATATGTTAAAAAAAGTTATTGTTTTTATTAACATAATTTTCTATAATTTGTTTTATATGCATATTGAACTCGTGATTTTTCATATAATTATCCGGTTATATGGTTATCATTAAAATTTTATATATTCTTTTATTTATATCAATATTGAACCGTGCATTACACAGTTGTGTCGTAGTATATATAAAAACAGAAGTGCATAATTTTTAAAAATTTCCCGCCAAAACTCACTTTTCAAAAATGGAATCACTTTTCAAAATTAAGATTATTTTGTAACATTAAGATTATGAGTTCGATGTGTCGAATTGAATATCATAATTTTGTAACATTAAAATTAAGATTATTTTGTTTGGCTTTCATATAGAAAAAAATTAAAAATCTAAACGTATAGGCAAATTAATGAAAATCAATAATCTTTAGGTTTAAAAATGTTTTACCTTTGGAGAAAAAAATCAATTTATAGAATAAAAATATTAAGAATTTCAGTTCAATTCAAATTCTAGTATTTTTTCTGGATATAACCAATAAAATTTATATTGAAGCCCACAATTCAAATTCTAAACAATGGAATCGAGGTTCACTTTCTCTCATTATCTACTCTGGAGTCTCAACAAAATTTAAATTTATTTATGTATTTTTTGTATTAAAAAAGATATTAAAATATATACAAATAAATACATATAAATAAAAGTTACATTAATGTTTTAAAAAAAATTGATAGCGCATATAATATCAGACAAAGAGCAAATTGTTTGTGATATACTAACATGTTTTGTCACAAAACCTTAAAAACTAAGTTTTTCAAAATTGGTAATTTTTACAAAATAATTCAAGTATTATGTTTCAATTTAAAAATCAGACACAAAGAAAAAAATAATTAAAATAGTATATAACCAAGGAAAATAAAATGTAGGAGACGAGTCAAGGAAAATGAAACAAAAATTCAAACGATCGATGGATAGACATCGAAAAATTTGGTTTAAACCGTGCTATAGATAACTTTTAAACCGCGACCTGGTAAACACTCATAAAACCACGTTGTTTTAGTTGATGTATATAAACGAAAAGAAAACACTTTTACCCTAGTTTTACCACAAATTGCAATATATATATATATATATATATATATATATATATATATATATATATATATATATATATATATATATTATTTTTTTTTTATTTTTTTTGCAGCGATGACAAACCTCAAGGTTACCACCTAAAGAAAGTCCGACAACGGAAGCTATGACCACTGACTTACTGGAAACTTGTTGGTATGTTTATATTTCCAAAAATATTTCAAAAACTTTTTTAACTTCAAAACTTGTTTATTAATTTTAATTCGTGATTTAGTTCAACTAACAAATAAATTCGATTTGAATGTTGACTAATTTCATTTTCAACACTTTTTTATATCTAAATTTTTTAACATGTATAAGTAACTAAAAATCAGAAAATATCGGGTTTTCATTTTTTTACATGTAGCTAGCTATCTCAAAAAATTGGTCCTATCTCGATTTATATATATTTTTTACAATAATAACTTTGGTTATAATGAAATAGAGAAAAAATTGTCAGATCTTGGTATTATTATTAATTGATTGTCTGTGAATTAGTTTTACTTCAAAGCGTGTGTATATGATTTAGTTTCAAAATCGTTGTTTTATTCTATATTTATTTTTCCTAGCCTTGATATTGATGCAGAGAAATTGACAAAAAAAACTTGGTTTTGTTATCTCTCATGTTTCTAATATGCATATTTTTTTTTAATATACTAAATAAGAATGTGAAGCTGTTTTAGAATCATTTATTCAATCAATCATAATAATGACATTTTATATTTTAAATCTTCAATGTAAAAAAGGGCTTATATATAAATTAATAGTGTTTCTAAATTTGGAAAGTCACTTTTGGCGAGAACTTTTCAAATTTTACTCATCTCCTTTTATATATGTATAAATATAATAAATGCATTACACTCATGAAATACACTCTCTAATACGTACTCCCTCCGGACCTATATATAAGCAAAACTAACTGATTTTACACAGATTAAGAAAGTAAGTTAAATTAGTTAAATTGTCTTGATTTTATATAAAATAAAAGTATACTTACTAAAATACCCTTAAGTATTTCACTCAAAACTAATGACAATTAATGCAATATTAACTCATTGTCATCAATTCATTATAGCTCATTTTATAATTAGTAACTCTTTGTGTATAGGGAATGTGCACACATCTTGAAAAACAAAAAAAATTAACATGGGGTATTTTTGGTACCAAACTTCTTGGAAGTTGTGAGTAGAGTTTAATATGGTGATTTTTGCTTATATTTAAGTCCACCAGAATTTGACATTTTTTGCTTATATATAGGTTCGGAGGGAGTATCAATTAGGATAGTTGACACTTGACAATCACACAAAAGTTACAATAAATAGGGCCTCGTCTGGTGGAGCGTTTGAAAACACAGCTTTTTCTAAACGCGGCGTTTTTAAAACGTAGCTTTTTCAAAACGTAATTTTTTTCTTGTAAACATGTTTGGAAAATTATTTCAAAACGCTATTTTTATAAACAAAATAGTTGTAAACGCAACACATTTTTAAAACGCTCCAAATTAGAGCGTTTTAAAACGCTGCACATTTTTAAAATGTTGCGTTTTAAAACGCTGTATTGAAACACTTTTAAAGAAAAAACATTACATTTTTACCAGCATTTTGGTCAAAACGCTCCATCAAACAAGCATTAGGTTATTAACATGTTTCTTACCGTCCATATTGGATTTTACCATTATAAAAAAATAATTCTAGAATTATGCAAAATCTATAAAAATTTAGCAAAAGAATCGGTTTAATTACATCATGCAATAAGAGTATCATATCATAAGTTTTAACATACAATACTTCATGCAAGATGTAAACATTCTTTTGATAAAATTTGTGGTCAATATTACCCTTACGACTAATGCAAAGTGTTCGCGAAGGGTGAAGTTGTCTTTTTTTTGAAAAAACTTTGCGCTAAAATTAGAAAGCAAAAAAAAAAAAAAAAACCCTTCAAAATTACTGCAAGGGTCTTGCTGCAAGTGTTTGTGTGACACTTGATTGATTTTAATAAGAAAATATTATATATATATATATATATATATATATATATATATATATATATATATATATATATATATATATATATATATATATATATATATATATATATATATATATATACACTAGTTTATACCCGTGCAATGCACAGATCGAATAATATTTTTGTTTGTAAAAGCTATTTGTCATAAGATAATTTTTGAAACTTGTTATAAGTAATTAAAATTTTAAATTATAATACTTTGAACAAAACTAAATAATGTAAATATTGAAATCGATATAAATACTGAAAGATTTGAACAAAACTAAATAATGAAAAAGAATAAATATTGAAATAAAGTACTTAATAATTAATGGATACGATCAATGTAATAATGGATTGAATTATTGAAAGATTTGCGTAAGAATTTTTTGTAGAAAAAGAATTTAAGAAATAAAGTACTTAATAATTAATGGATACAAATTAATTAGTAATATTTTTGGTGAAATTGATTATTTTTAAAAAAAGTCGTCATGTGGCAGCAGTATCATCTGCTAGTAGTAATTAATAAAAATTAAACTTTCATCCATCAGTGGTATACTTTTTTTTTTTTTTGACAATTTTCATCCTACTTTAATTATAGGCTACACATTTTTAAACACATGACACATGTTTTAGCAACCAAAATCTAAGTACTAATCAATCAAATTAATATTAATGATTGACACGGATCATGATCCAAATGCCGCTTGTGTAAAATAGATTCTTAAACCGCCATGTCAACTTAGAAGATAATTTTGTTAGTTGATGAAAATAATAATTAATAGATATAGATTAATAGAAGAAAAAATTAATATAAATTATCCCCTAAATAACTTGTATAAATAAAATATTATAAGAAGATGAAAATTGATGAGAATTGAAGAGTAACACTTTTATTATTTTACCCTTATATTTTCATCCTACTTTAATTATAGGCCACATACACATGAGTTTTAAAGTAAACTACACATCAAATTAATATTAATTATTCAGTCAAATATATTTTCTTAAACCGTGCGCCAAGTCAACTTAGAAGATAATTTTGGGACGGAGGGAGTAATAATTAATAGATATAGATTAATAGAAGAAAAAATTAATATAAATTATCCCCTAAATAACTTGTATAAATAAAATATTATAAGAAGATGAAAATTGATGAGAATTGAAGAGTTTCTGTCAAATTAAACTTGTATAAATTAAAGAGGATAAAATTTGATTTTAAATTAAATTATACTTGAACAAAAAAATCTTGTCTTATTTTATAGAAAATTGACACATGACACCCATTTTGTAGAAAGCTACCATATAACAGTAGTGATTTCTGTTTTAGTAATAGTTATATCGATATAGATGGAGCAAATCAAGAAATAAATTGGGAGTGTGTCTAAAATAAATTACGGAGTATATTTTTAGAGGATCTCTTAAGTCTGATCTTGTAATAGTAGACCACCGACAACTGTAAAATGAACTTCCATTGTTATGACTATCTAGTATCAAATCAAATACTCCCTCCGTCCCTAAATAATCGTCTGGATTGACTCGACGCACAGTTTAAGAAAAAGTAATTGACTTGATTATTTATATTGGTTTAATGTGTAGTTTCCTTTAATGTTCATGTATATGTGGCCCATAATTAAAGTAGAGTGAAAAAGTAAGGGTAAAGTGGTAAAAGTGATGTTCTAAAAAAGTAAGTTTTAAAGTGGACAATATTTTGTATTTAATATAAGTAGTCAAATATTCTACTTCTTCCGAAATTAGACAAATTAAGAAAAAATAATTGAAAGGAGGACTTTTAGATTATTTATATTGGACGGAGGGTAGTATTTTAATATAAGTAGTCAAATTAATGTGTAGTTTCCTTTAAAGCATATATGTATGTGGCCCATAATTAAAGTAATGTGAAAAAGTAAGGATAAAGTGATAAAAGTGATGTTCTAAAAAGGTAAGTTTCAAAGTGGATAATTATTTTGGGACGGACGAAAAAGGAAAGGATGACGATAATTTAGGGACGGAGGGAGTAATAAAGAATATGATGGTATTATTTTTAATCGTCTTACGGATCTTAATTTATAAGACGGAGCTTATTATTCTTTAGTATTTTACCCTTTTTGCTAGGATGAATGGAAATTGATTAGAAAGTTTTTCATTAGGAGATCTTTACTCTCTTATACCTTAACCCATTAACACACGATGGATCAGACAAAAAGGGTCCGTCTTAAAAAAAAATATACGTAAAACCGTCTTACTCAAGTTTTTTACCTATAAATTAGTCTCTAAATTCAAAATTAATCTTATGAGCGTAGTTCTTATTAGAAACCTTTGATATTAGATCCAATGCCCTTCTAACCAACTTGAATGATTTATGGAATTATGAATGTCATGCTAATGGTCATTAATCAAGGTTTTATCATTTTGAATTGATGTTTAACGGTTATGGATAGGCGGAAATTGCATGATTAATTATAAGCATATATTATATAGCTCCACAGAGCTATGCATATCTTGGGAACTTATAACTCGTGTAACACGCAAGAAATAATATATTTGATCAAAGTCTAACATATGCAATAGTTATTCCAAGTTCGAACCACACCCAACGTTCTTTCGATACCGCAATTATCGCAATTATTATGGAAACACCAAAGCATGCATGACTCCCAATTCTACGCATATCATATCCCTACGATTCACGGAAGGTTAAGGACCAAACTGGGTTAAAAATTAAAATGAACTATCATTTTCTTTCTCCTCACCTAATGAGGACCTTCAACTAGGGGTGTAAATCAGAACCACGGAACCGAACCAAACCAAACCAAATCAGTCGGTTTGGTTCGGTTTTGATCGAAGACGGTTCGGTTTCGGTTTCAAGAATTGGGAAACCACGCGATTCGGTTCGGTTCACGGTTTTTGGTATCGAACCAAACCACCCTATATATTTTTATTTATTTATTATATAATATATATTATATTACATTTATTAACGCTTTTGAACCTTTGATTTATTCATAATATATATATATATAGACGGATACTAAACTAAACAAAATCTTGATTATTGGAGAACTATTATTTCTTTAATTGTTTGTGTTTATTTTAGAGTTTGTATTGTTTTATTTATGATAATTTGTTGTTAGTAGATTATTTCCTAATTTTGATGTTAATTCCAAATTAAAATATTATTTTTATTGTTATTTTTAATGTTGGTTAATTTCATTAAAAATAATTTATATAAACCATAAAACCGAACCAAACCAAACCAAATCGAGTGGTTCGGTTTGGTTCGGTTCCAAGTCTTATTCTGTTTGGTTCGGTTTGAGATTTTTGGAACCACTAGGAGGCGGTTCGGTTTGTGGTTTTGACATAAACCAAACCAAACCAAACCACTTACACCCCTACCTTCAACTATTACTTATTTCGTTTCGAGCAAAAAATCCTTATTTAAAATTCAAACTATAAAAAAAAAACATTTTAGTATTTATTAGCTTGTTAATTCCCCACCCCCCTGACATTACTGATCAACAAATGTTTTATGCATACCGACACAATTAGCTAAAGTATCAATATAGGACGTGATGAATAACGATACTTCAGAGTTTAGACCTTATCAATGTCATTTCATCTTCACATTTCTGCGATGTAATAGAAAATAAAAAGTATCGCATAAACTTGAAATTAAGAGTAAGCCTGCCGTAATACCGTTTTACGAATCTTAATTCGTAAGAAGTCATTCTCTCATATCTTAGCCTACTACACGCAGTGAATCGGGTTAGAAAAAACCGTCTTATAAAAAATAAGATTGTCTTTCTTAAGTTTTTGCAAAAAGTAAAAGCATTATGTTTAAAATGCGTTAAATAAATGATAATAACTTAAAAAATATCGTCTTACAGGTATTTTCTTTATGATTGATCTTTGACTCGACTCACTATGTATTAATAGGCTAAACTATGAAAGAGTAAGAATTTATCTTACGAATTACGATTCGTACGACGATCTTAAATTCTTCTTGGCAATGGCCATCAGCTTCTTGAATTGGGACCTATAATCGTGGTTTCATCATGTCACTGGTTTACTTCCTCCCTTTCTAAATAATTGTCATCATTTTTTTCCGTCCGTTCTAAAATGGTACTCTTTCAAAACTACCTTTAAAAAAAACACGTTTATCTCTTTACTCTTACTTTTTTTTTTACCTATTGTAATTATGACAACATGTTCAAGTGTATTAAAAAAAACCACACATTAAATCAATATTATGATACAATCAATTACTCCCTCCGTTCTAAAATTATTGTTTAGGTTGACTTGACGCTTGACTTAAAAAAACACATTTGACTTGATTATTAATATTAGTTTGATGTGTAAATTATTTTAAAGATCATGTGTATGTAACGCGCGCATAATTAAAATAAGATGAAAAAATAAATGTAAAGTGGTAAGTGTTGTCATAAAAAAGAAAATTTCAAACAAGACAATTATTTTGAGACGGACGAAAAGAAAAACATGACAATAATTTTGGGACGGAGGGAGTTTTTTTTTTTAAATGATACATCGAGTCAAAGAAGATGATTATTTAAAAACAGATGAAGTATTTTTTTTTAATAAATACCATTAAATACAAATAATAGAAACTATAAATTCTTATGGCAGACAACGGGTCATTGGTCAGTGTTGGGACGATGCATTTAGTATAACCATATACACATGCCAATTTTCGGAAAAATACGCACATCACAACTGTTTTTGAAAGTTTCCGGAGAGTCAACGAGCATTAGAAAATTCAAAATAGATAAAAAGACAAAAACATAGAAAGAACTTTTTTTTCTCCAAAGGGGGTGGAAGCGATCGAACTTGAATCTCACGCTTTGTGAAACCTCATATCTATCATTGAAGCATCTCCTAGGGGCAAAACCATAAAAAGAAATAGAGTAGATTATACCATTGGTTATTACACTTAGAGCATATGTCACTTATAATTTTGTCTTACGGATTTTAATTGGGCAAATTTCAAGTGTGTATAATTTTATAAACATGTTTTTATCGAGGACCATCAATTTTTTGGACATTTTATGTAACTACAAATTGGTTATCAAATGACAAAAATGTCATTAATGAAGACAAATCTAATCCGGTCTAAAAAAAATTCAAAAAAGTTGATGTCAAGGCTTGACATCAGGTAAAAAAAAATCCAATAAGATTGATGTCAAGGTTTGACATCAACATTGATTTCACAGTTTATTCAAACAAAAAAAAATTCAAAAAAGCTGATGTCAAGGTTTAGCATCAGCATTGATTTCACAATTTATTCAAACAAAACAAAAATAAAAAAAGCTGATGCCAAGACTTGGCATCAGGTGAAAAAAAATCTAATAATTCAGACATCAGGTTGCTTGCTGATGCCAAATGCTCTGGCATCAGATTGGCAAACTCATTCTTCATCTTCTCTGACCTAGCGAGCAATCCAGCTCCTTCTCCAAATTCCCAAACCCCAACGACCTTCGCATTATGGTTTATTCTTTCCCACCAGTCACGTTAAGTATTAGTCGAATGGTTATGGAAGTGGCGGCGGATATGGAGGAGGTAGTGGTGGTCATGGAGGAGGTGGTGGTGGTCAGGAAGGAGGCAAAGGCGGTAGTTATGGAGGTGGTAACAGAGGTTATGGTGGAGGCATAGCTGGACATGGAGGAGGTAATGGTGGTAATGGAGGAGGCAAAAGCGGTGGTTATGGAGGTGGTAACGGTGGTTATGGTGGAGGCAAAGGCGGCGGTAATGGAGGAGGCAAAGGTGGTGGTTATGGATGGGGTAACAGCGGGAATAATTGAGGGAACTGGTCATGTGTGGCAGCAGTGGTGGTTATGTGAGGAAGGTGGGGGTGGAAAGGACATTGACGTACTTTCACCTCAAAATTGTATCTAAAAAATATGTCCAAAAAATAGCTTGATTTATTTGAAAACATATTTTAAAAAAATGTACCGGCTTGTAATTATTTCATTTTAATTCGTATGATGGAGTCTTACTTTATCACAACTTAGGCCCGATTTTAAGGGGTTCAACATACCCAACGGAACAGGGCCCTAATGTAAAAGAATCTCATTTTATAGATGTAGGCTAGCTTTTATTATATATAAAATAAATAAATATTAAAGATGCACAAATTGTTCTCCACCTCATTGGATTGGTAGTAATAACGAAGTTAATCTTTGGTTCAAGCCCTACTAGCTTTATTTTTGTAATTTTTTTTTATTTTGGATGTACGGTTAATTGTTAAATTTTATTTATATGCATATTATATCATGTACTTCCCCATTTTGGGTAAATAGTCTTATATACAATTTTGTTTACATAAATAATCAATTTTAAAAAAAATGCTTATAAGTTTTTCATAATATTTTATTTTTATCATCTAATTGTATTGCAAGTATAATGGTTGTAGTTAAATAATTTTATTTATTTATTACCAACTTCAATACTTCTTATATATGTTTTAATTTACTTCGGAACCTAACAGATAAAGAATTACTATATAAAGATAAATATTTTGTATTCGGCTCCAGTAGAGTTATTCAATCTTAATTTTATTTTGTGTTCACTAAATTTAGTTATCAAAAAAAAGTTAGTTGACCATCAAAATTTTTATTTGGGTCATAAAAAATAACAATTACTTAAATTGAAATATACGTACAATATTTATAATTATCATTGGGTATATAATATCAATATTTCAAGCAAAAATCAAAATTTATTGTTATATAACTATAACTTTTATTGCTTATGTCTGTTTAATTCTTAGCTATGTCAGTTGATTTTTGAAACTTGGATTTATAGTGCACACATGTTACCAAAAACATATCTTTCCAGAAGTCAAAAAATAAAAAAAATAAAAAAAAAAGATTGAGTATATTCTTTTTATTGCAAATTGTTTTAACAAATGAAGAATAACAATTTTCAGTAATTATTTAATACTTATTATTCTTATATGTTTGTAAGTAGTATACATTTTCAATACTTTAAATGATGGAAAGTCAAAAAATTGTTCGTCTAAAATCTTATTTTTATAATTTCTTAAGGGCCTTTTTTTTCTTTTCACTTTGGACCCCCAAAAGTTTAGGACCAGTTCTGTCACAACTCAACCCATCAACACACGGTAAATCAAGTCAACAGAATCCGTTCTATACAAAATATCTGTAAGAATATCTTACCTTTTTTTTTTTTTTGTCAATTCTAGCACTTTTGGCAATTTCGAAAAAACTTTAAATTCTTATAGTGTCTATATTAAATATAATTGGTCCTTCCCCTAAATTAATTGTGAACTTACATGCTGCTTACACGGCTCTAAGCAAGGGCAAAATAACCCTTCTGCAATTTAAAGTACAAGAACAAAATATAAGCTAATTGCGATTATCGGTTTGTAAAATATGAAACTAAGCCAAATCGTTTAAAGTCTTTTATGGAACAAAATCAAACCACGGCGTTTCGGTTCAGTTTCACGTTTCGGTGGACCTTGAGATTGTGGTATGTTTCTTACTTTTCTAAGAAATGAGAGAAGTGCCCAGAAAAATACAAAAGTCAATGACAGATCTTTTGGTGGTTGGGCAAGCAGCCCAACATCACATTATGCAGTAAGAATAGGACTAGCTTGAGAGGAGAAGAAAAGACCCTGGCCAGGAGCATGCTTGAGAAATTTAACAACCTTCAGAGCAGATGCAAGGTGAGGTTGTCTGGGCTGTGACAAAAACTGGTTGAGGACATGAACAACATATGAAATCTCATGTCTAGCAATGGTCAAGTAGATCAATCTACCAACTAATCTCTTGTACTGATCTGGATTGGACAAAGGAAGACCAACATCTGCAACCAGACCATGATTGGTGGCCATGGGAAGTAAGCTAACCTTGGCATTGGAAAGGCCAGTTTCCTTGATAATATCAAGGCCATACTTCCTTTGATGAAGACAATCCCTGTGGAATTTCTGGCAAGTTCATGACTTAGGAAGTACTTGAGTTGACCTAAATCCCTAATAAAGAACTGCATATGTAGATAGGCCTAAAGTTGAGATATGGTAGTAGAGGAGGAACCTGTGATGACAATGTCATCAATATACACAACTAGAGCAGTAAAGTCACTGACACCTTAGTGAACAAGGTATGATCACAAGCAGCCTGCACAAACCCATAGCTCTTCAAGGCAGTGGATAATTTTTGGAACCATCGCCTTGGTGCCTATTTCAACCCATACGAGGACTTCACCAATCTACAGACAGGGGAAGAAATAGTCACAGGGGATAGGGGACATTAACCAAGTGGTAAAGTCATAAACACCTCTTCTTTAAGATCCTGATGAAGGAATGCATTTGAAACATCCATCTGGTGAAGAGGCCATCCTCTCATGGCTGCCACAACCCATAAAAATCTGACTGATTTGCCACTGGGGCAATAGTTTCAAGGTAATCCAAATCCTCTGTTTGAATGAATCCCTTTGCAACCAGTCTTGCTTTATACTTGTCCATAGTTCCATCAGCCTTATACTTAACCTTGTAAATCCAATTACATCCCACAACTTTATTCCCTGTAGGTAGATCCTACACTGCCCAAGTTTTGTTCCTTTCCAGAGCTTCTAACTCAGATGACATGGCCTTACACCAGTGGGAGTATTTGACAGCCTGAGTGTATGTTTTAGGCTCGTAAGCAGTGTCAATGTTGGCTATAAAAGCTTGATAAGTAAGGGAAATATGAGTATAGCTTATGACATTATGGACTGAGTACGAGGAATACCTGAGTTCACAAGATGCAGTAGAGGATGACTTTGGTGATCAAAGGAAGCCCTATTGTGAGTGCCCCGTTCCGAACCTTTCCCGCTACTGAGAAGAGGGTGGTTTCAAAACTTTGAGCACGTGGAATATGTCCGGTCTCATTTGTGGACTCAAAAATATTAACGGAGTTCTCACCTCTATTTTATGGTTAATCAGAGAAAAACCAAAAATACCAGAATATATGGGTTCGGGGACTAATTTACGTAGTTAGGAAGGAGTTAGACACTCAACTCACTATTTCGGTCTCATAATGGGTTTGTCCATATGCGTGTTTTATTTTCTACACTTTGGTTTAGAAAAGATGAATTTATATGCGACAGAAAGAAATAAAGAGAAATTACTTTACATTTACTGAAGAAAAAAGAAAGCAAAATTATAACTGAAATAATACAACTTAGAGAATAATTACAACATTTTTATCACTACTAGAAACCGTGCCTTCAGCGACGGAATTTTCAGCGACGGAAATTTATTATCAGCGACAGAATTGAACATCAGCAATGGAATTTATCAACGACGGAATTTTCCGTCGCTGAAAAGGTCATCTTTAGCGACGGAATTGAGCATCAGTGACAGAATTGAACATCAGCGACGAAATTTGTCAGTGACGGAATTGTCCGTCGCTAAAGGTGACCTTTAGCGACGGAATTTTCCGTCGCTGAAAATAAACCGAAATTAAATTCTGAAATATTCAGCGAAGGAGACCTTCAGCAACGGAATTTTCCGTCGCTGAATATTTCAGAAATTAATTTCGGTTTATTTTCAACGACGGAAAATTCCGTCGCTAACGGTCACCTTTAGCGACGGAAAATTCGTCGCTGAAAATAAATTGAAAATTAAATTCTAATTAATATAAAATATCAATAATATTTGAAATTAAATTGAAATTAAATTAAAATAATATTTGAAACGTTAATTTAATAATATAATATCAATAATTAAAATGATTAGCATCAATATAATTACAAAAATTAAAACATTCACATTACAACTTAACTTAACGTAACGTAACGTAACGTAACGTTAACTTAAATTGGAATTAAATTAAAATAATAATTGAAATGTTAATTTAATAATATAATATCAATAATTAAAATGATTAGCATAAATATAATTACAAAAATTAAAACATTCACATTACAACTTAACTTAACGTAACGTAACGTTAACTTAAATTGAAATTAAATTAAAATAATATTTGAAATGTTAATTTAATAATATAATATCAATAATTAAAAGGATTAGTATCAATATAATTACAAAAAATAAAACATTCACATTACAACTTAACTTAACGTAACTTAACGTAACGTAACTTAACTTAACTTAACTTAACTTAACGTAACGTAAAGTAACGTAACGTAACTTAACTTAACTTAACTTAACGTAATGTAATGTAATGTAACGTATCGTAACTTAACGTAACATAACGTAACTTAATGTAACTAAACGTAACGTAACTTAACTTAACAACAGCAACTTAACTTAACTGCTTAACTTAATGGCAACTTAAACATAACAGTAACGAACGCAACTTAACGAAACTTAACTTAACTTAACTTAACTTAACTCAACAACATGGCAACGGCTTAACATAACGTAACTTAACCGCTTAACGTAACGTAACTTAACTTAACTTAAACGCGTAACGCAACCTTAACTTAACTTAACTTAACTTAACTTAAGCTTAACGTAACAACTTAACTTAGCTTAACGTAACGTGGCAACTTAACTTAACTTAACGTGGCGTGGCAATCAACTTAACTTAATGTAAATTAACATAACTTAACTTAATTTAACTTAACTTAACGCAACGTAACTTGGCAACTTAGCTTAACGTGGCAACGTAACAACTTAACTTAACTTAACGCAACTTAGCAAACGTAAGCTTAACTTAACTTAACTTAACTTAACTTAACTTAACAACTTAACGTGGCAACTGCAACGCAACTTAACTTAGCTTAACGTAACGTAACTTAACTTAACTTAAACGTAATGTAACTTAACTTAACTTAATGTAACTTAACATAACTTAACTTAACTTAACTTAACTTAACTTAACTTAATTTAACATAACTTAACTTAGCTTAACGTAACTTAACATGAAAACACGCTACGCCTATTGGCGAAATGGTGTAATGGACTACGATGGACCATTATAACATGAAAACACGCAACGGCTATTGGCGAAATGGTATAATGGAGTATGATGGACCATTATAACATGAAAACACGTTACGCCTATTAATGGCGAAATGTTATAATGGACTACAATGGACCATTATAACATGAAAACACGTTACGCCTATTGACGAAATGGTATAATGGAGTACGATGGACCATTATAACATGAAACACCATGCGTCTATTAGCGAAATGGTATAATGGAGTACGATAGACCATTATAACATGAAAACACGCTACGCTAATTGGCGAAATGTTATAATGGAGTACGATGGACCATTATAACATGAAAACACGCTACGCTTATTGGCGAAATGGTATAATGGAGTACGATTGACCGTTATAACATGAAAACACGCTACGCCTATTGAGGAAATGGTATAATGGAGTATAATGAACCATTATAACATGAAAACACGCTATGCCTATTGACGAAATGGTATAATGGAGTACGATAGACCATTATAACATGAAAACACGCTACGCCTATTGGCGAAATGTTATAATGGAGTACGATGGACCATTATAACATGAAAACACGCTACGCCTTTATTACTTAAATGGTATAATGGAGTACGATTGACCATTATAACATGAAAACACGCTACCTTCTATTGAAATGTTATAATGGAGTATAATGAACCATTATAACATGAAAACACGCTACGCCTATTGGCAAATGTTATAACTTAACGTAACGTAATGCATGTAACTTAACTTAACGCAACGCAACGCAACGCAACGTAACGCAACTAACGCAACTTAACTTAACTTAACTTAACTTAACTTAACTTAACGCAACTTAACTTAACTTAACGTAACGCAACTTAACTTAACTTAACTTAACTTAACGTAACGCAACCTCAACTTAACTCTTAACTTAACTTAACGCAACTTAACTTAACTTAACTTAACTTAACGTAACGCAACTTTAACTTAACTTAACTTAACGCAACGCAATTAACTTAACTTAACGTAATGCAACTTAACTTAACTAACAACTTAACTTAACGCAACGCAACTTAACTTAACTTAACTGGCGTAACGTAACTTAACTTAACTTTGGCCGCAACGTAACTTAACTTAAGCCAACTTAACTTAACTTAGCTTAACGCAACAACTTAACTTAACCTAACTTAACTTAACTTAACTTAACTTAACTTAACTTAACGCAACTTAACTTAACTTAACGTAACGCAACTTAACATAACTTAACTTTAGCAACGCGTGGCGTGGCAACGCAACTTAACTTAGCTTAAACGAACGTAACTTAACTTAACTTAACTTAACTTAACTTAACTTAACTTAACTTAGCTTAACTTAACGTAACTTAACTTAACTTAACGTAACGTAAAGCCAACCTTAAACGTAACGTCTTAACTTAACTAACTTAACTTAACGTAACATAACTTAACTTAACTTAACATAACGTAACAACTTAACGTAACTTTCAACTTAACGTAACATAACTTAACTTAGTTAACTTAACTTAACTTAACTTCTAACTTAGCTTAACAACTTAACTTAACTGGCGTGGCAACGTAAAACTTAACTAATGGCGCTGGCAATTTTAAATTTTAACTTAACTTATTTGGCTTTAACTTCAACGTAACTAACTTAACTTAACGAACTTCTTAACTTAAACGAACATGGTGGCGAACTTAACCTAACTTAACTTAACTTAACATACTGGCAACTTCTACTTACTAAATAACTTAACTTAACTTAACTGGCAACGTAACATAACGGCATAACTTAACTTTTAATTAACATAACTTAAATCCTTAACAGCAACTTAACTTAACTTCTTAACTTAACGTAACGTGGCAACCCAGCAACTTAACCAACTTAACTTAACGTTAATTTAAACACTTAACTTAACTTAACGCGTGGCGTAACGTGGCAACGCAACTTAACTTCTAACTTAACGAACGCAACGCAACTCGGCGTAACTGGCCGCGTGGCGTGGCTTAACGTAACGTGGCAACGCAACTTAACATAACGTAACAACATAATCTAGTAACTTAACGTGGCGTGGTGGTCCATGGTCCATAACTTAATTAATTAACTTAACTTAACGGCCGTTAACTTAACTTAATCTTAACATGAAACACGCATGTGGCGCACCTAACGTTTTAACTTACATGAATATGTCATTCCCAAGATAATGTTGTATAGAATGATGAGCACGATTCTCGGTTACATTTTTCTCGACTGATCCGTCGGGTAAAACCCAATCTGATCAAATATTTGTCAATGACGATAAAGCATCAATTCGCTTAGAAGGAAGCGAGTTTCCCCTAATTTTAAATTCTGAAAATATTTAAGACGACTCGAATGTGCTAAGAGATATGCAACACAAGATGACCACATGCAAATTCAAATTTACTCTATTTATATAATTTTGTTATTATTTTCTTTAATATATAAATTAAGTTGTAATGTGAATAATTTTATTTTTGTAATTATATTGATGCTAATCATTTTAATGAATGATATTATTATTAAATTAATATTTCAAATATTAATTTAATAATAAAATATCATTTATTGAAATGATTATAATATTTAATATATATATATATATATATATATATATATATATATATATATATATATATATAATAAATACAAAGGGATTTTACAAAAACACAAATATTTCAAAACATTATTTATTTTAAATTTACAAAAGGATTTTACAAAACAAATATTTCAAAACACTATTTATTTATAAAAACAAATATTTCAAAAACAAATATTAATTTCGGAATAGTATTTGGGATAAATTCATGCTGAAAAAATTAAAACTCCTCCCTTGAACCCCAAAATCGACAATCGCCAAAAACAATCTTTCCATTAGTTAAAGACCTAAATCAACTAAATCATTCAGCATTCCGAGCCTTCGCCCGCCGTCTTTTCTTATCCGGTAGATCACCAAGCTCCTCGCGAGCCACCATCCTCCATCATCGCTCGGCGGATCGCGGTAAATCGCTGATGGGCGTTCCATCCTCTTTCTAAATGACACTCACTCCATCTTTACTTCCGACGGATCGGCCCGACTTGTTCAATCTTCTCAGGCTTTTGGTTGCACTCAAATCCGTACCATCTCTCGGTTCGAGCTCAGATTACTTCCGTCTCTCTTGATTTCATCTATTCGGTGGGTTTGAAGGAAACTACGGCTCGGGAAGGAAGAAATTTGGATTTACGAATCGGTGGGAGCTGGAGAAGGTCGTCGTCTTGGCTTCACCGTTTGGTGCGATTCAAGCTTTGGATGAGGCTTTGCCGTTCAGTCGCTTGCAGATCTTTCTTTTTCCCCTTTTGTTTCGCTTCGCATAATAATTGGAGTGAGATTTTGTCTCGTGAATTATGCATTGATTGTCCGCATTTTGGTGTTCATGCCGTATGACTTTTGCCGGGTTGTTTT